>VSWD01000008.1:34958473-35653473 GCA_033119305.1 Pinctada imbricata
AAGGCTCACGATACACTTTTCTATTCAATCCAACACTCACATATTCCTTGAATCCAAAGTAAAACTGAACATACTTACATCAATTTAGTCTTGACAGCATAAAGAGGGTTCTCACAAGTTACATGGTCATGGGGATATACTATTGGCTTTATACGATGTGCATTATAAGTAAATGATGCGCACAAATACCAGTCTATTTTACACTGTTTATGTTCAAATATGTTCTTTTACTGTACTTACTCATTTCTAGAAAATTGTGCTTAACTTTGCATCCAAAGCGTCCAATGGCAAGCAAAGCGAGCCAGAAAATTTTTAAGACAAAACTACAGGGATTAATATCACGCTAATACCGGTTGCTCTATTTACCATATGTGTTAAAGGGATCTAACTCGGCGTTTAACGAAAAATCGACAAGTCATCGTTAAGTCTTCAGAAATAGGCTAACCAATGTCAAAACCTATTTTTTGTGGTATATGTCGCTAGATTAATTCATACTGAATCTTCATTCAGAATTTAAAATCAGCACCTCCCTTACAAGCAAAGACATTCCCATTACCCCACCTCTGACAAGTTTGCCTGGAAATCGCGGATAGCGATTGGCTAATAACGGTCACTTGAAGAAGACGTGGTTTATCTTTTATCCCGCCTCTGGCAAATTTCTTGCAATCTGATTGGTCGAGAAGAGCCAAATATCATGTTGTATTATTTTACTAACAGGATATTATTTTATTACCGGGTGCCTAGCCTTTTATACCAGACCCCTTGTGACGTCACAAATTTATCGTTCATGTTGACGTTGTAGCGTAAACAGACAATGACGTCCAATCACTATTGAAATTATCAAAATAAGCATCGGTGGGGTAAATTCCAGTGGCGGATCCAGCGCCCCCTTTGCCGGGGGGTCAAGGGACGAATTTTGCCGATTTTGACTGAAAATGGGCCAAAATATACCTGTTTTTGGAAAATTTTGGGTCAGTGCCGGGGAGGGGGGGGGGGGGGCGGGCGCCCCCTCCGCACCCCCTGAATCCGCCACTGAATTCGTTACCTAGTCTCGCCCGGTATAAAACCTAGTGCTAGTGACCTGGTATCATCCCGTACCAGATGACTAGGTAACTAATAATACCACTCTCTTATGAGCGCCACATTTCTAGGTCGGACGAAAACATGGGGAGGGATACATTAAGACGGTTTTCTCGCCGTTGTTTTCAAAACCTTTAAAGTTAGGCGAGTTTACCGTCCATGGATAGAAAAACACAGCTGATTCGACTCCATCACCGTCCGTTGTTTAGCAATAATTTTGTAAAAAAATATTTTTGTCGATAATAAATTGAAACGATGCTGAACAATTTATTGAGTATTTAATATCAATGGGAAATCCACATAGCATTCCTCTTTACATCTATTTTTGTTAGGAGGCCATGTCTGCTGTGGTTACGACGGAGTGTAGATCGGTGTGGGAATACTTGTAGATCATTCCGATACTTTTTGGAAGAAAAACAGCGTCTATCATGACTAAAAGTATGTTAAATCGTACAATGTTTTATCAAGGACTTGTAACAGTCTGTTTATAAGTCCTTGGTTTTATTAAATGGTTCATTTATGCAAATGAAAACTTTCCTGAAACGTTTGCTTCATAAAAGTTATTAAAAATACGAAAAAAATAGGATTTTAACATTTTATGTCGGTGACTAGTTGTGATACGATATTTTGTCTTTTGCTAGAGGTTCTATCATTTATCAGCAAAGCTCAAAAATGCACAATCTCGTCGTTATCACGCATGTCGTTAAAAGACATAGAAAAGGGACTTTCAAGGATATGTAGCATGACCACCCTGTACTCACCCGGTGGATCAAACCCACAAGAAAGCGACACATAAATGAAATCAAACAAAACTACAAACGGCAAAAACACACATTAATTATTATTCACTAGAACATCATAAAAACAGTCGAAACAGACGTACGAAAATTTCAAACATTAATGACTGTCATAAAGGAGAGGAGAACAATATGCACCCGGCGCCGACTTTGGACGGCCGTGTGCTACTAGCAAATGGTGTAGTTATCCGGATTACGTGTGTACAATCCTCCCACTGATCTGGATACACAGAGGTCTCCATGGACACACAGTTGCTGTATAAATATGAAGCTTCTTAATGTAAGATGACTTCACAAATAACAGTAAATCGCAGCGGCCTCTTTTACCACAGATTCTATGCAATTGGATTTAAAAAATTCTTTGGCTTGTGTATAATAGTCTGTGCTCTGCTTGCTGAAGCGAGTCTGACCAACTTTCAGATAGGAAAGAGGATCAGGACACAGTCTTCTCTGACTAGATTGGTACAAGGACCGTCATGGAGTCCCGTTGTCAAGATTGGCCAATGTGCAATGTTTAGAAAGACACTGGTCCAGTACCATGCCAAATGCTCTTTAAATAACTTTAGGACCATATCCTTGGTAAAGCAGGCGACTGACTTTTTTCTTACATTTTGTTGTTGAAGTGAATTGCTTTTGATCCTTCTGATATTGTTTATTATGACACCGTAAAATGAACGCATTGATATTCCTAATAATACATACTCTGATGCTGTAATTGCCCGAAATGTATTAATAATGCAGATCAAGTATGTCATTTTTCTGTGAAATCACTGGCATGTTTCCCATGTCAGCTAAAAGGCTTCAGACTGCAATAAAGGATTCAATCATTTTTGGTTTTAAAAACTTAAAAGAGGGATAAGATGTCATAAAAAGGAATAATGGTAAAATTCAGTACGAAATTAATCCTTATCTCGGTTTGGGCGAACCCTTAGAGGAACTGTCAAAGACAACCATTACTGAAAACGTAGAAAATTTCGCATGGGAGTAATTTTTGCGAATCGAGGGATTTTGCGAAAATTTCCCCCACGCGAATTGCATTCTTACTATAGGAAAGACATTTTTATCGCGAATATTTCCCCCACTCGTAACGTCTTGATGTTATAATCGCGAAATTTCCCCCAGCGAAAATAAGCATGTTTACAGTATGTTAAACCAACAATGGGTATCGACGAGCTACTCTTTTATCTGTTGAACATGTGAAATGTGTAACGAAACTAAGCGACGAGCTACTCTTTTATCTGTTGAACATGTGAAATGTGTAACGAAACTAAGCGAAATTAGAGTTACGTAAAAATAAAGGAATACTACGAATGATTCGTTGAGCAAAATTTAGCAATATACTTTTATTTTTCGAGGAAGATAAGACCCCATTAAGCCTCTATTTTTTCCACGCCACACTCTGAAAATATATATCTCTTTTCATCTTCCTATATACAAAGTCATTGATAACTTCCTCACAATCATCAATATCTTCCTCCTCAATTCCAAAAAAAGTAAATGCCCCGCATTGATCTGCACTTAAGATCTAAGATGTCCTCTCGTAATTCCTCTCTACAGATCTATACTTCTCTATTCAAACAGATCTATACTTCCCTATTCAAATACACAACATAGACCATCGAACAATCAAGCAGTACCCAAATTTTTAGCTCGCCGGTATCGTATAGAGAACCTTCCCCCATAGAGACTCCCCCCCTCCCCCCGGAAGGTTTTCTATGTAGAGAACCTTCTCTCCGGAATGTTTTCTAAATAGAGAATCATCCCCCACGGAAGGTTTTGTATAGAAAACGTTCCTCCATCATAGAAAACCTTCCCCCCAAATCTGGAAAGAAATACGGATGTTTTATATCCTCTTTGGTTTTTGAATTTCTACCGTGATAGATCCATGGGAAAGTAAAGATAACTTTCTATTTGAAATAGAATTTAAAGTGATTTTGATTATTCGAGGGATAATAACTAAACTTATGAAACACCAAACGAAAAATTTAATCGACTTGAATTTTTATGCCCCCGGAAACAAAGATTCGGGGGCATATAGTTTTTGGCCTGTCCGTCTGTTTGTCTGTCTGTCTGTTTGTCCGAAAAACTTTAACATTGGACATAACTTATGAATGGTAAGTGACAATGCTTTCATATTTCACATGTGTATTCCTTGTGACAAGACCTTTCCATTGATACCAAAATTTTTGACCTCGTGACCTTGACCTTGACCTTTGACCTACTTTTCAAAAACTTTAACATTGGGCTTATCTTTTGAATGATAAGTGATAAGGCTTTCATATTTCACATGTGTATTCCTTGTGACAAGACCTTTCCATTGATACCAAAATTTTTGACATCGTGACCTTGACCTTGACCTTTGACCTACTTTTCAAAAACTTTAACATTGAGCATAACTTTTGAATGGTAAGTGATAGGGCTTTCATATTTCACATGTGTATTCCTTGTGACAAGACCTTTCCAATGATACCAAAATTTTTGACATCGTGACCTGGACCTGAACCTTTGACCTACATTACAAAAACTTTAACATTGGGAATAACTTTTGAATGGTAATAGATAGGGCTTTGATATTTCACATGTGCATTCCTTGTCACAAGATTTTTCCATCGATACCAAAATTTCTTAACCAAGTAACCTTGACCTTTCACATACATGTACTTAACAAAAAAGTGTTTATACTAACAAAGATGCCACCGGGGGCATTCGTGTTTCACAAACACAGGCTTTATTGTTTTTCTCTTCATGTGTTTTTGTGTCGCCTGCGAAGCATAGCGACACTTAGGGATCACTTTGTCCGTTGTCCGTCTGTCCGTCTGTCCGTCCGTCTGTCTGTCTGTCTGTCACACTTTGGGTGTCACAGCCCATAACTTTTGATTGGTAAGTGATAGGGCTTTGATATTTCACATGTGTATTCCTTGTGACAAGACCTTCTTACACATACCATAATTTTTGACCTAGTGACCTTGACCTAGAAATTTGACCTACTTTTCAAAAAAATTAAGAATGGATATATCTTTTGATTGGTTAGTGTTAGGACTTTGATATTTCACATGTGCAATCCTTGTGGCAAGACCTTTCTACACATACCATAATTTTTGACCTTGTGACCTTGACCTAGATATTTGACCTATTTTTGAAAAAAAGTTGACCTACTTTTCAAAAAAATTAAGAATGGATATATCTTTTGATTGGTTAGTGTTAGGACTTTGATATTTCACATGTACAATCCTTGTGGCAAGACCTTTCTACACATACCATAATTTTTGACCTTTTGACCTTGACCTAGATATTTGACTTACTTTTGAAAAAAAGATAAGATTCGCTATATCTTTTGATTGGTAAGTGATAGGGCTTTGATATTTCACATGTGTATTTCTTGTGACAAGACCTTCCTACACATACCATGGTTTTTGACCTATTGACCTTGACCTACATATTTGACCTACTTTTCACAAAAAATTAAGAATGGATATATCTTATGATTGGTAAGTGATAGGGCTTTGGTATTTCACATGAGTATTCCTTGTTACAAGACCTTTCTACACAAACCATAATATTTGACCTTTTTGAACTTGACCTAGATATTTGATCTACTTTTCAAGAAAAGTAGTATTGGCTATATCTTTTGATTGGTAGGTGATAGGGCTTTGATATTTCACATGTATTTTCCTTTTAACAATGCCATTCTACACATACCATAATTTTTTACCTTTTGACCTTGACCTAGATATTTGACCTACTTTTCTAATTTTGTATATATCTTTTAATTGGTACAGTAGGTGATAGGTCTTTAATATTTCTTATGGTGAGACCTTTTTGTTACCCATTTTTACGTATTGACCTTGACCTAGATGATTGACACCCTTTTCTGAAAATTTGAGAATCCACACATCTTTTAATTTGTAATTAAGTGGTCTGATATTTCAAATGAATTTCATTTGAAAAGACTTTTCTACTGATACCAATAATTTTGATCCACTTTCTAGAATAATAATCAAACCGCTTCGCAGGCGACACAAGCATTCCTTGGATTGCTATTTTTTTTTTATCCAGATCCTTGGATTTGAGTGTGAAAAGGAAACATCAAATGTTTCTAAATATTTTTTTCTGTTATTTATATCTTTAGAATCTTAGATATAAAAACGTATTTGTTCAAAATGTTTAATAAATTAAAACACACTCACCCATTTACAAATAAAATAAATATATAAATAAAATGAAATAAAATTAAATTGATTTTTTCGACCTCATGCGTTTTTTTTTTTTTTAATTTACGCGCGACAATCCTCCGAAGTGTTTCATCAAGTATATGTCTTTTTTTAAACAAGAACATTGTAAATATGCTAACGTGACAGATGACCATCCTTAGTCGGCAGCGGTTGCCCATAAATTCTGTCTAGTTCATTTTGTGTGGTCTTTTGTGTTTGGTATGTCGATGTCGTACTTTGTGTTAACTTGTCCCTTTTGCGTCTCTTTTTGTGCTTGTTAGCCGAGTTGCAAAACTCGGCTCTTAATTTGATGTGAGACGGGCGGGCGGGTGGTTGGGCGGGCAGGCGGGCGGGCGGGAGGGCGTCAACAATTGGTTTCCGGACTATAAGTCAACTACGAAAGAGGCTATAACAATGAAACTTCATACACTTACTCACCATTAGTCAAGGATGAACCCTATTGATTTTGGGGTCAAAAGGTCAAAGGTCAAGGTCACAGGACTCAGATGATTGAAAATGGTTTCCGGACCATATTTCAGCCTGTATTGCACCTATAATCATGAAACTTGCCAGAAATGTTTCCCTTGAATCAAGGATGAGCCCTATTGATTTTGGGGTCAAAAGGTCAAAGGTCAAGGTCACAGGACTCAGATGATTGAAAATGGTTTCCGGACCATATTTCAGCCTGTATTGCACCTATAATCATGAAACTTGCCAGAAATGTTTCCCTTGAATCAGGGATGAGGCCTATTGATTTTGGGGTCAAAAGGTCAAAGGTCAAGGTCACAGGACTCAGATGATTGAAAATGGTTTCCGGACCATATTTCAGCCTGTATTGCACCTTTAATCATGAAACTTGCCAGAAATGTTTCCCTTGAATCAAAGATGAAGCCTATTGATTTTGGGGTCAAAAGGTCAAAGGTCAAGGTCACAGGACTCAGATGATTGAAAATGGTTTCCGGACCATATTTCAGCCTGTATTGCACCTATAATCATGTAACTTGCCAGAAATGTTTCCTGTGAATAGAAAATGACCACTTTTGATTTTGGGGTCAAAAGGTCAAAGGTCAAGGTCACAGGACTCTGATGATTGAAAATGGTTTCCTGGCCATATTTTAGCCTGTATTGCACCTAAAGTCATGAAACTTGCCAATAATGATTCCCATGAATCAAGAATGACCCCTATTGATTTTGGGGTCAAAAGGTCAAAGGTCAAGGTCACAGGACTCAGATGATTGAAAGTGGTTTCCGGACCATATTTCAGCCTGTATTGCAATTATAATCATGAAGCTTGCCAGAAATGTTTCCCATGGATCAAGGATGACCACTATCAATTTTGGGGTTAAAAGGTCAAAGGTCAAGGTCACAGGACTAAGATGATTAAAAATGGTTTCCCGACTGAATTTGAGCCTGTATTGCACCTGTAATCATGTAACTTGCCAGAAATGTTTCCAGTGAATAGAAAATGACCACTTTTGATTTAGGGGTCAAAGGGTCAAAGATCAAGGTCACAGGACTTAGGTAATTGAAAATGGTTTCCAGACCATTTTTGGCCGGATTGCAAAGCAATTCCGGTCTATAGATTGACGATGTCCGTCCGTCCGTCTGTCTGTCCGTCCGTCCGTCTGCCGTCAACATTTTGGTTAAGGTTTCTGGTTGAGGCAAAATCTAAGGAACTATATGCAGTAGAAACTTTATATTATACATGAAGCATGCCCATGACAAGACCTTTCAATTTATGCCATAACATTTGACCTAGTGACCTTGACCTTGGACTTTGACCTATTTAAACATTTTGGTTAAAGTTTCTGGTTGAGGCAAAATCTAAGTAACTATATGCAGTAGAAACTTTATATTATACATGAAGCTTGCCCATGACAAGACCTTTCAATTTATGCCGTAACATTTGACCTAGTGACCTTGACCTTGGACTTTGACCTAGTTAAAGATTTTGGTTAAAGTTTCTGGTTGAGGCAAAATCTAAGTAACTATATGCAGTAGAAACTTTATATTATACATGAAGCTTGCCCATGACAAGACCTTTCAATTTATGCCGTAACATTTGACCTAGTGACCTTGACCTTGGACTTTGACCTAGTTAAAGATTTTGGTTAAAGTTTCTGGTTGAGGCAAATTTAAGTAACTATATGCAGTAGAAACTTTATATTATACATGAAGCTTGCCCATGACAAGACCTTTCAATTTATGCCGTAACATTTGACCTAGTGACCTTGACCTTGGACTTTGACATAGTTAAGGATTTTGGTTAAAGTTCCTGGTTTAAGCAAAATCTATGGAACTGTATGCAGTAGAAACTTTATTTTATACATGTAGGTTGCCTCTGACAAAACCTTTCAATTTATGCTGTATTATTTGACCTATTGACCTTGACCCAGTTGGTGACAAAAACTTACTTTGCAATCCGGCCATACCGTCTTTAGCGGTGTTTTATTTTTGAGCCTGAATTGCACCTATAATCATGAAACTTGCCATTAATTTTTGGGTCAAAAGGTCAAAGATCAAGGTCACAGGAAAATCAATATATTACACGCTGATATAGAATAAAGAGAAGACCATTTCTTGATCCAGAAATTTTCATTTAGGACCACAAAATGTTGTTACAAACCATACACATTTCATGTTAGTCTGCATATTCATACTTACATTCCAATTTTGCAACTCGGCATTTTGCATCTTCGATGCATTTTGAGCTTATCTACTCTATAATTTCGCAAATGGATAGGTGCTGCAACCGAGTATTGTAGGAGATCCCACCCTTTCTTTCAAACAGCACATCAAGTACATCAAGTACATTTCGTTGAAATGATGGGTTCTGTGATATAAAGAAATTCCGTATTATTAATATAAACACTTTATATTTCTTGTTGCAGTGTGAAGCAGTTAAAATTGTTCCCCGTGACTTATTGTTTGCTAAGTGTATTAATTCTTTCCAGCTCTGTCACCTAAAAGAAGCTTTGTTTTGACCCTTTATCAATTTGACATCGGATCATATATTTTTTGCTATTTCCGAAACTTGCCATTTCATCGAAAAACATCATCGAAATTTAAGGAGGTTAACATCTTAGCACCATCCCTCCAATGCTATTTTGAACATAGATTTTATTTGGATATGCTGCTGAATCGACCCTACAGGAAATTTGGAGCCGGACACTCAGTAAAGTAAATGCAAAAAATTCTGTTCTAAAAATAAAACCAGTGGCTTATAACAAGCACTTTGGCTGCAATCATCACTGAGGAGGATTTGGTATCCAAAACACGTGTCATCTGGTGCATGAAAATTGGTTTGAATTTTTTTCTTTAAGAAGGTATAGAGTTGGAACACATCCGTATTAAAAAGGAATCTTCTTGATTTTTTGTCAGAATTCCCCGCGATGATAAGCATATACCTATCTGCAGTTCTAGCAAACGACATGGAGAATAGCGGAATCGTTATCTATTTTTAAAATCATTTCTCTTGAAGAAGAACTACAAATTTCAGTAACACGTGTATGGCTTATTCAAATAACTTCGAATTTCTTACGTTTTGAATCAGACATTTTCTAGATTTGGAGGGATTTATTTTCTATAATAGAAAATATACCCTCTTCAGTCCCATTCAGTTTGTCTCTGGTTCTCTAAAACAAGTGAAAGTCAAACCAAGAACGGTATGGGGGGGGGGTTCTATGGTAACAAAGGGGGAAGGTTCTCTTTATAGAAAAACTTCCCCTAAGGGGGAAGCTTTTCTATTGTAGAAAACTTTCCGGGGGAAGGATCTCTATGGGGGAAGCTTTACTATATGACAACGGGACGAAAAAGTCCGGAGAGCTAATGCCATACCCTCGGCGTCGTCGTCGTTGTCGTCGTCCGTAGACAAAACTTTAACCTGGGCTATATCTCTTGAACTATAAAGGGTTATAATTTGATATTTCACATGTAGGTACCTTGTGGCGAGACCTTTCATTTGAGACCATGACCTTTGAACTACTGACCTTAGACTTTGACCTACTTTTCAAAAACTTTAACCTGGTTTCTGACAAAAACCTGTATAGGCGAGCTATGTAATCTTTGATTACCCTATGTTGTCTATACTGCTTGATTATCACCGGACACCTTTTAGCAGAGAGCGGTATTGGGCATATATCGGCTTGTAAAGGAGGTACTGATTTCAAATTTCGTATGAAGATTCTATCGAAATATTCCACAGAAAATAGGTTTTGACATTGATTAACCTATTTCTGAAGACTTAACGATGACTTGTCGATTTTTCGTTAAACGCCGAGTTAGATCCCTTTAACACATATATAGTAAATAGAGCAACCGGCATAAGATAGATACATCAGCAATAGAATGCCTTATTTCTTTGTTCAAATGTATATAGTCAATTTCATCAGGTACATATAATGTACTTGTTATTTTTATGCTCCTGTAATCGGAGATTCGGGGGCATATAGATTTTGGTCTGTCTGTCTGTCTGTCTGTCTGTGTGTCTGTTTCCCCGCAAAAACTTTAACCTTGGACATAACTTTTGAATGGTAAGTGATAGGGCTTTCATATTTCACATGTGTATTCCTTGTGACAAGACTTTTTTTATTTATTCCAAAAATTTTAACCTTGTGACCTTGACCTTGGAGTTTGACCTTCTTTTGAAAACTTTAACATTGGCCATAACATTTGAATGGTAAGTGATATGGCTTTCATATTTCACATGTGTATTTATTGTGACAAGACCTTTCCATGGATACGTAAATTTGTGACCTTGAGACCTTAACCTTGGAGTTTGACATACTTTTGAAAACTTTAACTTTGGCCAGAACTTTTGATTGGTAAGTGATAGGGCTTTCATAGTTTAGATGTGTATTACTTGTGACAAGACCTTTCCATGGGTACCAATATTTGTGACATTGACCTAGAGTTTGACCTACTTTATAAAACTTTAGCCTTGGCCATAACTTTTGAATGGTAAGTGATAGGGCTTTCATATTTCACATGTGTATTCCTTGTGACAAGACTTTTTTTATTTATACCAAAAATTTTAACCTTGTGACCTTGACCTTGGAGTTTGACCTTCTTTTGAAAACTTCAACTTTGGCCATAACTTTTGAATGGCAAGTGATAGGGCTTTCATATTTCACATGTGTATTTATTGCGACAAGACCTTTCCATGGATACCAAAATTTATACTTAATACCAATTAATTTACCAGAAGCTTCTAGAACATTGACTCATTACAAATGATTAACAATAGAGTAAATTCTAGAAATCACAGTCATGTGATGATAATGATGTAACAAAGAACATACTGGAATATTCTCTAATGAAATAAACATGACATAGTAAAATCTAGAAAGAATTATTATGAAATCATTAAATAACATGACTAAGTACATGTGTACCTACACATAAAGTAAAACTAAAATAATACATGACCCACAACACCTCCCCCCTTAAAAAAAGTTTGAATGTCAATGAAAACTTAGGTGGTAAATTTTTTCATGGATACCAAATTTAACCTTTACCTCAAAATGTGAAACAACTTTTTAGCTGTTTTACAATCAAAGATGTCAACGGGGACATTCGTGTTTCACAAACAAAGATTTTTTTTTAAAACATTATCTGAATAAAATTCCCTGATTTTTCCCTACAGGGAATTTTTATTCAGCATTTTCCCTGTTTTCCAGAGTTTGTGGCCTGTCCCTTTTGATAATGATGTGTGTGTGTACGAGGGAAGTTGTTGTTCAAAACAAATACCAAAAGATACTGTTTGTCTTGCTTTAGAAATATAGAAATTATGTGTCAAAAACATCTCTAGCTTCACTTTCATTATTTCTTCCTTTTTCCCAATTAGATCCAAGGACGACAATTTCATCATTTATGCAGCATTAAAAAGTGGACAGAATTGTAGGATTGTGTCTAAAGACATATTTCGCCGAGAAACCTTCCAAATGATTGAGAAAGACAGGGACTTAGGTGCTGTATTTCGAAGATATCTCATGTCACATACAGTAGCCATAAAATTTGTCGGATTTGGAAAATCTAAATTTGTGGTAAGTATTAAGTCTTGGTTAGGGTTGTTACTGTTTTAGTTGGTTTATCTGCTTACTGTGATGTAAACATGTATTTTAAAATTAAAATTAAAGTCTTTCTGACTGTCCATCCGTCTCTCCATCCATGGGGAATCAAAGATTCATGGGCGTACAGTTTTTGACTTGTCCATCTGCTTGTTTGTCTGTTTGTCCATAGGGAAAACTTTATTGCAAAACTCGTTAATTGGTAGACGAATTTTTACCAGAATTCCTCCAACATGTTCTCACAATTCCTTTAAAATTACCTCGTACTACTTTATCAATTCGCCTATCGCCAATTCCCAGATAAGCTCCGCCCATATTACCAAATACGCTGGATCCCGCTAGCTCAGACAAAAACCAGCTAAGGCGGATGTAAACAGTACATGTTCTATAGGAAAATCGGCAACAAAATATGCCATTTCAGCTGATTTTCGTAATCATTTTTCCATGAAATAAATTATGTGTAATGTACTTTATCTCTAAAATCAACATAACAAGAGTATAATATTTTTGTGAAAGTTATTTCAAGGGCGTCCAACACATTGTTTCAGGATGCGAAATGAAAAGTCGGGTCGGGTAGGGGTTAAATATGAAACACCGTCGGCGAGTACAGCCCGGGGGTGTGAGCATTTTTTTTAACACGTGAATATATATTATTACGATAATTGATTTTTAACAAGTATTAGCTTTTACAAAAAGCTTGCCGGCAGTTAGCGGACATTATTCTTGTGAGGAAAAAATGGAATAAACGATTTTTAGCTCACCTCGACGAAGTTGAGTGAGCTTATGCTATAACCCCACGCGTCCGCGTCCGTGTCCGCGTCCGCGTCCGGTTAAGAAGTTTGGGGTAGCTCAGTATCTGACAAAGTACTAATGCTACAGTAACCAAACTTGCACAAGTGATTCATCTTTGGATGCTGAGGTGAACCCATGCATCGTATGCAGCATCTGACCTACATTTTCCGCTTGAGTGACTTGGTTAAGAAGTTTGGGGTAGCTCAGTATCTGACAAAGTACTAATGCTACAGTAACCAAACTGGCACAAGTGATTCATCTTTGGATGCTGAGGTGAACCCATGCATCGTATGCAGCATCTGACCTACATTTTCCGCTTGAGTGACTTGGTTAAGAAGTTTGGGGTAGCTCAGTATCTGACAAAGTACTAATGCTACAGTAACCAAACTGGCACAAGTGATTCATCTTTGGATGCTGAGGTGAACCCATGCATCGTATGCAGCATCTGACCTACATTTTCCGCTTGAGTGACTTGGTTAAGAAGTTTGGGGTAGCTCAGTATCTGACAAAGTACTGATGCTACATTAACCAAACTTGCACAAGTGATTCATCTTTGGATGCTGAGGTGAACCCATGCATTGGATGCAGCATCTGACCTACATTTTCCGCTTGAGTGACTTGGTTAAGAAGTTTGGGGTAGCTCAGTATCTGACAAAGTACTGATGCTACAGTAACCAAACTTGCACAAGTGATACATCTTTGGATGCCGAGATGGACCTATGCATCGGATGCAGCATCTGACCTACTTTTTCCACTTGAGTAATTTCGCTTTTTAAAGCCAATATTGAGCAAAGTATAAGTGCTACATGTACCAAACTTGCATATTGGATGTATCTTTGATCAAACTTTCATAAAATGACCTTGACCTACTTTTTCCGCTTGAGTGATTTTGCCTTTAAAAGCCAATATTGAGCAAAGTGTAAGTGCTAGATATTCCAAACTTGCATATTAGATGTATCTTTGATCAAACTTTCATAAAATGACCTCGACCTAATTTTTCCGCTTGAGTGATTTTGCCTTTAAAAGCCAATATTGAGCAAAGTATAAGTGATACATGTACCAAACTTGCATATTGGATGTATCTTTGATCAATCTTTCATAAAATGACCTTGACCTACTTTTTCCGCTTGAGTGATTTTGCTCTATAAAGCCATTATTGAGCAAAGTATAACTGCTACATGTACCAAACTTGCATATTAGATGTATCTTTGATCAAACTTTCATAAAATGACGTCGACCTACTTTTTCCGCTTGAGTGATTTTGCCTTTAAAAGCCAATATTGAGCAAAGTATAAGTGATACATGTACCAAACTTGCATATTGGATGTATCTTTGATCAATCTTTCATAAAATGACCTTGACCTACTTTTTCCGCTTGAGTGATTTTGCTCTATAAAGCCAATATTTAGCAAAGTATAACTGCTACATGTACCAAACTTGCATATTGGATGTATCTTTGATCAAACTTTCATAAAATGACCTTGACCTACTTTTTCTGCTTGAGTGGTTTTGCCTTCAAAAGCCAATATACATGTACTAAGAAATATGTTTGAATTGAATTTTTCTGTTACGAGGTGAGCTTCGTAATCTGTGATTACCTATGTTTATTCTTGTTAGACCAATCGCACATTTCCGGTCTTTTCCGTTTTTATTTCCGATTCAAGCTACGGAAATTTCCGAGGATCTGTGATTTGTTGTAGGACGTATCGGTACAAAGACTTTTCGATGCATCTTTCAGAAGAAAATGCACTGATACGATATGACTTTCATTTGTCAAGTCATCTAGACTCTTCAGCCGACCTGATGGAAGCATCTTATGCTCAGATTCAGAATAACCTTGACGAATATTTGCATATTTTGTAGTTGTTCACCAATCATATTGCCAAGAGTTATTTTATCCGTGCAAGTATGTCACGATTGATTACAGTATACCGGCAGTCATGACTGCCGGTAATGATTTTTTGGGGGAGGGGGGGGGGGAGGTCATTTATAGTATTTGATATTTTTTTTTAACTTAGATTTAAATTGCGAGTGTAATAAGCCTGACAATTTAGGAAATTAATGCATAAGTGTATAGGATCACTGATAACATAAAATCAAAATTTTATTTTTTCATTTAAAAAAAAAAAAAAGAAAAAAGGGAGCGATGCGAACCGGATTTTTTTCATATTCATTTTTTTCTAAATCTAGGGAATGACATGTTCAAATATTTTGAGCATAATTTAAAACCGTAGCTTTTTTCTTTACTTCTAGGCCTTCATTTCTTTTTTTTTATTCCCTTTGCCTTAACATCATTTTGTGCTTATGTTAAACGTCTTTAAATATGCTATCGTTGATCTTTTTAGGGTACAACCAAAGGAGTTGGGGGGAACCCTCTATCCATCTAGCTGGATTCTCCTATATGGGCTTTATGCTTTTTAAATGATTCTTTTTTATTTTACAACAAAGGTGCTTAAGAATAATAGTATGAAATGAATTAATGTCAAGATAATATCAATATGATTTCATCTTAGGCAAATCAAATGGTAACATTCATTCAAAAACGCCCCCCCCCCCTCTTTTGCCTATTCTTTACTCTTTCGCCGGCATGATCGACTTTTATACAGCTTGTAATGGGTTTTAATTTGGGTATTCATGTATGTTTGAACTTCTCAAAATCGGTTTTTTAATTTTCATGAGATGCGCATATAATATATTTGATCAACTGTATACGCAAATTATGTATTTCGATTTCGTGTTATCCGTTGATGACCGTGCCGATTTTTGTCTATTTTAAGCACTTTTTATGTATTTGATCTGAGAAAAATATTACCCCGATATCTGTCATCATCACTACTACTTGTACTATGTGCAGATCTTTCAACCATTTTAATAAATCAAGCAAATGATGAAAATCTATGTGCTAAATGCTCATGTTATCTTACATTTCTATACTAAAGTTATGAGGATAACGCGTTAGTTTGTGGCAGAGGCTATTATTAGCATGCCTGTAACGATATGAGATAATATCATTGGTATTGCGGCAGCAGGGGGAGGAGTTGGCGATAGGTCAATTGGTAGAAAGTTCCGCAAACTTTTTCCTTGCGGTTACAACACTTGACCAGTCATGCTTAGTAATCTGAGTAGTTTTCATACATTTCTATACCTTAAAGCAACGCATAAAAGGAATATGGCTACTTCTACAAGATCAAATAATACATCGCCAAAACAAAGAAAAGATGTTTTAAGCTTATTTCAAGGCTTGAGTTTTCATGCAATTTCACCAAGGACATCAGTCTATGTATATCCTTATCAAAATTCAATTCTTCGGAGATTTTTTATGCCCCCGGAATCAAAGATTCGAGGGCATATAGTTTTTGGCCTGTCCGTCTGTTTGTCTGTTTGTCTGTTTATCTGTTTGTCTGTTTGTCTGTCTGTTTGTCAGAAAAACTTTAACATTGGACATAACTTTTGAATGGGAAGTGATAGGGCTTCCATATTTCACATGTGTATTCCTTGTGACAAGACCTTTCCATTGATACCAAAATTTTTGACCTCGTGACCTTGACCTTTGACCTGCTTTTCAAAAACTTTAACATTGGGCATAACTTTTGAATGGGAAGTGATAGGGCTTTCATATTTCATATGTGTATTCCTTGTGACAAGACCTTTCCATTGATACCAAAATTTTTGACCTCGTGACCTTGACCTTTGACCTACAGGACGATCCGGCCACAAACCAATCCGGCCACTATGAAATGGGAACCGGCCCCAGACGATCCGGCCCCAGACGATCCGGCCCCTAGTCAATCCGGCCACATGTACCCAAGACGATCCGGCCCCGTTAATCAACTACCTAAGACGATCCGGCCCCTGTGTATATAACCATTAAAATCTTGTACCCCAAGACGATCCGGCCCCTGTGTATATAACCATTAAAATCTTGTACCCCAAGACGATCCGGCCCCTGTGTATATAACCATTAAAATCTTGTACCCCAACGATCCGGCCCCTGTGTATCTTATATAAATAAACATTGTCCCAAGACGATCCGGCCCTCGTTTATAATAAACATCCAAGACGATCCGGCCCCTGTGTATATAACCATTAAAATCTTGTACCCCAAGACGATCCGGCCCCTGTGTATCTAAATAAACAATGTCCCCAGACGATCCGGCCCTCGTTTATAATCAAACATCCAAGACGATCCGGCCCCTGTGTATATAACCATTAAAACCCTGTACCCCAAGACGATCCGGCCCCTGTGTTTTTTAGTAGGAAGAGGGGGGGGGACTTAGATTTGAAATCCGCTGTACATATTTTGCTGTGCATTTCATTGGAACTAATTCTGTTTAAAATTTCATTTACTTTTGTGGTTTTGGTACCAATAGGTAGTAAATTATATGTAAAGGTATGTTGTTGACATGATATTGTAAGGTAAGTATTCATGTTCTGGTGTATGAAGTGATTGCATTCGCCTTTTTGCCTAATTTTTCAAATTTCTATTTTTTTCATCTACTTCGAAGCATAGTAGATTAAATTAATAGGACGAGTATATGATTTATTTCAACGTTTATTGTAGATCATTGAAGCACTATGATTGTGTGAAGTTCAGTCATCTCTTTTAATGAATATAATTATGCGGTATTCACTTTGATTTACTGATAATTAGCACACGCAGTAAAGTAATTAAGATGTGAACTGTTCAAATAATTATATATGAATTCATAATGAATCTATTTTATCTATATTGTTTCAGCTTGTCATACAAACAAAGTCAGTGTCTTCTGGGCTTGGGTTCACAGCATCACTTTGATAAACATACATTTCTCTCTTAATTAACTTAACTAAATTAATATGTCAAATTGGTGATTTAATTGTTTTTAAAGAATAATTTATTTCTTGTTATTAGAAGCTTTACAAAAGTCAAACTTCAACTACAGTTATATGTTAAATGTGAAAAAACTATTCCCGTAATGCTTTGTTATAACCAAACATGTTATATCAGATAAAAAAAAAAGGATCAGAAAAAAAAAATAAATGTGAAAAAAAAAATGAAACCTCAGAATGTAAATTCAGTATTGTCCATTATATGGGGGGCGGATCATCTTGGGTTAAAAAAATTATTTATGTAAAAAGTGGCCGGATCGTCTGGGGATATACGTTATAGTAATATTAATTTATTTTCTGTACAAGTATATAGGGGCCGGATCGTCTGGGGTTCTATACCGGGCCGGGTTTTCTTGCGATACCTAATACATTTAATGCACATGTAAATAAACAGGGGCCGGATCGTCTGGGGATAGTCATTATTATCTGCAAAGTAATTATATACAGTACATGTTAACGGTGGCCGGATCGTCTGGGAATATTAGAATTAAAAGTATTTATATATTCAAGTATACAGGGGCCGGATCGACTTGGGGTATTATATACAAGTATACAGGGGCCGGATCGACTTGGGGTATATACAAGTATACAGGGGCCGGATCGACTTGGGGTATATATATATACAAGTATACAGGGGCCGGATCGACTTGGGGTGTTATATACAAGTATACAGGGGCCGGATCGACTTGGGGTATATACAAGTATACAGGGGCCGGATCGACTTGGGGTATTATATACAAGTATACAGGGGCCGGATCGACTTGGGGTATAACATATTCCACATATATACATGTATACAGGGGCCGGATCGTCCGGGGTTTATACATTGACAGGGTAATTGGCCATGGTCATGGCTATGTAAAAGTATACGGGGGCCGGATCGTCTGGGGTACCTGTGGCCGGATGCGTCAGTGGCCGCATCGACTGGGGTCAGAGAGCCGTGGCCGGATTGGTTTGTGGCCGGAACGTCTAGAAATCGTCTGTCTGTCTGTCTGTCCGTCTGTCACACATCGTGTCCGGGCTATATCTCCTGAACCGTTTGCTCGATCACTTTCATATTTTAGTATGTTGTTCCTTATGACCCGAAGGTTTCACATCACCTTGACCCAAGGTCATGTGACCAAGGTCAAGGTCACTTAGTGCATTTTTAATGAAATTATGCATACATTCCTGTCCGGGCTATATCTCTTGAACCCTTTGCCGGATCACTTTCATATTTTAGTATGTTGTTGCTTATGACCTGAAGGTTTCTTATCACCTTGACCCAAGGTCAAGGTCACTTATTGCATTTTTAATGAAATTATGCATACATTCCTGTCCGGGCTATATCTCTTGAACCCTTTGCCGGATCACTTTCATATTTTAGTATGTTGTTGCTTATGACCCGAAGGTTTCACATCACCTTGACCCAAGGTCATGTGACCAAGGTCAAGGTCACTTAGTGCATTTTTAATGAAATTATGCATACATTCCTGTCCGGGTTATATCTCTTGAACCCTTTGCCGGATCACTTTCATATTTTAGTATGTTGTTGCTTATGACCGGAAGGTTTCACATCACCTTGACCCAAGGTCATGTGACCAAGGTCAAGGTCACTTAGTGCATTTTTTATGAAATTATGCATACATTCCTGTCCGGGCTATATCTCTTGAACCCTTTGCCGGATCACTTTCATATTTTAGTATGTTGTTGCTTATGACCCGAAGGTTTCACATCACCTTGACCCAAGGTCATGTGACCAAGGTCAAGGTCACTTATTGCATTTTTAATGAAATTTTGCATACATTCCTGTCCGGGCTATATCTCTTGAACCCTTTTCCGGATCACTTTAATATTATAGTATGTTGTTGCTTATGACCCGTATGTTTCACATCACCTTGACCCAAGGTCATGTGACCAAGGTCATGGTCACTTAGTGCATTTTTGTGTCGCCTGCGAAGCATAGCGACACTTAGGGATAACTTTGTCCGTTGTCTGTCCGTCCGTCCGTCCGTCTGTCTGTCTGTCACACTTTGGGTGTCACAGCCCATAACTTTTGATTGGTAAGTGATAGGGCTTTGATATTTCACATGTGTATTCCTTGTGACAAGACCTTCGTACACATACCATAATTTTTGACCTAGTGACCTTGACCTTCATATTTGACCTACTTTCAAAAAAATTACAAATGGATATATCTTTTGATTGGTAAGTGTTAGGACTTTAATATTTCACATGTGCAATCCTTGTGGCAAGACCTTTCAACACATACCATAATTTTTGACCTTGTGACCTTGACCTCAATATTTGACCTACTTTTGAAAAAAAGATCAGATTCACTATAACTTTTGATTGGTAAGTGATAGGGCTTTGATATTTCACATGTGTATTCCTTGTGACAAGACCTTCCTACACATACCATAATTTTTTCCTATTGACCTTGACCTTTATATTTGACCTACTTTTCAAAAAAATTAAGAATGGATATATCTTTTGATTGGTAAGTGAGAGGGCTTTGGTATTTCACGTGTGTATTCCTTGTGACAAGACCTTTCTACACAGACCATAATATTTGACCTTTTGACCTTTATCTAGATATTTGATCTACTTTTCAAGAAAATAATATTGGCTATATCTTTCGAATGGTAGGTAATAGGGCTTTGATATTTCACATGTATTTTCCTTGTAACAATGCCATTCTACACATACTATATTTTTTTATGCCCCCGGAATCAAAGATTCGGGGGCATATAGTTTTTGGCCTGTCCGTCTGTTTGTCTGTTTATCTGTTTGTCTGTTTGTCCGAAAAACTTTAACATTGGACATAACTTTTGAATGGGAAGTGATAGGGCTTTCATATTTCACATGTGTATTCCTTGTGACAAGACCTTTCCATTGATACCAAAATTTTTGACCTCGTGACCTTGACCTTGACCTTTGACCTACTTTTCAAAAACTTTAACATTGGGCATAACTTTTGAATGGGAAGTGATAGGGCTTTCATTTTTCATATGTGTATTCCTTGTGACAAGACCTTTCCATTGATACCAAAATTTTTGACCTCGTGACCTTGACCTTTGACCTACTTTTCAAAAACTTTAACATTGGGCATAACTTTTGAATGGGAAGTGATAGGGCTTTCATATTTCACATGTGTATTCCTTGTGACAAGACCTTTCCATTGATACCAAAATTGTTGACCTTGTGACCTTGACCTTGACCTTTGACCTACTTTTCAAAAACTTTAACATTGGGCATAACTTTTGAATGGTAAGTGATATGGCTTTCATATTTCACATGTGTATTCCTTGTGACAAGACCTTTCTATTGATACCAAAATGTTTGACCTGGTGACCTTGACATTTGACCTACTTTTCAAAAACTTTAACATTGGGCATAACTTTTGAATGGGAAGTGATAGGGCTTTCATATTTCATATGTGTATTCCTTGTGACAAGACCTTTCCATTGATACCAAAATTTTTGACCTCGTGACCTTGACCTTTGACCTTTTAACCCAGTGACCTCACATACATGTACTTAACAGAAAATAGTGTTCATACTAACAAAGATGCCACCGGGGGCATTCGTGTTTCACAAACACAGGCTTTATTACTTTTTGACCTTGACCTAGCTATTTGACCTTCTTTTCTAAGGTTGTTTATATCTTTTAATTGGTAGGTGACAGGTCTTCAATATTTCTTATGATGAGACCTTTTTGTTACCAAGTTTTACGTAGTGACCTTGACCTAGATGATTGACACTCTGTTCTGAAAATTTGAGAATGACCAAAACTTTTAATTTGTAATTAAGAGGTCTGATATTTCAAATGAATTTCATTTAACAAGACTTTTCTACTGATACCAATAATTTGATCCACTTTCTAGAATAATAATCAAACCGCTTCGCAGGCGACACAAGCATTCCTTGGAGTCCGGGCTATATCTCTTGAACCCTTTGCCGGATTACTTTCATATTTTAGTATGTTGTTGCTTATGACCCGAAGGTTTCACATCACCTTGACCCAAGGTAATGTGACCAAGGTCAAGGTCACTAAGTGCATTTTTAATGAAACTGTACATACATTCCAGTTTGTGCTATATCCCTTGAACCGTTTGCCGGATGACTTTCATATTTTAGTATGTTGTTGCTTATGACCCAAAGGTTTCACATCACCATGACCCAAGGTCATGTGACCAAGGTCACTTAGTGCATTTTTAATGAAATTATGCATACATTCCTGTACGAGCTATACCTCTTGAACCATTTGCTGGATCACTTTCATATCTAAGTATGTTGTTGCTTATGACCCGTAGGTTTCACATGACCTTGACCCAAGGTCATGTGACCAAGGTCAAGGTCACTTAGTGCATTTTTAATGATATTGTGCATACATTCTTGTCCGGGCTAAATCTCTTGAACCGTTTGCCGGATCACTTTCATATTTTAGTATGTTGTTGCTTATCACGTAAAGGTTTCACATCACGTTGACTAAAGTTCATGTGACCAAAGTCAAGGTCAATTAGTATATTTTAAGGTATCTGTTGTACAATAGAGTCATTTTACATAGTACCTCACCAGGCATGGAAAAATGCCCTTTTGTACATCGGATACCTTAAATGAAATTGTATTTGTTACATGTATTATGTCCAAGCTTAATCTTTTGAACCGTGATCGGATCACATCATATTTTAGTATGATGGTGCTGATGACCCAAAGGTTTCACACCTCCTTGATCAAAGGTCACATGACTAAGGTCAAGTATTACATTTTTTAATGAAATTGTAAATGCTATTGAGTCTGTGCTATATCTGTGGAATCGTATACAGGATCACTCTTATACTATAGTATGCTGTTGCTCAGGATTGGAGGGTTTCTTATTATCTTGACCCAAGGTCATGTGCCCAAGGTCAAGATCATTTAGTTCTTTTTAATGAAATTGTACATACTAATATTGTCTGGGCTATATCTCCTGAACCCTTCTTACAATTGTTTTCATATTTTAGTATGTTGTTTCTAAGGACTAAATGTTTCTTATCACATTGTCCCAACGTCACATGGTTAAGGTAGCTTCTTACTTTGGTAATGAAGTTGTATATGCTAAGCATGTCCAGGCTGAAATTGTCTATGCTAATAATGTTTAGGCTTTATATTTTGAACCGTGTATCCAATCACTAATTCAGTTTTTTGTTGCTCATGATCCATACAATGTTAAACGTCTTCAAATTCAATAGCATCATTTAAAAGCAGATAAGTTTGCGGCATGGACCAGACATGCATGTTTCGGGTACTTAACCCTCGTCAGTGAATGTAGGTTTCAGATCACCTATATCCAAGGTCATGTGACCAAAGTCAATTTCTTTAAATATGCTTATAATGAAATTGTATATGCCAATCATGTTTGGCCTTTACCTCAAACAATGTAATGAATCACTTTCATGTTTTAGTATGATGTTGCCCATGATTCAAAGGTTTCACATCATTTTGCTTTTTGTCCTAAGGTCAAAGTAACTTAGAGGGAGGGGGGAGACATCTGTTTTTTTATGAAAAACATTTTGTTTAATTCACATGTGTAATCCTTGTGACAAGACCTTTCCATTGATACCAAAATTTTTGACCTCGTGACCTTGACCTTGACCTTTGACCTACTTTTCAAAAACTTAAACATTGGGCATAACTTTTGAATGGGAAGTGATAGGGCTTTCATATTTCACATGTGTATTCCTTGTGACAAGACCTTTCCATTGATACCAAACTTTTTGACCTCGTGGCCTTGACCTTGACCTTTGACCTACTTTTCAAAAACTTAAACATTGGGCATAACTTTTGAATGGGAAGTGATAGGCCTTTCATATTTCACATGTGTATTCCTTGTGACAAGACCTTTCCATTGATACCAAAATTTTTGACCTCGTAACCTTGACCTTGACCTTTGACCTACTTTTCAAAAACCTTAACCTTGGGCATAACTTTTGAATGGGAAGTGATAGGGCTTTCATATTTCACATGTGTATTCCTTGTGACAAGACCTTTCCATTGATACCAAAATTTTTGACCTCGTGACCTTGACCTTTGACCTACTTTTCAAAAACTTTAACATTGGGCATAACTTTTGAATGGGAAGTGATAGGGCTTTCATATTTCACATGTGTATTCCTTGTGACAAGACCTTTCCATTGATACCAAAATTTTTGACTTCGTGACCTTAACCTTGACCTTTGACCTACTTTTCAAAAACTTAAACATTGGGCATAACTTTTGAATGGGAAGTGAAAGGGCTTTCATATTTCACATGTGTATTCCTTGTGACAAGAACTTTCCATTGATACCAAAATTTTTGACCTCGTGACCTTGACCTTTGACCTACTTTTCAAAAGCTTTAACATTGGGCATAACTTTTGAATGGGAAGTGATAGGGCTTTCATATTTCACATATGTATTCCTTGTGACAAGACCTTTCCATTGATACCAAACTTTTTGACCTCATGACCTTGACCTTTGACCTACTTTTCAAAAACTTTAACATTTGGCATAACTTTTGAATGGTAAGTGATAGGGCTTTCATATTTCATATGTGTATTCCTTGTGACAAGACCTTTCCATTGATACCAAAATTTTTGACCTCGTGACCTTGACCTTTGACCTTTTAACCCAGTGACCTCACATACATGTACTTAACAGAAAATAGTATTCATACTAACAAAGATGCCACCGGGGGCATTCGTGTTTCACAAACACAGGCTTTATTTTTATTAGCCGAGTTGCAAAACTCGGCTCTTAATTTGATGTGAGACGGGCGGGCGGGCGGGAGGGCGTCAACAATTGGTTTCCGGACTATAAGTCAACTACGAAAGAGGCTATAACAATGAAACTTCATACACTTACTCACCATTAGTCAAGGATGAGCCCTATTGATTTTGGGGTCAAAAGGTCAAAGGTCAAGGTCACAGGACTCAGATGATTGAAAATGGTTTCCGGACCATATTTCAGCCTGTATTGCACCTATAATCATGAAACTTGCCAGAAATGTTTCCCTTGAATCAAGGATGAGGCCTATTGATTTTGGGGTCAAAAGGTCAAAGGTCAAGGTCACAGGACTCTGTTGATTGAAATTGGTTTTCGGACCATATTTCAGCCTGTATTGCACCTATAATCATGTAACTTGCCAGAAATGTTTCCTGTGAATAGAAAATGACCACTTTTGATTTTGGGGTCCAAAGGTCAAGGTCACAGGACTCAGATGATTGAAAATGGTTTCCTGGCCATATTTTAGCCTGTATTGCACCTAAAGTCATGAAACTTGCCAATAATGATTCCCATGAATCAAGAATGAACCCTATTGATTTTGGGGTCAAAAGGTCAAGGTCACAGGACTCCGATGATTGAAAGTGGTTTCCGGACCATATTTCAGCCTGTATTGCAATTATAATCATGAAGCTTGCCAGAAATGTTTCCCATGGATCAAGGATGACCACTATCAATTTTGGGGTTAAAAGACTAAGATGATTAAAAATGGTTTCCCGACTGAATTTGAGCCTGTATTGCACCTATAATCATGTAACTTGCCAGAAATGTTTCCAGTGAATAGAAAATGACCACTTTTGATTTAGGGGTCAAAGGGTCAAAGATCAAGGTCACAGGACTTAGGTAATTGAAAATGGTTTCCAGACCATTTTTGAGCCTGTATTGCACCTATAATCATGAAACTTGCCATTAATTTTTGGGTCAAAAGGTCAAAGATCAAGGTCACAGGACTCAGATGATTGAAAATGTTTTCCCAACCATATTTGAGCCTGTATTGCACCTATAATCATGAAACTTGCCAGAAATGTTTCCCGTGATTTAAGATATGAATTGTACCTTATTCTGTATCTTTAGAGTATGCTTTGTTAAATCATATTGTACATACAAATACATAAAGTATTCTGTGATTTAAGATATGAATTGTACCTTATTCTGTATCTTTAGAGTATGCTTTGTTAAATCATATTGTACATACAAATACATAAAGTATTCTGTATGATGAGATTGAAAATCTGTATCCTTGAAAATATATTACACGCTGATATAAAATAAAGAGAAGACTATTTCTTGATCCAGAAATTTTCATTTAGGACCACAAAATGTTGTTACAAACCATACACATTTCATGTTAGTCTGCATATTCATACTTACATTCCAGTTTTGCAACTCGGCATTTTGCATCTTCGATGCATTTTGAGCTTATTGACAATTGACATAATAACTATATGATTTTCTGTTCGTTAATTTTGAAAAAAAGTCCTTTTTCATATTTTCTTGATACTTTATTTAAACTTAAGCCATTGGCTGTTCAGCCATACATATAATACATATAAACACACTGAGAACGGACATATACAAACGTAATAAGCATAATTATACATGTAAGTATATAACTTACAAGCTTAAGGGTCGGAGTTTATAGGCACTTGCTAAATATTTTCCTAAATTCCTAAGCGTTTTCACATTTATTGATGAAAGTAATTGAACTAGTTTAAAACAAGAAGCTTTCTTCCAAAAATATGATAAATTTCTTTTGTAGATCTGCAGGACATTGCAAAATAAAGTGAAAATCGTCTTAATGAATTTAAAGATGTTAAATATTCGACTGTTTCTGAGCAATTAAAACAAATTCTTTCTTTTTTCTCTCTATTTCAAAAATCTTCCTGTTTCAATGGCTAAGTTATGCGATGAAAGTCTAAATTATTGAAATATTTTTCCTATGAATCTGATCTAACGATTTTCGTTAATAAAACTGCAAATTATAATGATCAGTAAGGTGTTTACGATTGAATAATCAATAAAATAAAATATACCTGTCCTTTAGAAGTCGGTCCAAATATTAAACCCAGATTGAATTCATGCATGCACTAGTGAAAAAGATACTAGCATGTACGTAAAACAACATTTATAATGAGCGTGTGAAGCTATTTCTGTCCGTCCGTCTTGTCTATATTTTTTTGTTACTGTCATGTGTCTATAGCATGGCGCATTTTTGTAAGATTTAGAGCACAGGGATTTATCACGCTTCCCAGTTGCTCTATTTATTATAGATAATCCATAGCAAATTTAACAATCGTGAAGCGTGATAAATCCCTGTGATTGAGAGATTTATCGATTCAATTTGGAAGAATTATCCTTATTAACAAAGGTAAACTAAATGACTGATGAAAAATTATGATGAATTTATGCTTTAATTGTACAACTCGAAGACTCCCGAAAATGCATCTTCTGTACGTAATCTATTTAGTACACTTGTCTCGAGAAGAGATGCTGAAGATGTAAAACAAAGTATTTCCTTATCAATCAGTTGACCGTTCAAGTACATGTGAAATGTGAAATGAAAATTGTGGAAATCGTCTACATCTATGTAGTTTACGAAATTTTTATACGGAGAGCTGAATTCCTTTCGCATCCGAACATACTTTATATTTAGATGAAATTATTATCAGATGATAAATACATATACGAACATAGCACAACTTCTGTGCTGGAGAATCAAATACGCTTTCAACAAATAATGAACTTGCATATTAATCGAAGAAAAGAATTGCATAATTTATCAATGAATAGGTAAACGTACGGTTTGAATACCCGTTATATGTAATGCTTCAGTGGTCACGTGTCATCACCGTGAGAAAAAAGCTATCGGTACTTTTCTATCAATTGATATAGTTTTACCAGGTAATTATATATGAATTGTGAGAACATGTACGTGGAACTGAGGAATTTTTGCGTCTACTTCTTTACGATTTTGACAATAAAATTGGGCATAACTTTTGAATGGTAGGTAATATAGCTTTCATATTTCCATGGATACCAAAATTTTTTACCTTGATCTTGGGCAATGGCGTTTGACCTACTTTTGAAAAACTTTAAGCTTTGGCATAACTTTTGAATGGTAAGTGATAGGGCCTTCATATTCCACATGTGTATTCCTTGTGACAAGACCTTTCCATGGATACCAAAATTTTTAACCTTGTGACCTTGAGCTTCGAGTTTGACTTTCCTTCAAAAAACTTTAACCTTTGCTTTCATATTTCACATGTGTATTCCTTATAACAAGACGTTCCATTGATACCAATTTCTTTTTACCTCACCCTTGGAAACTTGAATTACTTTTTAGCTCTCGGTCAAAGACCCGTCGAGCTTATGTTGTGTCTGAAGTCCGTCTGTCAATTAAACATTTCTTGTGGACGCAAGTCCTCTGAATCTATTGGTGATTGAAAAAAGTTCTTTTTGCAACATGATGGGTCTATAGTTTAGTTGTGCACCTGATATTTTGTTTGAGCCCTTGACCCTTAGGGTCTTAGAAATTTGGTGTTGTCATTTTCTCCTATATAACTATGTGACCTTGTGGTCACCATTTCTCAGGAAGTATAAATGATAGAAAGATAATTCTTTTTGCAATATAAAAAGTTTATGGTCTAGTTGTGCATCTGATATTTCGTTTTAGCCCCCAACACCTTGGGTCTTCGAAAATAGATGTGGTCATTTTCTCCTATGTAATTCTATTAATCTTGTGGACACCATTTCTCCGGAAGTGTAATTGACAGAAAGATAATTCTTTTTGCAATATTTTAAAAAGGTCTATGGTCTAGTTGTGCATTTGATATTTTGGTTGAGCCCCTGACACCTAGGGTCTTAGAATGGATGTGGTCATTTTCTCCTATATAAGTCTATATAATCTTTAAGTAACTATTTGTTAGGATGTATAAATGCTCAAAGGATAATTCTTTTGCAATACAAAAGGTCTGCGGTATAATAAGTTGTGCTCTGAATATTTTATTTGAGCCTCTGACCCTCAGGGTCTTTGAAAAATGGTGTGGCCCGCCATTTTCTCCTAAATATATTATTGCAATCATGTAAACACCAATTCTTAGAGTGTTTATTAGTCTATTTTCAGCTCTACTGGTCAAAGACCAGTCAAGCTTTTGCGATTGCCCATTGTCTGGCGTCCAACCGTCCATTCGTCTGTCTGTCCGTCCTTTAAACTTTTCTCGTGAACGCTGATCCTCTGAATCTGTGAATTGTAAGAAATTAACTCTTTTTGCATAATAATGGGCCTTTGGTGAAGTTGTGCACCTGATGTTTTGTTCGAGTCCGTGACCTCTAGGTCATGGAAATGTGTGTGGTCATTTTCTCCTATATAACTTTATGTAATCTTAAGAATACCAATTCTCAGAAAGAATAATTGATAGAGAATTAATTTTTTTTACATTCGAATAAAACTGTGGTGTAGTTGTTTACCCGATATTTGATTGGAGCGCCTGACCCCCAGGGTCTTGGAAAATCGATGTAGTCATTTTCTCCTATATAGCTCCATGAAATCTTGTGAACACCAATTCTCAGAAAGTATAAATGATAGAGAAGGTTTTACATTATGTTTCCAGTGCTTTGTGCATGGCGTGACAATTGAAAATGTGATGTCTGTAGCCCTGCTATCAAATGAAACAACTCAGAAATTGTCTGTTGAAGGAGAGTTATTTTTTCTTTAGAATTATACTGGCTCTATGGTTATATTGTGACCTGATATTTTGTTTGAACCCCTGACCCCAGAGTTTTGTTAAATGGGCTTGTCACTTCGGTGAATCTAACAAAACAACCAGGAGAGCTTCTGTCTCGTCAGTTTAGAAACTTTTTCATTGGCCAAAATTTTGAATGGTAGGTGATATAGCTTTCATATTCACATTTGTAATCCTTGTGACAAGGCCTTACTATAAATACCAAAATTTTTTACCTTGTGCATTGACCTTTGACCTACTTTTTAAAAACTTGAATATTTGCCATAAGTATTGAATGGTAGCTACCTGACAGATCTTTTATGTTTCACATGTTATTTGCTTGTGAAAAGAACTTTCCAGTGATATTAAAAGTTTTTGACCCTGGCATCTCAACCTTGACCTTTGACCTACTTTTTAAAAACTTAAACATTGACAATACCTATTGAATGATAGGTGATTGAGCTGTCATTATAATTTCACATGTGTTTTCCTTGTGACAAGGCCCTTTGATGTCTGTTGGTCAGTGTGTATAAATATTCAAGTGCACAAATTTTGCACTAGACAGAAAATGCCAAGGGGCCGAAAATTTGTACACTTGAGTGTTTGTGATTCCTTCCGTTTCAAAGAAACATTTTAATTAATTTTGCTGTATTTCTTACAATTATTTTTTAGAGGTTAGTTGTTTTAAAACACTTAAATGTTTACATGTATTACTCAAGGCCTTTCACAATTTGTTCAGGCAAAAAAAAAAAAAAAGAATCAAGCATATAAATGTCTGTTATTTGTAATCCATATAACACTTATTTTCTAATGCCTTCCTCAAGTTTTTTTCTTGGAATACACAAAAGACAAATTAAACGAGTATAATCAGATTAAATTTTTTCTTATTTTTCAGTTTGGCTTTGATCTAGTGCAGAGAGATGAAAATGGACTTCATGTATTAGTTGAAAATAGGGATCAACCTAATGAGGCTAGAATGAGCTCTGTCCTTTGTTTGCGAACCTCGGGACAGAAATAAAAACTGAGGTTGGAAGTTATCTAAAGGGCGAACAGACATATATTTTATTAAAATGTTACTTGAAATATTATTACATTTTTTCCCGCTTTCATCAAGATTCCAATAAATTGTGAAGTAAAGATCTTAGGGGCAAGTTTTATTTAAATGTTGCTATGGAGACAATTGATCACTCAATTTGGCTTCTGTTGCCTTATTGTAGCTGCATGTTTTATCCTTTATGCAACTTTTGAAATTGCCAAGGTGATATAACAAGGCTTTGTGTGTGCATGGGTGACCATCCAATTTTAGAAGTCATAGATCACATTGGCTTATTATGAAATTGTGCATGTTGATTGCTCTTTATAAGAGAGCAATGACTTTAAGGCCATAGTGATTAGCTCTACTGGTCAAAGACCAATCACGCTGTGTTCGGCGTCCTTTCATCGGTCTATCTGTCTGTCCGTCTGTTAAGCTTTCCTTGTGAGCGCAAATCCTTGGAATCTGTAGCACAAAATAAATTCTTTTTGCATTATAATTCGCCTATGATGTAGTATTGTACCTGATATTTTTTTTGAGCCCCTGACCCCCAGAATCTTGGAAAATGGGTTGGTTTTAGGTCACCCGAGAGCTATTGTCATACTGCTTCGTCTGTCCGTAAACTTTTCACATTTTCAACTTGTTCTTCAGAACCGCTGAACATTTTCATGAACCTTGGTAGGAATGTAAGTGCTTATGATCCCCTTCAAGTGTTGTTGTTTTTCGTCCAGATCCGTCAACAGGTGGCGCAACTACAGGCAAAAGTAAGATACAGGGGTACCCTCCTTTGATAGACTTCTTCAGAACGGAAGCATGTATCGGCAAACAGAAAGCATCAGGATGATCTAGAGAGATGTCTTAAAAAGTGTTGTTAATTTTCGTTTCACTCTGAAGTCAAATTTTGACATGTATTTGACGTCTTTTCGAACTGTCAGAAATGTGTCAGAAATGCTCATTTTTGAACTTTTTCTTTGAATAACTTTATGTATGTGTGATTTTGTGCGCTCATTTACTGCATATTTGTCACAATGGTTTGGTATTGACTTCGAGTGAAAATTTAATTTTTTTGTTTTTTTTTTTTATGAATTTTTATCTTTTGTAAAAAAGGATGGGGGGGGGGGGTATTTTTTATGCCCCCGTAATCAAAGATTTGGAGGGATATAGTTTTATGGTCTGTCCATCTGCCTGTCTGTGTGTCTGTCTGTTTGTCTGCAAAGACTTTAACCTTTGGCATAACTTTTGAATTGTAAGTGATATGGCTTTCATATTTCACATCAGTATTCCTTGTGACAAGACCTTTCCATGGAGGATACAAAAATAGTTTACATGTGTATTCCTTGTGACAAGACCTTTCCATGGATACCAATATTTGTGACCTTGACCGTGGAGTTTGACATACTTTTGTAAAACTTTAACCTTGGCCATAACTTTTGAATGGTAAGTGATAGGGCTTTCATATTTCAGATGTGTATTCCTTGTTAGCTCTACTGGACATAGACCAGTCGAGCTTATGCAATACCCCGGCGTCTGTTTGTCTGTCCGTCCATAAAGCAACTCCTCTGAAATGATAAGAGATAGAATTGTAACTTTTTAGCTCACCTGAGCCATAGGCTCAAAGTGAGCTATTGTCATAGCGTGGCGTCCGTCGTCCGTCGTCGTCCGTCGTAAACTTTTCAACATTTTCGACTTCTTCTCCAGAACCACTGAAAAGATTTTCATGAAACTTGGTAGGAATGAAGTACTCATGGTCCCCTACAAGTGTTGTTGTTTTTCGTCCGGATCCATCAACAGGTGGCGCCACCAGAGGCAAAAGTAGGTCACAGGGGGTACCCTCCTTTGACAAACTTCTTCAGAACGGAGGCACGTATCGACAAACCGAAAGCATCAGGATGAACTAGAGAGATGTCTTAAGAAGTGTTGTTATTTTTGGTTCCACTCGGAAGTCAAATTTTTGACGCGTTTTTGACGTCTTTTCGGACTTCGTCAGAAATGCTCATTTTTGCACTATTTCTTTAAATAACTCAATAAGTGTATGATTTTACACATTCATTTACTGCATATTTATCATATTTAAGTTACTAAATGCTTTGATAAGTATTTTATTCTAAAATTTAGATTTTTTGATTTTTTATTAATTTTTTTCTTATGTGAAAAGGAAGGGGGGGGGGTGATTTTCATACATATTCAACTTCTTCTCCAGAACCACTGAAAAGATTTTCATGAAACTTGGTAGGAATGAAGTACTCATGGTCCCCTACAAGTGATGTTGTTTTTCGTCCAGATCCATCAACAGGTGGCGCCACCAGAGGCAAAAGTAGGTCACAGGGGGTACCCTCCTTTGACAAACTTCTTCTTCAGAACGAAAGCACGTATCGACAAACTGAAAGCATCAGAATGATCTAGAGAGATGTCTTAAGAAGTGTTGTTGTTTTTGGTTCCACTCGGAAGTCAAATTTTTGACGCGTTTTTGATGTCTTTTCGGACTCTGTCGGAAATGCACATTTTTGCACTATTTCTTTAAATAACTCAATATGTGTATGGTTTTACACATTCATTTACTACAAATTCATCACATTTAAGTTACTTAATGCTTTGATATGTATTTCATACTGAAATTTTAATTTTTTGATTTTTTATGAATTATTTTCTTATGTGAAAAGGAAAGGGGGGGGGGGGGTGATTTTCATACATATTCAACTTCTTCTCCAGAACTGCTGAACAGATTTTTATGAGTATTTTTTCAATCATGAATAGATATGTTTACTGTGAACATGGACCCAAGGCTTGTAAGTTCAAGTTCTGGTACCCTGGTAACTTTAGTTTCGTATAAGTTGGTACATGTTCATGTATGCAAGAGTTGTCTTTCTTTAATATAGATTTATGTTTTTGAGGTTTAAATTTTTGGATTATCGATTCATTTGAATGTTATATATTTTGAATTATTAAATAGGTATGGAAAAGGAAACTAAATTATTTTAAAAAGATGAATAAGTATTTTCAAATTTATCTTGTGAAGACTTAGATATACAACTATGAAATTACAATATTGAGAGCAGCTCAAAATATTAATGTAAGAACAGATCAATGTTATCAATGACACAGTGAAAGGATGGGGAGGGGGTCTGTTATTTTGCTTTAGCTTCTGTATAACTATCTCTCTCGGGTTACTTAGATTACTCAAGAAGAAGGGGGGATGATTTTCATACATATTCAACTTCTTCTCCAGAACCACTGAACAGATTTTCGTTAAACTTGGTAGGAAAGAAGAAATCATGGTCCCCTACAAGTATTGTTGTTTTTAGCTCACCTGAGCGAAGCTCAAGTGAGCTATTGTCATTGCGCGTCGTCCGTCCATCGTCCGTCCGTCCGACGTAAACTTTTAACATTTTCGATATCTTTTCGGCAACCGCTGCACAGAATTTCACGAAATTTCACAGGAAGCAAGTACTCAATACCCTCTATCAAATTTTTGTTTTTCAAGCCGATCGGAAATCCAAGATGGCCGCCACAGGCTCTGATTGGCTGACACATTTTTGACTTCTCTTCTGAAACTGCGTCACAGAATTTCATGAAACTTAACAGGAAGCAAGTACTCAATGCCCTCTACCAAGTTTGTGTTTTTTGAGCCGATCGGAAATCCAAGATGGCCGCCACAGGCTCTGATTGGCTGACACATTTTTGACTTCTCCTCCGAAACTGCTGCACAGAATTTCATGAAACTTCACAGGAAGCAAGTACTCAATGCCTTCTACCAAGTTTGTGTTTTTGGAGCCGATTGGAAATCCAAGATGGCCGCCACAGGCTCTAATTGGCTGACACATTCTCGACTTCTCCTCTGAAACCGCTGCACAGAATTTCATGAAACTTCACGGGAAGCAACTACTCAATGCCCTCTACCAAATTGTGTTTTTCAAGCCAATCGGAAATCCAAGATGGCTGCCACAGGCTCTGATTGGCTGACACATTTTCAACTTCTCTTCTATAACCACTGCACAGAATATCATGCAACTTCACAGGAAGCAAGTACTCAATGCCCTCTACTAAATTTGTGTTTTTCGAGCCAATCGGAAATCCAAGATGGCTGCCACAGACTCTGATTGACTGACACATTTTCGACTTCTCCTCTCAAACGGCTGCATAGAATTTCACAAACCTTCACAGGAAGCAAGTACTGATTGCTCTCTACCAAGTTTGTGTTTTTCGAGCTGATCAGAAATCCAAGATGGCCGCCACAGGCTCTGATTGGCTGACAAATTTTCGACTTCTCCTCTGAAACTGCTGCGCAGAATTTCATGAAACTTCACATGATGCAAGTACTCATACCCTCTATCAAGTTTGCGTTTTTGGAGCCTATCGGAAATTCAAGATGGCCGCCACAGGCTCTGATTGGCTGACACATTTTCAACTTCTCCTCTAAAACTGCTTCACAGAATTTCTTGAAACTTCACAGGACGCAAGTACTAATTGCCCTCTACTTAGTTTGTGTTTTTCGAGCCGATTGGAAATCCAAGATGTCCTCTATAGGCTCTATTTGAATGACACATTTTTGACTTATCCTCTTAAACTACTGCACAGAATGTCACTGAACTTTACAGGAAGTAACTTGTACACCTTGTCCTTCTCAAAGCTTCACTAAAAGCGATTTCCTTCAGGTCTTGACTTTGATTGAAAACATACATACAGTCTCCTCAGGTGAGCGATGTGGCCCCCTTGGGCCTCTTGTTTACATTACACTTGGTCTTTGGTCTAGTTGTGCACCTGACATTTTGTTTGAGCCCCTGACCCCCAGGGTCATAGAAAATGTGCATGGTCTTTAAAATCAATGTAATCTTGTGCTCACAACTCCTCTGCCACTAAAAATGATAGAGTCAGAGTTAATTCCTTTTGCAGTATAATTGTTCTGTAGTCTAAAATGCACTTGGTATTTTGTTTGGGGTCCTGACCTCTAGGGATTTCAAAAATGGGTGTGGTAATTTTCTCTAATATAATTCTATGTTATCTTGAGCTTTCGACTCCTCTTAAGCTATAAATGATGGAGAGTTAATTCTTTTTGCAACATGATAGGTCAATGGTCTAGTTGTGCACCTGATATTTTGACCCACGGAGTCTTAGAAAATGAAATGGGTGTGGTAATTTTCTCCTATATAACTCTATGTAATCTTTTGCTCGCATCTCTTTTGACACTGTAAATGATAGAGACTTAATTCTTTATGCAACATGATTTAGTTGTGCACCTGATATATTCTGTTTGAGCTTCTGACCCCCAGGGTCCTAGAAAATGAGTGTGATCATTTTCTCCTATATAACTCCATGTAATCTTGTGCTTGTAACCCCTGACACTATAAATGATGGGAACTTAATTATTTTTGCAGTATAAAGGGTCTATGGATTAGTTGTGTGCCTGATATTTTGTTTGAGCCCCTGAACCCCAGGGTCTTAGAATATGGGTGTAATCATTTTCTCCTATATAACTCTATGTTATCTTGTCCTCGCAACTCCTTTGACACTGTAAATGATGGAGACTTTTATTAATTTTGCAATATGATGGGTCTAGTTGGTGTAGTTGTGTACCTTATGTGGGTCTTAGAAAATGGGTGTGGTCATTTTCTCCTATATTAATCTGTAATCTTTTGCTGTAACTCCTGTGATACTATAAATAATGGAGACTTTTTTATTTGATGTTAGACTGGCAGGCAGGTGTCAACAATTGGTTTCCGGACTATAAGTCAAGTATGATACATGCTAGTGCAATGAAACTTTATACACATATACTCATCATAAGTCAAGGATGACGCCTATCAATTTTGGGGTTCAAAGGTTAAGGACTCAAGGTCATAGTACTCCGATGTTTGAAATTGGTTTCTGGACTATAAGTCAAGTATGATACATGCTAGTGCAATGAAACTTCATACACATACTCATCATGAGTCAAGGATGACCCACATGGATTTTGGGGTCAAAAGGTCAAAGGTCAAGGTCATAGTGCTCCAATGTTTGAAAATGGTTTCCGGATGATATAAGAGGGTGTATTGCACCTATGATCATGAAACCTTTCAGAAATGATACCCATGGATCAAGGATGACCCCCATTGATTTGGGGTCCAAATGTCAAGGTCATAGTACTCCAATGTTTGAAAATGGTTTCTTGATGATATATTAGGGTGTATTGCACCTATGATCATGAAACTTGCCAGAAGTGTTTCCCATGAATCAAGGATGACCCCTTTTGATTTTGGGGTCCAAAGGTCAAGGTCATAGTACTCCGATGTTTGAAAATGGTTTCTGTATAATACAAGAGAATGTATTTCAACTATGATCATGAAACTTGCCAGAAATGGTTCCCATGAATCAAGGATGATCCTTATTGATTTTGAGGTCAGAAGGTCAAATGTCAAGGTCATAGGACTCAGATGATTGAAAATGGTTTCCAGACCATTTTAGAGATGTATTGCACCTATGATCATGAAACTTTCCAGAAATATTTCTCATGAATCAAGGATGACCCCTGTTGATTTATGAGTCCAAAGGTCAAGGTCACAGAACTCTGATGGTTTCTGGACCATATTAGAGCCTGTGTAGCACCTATAATAATGAAACTTGCCAGAAGTGCTTTCCATGAATCAAGGATGACCCCTATTGATTTTGAGGTCAGATGTTCATAGTTCAAGCTCATATCACTGATGAGGGATATTTGAGCCTCTATATTGCACCTATGATCATGAAATGTTCTGGAAATGATTGCCATGAATCAAGGATGACCCCTAGTGATTTTGGCATCAAAAAGTCAAAGGTTAAGGTCAAAGGACTCTGATGATTGAAAATGGTTTCGGGACCATATTTGAGCATGTATTTCACCAGTAGTCATGAGACTTGTCAGAAATGTTTCCCATCTGTCGAGACCATTCAAGTTTTGCAACTCGGCACTTTGCATCTTTGATGCATTTTAAGCTTATTTCATTTTGCAATACAAAGAGTATCTGATGTAGTTGTGCACCTGATATTTTGTTTGAGCCCCGGACTCCCAGGGTCTTAGAAAATGGGTGTGGTCATTTCCCCTAATATATAACTCTTAGGGAAACTTATGCTCACTACTCTTCAAATAAAATGAATGGGTATGTATAGTTTTGCACTGATGTTTTGTTTGATCCCCTGACCCTTAGGGTCTTGGAAAATGGGTGTGGTCGTTTCCTCCTGCATAATTGTGCTCTCAACTCCTCTAAAGCTATATTGTTGTAAAATCGGAAAAAATTACTATCGATTATTGGCAATTTTTCGAGGAGCACAATGTATATCACAATCGGAATAATCGGACTTTTTTTCTTGTTTAAAATTTTTGTATGTTTTGTATCTTTTCAGAAGGAGAATACACAGTAATTGAACATTCCTTATAAAAGTTATTCTCAATAACAAACTATTGAGGTTTTCATGAGAAGGAGGGCCTTCCTTTTTCTTTCTATAGCCAAAATAGTCCCACACGGCAGACTTAGTACGCCTGTGATAAAGATAATTCTGCTCCTCCTTGACTGGTATTGTAATGCCAGCGGCCAGATTCATTTTGAATTATTATGAGCGAAGATGTTTTGCACTGAGATCATTTTGCGCCAAAGGAACTTCATTATCGATAATCGGCGACTTTCAAGTATCAGAGACGAAAACGGCGACAATCGCTACAACTTTAAAAGCTATTAATATTAGAGTTTATTCTTTTTTAGTCCCCTACTGGCAACGCCGAAGGGGACTCTTAGTTTCCTCTTGGTCTGTCCATCGTCCGTCTGTCATATTTTCAGCTTTCCGGACTTTTTTTTTTTTGTTGTTGTTGTATATATTGAACTCATTTTTGGTATGTGGATATATCTCAATGTGATACAGATCAACTTTGAGTTTGTTTTTGATTGACTTATTTTTACAAGAGTTTTGGCCCTTGGACTTGGCAAATTTTATAAAAAAATCAGTTTTCCAAACTTTTTTTCGCTGTTGCATATATTGAACTCATTTTTGATATGTAGATATATCTCATTGTGGAACAGATCAAGTTTGAGATTGCTTTAGAATGACATATTTTTACAAGAGTGAAGGCCCTTGGACATAGGAAATTTTTTTTGAAAATTTCATTTTTCATGACTTTTCTTCGGTTCTATTGCAAATAATGCACTGATTTTTTGGTATATGAATACATCTCAGTGTGATACAGACCAAGTTTGAGTTTGGTTTCTTTTGGCCTATTTCTACACGACTTATGGCCCTTGGACTTGGCAAATTTCATGAAATTTTCCGTTTTCCAGACTTTTTCATGCCTGTTATTGCAGATAATGAACAGATTTTTTTGTATGTGAATACATTATAGTGTGATGCAGATCAGGTTCGAGTTTAATTTAGATTGACTAATTTTCACAAGACTTATGGCCCTTGGACTCAGCAAATTTGGTGAACTCAGTTTGCTGTTGTTGCAGATAATGAACTGATGAACAGAGATGCAGAACATAAATTTATGACGCCGGTAGGGCACAGCGATCATTGCATTTTTTAATCTGTCAACAGGTGGCGCCTACACAGGCAAATGTAGGTCATAGAGGGTTCTCTTCTTTGACAAACTTCTGAACAGAAGCACAAATCAAGAAACCAAAAGCATCAGAATAATCTAGACAGATGTCCCAAGAAGTGTTGTTGTTTTTGACATGTTTCTGACTTTGTCAGAAATGCTCATTTTCATTGCATAACACAATAAATGTATGATTTTGTGCACTCTGACATTTTCTACATATTTGACACATTTAAGATTCTAAATGCTTAAAAAAGTTGGGGTTATTTTTGGATTTTTAGCCGAGTTGCAAAACTCGGCTCTTAATTTGATGTGAGACGGGCGGGGGGGCGGGCGGGAGGGCGTCAACAATTGGTTTCCGGACTATAAGTCAATTACGAAAGAGGCTATAACAATGAAACTTCATACACTTACTCACCATAAGTCAAGGATGAGCCCTATTGATTTTGGGGTCAAAAGGTCAAAGGTCAAGTTCACAGGACTCAGATGATTGAAAATGGTTTCCGGACCATATTTCAGCCTGTATTGCACCTATAACCATGAAACTTGCCAGAAATGTTTCCCTTGAATCAAGGATGAGGCCTATTGATTTTGGGGTCAAAAGGTCAAAGGTCAAGGTCACAGGACTCAGATGATTGAAAATGGTTTCCGGACCATATTTCAGCCTGTATTGCACCTATAATCATGAAACTTGCCAGAAATGTTTCCCTTGAATCAAGGATGAGGCCTATTGATTTTGGGGTCCAAAGGTCAAGGTCACAGGACTCTGTTGATTGAAATTGGTTTTCGGACCATATTTCAGCCTGTATTGCACCTATAATCATGTAACTTGCCAGAAATGTTTCCTGTGAATAGAAAATGACCACTTTTGATTTTGGGGTCCAATGGTCAAGGTCACAGGACTCTGATGATTGAAAATGGTTTCCTGGCCATATTTTAGCCTGTATTGCACCTAAAGTCATGAAACTTGCCAATAATGATTCCCATGAATCAAGATGACCCCTATTGATTTTGGGGTCAAAAGGTCAAAGGTCAAGGTCACAGGACTCCGATGATTGAAAGTGGTTTCCGGACCATATTTCTTGATCCAGAAATTTTCATTTAGGACCACAAAATGTTGTTACAAACCATACACATTTCATGTTAGTCTGCATATTCATACTTACATTCCAGTTTTGCAACTCGGCATTTTGCATCTTCGATGCATTTTGAGCTTATTTTCTTTTATTTTAAGTTCAAAAAAGTGAAAGGGAATTTATTTTCCTAAATATACAAGAGTTGTCTTTCTTACATCAATTGCTATACATCCTGATGGTACAATATGTATCATTATGCATTGTCAGTGTGGTGAGAGTGTGCATGGGTATCAGGTGAGCGTTGTGCCCCATGAGGCTCTTGTTGCTATATAACTCTATATAATCTTATGAGCACCAATTCTCAGAGAGAATAATTAATAGAAAGATAATTCTTTTATCATTATTCTCATTCTGTGGTCTAGTTGTACACCTGATTTTTTTAGCCCCTACCCCCAGTGTCTCGGAAAATAGGTGTGGTCATTTTCTCCAATTTAACTCTTATGTAATCTTGTGAGCACCAATTCTCAGAAAGGATAATTGATAGAACAATAATTCTTTTATAATTATTCTCTAGTCTAGTTGTGCACCTGATGTTTTGTTTGATACCTATTCTCTGTTAATCGTACCGTTTTTTTTTAAATCCAGGTCGTCGGTAAAATATTCCCTTATTTCTCTTAATTTTTATTATTTTGAATTGAATTTCTAAAGAAATGGGGGTTACCTTCTATTGAAAATCATAATAAGGAAGGTCCTACTTGAAAATAAAGCTGGTACCGACGTTTGAATACTCGCAAATTAGGGCAGAAATGATGTCGCCCGAGAAGGAGGTAATTTTCAATAGTGCTTAATTATTCAATTCTGTACTGAAGTTTCTTTGTTGGTATGTTAAAAAGAACATGGAATTGTAAAATATAAGAAAATCATATTGATTTTATCCTTGATTCCATCAATTCTTTTAAAACACGTCGCTAAAAATAAGTAATTTACGTTATGGACGCAGTCACTACCTTGCGAATGTAGGTATTCACATTTCAAGTCAATTTGGAAAGAATTCTCCGACTTTCTAGCTGAACCAGATTTGAAATGTAATTTACGATAAACACATCAATAGAAATAGTCAAATGTACAATTCGGAACCACGCGACCGGATCATATTTGACATTTGGTGAACTTTTTTACTCAGAAATTTCCGGTTTGACGGAATATTCATTGATCTTTTAACGTAAATTACATTTTAACACTTAATTTCGGATTTTTATCAAGTTATGAGAATAACAAACTTAAGAAAATGTTAGAATTAAACTTTAGAGGTATATTCCATGCTAAAGTAAATAAAAAGTTTTATAATGTTCTACTCCTTTACGACGTGCTCACATTTTGAATAACATAAATTACATAAACATAAGGCATGGTCCATTTGATATTCAGGGGGGGGGGGAGCTTGGGTTTTTTGTCGGAGCAAGATTTTTTTTTCGCCCCGAACCGGGGCAAAATTATTTTTTTCTTGCAAAGTTGGAGCAAGGAATTTTTTTTCTAACAAAGTGATGCGCATATTAATAATGTTTGTGTTTTATCAATAGAAATTATTTATATTTTGACTCATAACTCTAAATATTAATATAATATTACTATTAGTTTATTTTTATGCAAGTTTTCAATTCGCTTTCAAACAGAGATAAAATATTTTACAATACAATTCTCAATATTTTATATAAGGTACATGTATATAACATCTATAAGAGGGTCTAAGGGGAAGGTTTTCAAATGTTACTAAGAATTGTAAATTGGTGAAAAACTGAAGTTCTCCTTCCAAGCTTACAAGAACATAAAATTAGACTCTATGGGATACATGCAACATGTATTACAATGTAATAGCAATACATAATATATAAATATTGATAATATATATAAGCTCTTAAGGAAGTTCTTTTGCATTCACATACATGTATAACTTTTGATATCTTCAAATATATGAACTTTGCTATTAGTAAATAATGTTTTGATAGAAAACTATGGCGAGTGAAGCAAGCCAAAAACTTTTGATAAAATTTGAAAAGTGCAGCGAGCGAAGCGAGCCGGAAAATTATCAAGAATTTTAGCGAAATTTTATTGTAATTCTTCAAATTCAGATTATTTGTAAGAGCAAGATTATTTTTTTCTGTCACACCATAAGCAAATTTATTTATTTCAACAAAATTGAGAGCAAAATTATTTTTTTCGAAAAAAACCCAAGCCCCCCCCCCCCCCCCCCAGAATATCAAATGGACCGTGCCTAACGTAAATTTCACTTTATTCATTTCATGATCTGAAGAGCATTTTCGGTATTTGACCTTGGTTTGTTGTTTCAAATTGCTTATTTTAAGAATATGAAGTCCAAGGTATATAGAACATATACCATGATAGAAAATTGTTAAAAACGGCTATTAATCGGGATAAGGAATTTTGAAATTGAGATATAATATGATACTTGTCTTTATTACTAGTACAACCAAGTTGCTGTCAAGAATTAGGAATTGTCATTCCTGCATCAAAAGCATCAAAACTGTGAAAAAACCAAAGTAATCGACTGTATAAAAAGATTATATACAGGTATTAAAATATTCATAGTCCAAATATTCCATGTTTGTAATTTACGTTATCACCATAAAGCATTATTTTTCACATAGATATTAAATTTTGTTGACTTATTACAAAATTGTCGATCTGACTGTGTTGAAAGTGTATATAAATTGAGAAATGATGCTTCTTGGTTGAATGTACATACTGTCATGTATTTGTATATTGTAGTGCCGTATTCGTGCATATCCATGTCCGTTGTTGGTTCTATATTCTGTTATGGGTCAGAATACCCCAAAACGCCAGCAAAAATCAGACAAAGACAGAATATAAATTTACAAGTTTAATTATGTACAAAATATATATATTTCAAATGATTACAACTTACAATACAATGTCCGGATCAAAGTGTCCGTTACGGTCCACAAAGTCTATCGAATGTATGGTTTCCGGTAATCACAAACGTTCTCGAAAGATCGGTGTCCAAACGTTGTTAAATGGATTAAAGTCTCAACAAATAAAGTGTCCCAGTATATCAGAATAGATGAATGAATCGTGTCTACGAATGTGTACGAATGTCCCCTTAACACAGTTCCTCAGAGGTATTTATACTTAATAACAATGAATTAACCAGAAGCTTCTAGAACAATGACTCATTACAAATGATTAACAATAGAGTAAATTCTAGAAATCACAGTCATGTGATGACAATGATGTAACAAAGAACAAACTGGAATATTCTCTAATGAAATAAACATGACATAGTAAAATCTAGAAAGAATTGTGAAATCATTAAATAACATGACTAAGTACATGTGTACCTACACATAAAGTAAAACTAAAGTAATACATGACCCACAACACCTCCCCCCTTAAAAAAGTTTGAATGTCAATGAAAACTTAGGTGGTAAATTCTTCAAAAATCACTCATGAAACTCTCGATAGTGCATCTGCAATCACATTGTCTTTGCCCTTGATATGGTTAATAATAATATTGTACTCTTGCAACAATAAACTCCACCTTGTAAGTCTTTGATTCTTGTTTGACATTTTGTGCAAAAATGTGAGAGGGTTGTGGTCAGTATATACAAGAATGGGATGTAAAGTAACATTCAAATAAACATCAAAATGTTGTAAAGCTAACAATAATGCAAGACACTCTTTTTCAATAGTAGAGTAATTCTTTTGACATTTTGTCAATTTCTTTGAAAAATAACAAACAACTCTATCTACACCATCATCATTTTCTTGAAACAAAGCAGCCCCGATTCCTACGTCACTGGCATCAACAGTAAGCTTAAATTGCTTATCAAAATTTGGAGCTGACAGGACAGGACTATTCATAAGAACACATTTGATTTTCTTAAAAGATTCGTCACAGTCATTGGTCCATGCAAAATTCACTCTCTTTTGTAACAGATTGGTAAGTGGACCAACAACTGACGAGAAATTTGGACAAAATTTTCTGTAAAATCCTGCCATTCCCAAAAATCTCATTATCTCTTTCTTATTGGTAGGAATCGGGAACTTTGAAATAGCTTCAACTTTGGCCATGATAGGAGTAACAAAACCTTGACCTACTTTGTGACCCAAATATTCTACAGTTGCATGACAAAATTCACTTTTCGCAAGGTTCACTGTGAGGTTTGCTTTCGCCAGTATGTCGAAGAAGGTACGCATGATTCGGAGATGATCATCCCAGGTGTCGCTGTAGATGATGACGTCATCGATGTACGCCTCGCATCCTTCGAGATGATGTAGGAGCGAATGAATCATCCTCTGGAATGTGGCTGGTGCGTTTTTCATACCAAAGGGCATTACTTTATATTGGTATAGCCCATCTGGAGTCGCAAATGCTGATATTTCTCTGGCTCTTTCGGTAAGCGGGACCTGCCAATAGCCTTTAAGCAAGTCAAATTTGCTGACAAATTTTGCACTGCCAATTTTATCGATACAGTCATCGATTCGTGGGATCGGATAAGAGTCAGTTTTGGTGACTGAATTGACTTTTCTAAAGTCCGTACACAATCGGTAAGTTCCGTCTGGCTTCGGAACCAGAATACATGGGGAACTCCAATCACTATTGCTGGGTTCAATAATGTCATTTTCAAGCATGTATTGAATTTCTTTCCGCATGTATTGAAGTTTTATCGGGTTTAACCGATAGGGATGCTGTTTGATAGGTGACGCATCACCTACAATGACGTCATGATGAGATGCATTCGTCTTTTTTGGAACGTCTGGAAAGATGGTCGTATATTCCCGCATTAATTGATGCACTTCCTCTTTTTGATGCACGGTCAAATGTCCGAGTTTCACTTCCGGATTTGTCAGAATTTCGGAATTCTTTAAACGGACACTTTGGGCGAAGTCTTTTTCAACAGTCTCTTCATTACATTCCGGTTCAACACAATTTTCAAATGTATTTACATTGGCCAAAGTGGAAACTGGTTTTACAAAATTTCGGTCACTTCTATCAAAATACTCTTTCAACATGTTAACATGACACACTCTTTTTTCTTTTCGCCGACCTGGTGTCTTAACCACATAGTTAACATCACTAATTTTACTCTCAATCTCATAAGGACCGAAATATCTAGCTTGCAAAGGATGACCAGGGATAGGTAAAAATACAAGAACTTTATCGCCTGGTTTAAAAACTCTGTTTCTAGCATCTTTGTCATACCATGTTTTCATTTTCATTTGTGAGGTTTTGAGATTTTCTTGAGCCAATTTGCAAGCATTATATAATTTCTCTTTGAAATTAGACACGTAGTCTAAGAGATTCAAATCGCTAGTCTCAGTCAACCATTTTTCCTTCAACAACTTCAACGGCCCTCTGACCGTATGCCCAAAAACTAGCTCAAAGGGACTGAACCCCAGGGACTCCTGAACCGCTTCTCGTGCCGCAAACAAGACAAGGTGAACCCCTTCATCCCAGTCTTTTCCATACTGGTGACAATATGTTTTCATCATAGTTTTAAGGGTTTGATGAAAGCGTTCAAGTGCCCCCTGGGACTCAGGATGGTAAGCAGAAGATTTATACTGCCTGATACCTAGCTCATGCATAACCTGCTGAAACAATCCTGACATAAAATTCGAACCCTGATCTGACTGAATAGCCTTGGGAGCACCTACGAAACTGAAAAACTTTGTAAGGGCCTTAACTATGGTCTTTGCCTTAATATTCCTAAGAGGTATGGCCTCAGGAAACCTAGTCGAAGTACACATAATTGTCAGTAAGTACTGATTACCTGACCTAGTCCTAGGCAAAGGACCTACACAATCAACTAACACCCTACTAAAAGGTTCCTCGAAGGCTGGAATGGGTTGGAGGGGAGCAGGTGGTATAACTTGATTGGGTTTACCTACCATCTGACAATTATGACAAGACTTACAAAACTCAGACACATCTTTTCTCAACTTAGGCCAGTAAAAGTGATTTAAAATCCTATTATAAGTCTTATTGACACCTAAATGACCTGCCATGGGTGTGTCGTGAGCTAAACTCATGATGTCCCCGCGATACGCTACTGGAACCACTATCTGGTGAACGACCCGCCACACGTCATTAGGGGGTGCATCGGGTGGTCTCCATTTCCGCATGAGGATGCCATCTTGTATGTAGAAGCACTCTCCGACTTTGTCCGCTTCTTCTCGGGGAAGGGCCCTCTTGCTTAGTCGGATGATCTCCGGATCTTTAGTTTGCTCGGAGAGGAGCTGCTCACGGCACCAAATACTGTGACAGGCGGAATGGAAAATGTGACCGGTCCGGGAATCGAACCCGAGACCTTCTGCTTACAGGGCAGACGCTCTTACCGACTGAGCTAACCGGGCACGATTCCTGAACCGTCACACTCCATCCCGCCAAATTTTGAGGTTTCCCAAAGTTGTTAATCGGAAACCTCACAAAGAAAGACAAATAAATCCCTGGTTCTTCCCCATAGTTGCCTTAAACCACAAGCAACTCATGAGGTTCACTCTCACGGCTTAAGGCATCTGTATCTCTGTCTAATGGCGGATGGGAATCATCACCAGGTACTGCCGGAGACTTGTCAACATGAAGTGGTACTGACGTCTCAGGTACGCTGTCATCAATGGTAGACATGAATGTGTCAGAAAGGTCTATATTTTCGGAGGGATGGTCCTCGTTAAGTGCAGGAGTACTCTCAGCCTCTTTTAGTCTGTTCCTGGCCATCGCCCTGGTAACTGCGCAGGCTGGGTACAAGTCGTCGTCTTCATCATCGGACACGACATCGGACGTGATTTTCTCACAAACAATCGGATCGGCTACAACTTTGCCGCCAGCTAAATCGTTGCCAAGCAACAAGGAAACGCCTTGAACAGGAAGAGTAGGTCGAACACCTACGATAACAGGTCCAGTAATTAAGTCTGACTTCAAATAAATTTTATGAAGGGGAACATCAATGACGCCTAGCTCCACACCCTGTAATAAAACTGACCTACCAGTAAAAGTGTGCTCAGACAAAGGCAATGAACCCTCTAACAATAAAGTCTGGGCAGCACCAGTATCTCTCAAAATCTGAACAGACAACGCTTCGCTAGAATCACTGAGTGAAACAAATCCCTGTGACAAAAAGGGCTTATAATGATCCTCCACAAAATCATCAGAACTGGACTTAGAACCCTGAATCTCAGGAGTGTCAGAACAAATCGAATCTAAGGCTTTCCTATCATTTCTAACAGACGCACAGGCCTGTGACTTAAGTTCTTTTTTCTTCTTAAGCTTCAAACACTCACCAATAACATGACCTTTTTTCTTACAATAATTGCATGCAGGAAGCGACCCCACCCCTGGGGATGCCTCAGAACGCTCGGACCTAGGTCCGGACGTAGAACCACCTTGAGATGGTGACTGGGAACTAATGGACGACTGAGACTCTTGTAAATTTTTCTTTGGAACATCTGAAGTTTTTGCGCTATCGCTAGATTGAGTTTTTGACACAAAATTTTTCTTATGAGTGAGAGCATACGTATCAGACAAAACAGCGGCTTCTTCAAGAGTTTTAACATTTTTGTCTTCCAAATGAGTTCTTAAATCTTGATGTACACACTCTTTGAACTCTTCTATCAGAATTATTTGACGTAAATTGTCAAATGAATTGGGAATTTTCTTAGATCGAAACCACTGATCAAATAAATCTTCTTTTTCTCGAGCAAATTCAACATATGTTTGATTTTCAAACTTTTTGTACTTTCTAAACTTTTGTCTGTACGCCTCAGGTACTAACTGATATGCTCTCAAAATCGTGTCCTTGACCTTGTCATAGTCTGAACTCTCAGCAATACTGAGCGCCGAGTACACTTCAGCCGCTTTGCCAATAAGTACGCTTTGTAATAAAGTTGGCCAAAAATCGCGTGGCCACTTCAGATTGGCCGCGATTTTCTCAAAATGTGGAAAATATTTGTCCACGGACTTTTCTTGAAATTTTGGTACTAATCGGATGTTTTTGGCGGCGTCGAATTCAGACTTGACAGGCGAAGGAACAGGATTTTCCTTAGTGCTTTTCCCTAACTTTAACTTTTCTAACTCAAACTGGAGTTCTTTCTCGTGCATACGTTCCTGTTTCTCTCTTTCTTTTTCTTCTTTTTCAAATTGTAATTGAATTTTCATTTTCTCTAATTCAAACTCATATTCTGACATTTTGGTTTCGCTTGAAACAGGTTCAACAGGAAAATCGTATGACGAAAAGATTTCCTCAGCTAAAAGCTTTTTAGCCACAATATTTCTAATTTCTTGTTTTCTCATAGAAGATTTTACATCTAACTTCAAGTGAAGACCTAAACCAATCAAATCATCTTTTTTCAATGATTCGAACTCATCTACAGTCGGCGATTTCAAAAATTCAGTGACCGAAAATACCATGATTGATTTCTGCTGGCAAACGTTTTACTAAAAAAAATTTCCTTTTTTTTTAACGAACTTTACGTAAAGTGCAAATATGCAGAGATTACTATCCCGGACGAGCCCCCAATTCTGTTATGGGTCAGAATACCCCAAAACGCCAGCAAAAATCAGACAAAGACAGAATATAAATTTACAAGTTTAATTATGTACAAAATATATATATTTCAAATGATTACAACTTACAATACAATGTCCGGATCAAAGTGTCCGTTACGGTCCACAAAGTCTATCGAATGTATGGTTTCCGGTAATCACAAACGTTCTCGAAAGATCGGTGTCCAAACGTTGTTAAATGGATTAAAGTCTCAACAAATAAAGTGTCCCAGTATATCAGAATAGATGAATGAATCGTGTCTACGAATGTGTACGAATGTCCCCTTAACACAGTTCCTCAGAGGTATTTATACTTAATAACAATGAATTAACCAGAAGCTTCTAGAACAATGACTCATTACAAATGATTAACAATAGAGTAAATTCTAGAAATCACAGTCATGTGATGACAATGATGTAACAAAGAACAAACTGGAATATTCTCTAATGAAATAAACATGACATAGTAAAATCTAGAAAGAATTGTGAAATCATTAAATAACATGACTAAGTACATGTGTACCTACACATAAAGTAAAACTAAAGTAATACATGACCCACAACAGTAATAAATATGAGTCAACTGTCAGCCATCTTAGTTTCAATACACAAAACACGACATGGTGTCAGAATTGTAAATATATCCTGATCTGGCCGTCAAAACGCCAAAAAGAATACGTAAAAACTCGAACTCGGGAGATAAGGTTCAAACGCGAGAGTCTCCCGCGAAATACGGGGGAGTTGACAGGTAATGCTGTCTGATCATCTGGGTGATGCAATCCCATCGTTGAACTGGGAAAGAAATCACATACCACGAGCGTGGAAAAACTTTGAAACTCATGCAAATTTCATGTTCAATGGCCCTCTCAAAGTGAAATTAGAGGAAGAGAAATGTAACTATCTGATGTCATGGGTCGGTGAGAAAGGTCGTGATGTCTATGGAACATGGGCACTAACAAAGAGTCTCGCAACGCTATGCGAAGAAATCATGTCTTACGGTGAACATAAATCTAACTGAGACAGGGTATTTGCTCGTTACAAATTTCAATGCATCACAAAAAGTGAGTGTGAATCCTGCGAGAAATTCATCACTGTACTCAAAGTACAAGTGAAAGACTGTGGTTACAATAATCCGGATGAGATGATCCATGATCGTATAGTCTTTGGTGGGAAATCTGACAAAGTACGTGAAAAACTTATTAGAGAAGGCAATTGAAATAGCTCGTATGTATGAAACGTCACAAGCGCAAATGAAAACAATGACAGCAGAGGATCCCAAACTAAATGTCAATGCTCTCAGTCAAAAGCCGAGAAAGCGCAAGGCAATACAGGCATTAATAAAACGCAAAACCGTCTACTACTAAAAATAGGACAGATTCTGCTTGTGTATGTACAAGGTGTGGACACCCTATACATAAACCGCATGAAAATGTCCTGTTATATGTACTGAATGTCTAAAATGTCATGGAGCCGATCACTTCTCTCGCATGTGTAGTACTAAAATAAAGAAAAAAGGTCCGTATCGCAAATTTAAAGGTTTCAGAAAATTGCATCAACTAGAAACAGAAAACTAGTCAGAGGACGAACTTAATGATTTCTAGGTATGATCAATCTCGATACACCAGTAAACGCACTTGGTGTAAACTCGCTCAATGTAAATGATAAATGGTCTGCAGAGTTGTATATCAACAACACGCCTGTTGTATTTCAACTCGACACTGGAACACAGTACAATGTTCTAAATCCTGAAAGTTTCGACAAGTTGCAAATCACTACAGTATTGCCAGCATCTGTTCATCGCTAAAATCGTACTCAGGGCATGAAATAGAGGCAGAAGGCACCATATCTCTACCTGTCGTGCACAATGATCAAATTTATCTCGTCACATTCTACGTAGTACGTGCAAAGTCACCAAATATTTTAGGAGAAAAGTCATGTTCTGTTATGAATTTAGTACAACGAGTACAAACCGTGAATCCACAAGGCATCATCAAACCGGAGGATAATATTCTGAACAAACCAGAATTCGATGACCTATTTAAAGGATTAAGATGTCTACCAGGTCATTATTCAATCAAACTTAATGATTCAGTAACACCTACAGTACAACCATCGATGAAAATACCAATTGCTCTCAACGACAAAGTCCGCAAGGAAATCTGTTATATGGAAAAGCTGGGAGTAATCGTAAAACAGGACGAACCAACACCGTGGGTAAATAGCATGGTAGTTATCAAGACAGTACATGTATTTTAGATATTGTTTTCATATTCGTGCGTGAGCATCGACGGCGGGTGCGGCTAGCCAAACAGGGGATGCTTGCTCCTCCCGGGCACCTGGCCCCACCTCTAGCTTGCTAGGGGTCCGTCGATGCTCAATTTTGTGCTCTATTGTGAGTGCTGTTGAGATAATTGTCATGATCTTAAACTTATCAACAGAGGATCAAAGATTCTAATTTGCATGATCCGAAGGATTAAAACAAAGCTATTTTGAGAGAGCATTTCCTGTGAAGAACATAGTCGAGGAACATAGATTACGTAATCGCAAATCTACTGCATGCCAAGTATTTCGGTAAATTGGACGCCACAACTGGGTTCTGGCGAATTCAACTTGATGAAAACAGTTCTAAACTGTGTACGTTCAACACTCCTTAGGGTCGATACAGATTCACGTGTATGCCATTCGTAATAAAATTTGCATCCGAGGTGTTTCAGAAAATTATGTCAAACATGGTCCAAGATATTGAAGGAGCCGATGCTATAATCGACGACATTCTAATATGGGGCACACCACAGGAAGAACACAATTCTCGTCTCGAAAAAGGCTCAACCATGCAAAGGAGTATAATCTAAAGCTCAATCGCAAAAAGTTCAGAAGTAAAGTACGTAGGGCACCTACTTACCAGAGAAGGAAGGGAGGGGATCTCCAACAAGACCCTGTTGCAGCACAAACAGCAAAACACCCGAAGCAAAAACACAAAAGACGAGCATACTGTAAGACATACGATAACCGATGCCAACCCTAGACGGCCATTTGCCACGCAAGTAGCAAATGGTGTGGTTATCCTGGATTACGTGCGCACAACCCGCTCACTTCTCAAATTACCCAGAGGTCTCGAAGAACGTACAATTGTGGTGTAAAACAACCTCCTCACTGTTGAATGACCTCATACAAACAAGACCGCAAAACATAGGGGCCCTAGCAACATAGATGAATATGTAAATGGATATAAAAAGAGGTCGTGCGTAATACAGTCCATGCTCTGCCGACTGTAGCGAGCTCATGTATGTAATCACCTTAGGAGTCCGACTGACATCCAGAGAGGACAGGTGGTCGGGGCCCTGTCTTCTCTAAAGAGGTTTGGACAGGGCCGGTCATGGAGTTCCGTCGTCACAGTCAGTCAGAGTGCAAGTCTCAAGGATGAGCTGGTACAAGACTGTAGATTGGTCAAGTACCAAGCCTAGTGCCCGTCTGGTGACATAAGGATCATATCCACGGTATAAAAGGCGTTTGATGATTCTGACGCATTTTCGATGGTTATGCTGCCTACCTTTGATCCTTCTAATTTTGTTTATCATATCACCATATAAGACAGGTTGTGTTCTACCCAAAGTAATGTACTTTGTTGCGTGTATAAATCCGAATTTAAAAGAAGCTGAATGTATGTCTTAACTAGTTTATGAAAGCGGAAACCAAAACCTAAACGTTTTTTTGGTAATTTGTAAGTTTCTACTGTGAAAATCCAAAATATCAGTACATGCTCTAGCGTACCGGATGAGCTGTGATATGTAAATGCCGCTTGACGGTTATCTTGGAACATCACCGTCAAGCCAGGGGAAATTTACTATGATGAATCCAAAATCATCCATTTTGTGATATACACTTGTATGTATGAATCTTTCCGTTTACAATTTTGATATTTAGGTCCAAAAAATGGTGTTTCTGTATTTGTAACGTTTGCCATGTTAAGTGTTAATTCTTGTGGATAAATTTCATTCTTATGTAATTCAAATGCAGGATTGTCAAAATGTTGAACGTCTTTAAATTCAATAGCATCATTTAAAACCTGAAAAATTTACAGCATGGATCAGACAGTTAGAATATCATCCACATACCTAAGAAGCATTATTGAAACATTTCAGATCATCAAATTTTCTTTGCTCTTGAAGATTTTGGATAAATTCTTTGTCATAAGTGTATAAAAATAAATCGTCAACAAGAGGCACACAGTTAGTACCCATAGATTCCTACGATCTGCCTGTATAGACCCTCACCAAATCTAACATAAATATTGTCCAAGAGGACGGACAAGGCATTACACAGGTCACTACATTTCCATGTCTGTCGAGGAAAATAAACCCTTCGATTCAGATGTACAAATATAAGTTGTCCGCTCAAAACACCATTTAATGAGATTAGATAATCGATCATTCATTTTGTCATGAGGAAGTGTGGCGTACTTATTAGAGAAGTCGTATGAAGAAATCGTATTGACTTAGAAATTTCCAGATTTCATTTTGTCATTCACATCCCCTGAATTTTTAATATACCAAAATGAATATACATGCATCGTCTTTTTAAGAACCGTTTCACAATATCTAGTTACGTGTTCTTTAATAGCAGTAAGTGCTGACGTAAGATTTCTAGACAAAATTGTAGTGGAGCAGTTAATAGAATTAGCAATAAATCGAAATTTGTGAGGAGATTTGTGCAGTTTCGGTATGCAATATAGTGTTGGGAGATCCAATTTAGAAAAAGAGATACTGAATGAAGACAGTCCACTGTTATGCTTGCTTAAAATGTTAGATGCACTTTCATTGCTTTTGATATATGTATTAGTGGACGAAAGTTCCGCAACCAAAGTTGATATGTAGTAACGTTTTCAAATGATAATGGTGTTGTTGGCTGCTTTATCTTCTGGTGCAAAGACATTTTTTTCATGTAAGTTACTTAGTTTGGATTTGAATATCTCTCTGATTTGGAACGTGGATTTTTATAAAGATGAGGGTTTTAATGGAAGTTATCTATTCGAATATCCATTATATCTAAAATAAGGTTTTCCAGTATTTCAGAGCATACGGTTCGACTCCTTCTGATTTACACCATCTTTTCGTATAATATCTAAGGCTTTCGTAAGTACCTCACGGCATTTGACAAAATCTATTTTGGATAGAATTCTATACTTAGGTCCTTTTTTAAGAAGACAACGGAGCTGTCAGTCTTGGATAATTGAAAAGTCACCTGTAACAATATGGCTAGCGGGTTTGTAGAAATATTTAGAAGTTGCACATTCTCAAGAAGCAGGACACGATTCAAGTATGTCAGGATCCGATGTAACTTTATTATAGTTAAAAATAAAGTTTCGAATAGGTTTCTTGTACTTATAACAAAAAAGAGATGGTTCTAAATTTTCAAAATATTGAGGAATGGTACTTTGTACGCGATGATCCCGAAAAATATTAGAGATGTTAAGAAGATCAAAACCTTTGTTAATAAACGGGATTTTTATGAATCGTCTTTTAGGGGAGATGTTTTACACAATAGGATAAAGTTTATACTGTGCGAATGAGACAATAATGTTAAGTCTGAATCAGTCAGTTTTTCTTAAGAATGCAACGTCTGCTTCATCCAAGATAGATTTCAAGTGCATAACTGATATTGACGACAGAGCATGTACCAGCTCATGTCTGCCGCCATTGCGAGAGAGCGGTTGACTCTGGATCGTTTTCTTTGTTGTCTGTTTCGTCTTTTCCCGTTCGACCTGTATTTTCTTTCAGTGTTTGTTTTGTGTAGTTTTGTACCAATTGAAAAGATGTTGATATTGGTAGAAGCTGAGGAAATGTTTCCTTGTCCATTGATTTGATAGTTTAAACCAAGAGGTTACGCAGTCTGAAGTTTGGTGATCCAGGAAAGTTCAGCTTGTAGTCGGCATTTTTAATTTCGGTCTTACTTTCATTTTTAGCTCACCTCGACGAAGTTGAGAGAGCTTATGCTATACCCCCGCGCGTCCGCGTCCGCGTCCGGTTGAGAAGTTTGGGGTAGCTCAGTATTTGGCAAAGTACTGATGCTACAGTAACCAAACTTGCACAAGTGATTCATCTTTGGATGATGAGGTGAACCCATGCATCAGATGCTGCATCTGACCTACATTTTCCGCTTGAGTGACTCGGTTAAGAAGTTTGGGGTAGCTCAGAGTGGCTTGGTTAAGAAGTTTGGGGTAGCTCAGTATCTGACAAAGTACTATGCTACAGGAACCAAACTTGCACAAGTGATTCATCTTTGAATGCCGAGATGGACCCATGAATCGGATGCTGCATCTGACCTACATTTTCCGCTTGAGTGACTTGGTTAAGAAGTTTGGGGTAGCTCAGATTGGCTTGGTAAAGAAGTTTGGGGTAGCTCAGTATCTCACAAAGTACTGATGCTACAGTAACCAAACTTGCACAAGATGGACCCATGCAGCATCTGACCTACTTTTCCACTTGAGTGATTTTGCTTTCAAAAGCCAATATTGAGCAAAGTATAAGTGCTACATGTATCAAACTTGCATATTGGATGTATCTTTGATCAAACTTTCATAAAATGATCTTGACATACTTTTTCCACTTGAGTGATTTTGCCTTTAAAAGCCAATATTGAGCAAAGTATAAGTGCTACATGTACCAAACTTGCATATTGGATGTATCTTTGATCACATTTTCATAAAATGACCTTGACCTACTTTTTCCGCTTGAGTGATTTTGCCTTTAAAAGCCAATATTGAGCAAAGTATAAGTGCTACATGTACCAAACTTGCATATTGGATGTATCTTTGATCAAGCTTTCATAAAATGACCTTGACCTAGTTTTTCCGCTTGAGTGATTTTGCCTTTAAAAGCCAATATTGAGCAAAGTATAAGTGCTACATGTACCAAACTTGCATATTGGATGTATCTTTTATCAAACTTTCATAAAATGATCTTGACATACTTTTTCCACTTGAGTGATTTTGCCTTTAAAAGCCAATATTGAGCAAAGTATAAGTGCTACATGTACCAAACTTGCATATTGGATGTATCTTTGATCACATTTTCATAAAATGACCTTGACCTTCTTTTTCCGCTTGAGTGATTTTGCCTTTAAAAGCCAATATTGAGCAAAGTATAAGTGCTACATGTAGCAAACTTGCATATTGGATGTATCTTTGATCAGACTTTCATAAAATGACCTTGACCTACTTTTTCCGCTTGAGTGATTTTGCCTTTTAAAGCCAATATACATGTACTAAGAAATATGTTTGAATTGAATTTTGCTGCCACGAGGTGAGCTTCGTAATCTGTGATTACCTATGTTTACGTTTTGGAAAAGTGTGAACTGGGGTAATAGTGATATCCGAAATAGAATGGTTATATTTAACAAAGTGATTATATAAATAAAGTTTCTGTGTTTATGTTGACGTGAGGTTCTGATCTTATAAGAATGGTTCCTAAAACGAGATTTTAAAGGTTGGCTGTCTCACCTACATATTATGCGCCACATCCCCCTGGCATTTCAAGTCATAACGTAACATGTCCGAAATCTCTAGTCCGTTAAGAGAATAATGCGGAAGGATTCCAACTCTATACCTTCTTGAAGAAAATTTCAAACAAATTTTTCATGCACCAGACACGTGTTTCGAATATTAGATTCTCATCAGTGATGCTTCCAGCCAAAGTGCTTTTGGGAAACTAACCCAAGGCAATGTGGAATGGCATTGGTCGGAAACTCAGGAAGAAAGTTTCAACAATCTGATGCAAATGGCGACAAACACTCCCGTATTACGATATTATGATCCAAAACTACCACTTACCTTGTCTGTCGGTACTAGTGCCAAAAAGGTTAGGCGCTGTTATTCTTCAAGGCTTATTGATCAAGAACACCCTATCACAACAAAATTATGCTCAAATAGAAAAAGAGACACTCGCTGTTGTCTACGGAGGTCAGAAATTCCATCACTATGTCTATGGCAGATAAATATTCATGCCTTCTTCAGACGTCGAATTTTCAAATAATGTACGAAATATAAAAAAAAAGTTGATTATATTTCAAAAGATTTCTTATGCGTAGTAAAACGTCACAAGACAAAAGTTTATACTGTAAAGTTCTACGTTTGTTTCTTCGGTGGTGGAATGAACAAAAGACTAGGTACCCCTTGTAACGTAGCTAGTAAATTGCAATCAAGGCCCCTCTACTGAACAAAGTTTATCACTAGTCCTACATCAACCAAACTTGCATGGATGATGCATATGAGGATGCTTACTGCAATGCATGGTACGGAAGCTGCAACTGACCCATATTTTACGTTTGAGTGAAGAGGTTATGTAAAATGGGACAGGTCAATTCCTGCCTTACCATAAGTCCTACATCAAACAAACTTGTATGGATGATGCATCTAAGGATGCTTACTACAATGGATGGTACAGAGGCGGCATCTACCCACATTTCATGCTTGAGTGAGCAGGTTAGGTAAATTGGACAGGTGCATTCCTACATAACTATAAGTCCTAAGTCATCCAAAGTTATGTGGTTGATGCATCTAAGGATGCTTTCAACAATGCATGATACGGAGGCTGCATCTGACCTACATTTCATGCTTGAGTGACCAGGTTTAGTAAAATGGGACAGGTCTATTCCTGCCTTTCTATAAGTCCTACACCAACCAAACTTTTATGGATGATGCATCTAAGGATGCTTAAGTTAATACAATGCATGGTACAGATGCTGCATCTGACCCACATTCCATGCTTGAGCAATCAGGTTAAGTTAAATGAGACAGGTCCATATCTGGCCTATTCTAGGTCGTAGATCAATAAAAAAACTGGCATGTGTGATGTATCTGAGGATGCTTACTGCAATGCACTGTACAGATGCTGCATCTGACCTATATTTCACGCTTGATTGACCAGGTTTGGTAAAATCAGAATCTTCATTTCCAGCCTTCTTTGAATTTTTTATCAACCAAACTTATGTGGATGATGCATCAGGAAATAATCTGTGCAATGTAGGTACAGATGCTGGTCATAGGACAATGATACTGTCGAGGTGAGCGCTGTCATCTCTGATGACCCTATGTTTTCATTAACACGTCGCATCCTTTTGATATATTTCAAATATGAACTTTAAGAAATAATGTTTTGATAGAAAACTACGACGAGCGAAGCTATCCAATTTTTTTATATATAAATTGAAAACTGCGGCGAGCGATTGATTGTTTAAGATTGTCTGAAGTAAAAAGATAATGCCGGGAAGGAAATTGTCTGTCAAATGCTTTTTAGGTGAGTTTCGCCTATAACAATCGCAGGCATCACGTCACCTGAGATTTGTGACATGCTTACGCCCCAAAAATGTATAAATCGAGTGAGTAAGATAAAAAAAAATCAACACGATATCCTCACAAATTTCAACAATTGCGATTCTAAGACTCTTGGATACTTTGTGCTATGCATTGAACCGGTTCTTGTGTTAGATTATTTCCAATTTACAAAGTTTTACTCACTCAGTCATGTTAACGCTCCGTGACCCCAGACCTCATTATTCACCATATTGATAAAGGCAGTGTTTATTTCGTGTTATCATCGCATTCGCGTTTTAACAATTGTTTCATTATGGATTCAAAAAAAATGTTAGAGATGATTTCAAAAATGATACTTTAGGATGTAGTAATTTAAAACATTAGCTGTTTCATGTGCACGTGTGTAGAGATTGCTTAGTTTATCGACAATACCACGTGACATGATTCGGTACAAACTAAAATTGTATAGCAACGCTGAACGTTCGGTTTTTATATTCCCGTCATTTGACGGGACGTATTATGGTATGGCGATGTCCGTCTGTCCGTCCGCCCGCTTATCGAACGCAATAACTTGAATATGCATCAACGGATTTCCATGATATTCTTACATTTTTTTAGACTGTGGAGAGGAAGTCGCCTTTCGATTTTCAGGTTCATCCGATGTGTCGTTACAGAGTTATTAGACTTTGATCTTTTAAATACTCTGAAAATATGCAAAAATAGTTAGAAATTATTTAAAAATCTATTTTTGGATGAAATGCTTTGGAAATGTGAATACTTCAAGAAGAGAGAATGTTCTTTGACATATGAAACGGGTTTTAATTTTTTTGTTGCATAACCGAGATATTATGTGTAATGGGAGGGTTGGGTTATGCATATACATGTTGAGCTAAGGGCAAAATATAAGCTCATGGAACGCAATAACTTGAATATGCGTCATCGGATTTTCACGATATTCATACATTATGATTGGACTGTGGAGAGGAAGCCGCCTTTCGGATTTCAGGTTCATCCGATTTGTCGTTACGGAGTTATTTTGCTTAGAATTTTAAAATACTGTGAAAATATACTAAAATAGTTTAAATTTATTTGAAAATCTATTTTTAGGTGAAATGTTTTGAAAATTTGTATACCTAGAGATGAAAGAATGTTCTTTGACATATGTAACGGATTTTAATTAATTTTGTTGCATAATCGAGATATTATGTGTAATGGGGAGATTATATGCACGAAGTCATACATGTTTATTTAAGGGCAAAATATCGGCACATGGAACGCAATTATAAGTTGAATAGGCATCAACAGGTTTATATGAAATTTCTACATTGTGATCAGACTTTGAAGAGGAAGCTGCCTTTCTAGTTTCAAATTAATCCGATTTGCCGTTACGGAGTGGACAGGGTGAAAGGGAGGCGGGAGGAAGGAGGGAGGGAGAGAGGAGGGGCAGGAGGCAGTGAAGGGGAAATGTGAGGGAGGGGCAGGAGGCAGAGAAGGGGAAATGGGAGGGAGGGGGAGAGAGAGGAGCGGTAAGAGGGAGAGAAGGGGCGGGAGAAGGGAGGAAGGTAGGCGGGAGGGGGAGGTAAAGGAAGGATGAAAAGGAGGGGCGGGAGAAGGAGGTGGGAGGGGGAGAGAGGTACCCCTGTCCCCGGAGTTATCGGGCTTAGAATTTTAAAGTACTATGAAAATATACTAAAGTAATCAGAAATCTCTAAAAATCTATTTTCGGGTGAAATGTTTTGGAAATTTGTATACTTCAAGAAGAAAGGATGTTCTTTGACATATAGAAAGTGTTTTTAATTTTTTTGTCGCACAATCGAGAAATTATGTGTAATGGAAGGGGGTGTGTGTGTTATATATATGGACATACATGTTAAGCTAAGGACAAAATATAGGCACATGGAACGCAATAACTTGAATACTTGTCAACAGATTTTCATATTTCTACATCGTGATTAGACTGTAGAGAGGAAGCCGCCTTTCGAATTTCAGGTTCATCCGATTTGTCCTTACGGAGTTATGGGACTTGGATATTTTGGTGTTTGAAATTCCAACGGGCGTATCTTGATGCATGAGAGTAGGCTTTAAATATTTTATAATTTTGTGCAATAGGTAGTTTGAAGTTTCTACATGAATAAGAAGTGGGCGGACCGTCAGCGAAGCCTCTTCTTAATTCATGTAGAAACTTCAAATTACCTTCTTATCAACTTAGATGACAACTGCACAGGTAGCGCAGTGGTTAGCGCGCGCCCAGCTAGCATGCTAGGTGGCAATGACAAATATGGATAATGACCATATCCCTGTATACAGCACAAAATCGATAATTCAGAAAATCAGAAACCGAATGCATACAAAATCAGGATAAAACAGGAACCAAAGCAAACAAACAAAAACCTTCACCATATGAAAAGAAGCGAACTCCCGATATGGGAGTGAGACCAGGTGCCCAGGAAGAGTAAGCACCTCTTGCTTGCATGCATCACCCGCCGATGAAAGTCTGGGTTCGAGTCCCGCTCGTCCCAAGTATTTTTCTGTTCAGCTTTTATAGGATGCTGAATCCATGACGACCATGAAGACGGTTTCTTCATATATTCTTCACAAATAAGACGAGCCATTTCAGAGCCTGTGATTGGCTTAGCTCAATTGTTGCCATCTAAAGATAATTTATTACAAAAAGGGGAATATAATGCAGTATAGGGATGCCATGAGTTTTATCCAAATTAAGTCAGAAATAATATCTTTTTCGAAAAGCAGAAAATCGGCGTGATACATATAGTATTAGTAGATGAAAATGAAAGCAGAACGCCGATCGTGTTTGCGCATTATAAAAAGCTAATATTCGCTTTATTTTAGTTTTCTCTTTCTCTTTGATATCCGTTGTAGTGGATTCATGCATATTTCTTGCCAGTAAATCAATGGTACCTGGAAAATCGTTGATTCTCAGACAAGAAATATGTATGAACCCACTGCAACGGAGAAGACAGCAATTTTTTTTTTAAAAAGTTGTAACTAGTAAACCTTGAAATCTGGACCGATTAAAAAAATCTGAATAACACACAAAATAGATTTTAGAACAATTTCAACCGGAACAGATATATACGTCTGGTACTGACATAGGTTCATGAATGAAACTCGCCATCAGTTCCTTCAGAGCTTTGATTTCAATTTTTACATCTAATCTTGAAATGTCCGGCTATAATTATTATATTTTTCTTGAAAAACTCCTATATTTGTTTCCCGCTTTCGCGAAAGCGCGGGGACATTATTTAATTAAAACCATCCCGTCCGTCTGTCTGTCTGTGTGTCCGTCTGCTCTGTTAGACAGAAAAACTTTAACCTTATCCATAACTTTGGAATGGAAAGTGATGATCTTTCATATTTCACATGTGTATTCTTTTTTACAAGACCCTTCCATGGATATCAAAAATCTTGACCTTGTGACTTTCACCTTGGAGTTTGACATATTTTTCCAAAAATTTAATCTTGACCTTAACTTTTGAAAGGAAAGTGATAGGGTTTTCATACTTGTATTTCACACCTCATTACCGTCAGTCATGACTGACGGTATACTGTAATCATTCGTAACCTACTTGCACGGATAGAATACCTCTTGGCAATATGATTGGTTGACAATTTCATAAAATGCAAATATCAGTCTAGGTTATTCAGAACCTATGTATAAGATTCCCTCACCAGGTCGGCTTAAGAGTCTAGATGACCTGACAAATGAAAGTCATATCGCATCAGTGTATTTTCGTCCGAAATATGCATCGAAAAGTCTTTGTACCGATACGTCCTATAAAATCGCAGATTATCGGAAATTTCCGTCACTTTAATCGGTAAAAACGCGGAAAAGCCCGGAAATGTGCGATTAGTAAATTGCATTTTCTTTCATTTTTTTACAACATTTACAGTCAGCTATCTGACGGCAAGCTTTTTGTAAAAGCTAATACTTGTAAGTCTGCCATATGTCATTAACATTTAAAACATACTAAGTCTCTCATTCGACAAGGGGACCCCTACCCTGAATGTTGACCTTATTGAGAGAATATCTATGTGAAAAATTGATTTTCAGGAAAAAAAAATCTGCGCAGAAAAAAAAAAAAGCCACGTGGCGTATAATTCGTACCTTCAGGGCAGTTTTCATTTGTTCTGTTCACTGCGGTTATATGTGTATTGTGAATGTCTACTTTGATGTGGCCATTGCTACATGTATGTCTAGTTGGAGATATTTTACCTTTTAGCACAATAGATAAGACATTCTGTACATTGTGTACTAATTTACATAAGGAAAAAGTATGCAATTCGAAAAACACTTTTTTTGTATATTTTTGTTATTACGGTTTCTCGTAGGAAAGTGAACGATTTGACAGGAACTTCGCGTGGAGGAAAACGGGAAAATTCCTATAGGAGTTATGGACCTTTTAATGGATAGCTAAAATGAATATGGAGCGTAAGGTCATATCAAGTTAAATCTATGTTCGTCGGATTTCACCGAACAACTTATCGCAAAAAATAATATTTGTAAAAATTATTGTCATTCTGCATCCCAAAATGTTTTTGCTAAGTAATTATATCTACACTACCAAATAGTTTTTTTGTCCTTTCCAAAACATATTTTTCATTCGATTCAGCATTCACGAAGCAATTTCAAGACCATGCATACTGGTCATGCAATGTCTTTAAGATATCAATCGTCTTGCTTTTAGGTACCACTTGCGGATGATATTTATTTTATATACAAGTTTGGATCGTGGATTGTTCGAAATCAGGAATATTTTTTTCAGTTTCTTTCACATAGAAGATTGTTTTGTACAGCTGAAAAATATCTTTTTCTAATTTTTTTTTCAACCCACCAACCCGTTTTTTTTTCAAAGAAAATCCTACATACTGAGTGATAAATTTTATTCCCCGAAAAGACAGTATTTACAATTCGTACTAGAATGTACATGCATGTCTGGTACGATATGTTTGGTTTTGTGTGGTACCTAATCAAAGTAGTTCCGAAGAGCTGGAACAGCTCGCTCTTTGTACTCATAATCTTAGATTCACAAATTGATATCTCAATATTTACTTTATACATGTATAAAAGAACAAAGCAATCAATAATGACTTGATAAACAATCTGACTCGGTCTCTCGATAAACAAATTAATTTGCCAAAGGAAAATTTTATTAATAATTCATCAATTTATCATAAATATTGCTTGATTGAAGTGACTTTCACCAATGATGGTCGCTGGCCAGATGCAAAGAAAATGGATTTTGATTCTGAATCATTGACCAAATTCAAGGTAGGCCGGGATTTATAAACGTACTTTGCTGTTGTAGAAAAAACATCCTCTTCTTCTTGTCGTAACCAATTGATCGACTACTTTTGTTTCACCCCTTATACATTTTCAAATTCTCCAAAATTTTACTGTACAATTTTCGATTGGATCCATTTGTTGAGCACGAATACCACTGGATGTCTCGTGTAACTATGTTTTTGCAAGATGCACGATGTCTGATGCATGGTGGTCTTGACGTCTGATTAGACAGACGAAGATAACGACTAAAGGACTGTACAGAACTCTATTGATTCCCATTATAACATTTTTCATTTGATACGTCTTATGAATAGACCCTTTACAAATTTAAGAGTCCCCTCAATTTTGAAGAAAAAGCTCTATCAAATAGGAAAAATAAACAACGATATGTCAAACTAGACATAGCTTATTATGTCATGTTTGAATCATTTGGACTTGATTGATGTGCAGCTAGTCGGTGCTTTTTGTCTTTTGTATGCCTGTCTGGTGCCGCTGACCGAATTTTACATTTCATGTCAAAAGGATTAATTGCTCTTGCAGCATAGATTATGTTGGAACACTTCTTTTTTTTTTGGAAGATGTCGTAATCATTCGTAAGCTGATCTGCCAAATCATCTTTAATCTACCTCGACGTCCCCTCTTCGATCCTGTTTTAAAACCCCTATAAACCTATTTGGAACCCTTAATTCCCCGATCTAACAACGTCATTTCCTGATCTAATTTATGTCCATTAATGCGACAACAGCAAGCCATACGAAAGCCTCCATCTCTGATCTACCCTATTTTCTTCCATACCACATACTCTTATCCAACGCGACGACGATCTCCCTGTCTAAGATACAGTTGTGATCCAATCGCCCGATACCAGTAGGTCTTTACCACTATCCAGATCAACTCCAACCGAAATCAAGGTATTCCATGAGAATTGGAATTCACATAACCCGATCCAGCCAACCCCTGCCCTAATCTATATCTAGCTACATGCATCTAAGTCTGAAACTACTTTATCATACCATGCTCAATCCTGGATCAATCTCACCTGAACCAACTTACCCATCATTTAACCAATCCAAACACGATATACAACTTGATTAATCTTAATATACCTCACCTCTATCTATCCACTTCTGGAGCCATGTTATCCTTATCTACCCATGTCCTTTACTTGTCTTTGCGTTCATTTTAGTGTTATTTGCAATATAAATCCTGAGCTCCCTTCTTCCCCTGTGTACGTCTACAGGTATATGTACATTTTGCTTACTATATTCATCCTTCCTCAGGTTCCAGCACAACTTTGACAAATGACGTCATTTGATTACAAGTTGTCTTCAACGCATTCGAAAATTTCTGTATCAAAGTTTCTTGAAATTTCTAAACGTGGGTCCTGTAGCATCATATCCTACCCATCCTGCTACGTCTTTCTGTACATTTTTGGACATAACTTTCACACTCTGATCATATTACATTGTTTAAATTGAGGATCACTGACGATAGTTTAGTACCCGAAATATGCATGTCTGGTCCATGCTGCAAATTTATCTGTTCTTTTAAATTGATGCTATGGAATTTGAAGACGTTTAACATTTGCATTGTGATGTCACAATAAATGATTTTGGAATGAATATAAGTATGGCGTATTAGATCTATTTCAATCATATCAGCGACAAGTGTTTCGAAGTGTCTGGAAGGGTCAAGTACGAGAAGGAATGAAATTCCCACTTTCAGCCTTGAGTTTATGCTGAACATTTGTGGTTGAAGTATGTATGACAAGCCCCGAGATTCATATGTCTATATAACAAATTAATTAACTGCGATGCGTATGCAGCTCTCTTATAACTTTCATATATCCTTTCTCTGCTCATTGGCTTGCATCAAATGTTCCTCATATAGACTTATCATAAATTTCATTTTGATTTTAGTTTCTCGAAGAGATATATCCTGTCTTAAACACCTTTAACAACGGGATCAGGATTCGAGTTAAAATTCAAAGATGAACTGCATAGGGTAATGTGAACGGAAAAAAGTTCCGTGCCCCATTGTGTCGGCACCATACCCTTACGTATTCTTTGAAAAATCTACTCTTGTAGAGTCCTAGCTTCTTTGATTGTTTATACTGTGTCCACGCTGAAGATTCTGCTTCCTTTTGATTCTTTATGTTGTAAACTTACGCTTGCTTTATTATGAGCATGCTATGTTTTTCCTAAGATCCCTTAAACGAAAATTTCGAGTTATCGGAATTCGAGTGATCAGGAGTAGAAATGAATAGAAACCAATGGAAGAGAAACGTGCGACGTGCGTTGACGCACTCCTTTCGTACTCCTGCCACTTCCTTCCCTGCGTCTTCAAAAAAAAAAAAAACGTAGTGCACGTAGCCTCTCATAACTCGCATGTCCAAAGAACACGCACGGCGGGTTGTGACCAGGGCTTTACGTTATGCCTCAGAGACGAGTATTTGTATTTCCTTTGTATTTTGTACAGTTTACTCTCGCATAACTCTGTTGGTAGCAGGTTCTTTGGCAGAACTTTTAGGTCAAATTTAGACTTTTGCTCTTCATAATTTCACATTATTTGGATATATTCTTTTCGGCCTCAGTATCTCTGATGAGACATAACTTGTTGAAATGCGCATGCGGTGCACTGAAATTTTACACTAGAACATGTGCTCATGATGTGGATTTGCTTTTCCCTTTTTTTATAATAAGACCAAGATTCTGTTCAGACTTGTGATCAACTGTGAATAATCATCTTTTACATTCTATGAAAATGCATTCTACCATGTAAAATAGTTGGGAGAACGAAGCTTTAAATATTTTTCTGTTGTTGTGTTGTAATCATTTATTTTGTTTGAACTAAGGGTATCTCTTTGATGGCATAGCTCTTTACCTAAGCTGGTTCTTTGACATAAAGTTTATGTCATTTTTTGAAATTTCGATCTACATATATCTATCCTTGATTGTCATTGATGAGACGTTACTTGATGAAATGCGCATATGCTGCACTAAGATTTTAACAATAGAACATATTATACAAATACAGGTTTTGACCTATTGCCCAAGGGCCAATATTGATGTAACTATTAACTGCTTGGTCAAATATTCGAATTTATAGGCATTTTTCCTATGGAGATTTTATATTGAGATACTGATTGGGGTATAACTAATATCAATATTGATAATTCTCGGTGGTTTCACGTATACCAGAATAATCTTCTTCGTACACCAGACAGAATCAGACCAAACTGCGATATCATGGTTCCTATTCACTATTTTTGAAAACAAGAGTTGCTTCCCCTTTGGGACGGTAACTGACTTAGACTAATTGTTACGTCATAAAATTCTATGGAAATGGTCCACAAACGCTTGGAAATCGACGTTACTTTACCATTCTCATGACGTCATAATGGTTTTACGTCAGGTTCCGACTCAAATGGGAAATACAGTAACTCTGTTTTCCACAAATACCCAATAAGAAAAGCAAATCATCGGTTGCATCTTAAAAAGCCTTTTAAGGATTAACTTTAACAATTTTGCAATTTATTGAAATATAATATGGTTTGAGGCGGTGTACACTTTATAATCCGCGAAGCGAAACGTTAATGATGACAAATATGGATAATGACCATATTCCAATACTTAATACAAAATCGATAATTCAGAAAACCATTAACCGAAGGCATACAAAACCAGGATTAAACAACAACCGAAATAAACAAAGAGTGAGGCCAGGTGCCCCGGAAGAGTCAGCAGTACTTGCTCTGGCATAGCGTATCAACTGAGATATCAACACGCCATAAGCAGGCGATGAAGGGATTTTGCTATTCAAAAAAGGGAAGTTAGTGATGTTGAAATTGAAGTCGTCACGTTTGTCATAGAGTGAGGTGTTCAAGTGACCATCCATCAGTGTCGTACGACAACAATATGTCCAGATAGGATGTTGAATTTGTTGTCTCTGAGGTTTCTTTGACTTCAAGCTCCGAAGGATAGATTCTGCTGAGGTAATCCTTATAATTTAATCAAACACTAGAAAAAATTCGATAAACTCTCTGTTCATATTTACATGTAATTAACAACTTTTAACTACAAACAAAATTGTAACAACAAGAGCGGAGGAAAGCTTCCGCTCAAACGGTTGCCTTTAGCATTCCTACCTTATTCCCATTTCCATATCTTACTGTCTTGTATCGCGGACCCTCCGAAAAGAGAGACGGCTTTCATATAATAGAGAAAATATGGGTTGTACAAAGAACTCAACGGAAACAGGTCGCCATTTTGTTTTGACTTTGACTGTCATTTCGAGCAAAGAAATTGACGTCACATTGGGTTTACGTCACGTAAACTCCAGTTTGTACGGAAAATTAGTGCAATTAACACACGATGGTATTTTCGGAAGTGGGCGTGTCAAATTAAGCAAATCAATTTATGGAGGTATAATATGTTTCAAACGTCCAATCAAAATCCTTGATACGAGTAAAATTAAATTATTTAAGATTAAAATAAGATAATAATGTTGGGGTTATTTTGAATCATTTTGGCTTCAGGTATCCGATTGTTATTTTTTTTTCCAGTAGTATGCTCTCTGGTAACAGTGTTTAACATAAATTCTCCCTTTATGGTCCAAAATTAGCTTCTTATTTGTTGCAGCTATCTCTACATAATTTCCGGCGACTGAATGTTTTTAAACTTGTCATTTCATTCTAAATCGTAATAAAAATATAGGGGGTTAACACCCATTTATCAACCCTATTACCATATCCGTGGTTTTGTTTTCATTTAGTCATGGTTCTGAATATGTCCTAAATAATACTTTGTGCTGATAACTCTAAACAAAATAGGTTCTTGAAATTTAGACAAAGGAAAGGGGGTATAAATTATGTTGACTTGAAGTACAACTGATGAGGATTCATCATAAGAAAAATCGCATGTCTGGTGAACAGTGTTTCTGAAATTGTCGTTTAGAGACATTAACGAGCAGCAGTGTTTGAACAAATCGTTTTCCGTATGCTATCCTCTTTGGTCATTTCGAAGACCAGAGTTACTTCCCATTTGGGACGGTCTCTAACGTAGACTAATTGTGACGTCATCAGATCCTATGGTTCCAAACAGTCCCAAAAGTCTGCGAAACGACGGTACAGAATCGTCGTTACCCGAACATTTTCATGACGTCACAATGGATTTAAGTCAGATACCGTCTAAAATGGGAAATAAGTCTGTTTTCCGCAAAGACTCAATAATGAAATGTTTATTTTCATAAGACACATAAAGGAGATATGATTTATTATCAATTCATTCGTGTAACAATCCTTCAAAAAATAGACAGAAATGGTGTACAGTTAACCACTTTTTCCTAATCTTGCGTTGACCTTACGGAAATTCCCCTCAGAGCTTGTAGTGGCCCTATCCTGTCTAGATAAATCTCTCCTGTTTCTTCGCCGGAAACTAACATTTGTCAAGTTATATCATTTAAGTTTTTGTCCATTTACATCATATTACACGAGAGCATCAGTTCACTGATGCGTGAAACACAAACGACTGGGTGAAACACGCGACACAAAAAATAGTTTACATTTCATTGATATGTCCGCAGGAAAAAGTGAAAAATGACTTCACAGTGGGACTTCGGAAACAGACTAAGGTAGGTGCTAAATCTCCATTTATACATTTTGAGTTTTAATCCCATTCAGGAGAAAGTAAGATAAGGTAAAAGGTACAGATAGTTTACATTCCAGTGTTAATTTGGAATTTTTTTGCCGTATGTGAAAGTCGCTGTATGTTTATATTTCGTGAGTTCAGGTGGGATTTACTGAAGTGAATGGGGAAACAGTTACCCAGTAAACGTTCATTGTGTATGACTATAGAGTAATATAAAGTGTACGAAAAAGGTTGAAGGGATTCAATATCTATTTATATTTAAATTTGTTTTATCAATCAGCTTGAAGAATGAAGGAAAATACATTTTCACACACAAAACCAGACTCGGGACATTCACAAATATGAATATATATAGAAAGCAGGAAATTTGTTTTCAAATGCCACAAACGTGCATGATTTTTCCTGGAGATTAGGAGGATTTGGCTACCTCGGCTAAATTGGCTGATGATGGCTGTCCTGATAGAAATTTTTTGTACATCATTTATAGTACATTTTCGAATTTCAGTAAAATTGTGTGTTTTCTGGTCCATATTTCCTCTTAGGATGATTATGACATCGCAATATTCACGATAAAAGCATTAATGCGGTTATTTACAGTAAGTTCGATCAAAGTCGGTTGATTGTCTGTCTCTTCAACGCATTCAAAATTTTCTGGTACTAAAATTCTTGAAATTTCTAAAACGTGGGTCCTGTAGCATCATATCCCACCCATCCTGCTACGGTACATTTCGGTACATTTTTTGACATAATATTTTTCACCCTCTTTGGCCATATTACATTGTTTAGATTGAGGATCACTGACGAGGGTTGAGTACCCGAAACGTGCATGTCTGGTCCATGCTGCAAATTTATCCGTTTATAAATGATGCTATTGAATTTGAAGACGTTTAACATTTAACATGTTGTATGAAGATTGAAGTGTTCTAACTCGTTACCTTCTTGAATAAAAATTCAAGCCAATTTTAATGAACCAGACACGTGCTTCAGATGGTAAATCCTCATCAGTGGTACTTTGAATTAAGGATTAAACTTAGATAGGACAAGGGTTAGGGTTAGGGCTAGTGCTAGGATCTTGTTTGCTACGTTAATTGCTATATTGAATTAATAATTTCTTATCATCTTCACATATTATTAATAATAATAATGTTTAGATTCACATCATCGATTCTATTAGTTATCGTGACCATGATTATAATATTACGTACCGTATGTCGGGTAAATTTCGCGATAATGACCCTAAAATGTTGTGTATTCTTTCTGCTGAGTCCAATTTTCGCTAATCTATTAACAAGATCAAGGGTAAAGATCTGTTTTCTCTTTTGCTATGTCCATTTTTCGTGACATTTTCTTGCTTTTTAATTCGGATAATTTTGGGGTATCCAACCAGGATGGTTATATATACAGGGATATGGTCATTATCCATATTTGTCATGCATCTGATATAAAGAGTGGGATAAATGGTCAAGGAACTTGGGTTTCATAAAACTATGCTTAGTATCGTAGAATTAAAAGGAAACAATCAAGAAATAAGAAATGCAATGATCGCTGTGCGATATAAGTCCCCTACCGGCGGCATAAATTTATGACTCGATCTCTGTTCATCAGTTCATCATCTGCAACAACAGCCAAGAAAAGTCTGGGAAACTGAATTCACGAAATTTGCTAAGTCCAAGGGCCATAACTCTTGTGAAAATTAGTCAGTCTAAATTAAACTCAAATCTGCATCACACTATAATGTATTCACATACAAAAAATCAGTTCATTATCTGCAATAACAGGCAAGAAAAAGTCCGGAAAACTGCAAATTTCATGAAATTTCTAAGTCCAAGGGTCATAACTCTTGTAAAAATAGGCCAATGGAAACCAAACTCAAACTTGGTTTGTATCTCACTGAGATGTATTCATTTACCAAAAATCAGTGCATTATTTGCAATAGAACTGAAGAAAAGTCCGGAAAACTGAAATTTTCATAAATTTGCTAAGTCCAAGGCCCATAACTCTTGTAAAAATAGGTGAATCTAAAGCAAACTCAAACTTGATCTGTATCCCATTGAGATATATCCACATACCAAAAATGAGTTCAATATATGCAACAACAGCGGAAAAAAGTCCGGAAAACTGAAATTTTCATAAAATTTGCTTAGTCCAAGGGTCATAACTCTTGTAAAATTATGTCAATCAAAAGCAAACTCAAACTTGATCTGTATCACATTGAGATATATCCACATACCAAAAATGAGTTCAATTTATCCAACAACAGCGGGAAAAAGTCCGGAAAACTGAAATTTTCATAAAATTGCTAAGTCCAAGGGCCATAACTCTTGTAAAATTAGGTCAATCAAAAGCAAACTCAAACTTGATCTGTATCACATTGAGATATATCCACATACTTAAAATGAGTTCAATATATGCAACAACAGCGAAAAAAAGTCCGGAAAACTGAAAATGGGACAAACGGACAGACAGACGGACAGACAGACAGACCGAGAGGAAACTAAGAGTCCCCTTCGGCGTTGCCGGTAGGGGACTAATAAAAACAAAAAAGATCGGAGATAAGAAGCTTAAAATGAATAAGGATATCACATTCATCTACTTGACGATACAAGTGGCGATATCTCTCCATATAGTGCTACCTCCAAGTAGCTGGAAGCTCTATCAACATTACGTAATGTAGAATCATTCATAAGGAATCAGGAAGTAGAGTTGCATATAGATAAAGCATGCTTCAAATAAAGATTTCTCTTCTAAATCTGAGTTGTCGAATGGTCAATCTGTTGTGAAATGGTATTAGAATCAAATATTGTAACAGACTTTGGTTCATGACGAAACTCTCCGGCTTTGGGGACATAATTAAACTATCATATTGCAGTCTGTTTATCAACAGGTCTTAAATTTATCACATCCTTTAATGAATTGCATTTCTTATGAATGAAATGAGTCAATATTGGAGAAAGCTGGGGATCTCCAATAACACTCGGTTGCAGCACCCGTAGGTGGAGGTTCATGAATATTTGTTTCATATAAATATTGAACAATACACAGTGTATATAGCATAATTCAATAAAAATTAATGCGCGTCTTTTTTCCGGCAGATTATTATTGTAATGAGAAATTGGTGTATCAATGATCTAATCATCATATATTCCCTATCATATTTCAAAAAGAAAAGGCCAAACTTTGCTGCCAGGAAGAAATCCTCTTAATGATAATGCATCAGATAATCTGGTTTCATTCTGTGACTCAACCACGAAAACTTGATTTCAAATATTCATTTAGCTCATAATTTTATTCAATCAGGGTCTAGCAAATGATGATTATTCCTAGCGACAAAATTTAATTCAGCGACATAATTTAATTCAGCTAGAAGAGTTAAACATTTATACCACTTGGTGAGTGTCACTGCTGGTGGACCAGGAGTCCCCGAGGGCACATGTAGCCAAGTTTGATCAATTTCGGTTGATCGTTTCTTCAACGCATTCTAAAATTTTTGTTATCTTAATTTCTTGAAATTTCAAAAAAAGTGGGTCCTGTAGCATCATATCCCATCCATCCTGCTACGTCTTTCGGTACGCTTTTTCGACATAGTAACTTTCGCACTTTTTTGGGCATATTACATTGTTTAGATTTGAGGATCATTGACGAGGGTTTAGTACCCGAAACGTGCATGTCTGGTCTATGCTGCCAATTTATCTACTCTTAAATGATGCTATTCAATTTGAAGACGTTAAACATTTTAAAGTTTTTTTTTGTCTTGTCTATGGCAATGCTATAGATGTTCATGAAACAGAAGAGAAGGAAGAGTTAATATAATTTATAACACTCTTTGTAAAGTCAAGAGTAGATATATTTTCTTAACCACAGGAAGCTTCCAGTAAATTTGAAATGCTATCAACATTACGTAATGTTGAAAAGAAGGAAGTAGAGCAACATATTAAAAGGGATAGTTTTTGTCATCTTAGTTTGGAAATTGTCCAATTGTATTCAAGTAATAGATTGTATCACATCGGAAATCCGTGTAGTAGAAAAATATTTTCACACATTTGAAAATTCAGATTCAGGTCTATAAGGGCAATAATATATTCCTACATTAGCTATATTCTTCTTATGTCTATATTCTTTCCTGATTATCATTCACAATGTAAGTAGAAACATTTTAAGCTTGCTATATCTTCGGTCTATGATTCCTATACCTATTTGTGAACGGCTGGTTTTGTCATTGCAAAAATCAAATGACGACTCAATGAAAATATTATGCTTTTCATCATCTCATTGTTCACAATGTTTAATGTTAGGAGCCCCCCTAAAAAAACCCAAAGCAAAACACCGAATATGATGCGGCCACTGGTTATGACCATTCCATCAATGAAATATAAAGCACTTCACCATCTCATTGTTCACAATGTTTTAAGTTAGGAGCTCATGCTTACTATTCCCGGGCAGCTGTACTCATCTCCATTTAGGATTCACTATTGCTCCTCTGCAGAATGTTTTGGTATTGCATCTTCAAGTTTTTTATTGTCAATACAGATATATAATTATTTTCTATTGTAAAATTCCAGTGAACAATATGCGCATTTCAACAAGATATATATTGATATGAATCAAGGCAAAGCCTTTTTGTGCGAGCGGAGAGAAAATAGATATGATTATATAAAATAAAAAAAGATCTTTCTTTTTTATTTTGACTATGATGGCTTTTCTTATCTTACAAAACTTTCTGTTTGATGATTGCCAAAAAAGGTAGTATAAGGCGAGTGGAAACACGGAAGCATTTGTAAAATTGATCTAGACCAGCAGATGAACATTTTAAGGGGGGGGGGGGCTTAAAATATGGTTCTTTATAATTCATTTTTATTTTGTAAGAATAATGTTTAGGCCAGCTGAAAATAAATTACTTTAAGAACAAAAGAAAAAACAAACATATTCCGACTTCTGACAGTACGAAACCACCCGAGACGAGAAAAGCAATCGGAGCGAAACGTCTCGTTTAAAACCGGAAATGTCGGATTTCCCGTTGTTACGCCGCCTTGTTGATGCTTTATCGTTACCTGATTTACGAAAAATCTTTTGCAGCGAGCTCCGCTCGCTAATATATACGAGAATCATCAGTGATACTCGAGACATAAAATAGAGGAACTCCAAATAATTTGAAATGATGAAGAGCAAATTTTAAACTTGACCTAATTTTTTTCGCCAAAGAACCTGACGATACCTCTTAGTTTATAGAAATTTTCATTTTATTTTCATTTCATTATTTGTAGCGGAGAATTTACAATTGTCATTTATGATGCTTTTTGGATTTTAGTTTTGATATAGCTACTTTAGCCTATCATATTTAGATTATGTCAGTAGTAAGATATATGTGGTCAAATATCGTATCCATTTCGTTTAAGATCTGCCCCGAGCAGCCAATATTCTAGCGATATTAGAAACAAGTACTTCGGAAAAGATGTAACCTTTACCAATTGTATTTGATTATTACCACAATAGATCAATTTATGATTGCCGACTAATATATGTTTTCTCCACATGACAATATATATGTTTTCTCCACATGACAATGTCTATGTTCTCGTTGTGGCTTGTGTTAGACAATATAAAATATCGTTGACTGTAAAATATATTGCGGACAAAAAAAAAAGAGAAGAAACTCATAGGCCAAGAACAGAGATGTATATGAAGAAGGAAGAGTTTTATATATCTGACATCTCCTTGATATAAGGAGGTGTCATTCATACGAGAGGAGATTTATTACGAATTATAAATTTGTAAAGAATGACTACAATCTGTGCAGTAGAAACACCATTTCATAACATATTTTATCTCAATTTTAAATGAAAAAGAGAAAGATGTTTTGAAGTGTATTAGTTATTTCTTTCAAGCTCTGTCGCCTGAAAGAAGCTTTGTTTTGGCACTTTAAGAATTTGACACCATAAATATTATTTGGCTATTTCGGAAGCTTGACATTTTATTAAAAATATAATCGAAATTAAAGGACGTAAATTTCTTAGTACTATTCCTCCAATGCTATTTTGAAAATAGATTTTATTTGGATATCCTACTGAATCGACCCTACAGGATATTTGGAGCCGCGCACTCTCTACAAAGGAAATGCACAAATTTAATTTAAAAAAAAAACATAACCAGAGGGCGCCACTGAAAATTTTTTTGGCTGTGTCTAAAAGTTACTTTGACTTGAAACATCACTGATGAGGATTTAATATCCGAAACACATGTCTTGTGTATTATACATCGGTTTGAAATTTTATTCAAGAATGTAAAGAGTTGGGACACTTCCGTATAATTGATATATTCCTATCACAAAAAAAGAAGTGTCCAATTGCTGCTGAAATACTGGCTCAGTGGTATCTCAAACCATAATGATCCAGAGAAGCCGCAATGTGTTAGTGGCTCATCCTCGTTTAATTTGCACATTTCAAATAGTAATCTTACCAAGAGTACGCCGCTCCAAATTTCCTGCAGGGTCAATTCATATGGACTAAAACTATTGAAACGATAATTGAAGTGTTCCAACCCGTAAGCTCCTTGTACAAAATTTCAAACCAAATATATGCACCAGACACGTGCTTCTGATAGTTAATCCTCATCAGTGGTACTTCAACACAAAGTGAATTTCAGTAACCACCCTCTGGTCTGTGTATCTATTTAACAAGTAAAGAGTGCGCGACTCCAAATTTCCTGTGTGGTCGATTAAGTTGTATAATTATATAATATCTATGACCAAAGAGCACCAAAAGGATGGTGCTAGGATGTTAATCTCCATTAATTTCGATAATATTTAGGATGATATAAGAGGTTTCCAAAATGGCAAAGTAATACATGATATCAAATTATAATAGAATTGAAGTAGATTAAAATATGAAGCGCCAATACAGAGCTTCTTTCAAACAACAGAGATGAGAGGAATCTTATAGCTTTGTTGATAATTTAGAATGTAGTTGAGCAACAGTTCTAGAAGATAAGCAAATAAATGTTACGAAATGTTTATCTTTCAATTCAATGATAGCTTCATATTGATAACAAACATTTTTTTTTAAATTTACATTATTCTTATTTTTATCTCTTTACGCGGGAACTTAATATTATCGCGCACAAATCTAAAGTCTTAAGACATCCTATAGTACTCATTTTTTAAGTGGGACATCTACGGAAGGAGTCCTAGATACTATAAATGGCAAAATCACACCATTAATGACGTCAGTTTTATTTCACAATCCACCTACATTGTTTGGGGGATACCGTTCTACTTCGCATAGCTATAAAATGACGAAGCGTATTCATAAAGAGTCACGCCTTTCATTTATCAATGGGATAATTTAAATCTCCTTTAAAGTGTTGTCTCCTCCTTTCCGTTCGATTTCATTGATTGCTTTATAAATAAATAAGTAAAACACAATGAAATAATAGTGAAAGCACTAAGTAAACCTTAAAAGCCGATGCATGCATGTCTTAAAACCCTATTTTCTCGTAACTAAAACAATGAAAGAAAAAATTTTACCCTTCATTAATTGATAAACAACGTTAGGGAAATATCCTATGACCTCCGTCAATCAAATATTTGTGGTGAACTTAAAAAAGACACCGAGATACTGAAAATAACACAGACAGTACAAACTGCTTGTCTAGGGATTCTGGAATAATCCTTTTGAACTTTACCGTCACGAGTTTATGAAAAATAAAAACCATGTGTTAACTTGTAGGACTTGGCCTTAAAATACCTGGCGTCGGTTTTAATTGGCTCAAATTTATCCTCATGTGTCTTTTGTTTGTTTGAAAGGACTATTCTACTCTTTATACAGATTAAATCCAAAGTTCGCGTATACTTGACATGGCCTCAAACGTTATAGTACTAGTGTAGTGCCAGTCTGACAGGTGTAAAACACACAGGAATTCTGCCATTTATACATGACAAAGCAATCCGAAAAAAGTAAGTATAATTAGGATGATAACGAGTTGGACAATGACTTTGTGTCTTTGAATTCTAGGAATTATTTAGTATATGCCACAGGAACACAAACCCGAAAGATAACCTTTTCCAGGGGCGAAAAACTAGCTGAAAGCGTTCATCATATAGGCCTACTGTCTTTCTGCATATTGATAGTGGAAGATATTTTTATTATGTATAAAGATATACAGAAACGCTCTTTCTGTAACTGTCAGCCTTTTTTCTTTTATATTAAACAGAATTAACCTACTTCATGGTATCATGGGCTGGTGACCGCAAGCATGCTTCATTTTTAAATGACACAAATTAAAAAAACTCAAATTACTCGTTTCATAACATGAATGATATATATGTGTATAACTTAGTTTCAGATATGAGAGCAATTTAGATGTGAAATGGTGTATATCAGATTTCTTTCACTGAGTTAATTTCTAATTTAAGATAAAATATTTATTGTCTCTTGTGAGACAACATAAAGCGAGAATTTTCTTTCGTTTCAACGGTTCGCTTCAGAGCCTTATTTCCGATTAATTTGGACTATGTTAGAATAACTAGAACTAGAGAGTCAAACTTTCATTGCTCTAGATTACTCTAATAAAAATTATTACGATTTATGTTGATGAAAAAATAGCCATTTTGTTGATAAAAAATACCCGAAACGTGCATGTCTGGCCAATGCTGCAAATTAATCTGTTCTTAAATGGTGCTATTGAATTTGAAGACGTTTAACATTTGTACCACTTGGTGAGTGTCACTGCTGGTGGACCAGAAGTCCCCAAGGGCACATGTAGCCAACTTCGATCAATTTCGGTTTATCGTTTCTTCAACGTATTCGAAAACTTCTGTTATCATACTTTCATGAACTTTCTAAAACGTGGGTCCTGTAGCATCATATCCCACCCATCCTGATACGTCTTTCTGTACATTTTTGGATATAATAATATTCACACTCTTTGGCCACATTGCATTCTTTAGATTGAGGATCACTGACGAGGGTTAAGTACCCGAAACGTGCATGTCTGGTCTATGCTGCAAATTTATCTGTTCTTAAATGATGCTATTAAATTTGAAGACGCTTAACACTCATAATAAATCTTAGTCTATGAAAAAGTTATTTAGATCATTTTTCATTGATTTTTGATATTTTCAAAGTGACAAATCAATTTGAAATTGATTTTTAGGAATTTATCACATGATCCCTGTGTTTTGGGCCTCTGCATTTTGCGGTCTTGTTTGTGTGTGGTCATCTGACAGTGAGGAGGTTGTTTTACACCACAATTGTACGTTCTTCGAGACCTCTGGGTAATCGGAAATGTGGGAGGGTTGTGTGCACGTAATCCAGGATAACCACACCTTCTGCTATTTCCGTGGCAGACGGCCGTCCTAAGTCGGCACCGGTTGCCCATTGGTCGCGTTGGTTTATGTGTAGTCCTTTGTGTTTGATGTTTCTGTGTTGTGCGTTGACGTTCCTTGTCTCTTTTGAGTCTCTTTCTGTGCTTGTCTGCTCTGTGTTTTGCATTGGGTGTTTTTGGGGTTTGCTGTGGGTGCTGCAACCCGGTGTTGTTGGAGACCCCCTCCTTTGTTGTATGACATACCGTAACTTCGACCTTAATCCATCTGAAAATTGCTTCGACATGTCTATACAAAGTTTAAAATGCAATTATTCAATATAGAAGTTAGCTGTATTTTCCAAATGTCTGATATAAGACCCTTTAATCCAGTGGTTTTTACCATTTGTATTATGAAATACAAATGTGACACATCTTCAAATTCATAGCATCATTTAAGATCAGATAAATTTGCAGCATGGACCAGACATACACGTTTTGGGTACTAAACTCTCGTCGATAAAACAAATTAGATATTAGGCCGGGTTAGCGCAGTGGTATCGCGCTCGCTTCTCACCTCTAAGGTCCCGGGATCGAATCTCAGATTCGGCAAAGGGTCTTATGTGAGAGGGTAGGTGGTCCCCCACCCAGGCCTCTGCAGGGGGTTTTTCTCCGGGTACTCCGGTTTCCTCCTGCTCCTTGGACCCCCTCACGCCAACATCTGAGCCAACGTGAGACATTTATATAAGTTGTGTAACTTGTTTGTTAAACGTTGTAAAATAAATAAGTTTAAAAAAATTAGATATTGTAAAAAAGATCAAAAGATTTTTAAAATACACAGGAGATCAGGTGCTGGGGAGAGTGTATATCTCCCTTTTGATAGCAACGAATTTTTGCCGTGAAGAAAAGGTCAAGTACGGTGAATTTGTTATAAATCGGTGTTCTGTTATGCCTCTAACCAAAAATATCTTGAAACCATTTATAATAAACAAAAATAAGCTTTAAGGTTCCTTTTTGGTCCTATTTACTTAGATACTATAACTTGCATTACACATGTATCATGATTCATGTGATATTTGAATACGTTTAACTTCACCAACAAACACGGCACGTTTTAGTAGCGCCACCTAATATACTTTCCGTAGTTGCACTGAATTTGGAGATTGTTCATTTGATAAAGTTGTCCTTCGTGTTTCTATGAAGCTGTGTTGTTGTCTACGTCTGTTTGTCGGATGTTTCTTTTATCATGAGAAAGTGATATAATCATATTTCAAACTCCACATTAATGCCTCTTTCCGAAAGTTAGCTTTTCTTAAACGATATCGACCACTGGAGCCAATTTGATATCTTGGATGCAAAATAATTGCGAATATATCCATTTCTCACATTAAAGTTATTCTTTAGACCTGTTTTTTTTCAATGTTGTCTTCTGAAATTTTAAAGGTCTTCAAATTCAATAGCATCATTTAAGAACAGATAGATTTGCAGCATGGACCAGACATGCACGTTTGGGTACTTAACCCTGGTCAGTGATCCTCAATCTGAACAATGCACTATGGCCAAAGAGTGTGAAAGTTACTCTGTCCAAAAGTGTACCGAAGGACGTAGTAGGATGGGTGGGATATGATGCTACAGGACCGACGTTTTTGGAATTTCAAGAACATTTGATAACAGAAATTTTCGAATGTGTTGAAAAAACGATAATCCAAAGTTGATCGAACTTGGCTACAGGTGCCAATGAAGTACTCGCACTTTATGCTGCTTCTCAAGCAATCAATGGTTTGTAACAGTCCTGTGATTCAGCTGTTGACAATTTAGAAGACGGTAAGAAATCACGTTTACGAGGGGAAGGGTGTCACCAAGTATATTTCATGACAAATATGGACAAAACCATATCCTTATTAAGTAGTACAAAATAGTTAATCGAAAAATGATCTGACCAAGGGCATACAAAACCAGGATAAAACCACCACACAAAAGCAAAGAAACATACATGAAAAAAAAAATCTACCATATGAAGAGAAGTGAACTGAGTCTCCCTGCGAAGGAGTGAGATCAGGCGCCCAGGAAGATTGAGCATATCCTGCTTGCATGCAACACCTGCCACTTCAATTCAGTAAAAGTTCACAATCCTGTCCTCTGGGGATTGAATTGCTTGTTAACATTTTTAACAAAATAGAAATGAAGGGTAGATGTATATTACATCTGTTTCATTTTTCCAAAGCAGAGGATCTAATTCGAGTTTTCCATAGAAGATCGAATAACTTCGTACAAGAGATCTGTAGAATCAGGTCAATAAATGAGAACAGATACCCAATTTATGTATGTTATCAATATAAATCAATCGAATTGGTCTCATTTCGATGTTTATTAGAAACGCGTTGTCATGAGTGTATTTTTCAATTTTGAAATGTATTGAAGTAATGTCGACGTTTCATCATTTTATTGAGGTTCTGTGAATACAATAAATCCTTTTAGATTTAATTAAATTTTTAAAAATGAAGTATGATTGATACCTCCGTGTATTTTAAAAGCCTTGGTTTAGATGTTGCGTGAGAGATTTAAAAAAGAATGCAACTTTAAGTATATCATCTTCTACTGTAAATGATTGCAATGAAGGCATCTTACTAGGTATGTTTTCATCTCTTCAGGGAATAAATAGAGGGAGAGGCATATTACTATAATCTGAAACTGTGAATAATTTCTACCATATTCCTTTTCTATAAAGTACAATTTCAGATGATGAACAACATACATGTAATTTATCATCCCCTGACTCAGTGAATAAAAACCCACACCTTTTTCAATATACAATGGAATATGCAAATTTCGTGTGGGGTTTTTATTACTACATATTAATGCATTCTTCAGAATTGTGTGAATGGAAATATTTTCAACATTTTGTCAGAATCTATTCTATAAAAAGAATGAGACTGGGGGTAAATCCTTATGCAAATGTAGCTTGGGGTTTTATTACTACATATTAATGCATTCTTCAGAATTTTGTGAATGGAAATATTTTCAACATTTTGTCAGAATCTGTTCTATAAAAAGAATGAGGCTGGGGGTAAATCCTTATGCAAATGTAGCTTGGGGTTTTATTACTACATATTAATGCATTCTTCAGAATTTTGTGAATGGAAATATTTTCAACATTTTGTCAGATTCTGTTCTATAAAAAGAATGAGGCTGGGGGTAAATCCTTATGCAAATGTAGCTTGGGGTTTTATTACTACATATTAATGCATTCTTCAGAATTTTGTGAATGGAAATATTTTCAACATTTTGTCAGATTCTGTTCTATAAAAAGAATGAGACTGGGGGTAAATCCTCATGCAAATGTAGCTTTGGGTTTTATTACTACATATTAATGCATTCTTCAGAATTTTGTGAATGGAAATATTTTCAACATTTTGTCAGAATCTATTCTATAAAAAGAATGAGACTGGGGGTAAATCCTTATGCAAATGTAGCTTGGGGTTTTATTACTACATATTAATGCATTCTTCAGAATATTGTGAATGGAAATATTTTCAACATTTTGTCAGAATCTGTTCTATAAAAAGAATGAGGCTGGGGGTAAATCCTTATGCAAATGTAGCTTGGGGTTTTATTACTACATATTAATGCATTCTTCAGAATTTTGTGAATGGAAATATTTTCAACATTTTGTCAGAATCTATTCTATAAAAAGAATGAGGCTGGGGGTAAATCCTTATGCAAATGTAGCTTGGGGTTTTATTACTACATATTAATGCATTCTTCAGAATTTTGTGAATGGAAATATTTTCAACATTTTGTCAGATTCTGTTCTATAAAAAGAATGAGGCTGGGGTAAATCCTTCACGGTTCATGCTTTTAGGGTTTCAAAGGAATATTTGATATTATTAAATCTTTTCAATAGAATAATCCTCTAGATCAGGTGATCTTTAAGCAACTTTAAGTGAAAATAAATGATCGAAAACGCTTTGTACTTGGAAGACAGGACCATAAAAGCTGCTGAACGTTGGGATGTAATGTTTCGACTTTTTTTTTTCAATCGTCGCGTTAACAGATTTTTAAACATAAAAATTTAGTAATCAGAGCGCATTTTTTCTTTCTTTTTTTTTCAGTCAAAATGGCAACATACCAAGTGTAAGTTTCACTTTCAGGACACAAATTCTTCTGATTTTATTGCACGCTTTGTATACATAGAGAGCAAAACTCTTTTAGCACTTTAGACAATGCATTTTATTCACTCTGCTTAGTGCCATTGTCACACACGTAGTATCACAATATCATTGGTTTCCCCAAGTACACACACTATGCAAACAAACACGAACTCCTCCAACATGGTCACAGGATTTGAATTTGAAGAAAAGGAAATATAGAATTGTATGCGCATACTTATATGAAGGATAAATTGGACAGTTTTCATGTTCGCAGACTCCGCACTTCGGACTTCACACTTCGAAGGGACTGCGTCACTAAAGTAAAATGTTTATTGAATTGAATTTGAATTGAACTTTATTCCAATGAACTTGGAATACTTTATGTGAAGAATTTATTTGTTTTCATGTGTAAAAATACGTATTTAAAGCTCTGCAGTGTCATTTGCATATTGTGTGTTCAGATTTTACTTATTCTTCTTTATTTCAATCGCACATGATTTCTTTTACATTTGTATATGACCCCTAAATTGCGAAGTCCGAAGTGAGAAGTCCGAAGTGCGTCAACTTAAAAAATGTCTATAAGGATACTTGACAAAATAAAAAGAAAGTTAAAACGAGAAAGTTAATTGAACGCCTTTTTATTGTTTCTTATCTGAAATTATGCAGGGATGAGGTAATAGTTTCAAATCGAAATAATTTTAGACAAATAGTTATGTTTACCTCATCTTGAAAGACCTTAATCACAGAGAATGTTTTCTGCAGAAATCCTTCGTGTAGAAAGTAACCCTACTTACAGTTCATTTCATTTATTTCTCTATCTTTCAAGTAATATAATCAATAATAATGAGAAAAATTCATAAACTTTTCATTAAATTTTGTGACGGAGAATTTACAAGTATATTTCAAGTCAATTGTCGAAACACTGTAAAACCAGGCGAACGTTACCCTCGGGGACTGAACAATCCACCAGAAGAGATACCAACCTAGTGGTTGATATTGTTAATAAATGTATTGAAATATATGTTCTATTATAAAATTTCAGTGCACCATATGCGCATTTCAACAAGTTATATCTCATCAGTGAAAGACATGTCCAATCGTGTTAGGAAATGTAATAGGAGCAAAATCATGGAAGAAATCTATAAACGATTCAATTGAACCTAATCCTATGCCACTCTTCACATGAGAATTACGAAACGGTGTTTGCAGACATCTATGGTCTAAAAAAGAAACACTTCTTTAATCTCTAATATTTTACTTCCTTAAAGTTTCGATCCCTTAATCCTTTTATCAATAATATTGCGTAAATATTTATCAGTGTACGTAAGTAAAGATTAAAAAATGAGTTTTATGATTGGAATGTGATATAGGATGAAAAAGCAACGAAAATGGGAAAATACCGTAATTGTGGGAAACATCTATGTGGCCATAATTACTTAGAACTGAGTCAGAATCATTCTATTTTTCTGTTTGAAATTGCAAAAGTTTTAAAATTCTAGAGTAAAATTTCATACATAGAACATAATGAAAAGGATGAGGTGTTGTGTATCATCAACATATCCCCTAAGGTAGAGTATCCCTCAGTTCAAAATTGCTGTATTTTTTTGCCTGGATACTCTATTTTTTCTCTTCGGAACATTGTTCAGATATCAAACTAATATGTCTTGGAGAAAAGAAACTTTAATATCCTCTTAATCTCCTATAAAAGGTATTTTCTTACTTTTCCCATAAGGTCCAATGTTAAAGTTCAAACGGCTAAGTTCTCGGTATAATCATGAAACCAGGAATTATATTTTGTTTGTATATCAAGTTTAAGGAAGATTGAGCATTTGAGACCTGAGGGATGCTATGCCTTAATGAAATCAGTATATTTTACCTGGTTATTTTTAAATTTCCATTCATTCCTTAATAATTTCTATGAATTAGTTAAATGTATCATAGATATTTTGGTTGTCTCTACAAAATTTGATCCATCTATTTATAATTAAACTATTGTAAAATGAAGCCATAAACTTCTTTAAGGATATAGATACCCGGATTGCTTAAGAGTAACCGTAGAGTATAATTGAAATTAAGGTATTTCAGCGAACCCTTATTACGGCATTCGGCATTTGATATACAGATCACATGGGTGTCCTATAATGGAATCTCACCGTGTTCACTTCATGCTTTCATTATTTAATCATATACTCTTTCTTCCGGGATCTCTGGGTCTGATTGCATTGAACTTCACTGTGGTAATCTGGTTTCCTTCCAAACATTCTATGGCAAGATGCAAATCTACAGCTTTAGAGTATCAGCGAAAGAGATGTGGAAAATATCTCATACAAGATCTTAAAAATTACATTTCGTCCCTCTGTTTAATGTACATGTACATTGTAAATGTAAGCATGTTGTCAATGATGATTATTGTCCTCAGTACTAATGAAAGTATCTTTTTATATTACATGTACCTGTTTCCATGCGTTTCGGTACGATCGTGCTTTGTGGTGGGCGTCGCCATTATGTCTGAGTGGAGATCATTTCCTACTTTATCCAAAAATTGCACCTTTTAACAGGAATCCCGCCTTTTGGGTGTCATCGTAACAAAGTCCATATTTGCCGCTCGATATATCAATGACTATTTATATACCCATACCTGCCGAGAGTTTAAACTATTTACTCGGCATATCTTTACAGTCAGTCCAAATTGCCTCTCCAACCCATTGTTGTTTATACTTTCATGTCACGCACATATGTATTTATTTACTTTAACCCACTTCCACCCCAGGTTTAACAATAACCTGTCTCACACCAGGATTTCCTATCACCCGAGTTGTTTCGGGTTTTTTTCCCTAATTATATAAATATCGTATTTACTGCTATATCTAGAATATTTTCATTTGGTCTGATCTCGAAAGCACATCACATCGTATCTACCATTTAGAATTAGATTTAACTTTCTTTTATTTTCAGAAAAGACATGCACAAAATACCTTTTCCTTGGTACTGGAATGGATGGAAGCCAAAGTAAGTTACTTCTATGAGACTTTTAAAGTATAGAAAGATCAACATATACAGACTGATATACATGTATACAGACGTGAGGACTCATTATAACATGAACAGACAGACAGACAGGAAAACCCCATTTGTATGACAATACCGCTAATTATAGGTCCGAATATACAGGGAGACAAAAGAAAATCATGATACGATATAATGAGATTTGACAATCTCTAGAGATGCACAATCAGAATATGGAGTTGTTAAGGATAAACACAAAGCCAAGATTTCACGGCTTTATTACTATAAACTGAATAAATTTGAAGAAAAACGGATTTCGGAAAACAAGTGGGTGTTCATTTTCATAGAAGTGCGAAGGATATGCACCCGTTACCTGGTTCGTCACTGTAACCGTCAACGTTCGGCTGTGCTACATATTTGTCTCCTTTCTATCATTTGTTTTCCTTCAAGTGCCACAGTGGCTTTCTTGTTGTGTCAGTTCAATCTTCTCTCATTGTCTGTAGATTTTTGTGTTTGTTTGTGTGTTTGTTATAAAAGTGTACGTTGCAATTTTATGTGTGTTTGTTTCGTTGTGGTCACTACCATGTGGTATTGCTGGGGTTCTTTTCCTAATTCTTCATATTTGAAATATGCTGAAAATCGTTCTAATATTGACGAAGACAATGGTACTTGTCCGAAGGATTGCTATTAAAAGTGATTTTCAGCACAGTCATGAAGTACTTATGGTGTTGCTTGTTCATTGTTACAACTAGGGAGGTTGTTGTATGTAATCCCCTGTGATAATATGAGTGCTTCTTGATGGGAACTTACTTTTAAATGTTCTTTGGATTGTTCTCTGGTAAACATTTTAATTAGAAAGAGATTTTGATATAGTGTAATTGCTTTGTTCATAAAATATTCGTCAATTGTCCTGGCTATCTGCAATAGAAATATTATTTTTATCAATCAATAGTTATTATACAAATATGGACTTGGTCGAGGTCATTATGTCATTATAATGACCCGATTATATTTGTAATATTGACCGAGGCCGAAGGCCGAGGTCGATATTACAAATATCATCGGGTCATTATAATGACATAATGACCGAGGCCAAGTCCTTATTTGTTATATTATATAAGTAAGAGTTAGACTATATATGATTAAAATAATGATTCAAAACAATATATACACATAATCTTTCATCAAGAATTCAGTAATTAATTGCACTTTTTTGTGAAAAATATATCTTAACTTTTAATATTTAACAAAATAACTGAAATTTTTTTTTTCGAAAATACTGAAATCAGGACAAACACCACACCAAGTCATTATCTTCCGTCAGCGGTCATTATCGGAAAATAATGACTCGTGCGTCAGCCAATCAGAATCGACGTTACATCCTAGTTATATAATATATATATATAATATATTAATGTATTATTATAATATATTAAGGGGTCTTGTATAAATCACATGTGAAGAAGTTGTAAGCTGTTATATGTTTTAGAGTATGAGATGATGTTTATTATATGTAAACAACGTATGAGTTCTTCTTCTAACTGAATTTATAAATGCATCGGATATTAACGACAGTAACATATGAAGCGGAAAATTTTGAATTATACATGTCTAGACATATTTTACAGAAAAGAATTTTGCAATTCGCCGGTAAAATTACGCAACGCATGCGACTGAAACGAATAAAAGCAATGAGAGCAAACTTGAAAGACATCATTCGGGATCTTTCTATATGTTCAACTCTTCCAATGTTAAAATCTAAAAATCTGTATGTAATATTATGATCATATTTATGCGCCACCTCTTTAAAAACTTTTCGTGTCTTGTAAAGGGATGGGTGAACTCCTCAATAAAAGGAAGTCTTTATTTTGTCGAACATTTTGTAAAATTTTATAAAAAAAGGAAAAACATTTATTTTCCAATCTATTTACAGATGCCATGTGGTTTTTGGTTACATTTTCATTTAATTGCGTCTCTGAATAGATCACATATACTAAATTTAGAGCTGCTGATATTATATGAAAAAGCGATTTTTTAAAAATCAAGAAAAAGAAGAGGGTGCAACATGGAATCGTTTAGCATTTTTGAATCATCTCGACTTTGAGTAGCACTGATGATGATTGATTAACGAAACATGCATTATCATATTGAAATATATGTTCTATCGTAATGTGTAAGTGCACCATATGCGCATTTCAACAAGCTGTGTATCATCAGCGATGCGCAAGGTCGAAAGAGAGGAAATCCAAATAGAAAATATTAGAAATGCGAAAGTCTAAACTTGACCTAAAATGTACTAGTATGTCAAAGAACGACGATACCCCTTAGTTTCATATTTCAAATCAGTGAAGAAGTACAGAAGAAGCACAGAAAAACTAGGCGAACAATATTTTCAGTCCACCAGCAGAGACACCAACCTAGTTGGTTGAAATCATTATGTGAAATGATGCATGTTTAACGTCTTCAAATTCATTAGCATCATTTTAGAGCAGATAAATTTACAGCATGGACCAGACATGCACGTTTCGGGTATTTAACCCTCGCCAGTGATCCTCAATCCAAAGAATGTAATATGAATAAAAAAATGAAATGATCGCTGTGCGATATAAGTCCCCTACCGGCGGCATAAATTTATGTCTTGCATCTCTGTTCATTAGTTCATCATCTGCAACAACAGCCAAGAAAAGTCTGGGAAACTGAGTTCACGAAATTTGTCCAAGGGCCATTACTCTTGTGAAAATCAGTCAATCTAAATGAAACTCAAACATGATCTGCATCACACTATAATGTATTCACATACAAAAAAAACCAGTTCATTATCTGCAATAACAGGCATGAAGAAGTCCGGAAAATTGAAAATTTCATGAAATTTGCTAAGTCCAAGGGCCATAAATCTTGTAAAAAAAGGCCAATGGAAAGCAAACTTAAAGTTGGTCTGTATCACACTGAGATGTATTCATTTAGCAAAAATCAGTGCATTATTTGCAATGGAACCGAAGAAAAGTCCGGAAAACTGAAATTTTCATAAAATTTGCTAAGTCCAAGGGCCATAACTCTTGTAAAAATAGGTTAATTTAAAGAAAATTCAAATTTGATCTGTATCACATTGAGATATATCCACATACCAAAAATGAGTTCAATATCTGCAACAACAGCCGAAAAAATTCCGGAAAACTGAAATTTTCATAAAATGTGCAAAGTCCAAGGGCCATAACTCTTGTAAAATTAGGTCAATCAAAAGCAAACTTAAACTTGATCTGTATCAAATTGAGATATATCAAAATACCAAAAATGAGTTCAATTTATGCAACAACAGCGAAAAAAAGTCCGGGAAACTGAAATTTTCATAAAATGTGCAAAGTCAAAGGGCCATAACTCTTGTAAAATTAGGTCAATCAAAAGCAAACTCAAACTTGATCTGTATCACATTGAGATATATCCACATACCAAAAATGAGTTCAATATCTGCAACAACAGCGAAAAAAAGTCCGGAAAACTGAAATTTTCATTAAATGTGCAAAGTCCAAGGCCATAACTCTTGTAAAATTAGGTCAATCAAAAGCAAACTCAAACTTGATCTGTATCACATTGAGATATATCCAAATACCAAAAATGAGTTCAATATCTGCAACAACAGCGAAAAAAAAGTCCAGAAAACTGAAATTTTCATAAAATGTGCAAAGTCCAAGGGCCATAACTCTTGTAAAATTAGGTCAATCAAAAGCAAACTCAATCTTGATCTGTATCACATTGAGATATATCCAAATACCAAAAATGAGTTCAATATCTGCAACAACAGCGGAAAAAAGTCCGGAAAACTGAAATTTTCATAAAATGTGCAAAGTCCAAGGGCCATAACTCTTGTAAAATTAGGTCAATCAAAAGCAAACTCAAACTTGATCTGTATCACATTGAGATATATCCACATACCAAAAATGAGTTCAATATCTGCAACGACAGCGAAAAAAAGTCCGGAAAACTGAAAATGGGACAGACGGACAGACGGACAGACGGACAGACGGACAGACCGAGAGGAAACTAAGAGTCCCCTTCGGCGTTGCCGGTAGGGGACTAACAAATGTCCTAAATATACCGAAAGACGTAGCAAGATTGCTGGGATATGATGCTACAGGACCCAGGTTTTACAAATTTGTGAAAATTTTGTAAACAGAAATTTTCAAATGCGTTTGAAGAAACGACCAAACGATATTGATCGAGGTTGACTACACGTGCCCTCGGGGACTCCTGGTCCACCAGCAGTGACATGTCTGGTGCACCAATTTTGAAATGAAAGTATCCAGAAAGCAGCTCCCTACCACCTGTGTCGGAAAACACCTCTCTTTTTTCCATACATAAAAATACAAGGGATTTGTTCAATAGATGTACGGAGACTGCCTCCGACCAGTTATATTTTCTTACAAAACTATATAGATAGCCGGAGTTACACGTAATGCCAACAAAAGCTAAGAGAAAATAGAAGACTGTTCTACATTTGGAATCGAATACAACATTCCCTGCTAAGAATACTCAAAAACACAAATATGTATAACAGGATAAAATCTACCAGTAGTGTTACTCAATAAGGAATTAAAACATCTTTGTTTTTTATCTGTAATCTACGTAGCTTTTGAATAAACAAAATCATTGTGAAGTAAGACTTTTTTATTGTCATTCTAAATTAAATGTTTTTTAGATCGAATAAATATTTTACCTTTAAAAGTAAGCGCTTTCGAAAAGAAATCTTTCATCGAAGGTAATCTCAGATCTCTATCGTTCAACAGTTTACGTAAATAGACGTTTTAATGTTGAAAGCGTTCCGGTCTAGTAACATTGTTATTTTAAACATTGTCCTCCCCATATAAACAGTCAACGTTATGCATGTTACCGGATGAGGCCGGGAGAAGATGGCTCTTAACTCTCGTACATTGTAGGGAATGTGGTGTAAGCTTTATTTCATTTCTAACTTTCCCTTTCAAGTGTCAAGTTATGACTATAGGATTTTATATACTTCCCATCACAAATGTACTTTCAACCGAATAGGACGAGTGCTGTTTTCAGATTTGGTGACGATGTTAATTATATGCGACCGTCTCTTTTCAGGGAGCCACTTGTACGTAAGATACCATACAATCCAGTCACCGTCAAAGCGCCCGAAAAAGTGTCTGATGACGTATTTGTAACGTCAAAATCTCCAAAGAAAGTGAAGAGGATGTCACTGATACGAGCGTATGTATACATATATTTGTCGGTTTTTTTCTGGAACATCTTTTGTCGTCTAGTCGTGTCGTAAGTAGGAAATGTGCAAACCCCGGAGGACCGCTTCATGCAGCAAGGGTAACTTATAGATGATAACGGAGATTAGATGTTTTCTTTCTTAAATCGCGTTTAAGAAAAGAAAGGCATTTAAATGTAAGTATTATCTAGAATGAGAGGACAGGTTCCGACCAAGAACTTAAGAAGATTCCTATAAGATCTGGCAAGATTTAAATAGAAATCTATTTGTTGTGTAAATATAAAGTAATTTTATCTCTGACAAGGGAGGGCTTTCCTTCAAGTTTGCTGAATATGTCATACCCTTCTCACGGAGAAAGTCGTAGGGAGGAATTTAGTGTGATCAAATTTTACATCGAAATTTCTGCTTATTTTTGGCTGTTACGGAGTTATAAATGAAACAGGAGTAATGTCAAAGATGCAAAGAACTAATATACAAAAATCAACTTTTCGTAGTTCCACCAAACCACAGTAAGTTTATGTAAATGTTTACGTGTAAAACTTGTCGAATTTGTATCAAGAGTGGACGTGAATCGCAGTTTTGATCAATTTTGATAAATACGATGGTCTAAATGGAAAAGGAACATTAAATCCGAAGAGTAAGTGTTTAAAAATCTTAAAAGGATTCAACGAGAGATGGAAGGTCACGAAGGGAAGATGACTGAAGATGGAAATATTTACATGTATGAACTAAAGTCAATAGCCATAGTGAAAAGGACACTTACATTAGACTCGGAATAGAAAACGGAAATCTGATAACTTAGTGTTTTTTTCTTTATTGTAATATGTCTGGTAACAAAAGGAAAATAATATATATTCTTCCCTATTTGTAGTATTGGCGAGGAGAGCTTTTATATATGAAGATTGATCTTACGTATAGGGTCTGTTATGGAATGGCATAGAGACACCTTTATGTGTACCTGCTCTTAAACATATTTTGATTGCATAGTATCCTTACGTGGGTTTATCTTGGGTAAATAACGTCGAGACCTTATTTTATGATCTGGAACATGTAAGTGTACATGTAGGGTGCATTAGTCTGCTAGACGGAATCTGTGGCAAACATTTGTATTTTGTTTTGAAATTATTTTCAATTTCGAGGATTTTGAAAAAAATGTAATATACGTTTCTTTGTTACAGGTTTGACCCGTATCAAATATTCGAGGTAAGTGACACTATCTTAACTTTTATCACCGCCATTATGGTTTGTTTAAGAGACTCACCAACGCGTTTAACAGGGTGTCCGTACAAGCGGGCAATTAGAATAAAATTGATGGCGCTGTTTAACCCTCATTTATCCGAAGTTTATAAGGTACAATGCACAATGCACAGAAAACGTTTGACTTTGTATAATGTGAAATCAGTGTGCAAAATCTCTGTCCCTACTTGATGTTTTCTTGTTTCCTACACTTGTCCCTACAGACATTTTCCGGTGTAAAACCGCTTCATAATGGATCCATGTATATGTTGAACCTCGCACCGGAATTTGACAAATTGCTAAGTCGCCTTCCGTCATGAGTAATAACTAGTTTGAATAATATGATATCTTTTTATTCGCCACATTTGACAAGGATTCAAGGTTTTTGTCAAGAAACCTGTTCCTCGTTGTCACTTTTAGTTTTTGTTTGTGTCATACATCACTCATGATCGTCGCTCGTACGCATTCACTGACTCGGAAAGGTGCTCTGTACTTAAAACGAAGAAAATGAAAACTGATATTGAACATTAAAATTCAATCTCCAAAAAGTCGTCGGGTAATGCCTTTATAGAATGTTTATCTATGCATTGTTTGGTATCAGGGAAGCATCAATCTTCACTACGTACGACATTTGTTAAGCTCCCCAGGGCAATTCACTCACCTGTCCCACCTGTGACGAGTTTAATAGTCCGAGCAAAATCCATCATTACCTGTTCATCCTGAGTTCACTGAGCAGGCAGCCCATACTTAATTAGCTGTATCATTTTGTAATTAAGTGAATCTGACCGGAAGGAAAAAGGCAACAATGATTGAAACAATGCGCCATTGAACACAATCAGTGATGCTTCTGTATTTGGCGCCAAATTAGCTATGACGTACCAGCCCAAGAAAACTCGATCCAACAACGGACACTCACATTTTTTTTCACTTTTTGCTCATTTTGTATATTGATATGGCATTACAAAAAATGTAATTATACAGCTTTAATGACAGAATTAAAGTCTTAGTTTATGAGTGTCTGTTTCATTACTTATCGAGCAGAAATTGTAAATTCTCCGAAATCGTGATGGGGAGAGATGCGATAAAGATTCTTATCCACTATATCAATATATCATCATTTGACAACTCGCTGGTACTAAGTCCAAAATGTAGGGGGGGGGGGTATTTTTACCTTGGACATCGGAAGACGGTTGTAGACGAAGGGGAGAGTAAGGGTAATATAGGTATAAGAGACACTTCATGGATCGTATGTTCACATAGAGTAACATTTAAATAAATGCTTAAAGTATTTTAAGGTTTACATAAGGTGTACATGTATACAATCCGGATAGTCACACATTTTACGTGAGAAATCACATTTTCCGTTCACCAAAACATTTATCTGCTGTCAGCCGGGATACATGTTTATTTTATTTCTATCTAGATAAGCACATGTAAACTTTTATACTTTTACAAAGTCGCCATGGCGTGTCATCCGATTTGCTATCCTGCTATTTAAAGATACTTATTTCTTATTGTCATAAATAATTAAGAGACGTACGTGGTTATATAAGAGATATCTCCGATCTCACAGTACATTCCGATTTATCACTAAATGCTTTTGCGTTATTTCAAGATGTCGATTTCAAGCAAACATATTGAATCAAAGCCATGCTTCTGTCCAAATTCTAGTGAATGAATGAAAGTCATTCACATGACCCCCAAAGCAGAATTCCCCTCACCCTAAAAAAATAAATAAAAAAATTCAACAATCATACAAATTCTTGGAAAAATATTACAGAGAACTGATTTTTTTCGAGAACATAAATGTATCGTTTATCAAACATCCTGTATTTTGCTATCGATTTTATTATCTTTGCAATACCATAGTTTCCTTAAGATTTGAAGGTCATGAAATTACAGAAAACTACTGATAAGAAATTTCCTCGAATAATTTTGAATGTTTCTTACCAATTTTTATAAGGTTGAACATCGGCCATGTCTGATTTTGAATATAAAAGTACTGCAAGGAAGAAATATATCAAAAGGATGGATGGACTATGGTAGGTACTTTATTTAGAGCCTTTAAGAAAATCTAAATAGCTTCTTTATAAAGATATTTCAGCTACTAATCTCACATTGATCTTTCCTTCTACCGTATCGAATAATGCTGAATAAGTTAATCCACGTGCGGTTCTATAGAGTTTTCCAGATGTTTGGTGTTTGCTCACCCTCAGGAAAATAACCTCATGGATACTTGATAATACAGCCTATTTCATGAATATGAAGAATTTTATACGAAAGAGAGGGATAAATAAACATTTTCTATTTAAAGTTCAAAAGAGGCGACGGAAGGGGTGGGGGTTGGGGGTTGGGTGGTTGTTTGCTTCAATCCATCCCTTCTAGATCTGCGCATGTCATGTTTCCTTATTTAGGACTCTGTCAAACTGACCTATCGGGCAAAGCTTAAAAGTTATTTTATGACATCAATTGGTACGATGGCAATACAGTTAACTGATCTTGATAGTAACAATTTCACACCTTGTTGACAGTGGATACGCCAGACCCATACGTGAAGCTCCACATAAGGACGGCTCCAGAGGGAAGGCGGCAAACGACTGTAAAGGACAATGACGTCAATCCGCTATGGAACGAGGAGTTTATCTACCTTCTCGACGAACAAGAGGAAAATAAGCTGCGTAAGTCAATAATGAAATTAAAACACGAAAAAAGTAACACTCATTCCCCTAAAAAAGCCCCAGCATACAACCCGCAAGCAGAACAGAAAAAAACCCACCCCAAATAAAACCAAGACAAACAAAAGCAAAGACAAACATCCTTCCTCAACCCAATTATCATAGTTTGAAAAAAGTCCCAGATGATGTCACCATTGATGAATTATTTCGGCCAATTATATGTCCTAAACATGCATTTCCTCGAGATTGTACTTAAATAAGAGTCCCCTTCGGCGTTGCCAATAGGGGACTAAAAAACTCACTAAAATTGAAAAGATATAATTATCTTGAATGCAATATAATTATAAGTTTGAAAAGAAAATGTGACATGAGTAAAGAACTTCTTTTGAAAATAATATAGAGCTATTAAGCATCAGAATCAACTGACTGTTTACTAAATTCACGATGAGAGAAAAGGTATAGAGGTATATCATATGAAAGTTTCTAAAAATTGATTTTGGTTGCCGAAAAAGTAACACCAGTGTCTTTTTTTTTAATTTATTACAGATATAACTTTGATGGAATCAAACTATGGTAACCTTGACCAAACAATAGGAGAGGCTTGGTATGATCTCACCAAACTTCCAAGGGACAAGAAAGTCAAAGAAACATTCATCTTTAACGAGGTCAGAATTCTTTGCAAATTATCAAAGATAAAATTTTAATCATAATTAGACGAAAATGCTATTGGAAATGCTAATATCTTGATTTTATGTTATTTGGCACATCTGCATATACATTTACATGGTTTTGATTTTCATTTCAGACTTCGGAAGTCGACATAGAATTCGAAATTTCGCTTGAGTAAGTATACAACATTTTGCTATTTAGTAAACAATCCCAACCTTGAAAGCATTGCATTTCTCTCCTCTCAATGATTTTTTTTTGCATGCACCAAGTTTAGGTAGCAAAGATGCATATTAAAGACATTTAATGCAAATACTCTTTTGTGCTTTGCAGCAAATTTCGGTAGCAAAATAACTGGTTTTCGTTCACATGTATCTAGTTTCCTTGCTATTTATTATGACATAACATGCGAAATTGGGTGAAAGAAAAATCCCTCAAACGTTACCAGTTTTTTTTTTCAGTTTATCCTCTACTTAGTCATAAAAATACATCAATTATGCAGAATTTACTTCCTTGATAAACTACCAAGAAATTTAGGACAAAAAAATCCCATACAAAAACGGATATGCTCTTTGTTCTTTTTAGCAAGAATTTAGATTTATGCCCGATAAGGTATCGTATCTGAGAGGGCGAACAGGGGGGTAACCCTCTTTCCCATCCCTTCCCTTGCCTCCCCCTTTTATCCCTCCGCCCCTTTGTCCCCTTTTCCTCCTTCGCCCTTCCCATCCTTTTCTTTCTCCCTACCTTCCCTTTTCTCCTCTCCCGCCCCTTTCTCCCTCCCGCCCCTTTCTCCCCTTCCGCCCCTTTCTCCCCTTCCGCCCCTTTCTCCCCTCCCCTCCCGTCCTGTCCCCCTTCCCCTTACTTCCTCACTTTCATACCCTCCCTGTCCGCCATCTCGTATCTTAGTCTGAAGCTTGTCTTAACTCACTTTTTTGTAACAAACCTCAATCATACCAAGTCCTACATAAAGATGGATTCATATTGTTTTAATGTTTCCTGATTCCATTCGGAAGCATTATTTGCATCCTTTATATTCAATTTATTGAGCGTTGTTAATTGGAGTATATGCCAGCGGTCAGTTTTATCTCAGAAAGAAAACTTATGTCCCAAATTTTAAAACTTTAAGAACAATTTACATGCGTAAATCTAGAAGTGGAAGGGTGGGGGGGGGGGGGGGGGGTTCAGAACTTCTTTTGTAATTTGTAAGAAAATGCGTTTTATCTTATCTTTAAAAGGAAGTATTTCAAATTATCTTGAAATTGTTGGTCGACCCCACCTTTATCCCCTTATTGTCAGGCTGATAAATTCCTTCCCGAAAAAAGAAAGATTTTAGTTCTGCGCCTGATCCAGTATGTACTACATGTAATTACAGTATAGAATGAGCTCGGATAAAAGGTGCTTGAAGAAACATTTATTTCAGATGGTAGAGATTAAAGATGAATAGAAATTTTGTAAAAAAAAGATAAATATAGAGAAACAGTATCGTTCCTACTTTGTTCTATAGATAGTACATTTTACTTGGAATGAAATAGAATATAAAATAGGTTACCACACATTTTGTTGTTGTATTCTTTATTTTGTACATTAGCTCGTGACTTCACCATTATCAACATTTGTTTGAATTAATTCCCACAACCCTCTGTATCTTAACATTTGTTGCGAAACCTAACTTGTTGAACACTTCTTCGTCTCTATACTAACACCAACTCTTGAGGTCGCTTAGCCATCAACAAGAGCCAAAAACAGATAAAAACATCTTGTGATTGATAGATTGTTAATAGCGCAAATATTGCTAAGGGGCTGGAAAATTACTGCTTGTTTCTATTATTTGAATGATTACTTCATTTCCATCTTTAGAAAATAGTGCCAGTTGAATACAAGTAAATCGACAAAGAACATTTTCAGTTGTATATTTAATTAAAAAGGTTCATCATATGTGTGGATCTAGAAAAAAAATTCTCATGGATGCGTCTAGCGTATTATCTTCTAAGGAAAATTGGAGACGATCAACTTTTTTACAAAATTCTAGGGAGGTTCAGGAGAGATTGTTACGAATCTCCCATCCCTGCAGACACCACGGCACTACCTCTCACTTGAAATGTGTAAAGATTTCAATGAATTTACTGTAGTTATCATCTTGTATTTGAATATTTGAAACGATGTGCTTAACGTATACTTGGTTCCACCACCAACAAAAGTACGGTTATTGATATGCACTTCATATCTTCCATACCACATGTATACGTTAGGCTTAACTGTTTCCGAAATGGTCATGCAATTAGTCATGAGTGATATAATATATATGCAATCTAAATGTACTCTGTAATCTGTATGCTTATATATTTAGTCTTCATTCCTTTCAAAACTTAATCTAATTCCTTTTGTCTTTCATTGAATTGGAACGATGTTCACCTGCACATTTCAAGTGAATATCAAAGGAACTCTCACGCAATCCCTTCGTTATTGTATAGTAGATGGTCGTACAAAGTCGGCACCGAGTGCACGTTGATCTTCCTCTATTTATGTATTTTCACTGGTTTTTATGTCGCCTGCAAATCAAAGCGACACTTAGTGATCACTTTGTCCGTTGTCCGTCTGTCTGTCACACTTGGATGTCTGCCACACTTGGATGTCACACCCCATATAAAAGTGATTCCTAAGTGTCGCTATGTTTCGCAGGCGACACATGCATTCCTTGGAATGGTTCTTTTCATGTTTGGTATGTCTACTTTAATATTTGTTAGACTGTTCGGTGTGTGTATTTTGTGTGTCTTGTTGTCCCATGTTATTTGTTGAAGTTGTTTTGTCTGGTTTCTTTGTTTGTTGTATATTATGGGTGTGTGTTCCGCTGTGGTCATAGTAGGTGGTCTTGCTGGAGATTTCTTCCGTATGGTTCCATGTACTTGGTCTTACCTCTGCTTTTATTAAGGTCTAAGAGGATCCTTTAGGCTGAAACGTAAAGAGTGTGACAAAATCTGAGTATTTTTTTATTTGAAATTTCAGTAAGGACCCGACTTTAAGGTACAGTCTGTGCCTGTGTGACGACGAGAAGAACTTCAGAGAAGTCAGGAGAGAAAAATGTTACCAAGCCATGCGTGACCTGCTTGGTGATGAAAGAGGACCCGACTCAATGGACAGTGTAAGTAAAACGTACAACATTACCTCAAGAAGAACAACTTCATATATAGAATATATATAGATATAGAATGTTAAAACGTATTCAAAATCAACAGCATCATTTAAGAACTGATGAATTTACAGCATGGACCAGACATGCACGTTTCGGGTACTTTTAAAACTCTCGTCAGTGATCATCAATCTAAACAATGTAATATGGCCAAAGAGTGTGAAAATTATTATGATAAAAATGAACCGAAAAACATAGCAGGATGGGTGGGATATGATGCTAAAGGACCCATGTTTTAGAAATTTCAAGAAATTTGGTAACAGAAATGTTCAAATGCGTTGAAGAGACAGACGATCAACCAAAGTTGATCGAACTTGGCTACATGTGCGCTCGGGGACTCGTGATCCACCAGCAGTGACACTCATCAAGTATTACAAATGTTAAACGTTTTCAAATTCATTCCTTAGATGTCTTATAATTCGTGCAAAACAATTTTGCACCTTCGATCAGTTTATTGCGTATCAAACGAAAGATTTCATTTGAATTGCTTGGTGTTGCTCATTTGAATGTTTGATGTTGCAGGTTCCGACTGTAGGTGTGATTGGGTCGGGAGGGGGTTTCCGGGCTATGGTAGGGATGAGTGGGGTCATTAAGGCACTGAGTGACTCTGGGATCCTGGACTGCTGTGCATATGTTTGTGGACTCTCCGGATCATCATGGTAAAGTATTCTCACTCATCTATCTCTAAAGTTTTATTGATATCGACACGATCCCCACTCTATGCTCATATATTTAAAAATGTCATGTTTCTTCTAGCGTAAAAATGAAGTGTAATCTGTAAGTCTATTGAGCTCCCCAGTTTATCTTCGTGTCGCATATATTGTGACTGTCTGGAGATTTCGAAATGAATCATGTTTTTTGCATGATTGCTCTTTCCAGCCTTTTTTTTTGTATTTAACTGTCATACCACGTGGCTTAATTTTTTTGATCAAATATTTCGCAAAACTAAGAGAGCTCATCTAGAAAAAGTGTCGTGGTATACTTCACTTCATGTATAAAGTTGCATAATCAACAATCCCATCATCATCAAATTTAAAGGTATATATCGACGCTGTACTCCCATCATGACTGGCCAGAGATGAAACCAGGGGACATGCAAGAGGAGTTGAAGAACAACATAGATTCTAGCCTGGTTTGGCTACTATCTCCTCAGAGTATTTATAGATACCTGGATCGTATCCTGCAGAAACGGAAGGCTGGTCAACCAATCAGCTTTACTGATATATTCGGGCATTTAGTTGGAGAAACGCTTTTGAAAGACGTAAGTTGAAAGGTTGATTAGAAAATAAATGTTGAAGAACTACATGTATTGTGATAAAAATATTCTTTTTTGTTTTGTAAACGTTCTGAAACTTAGAGCTACAACCTGTCATCAATTTAATGTTTTATCTTTTGTCACAGAGACTTGATTTTCGTCTGACTGATGTCAGAGAAAAAGTGGAAGAAGGTCAAGCCCCCCTTCCCCTCCTAACCTGTGTGAATGTTAAAGCTGATAGATCAGCCAGAAGTTTCCAAGGTAGAATTTAGTAGTCTTACTCACTCTAATTTGATTTTACTCACAATAAACATTAAATTCTAGAAATTGATGTGAAATAGTGTATAAATGGTGAAAATGGTCATCCATAAAATAGAAGACTGACCGACTACATGTACATGAATAATGTAAATGAATGGCAATGACACATGGACTTACATTACAATTTTCTACCTTTTCATACAGAATGGGTAGAATTTTCTCCCTACGAGATTGGAATGCCGAAATATGGTACCTTTATGCAAACAGAACAATTTGGATGCAAATTCTTCATGGGAAAACTGTGCAAGAAGTATGAAGAACCACCATTGCATTTCTTACAAGGTAATTTTGTCTTGCCAGAGAGAGAGAGAGAGAGAGAGAGAGAGAGAGAGAGAGAGAGAGAGAGAGAGAGCATCAAAGTCCTTCTTATAGAGGGGAGGAGAGGGGATAGAGAGACTGAGGAACAGAAAGAGAGAAGTCAAAGTCCAATTCTTATCACATTATATCACCACTTCCTTTTCTGTTGTAAGTGCTTACGTAACACAATCTATATTTTACAGGGATATGGGGAAGTGCGTTCTGTATTCTGTTTAAGAGGCTGCTGGAAGACAACCGGAAGTTGGATCCGGTGGAGATGATCAGACAAGAAATGGGTCAGTATAATCAACACAGTAGCTAGCTGTTACACTTCTACTTTATTTAGAAAAACAAACCACATCTCCGAAAATATCCGGTTCTAGGAAAAAAATAAGAATGATAAATTGTTTTGTGAACAGCCATGGAAGACAATTTGTTTTTTTTTTAATAAATGATGGTGTTTTTTATGACAAAGTATTGACGGGAATATTGTTTTGTGTTAAATTATACACTTAAAGAAAAGCGAGTTTAAAAGGAGCACCAACTTGGCAATAATACAAGTAGATAAGAAGGAAACATATATTGCCCATACTGCGTCAACAAAAATGAACATAAGAAAAATAAAGGACAACTTATCTTTGTCAAGAGCACTTTAAAAAAGAAGCATCCGATACTCATATATAAAGAAAAGCATTGTTGAAATTTGGCCTTCCATTGTGTTTGATGTGACGACAATAGTCGCAAGTGACAATTACTAACAAGTGGTACATCAAAATAAGGCAAATACCTTCATCTGAAGAATCCTTTAAAGTAAATGCATGAAAGCGAGTTTAAAGTCTCCATTTAAAGATTTGTTATTTATAAACGGTTTGATCGTCATTCAGTTAAGCAGCTAGAAGCTAACTACGACGATGAAAGCAGCGATTCTAGCGACGACGAGGACGTGGTGACGGACACGCCCAGCGAGGAATCCGACACGGGGACAAAAGAGGACAAATTTACCTTTAAAGATTCCGACATCGCCATGATGAATGGGAAAGGTGGCGCCAGGAAAATGCCTGGAAAACAAATGTCACGTGGAACAACCGTCAGGAGGACAAAGCAAAAGGGATACTGGCAAAGTTTCCTTACAGGAATCCTCGAAAAGTAATTAAATTATACTTGTATGATGTAACCATAGATACCAATGTGAAAATTGTTGGGGTGGTGGTTTGGTAATTTAAAAAAAATGTCCAAGATACCTGATGTTATATAAAAATAGAAGAATTCTTTCTTTGGGGGAATAATCAAACTTCAAAAACTATTTTCAGCAAAAAGTTTGAGATGCTGAATTCAAGGGCTGGTCGTGCTGGTGTTATCCATAACTTCATGAGAGGACTGTCATTACAACACACATACGCTCTGTCTCCATTTACCCCTGGTGCCAATCCTGATGAAAAACGCGTCAGTGGTGAGTGGGTCATTAGAATTTGTTCTATAGTCAATGTTTTCTTTTAATAATTAGGTTGAAATTTTCTGGGGTTTGAGAGAAGGAATTATTCACATTCAAAAATAATGTCAATGATAACTATTTTACAGATGATTTTGATGGACTGCACGAGATGCACCCAACGTCCGTAAAACACTTATACATGGTTGACGCAGGTTTAACATTTAATTCTCCCTACCCCCTTGTGCTCCGTCCCCAGAGATCTGTAGACATTATACTGTCATTTGACTTCAGTGCCAGACCCAGCGACTCAACACCCCCTTTCAAGGTAAGTGTAGTTACCTCTCATTTCATTTCGTATTTTCAAAATGTAGAAAGTAAAACAGCTTTGATCCCTTCAATAATATTGTCTGCATAATAAAATAGGTACATGAACTTCAGAAATTAAATGTGATATCACCACTGCATTATATTCAGAACCATTTTGGCTTGAAGTACCACTAGTGTCCGAAACATTCATGTCTGATACATCGAATTTAAATTTTATGTCCAGAAGAATGTAGCAGGAGAATAAGAAAACACATACTTCTGTGCTTGTAAAATGTATTGTAAAATCAATTTTGCTTACATATCTGTCAAAATTTTGATTTCTGACTCTGTACATAACATCTGTATTCTAAATCTGATTTTGAATTCCTTCAGGAATTGCTGCTTGCAGAAAAATGGGCTAGAATGAACAAGTTGGCCTTTCCTCCAATAGATACTACAGTATTTGACCGTGAAGGTTTAAAGGAGCTCTACATATTCAAACATCCTACTGACCCTTACTGTCCAATTATCCTCCACTTTTGTCTGGTCAACATAGAGTTCAGAAAATATAAAAGACCTGGTAAGATATGAAACATGTTTAGTATAATGTAATCTTAAGGATATTTTCCAAGCCTTGATGAAAAAATGAGACAAAATATAGGTTTAATGTAAAATTTTGAATTTGTGATGGTACATATGTTATATCCTGATTTACTTATATTCTTTTTCTTGTGATAAGGAATCCCAAGAGAGACGAAAGAAGAGAAAGAGTTTGCCAATTTTGACATATTTGATGATCCCCAAACGCCTTACTCAACGTTCAATTTCAAATACACACATGAGGCATTTGAAAGACTTTCAAAATTGACAGAGTTTAATACATTACTGAATGTTGAGGAAATAAAGTCAGTGTTGAAAGAAACAATAGAGAAGAAAAAGGCAGTTCCTCCGAAAATGCCAATATCTCTTAACGAAGTCAAGAATCTGAGGCGAGTAAGTGTGAAGAACAAGAATAGGCTTAGCTCCTATTTGTCATCCATTTTAGACAGGAAACGCAATAAAAGTGGAAGTGATATATTTTCCTCGTCTGATGACGACTCAAAAATGCTCTCAAAATCAGCAAACGATGTGTGCTATAGAAACATGAAATCCAGGTCACGTGTCACATTCAACAAAACAAAAAGGGTGATAGGAAGCAAAAACTTTGAGAGAACTAGTGCAACACCTTCATTGACTTCTCCATTAGAGGACGAAGAGGAAGATGTATGTGATGGACCAGTGCGTGTGAGGACAACAAAAGGCAGGAAATCGAAAAAAGAAAGTATGTTCGTTACGGCAACGGAATGGGACGATCCGGAATGTCATTCGGATGAAGACGCTGTTTGTCACTCAGACGATGATGACAATACGTTTTTTGATTCAGTTTAGTAAAAAGAAGATGAGGTTTTCCCGTCACTGTCAATCAATGTTTCCCATATTTCAGTGAACGAATTCATTTGCAGCTAAAACGTTCTAGGAATGATAACTGCCATTAGCTGACGTATTGAAACCATTTGCATTTTGTTATGTATTTGCTTCGTTAATCTTTTACTATTTATGTAATTGTCTATCTGTATCTGACAATATGCATTTGAACTATTGCTGAAAGGAGAACTGGTTAGATATTTACATTGAATAACAAAATCTGGACATAATATGCTGGTATTAACAATCGTTGTTGACGTAATGTGGTTGTTATATATGATGGGGAATAAGGGAGGTTATCCAAAACAAGACTCCATCAAAGTCGCATGGACAAGCAATTAAAAAGTAGAAATAATTATATAATTGTGATTGAGCAGAAATCTAGAGGTAAGCGTATACAAGCAGTCCCATTCTTAAGGTGTGGATCGATCGAATAATATGTTATAGGGTAAATCTTTCCTGTCTCACGGTGGTAAAAAACAAGTTCATGCTTCTTATTAGGGGCGAAGAAGCACTCACTTGCTGCATTTTGCTTCACAAATATAAGAATATTGGATTTGACTAATGTAAAAATGTCAAAAAGATTTCTTTTAGTGATTTAGCTAATCACAAGCAAAATGCAACATTTCAAAAGCAAAAATTCAAGATTAGCAAGATTCAAGAGCATCTGTAAAATGCATAAAAAAGTAAGAGGAAAAACTCTTGTGCAAATTTACAAAGGAACTGTTCGATTATCTTTCTTTTCTGTCTGCTCGAATGTATTTATAAATTTGAAAAAAAAAGAATCTAGTCTAAGCAATTTAATCATTACATAAAAGCGTAAAATGTGAAAGTTAAAAATAAATTAAGAAGAATAAAACAGAAATCAGCAGTCCTATATGGTAAACAAATTATGACAAAACTAAATCAGAAATAAATCGTTTTAGGGTTTCCATATAACAAATTATGAAAAAAAAATAAATCAGAAATGAATCGTTTTAGGGTTTCCATATCATTTAACTTGCATTGAAATCATACATTGAAATATTTTTAAAATGTAATGTTAAGGTGTATGCCTTAATATGATTAAATTTCAAGCAATTGACATTCTGTTGTTCATTGTTGTTAATTTGTTTTTTAATGTGCTGGCATTGACTGATGAATGATACTGCAATACATTTCTCCAACTTCTTTTTATTTCATCAAAAAAGTTTTGATGCTATTTCATAATATGAATTTACCACATATTTTACAAATGTTTATGAATGTCGATTGTTTTCATTCCAAAGTTGTTCAAATAAAGTTTTTTTTCAAAAGGGCGATTGTGTTTCATTTTTACTAGATGTATTGATAAGAGAACATGATAATACGGAAGTGATCCAACTCTTTACCTTCTTGAAGAAAATTTCAAACAAGTTTAATACACCAGACACGTGTTTCGGTTAGTAAATCTTCATCAGTGGTACTTAAGAAATACTGAAGCGATTTTCTGACACGACAAAATGTATTTCAGTAGTACGTTCTGGTTCTATTTTTTTGAATTTAAACTTGTGCATTTATGTTCCAGAGGGCTTGCGATCCCAAATTCTGTGACGGGCCGACCCAGTAGCACAGTTAAATGAAATCTATGACCAAAAGAGCACCGGAGGTACGAGACCAAAACTCTCTAACATGCCTCATGTCGATGATAGTCCTTGATGAAATGACAAGTTTCCGAAATAGAAAAATAATATATGTGATGTCAAATTGATAAGAAGCTAAAATAAAGCTTCTTTCAGGCGACAGAGCTAGGTAGAAGTAACTTTAAACATTCACTCACGGGATACAAGTATGCTGCTCCACATTGCGAAAGGAAATCGGTGTTTATAATAATAATATGGAGGTGTACCAACGTTTCACCTTCCTGGTGAAAATATCAATCAATTTTAATGCACCAGACACGTGTTTCAGATAGTAAATCCTCAGTAGTGGTACTTATTAATACCGATGTGATTTTCTGGCACTGCCAAATGTATTTCAGGAGCGTCCTGTGGTTAGTTATCAAAGAAATTACAAATATCTGGCGTTGTCCTTCTTGTTTCAATGATTTGATGCGATTGATCTTGTTGTCTCCATCTGTTGTTTTTTGCATAATGTGTGTATGTTCCGCTAAATATATTTATATATACTTTTACACACCACTTTCATATCCATATGTATATTGCTTGGGCCCTTGCGTTATGCTGTCTTGTTTGTATGGTCATCTTAAATTCTAAAAGGTTATTTTACACCACTTTTGTGTATTCTAGGATGCCTCTGGTCAACTGGAAAAGTGGGAGGGTTGTGCGCACGTAATCCGAATAACTACACCATTTGCTACTGGAGTAGCAGATGGCCGTCCTAAGTCGCAACTGGTTGCCCATTTGTCTCGTTGGTGCAGTCTTGTGGTTTTGTGTTCCTTGTCCCATTTACGTCTCTTGCTGTGTATGTCTGTTCTGTGTTTTGTCATGGGTTGTATTGCTGTGGGTGCTGCAATCGAGTGTTGTTGCAGATTCCCTCCTTTCTGCATTGATTACTACTAGGTCACCATGCTGGAGATCTGCTGCCTTTTCAGAAATATGTGTAATAAAATGTGTATATTAATTAACATATGATCATATACACATCAATCATAATTCAATGATGATGGAGATACGATAATTTCCTCTATTGGACAGGAAGTAAAATTCATATACTAAACCAAATATCAGAATCTAGTTGTCGCCGTGGTCTAGTGGTAAGGGCTAGTGACCGTCAGGTTGCTGGTTCGAGCCTTACTAGGACCACATGTCGGCCGACATATACTCATGTATGCTCTGTGTTAAATACGAAAACAAAAATGTCATTGTCTGTGTTGTTTACATGTCCGTGGTGTAAAAAAAAATCAGAATTTGAAACTCATAAAACCATAAATAGATCACACAGCTGTTTAATCTATCAGGGCATCTGTTTAACCTTTCGTCGTATATATGTGCTGAAATCTATCACAGAAAAAATGTCGCGACCGGATTAAGAGTTGTACGGAAGTGTTCCAACTCTAGACCTTCCCGAGGAAATTTTCAACCAATTTATTATGAACCAGACACGTGTTTTGGATATCAAATTCTCATCAGTGATGCTTCCATCCAAAGTTATTTTAAGACACAGCCAAAATTCATTTCAGTAGCGCCTTCTAGTTATATTTTTTGAAATTAAATTTATGAGGTCATTTATGTCTCTTGTCTGATCTTTTTACGTAAATACTGAACTGAACGTTTACCTTTTATATTATTGTCGTGGAAAAGTGATGTCTTCGAGCAGCCCTTATTCACTTAATCCACTGAATGAGTCGGCTGAACTCTCCTAATGACCAGGTGAAAGTTAACTCACTTTGCTACGACAATACATGTCCTTAATAAAAACATCGTCGCGAGGCGCGTTAATGAGTTGGCTCATCTATGTTGAACTTTTTTTGTGAAGAGAAAAAGGGAAAAGTACGAAGATAGAAAAGCTGAATTCAGACAATGATCTGAACATGTACATTCTCATCCATATTCTGTCGTTAGTACATATATATTTAGTGCTATATTACTATGCAAATAATCACCTGAACACCTTACTCAACAGCGAATGTGACCATCTTGGTTCCCCATGACATAATCTGTCTTTCGTAACTTCAAAATGTCATTTTTTTTCATAAATACGTTAAGAAAGTGCGAATTCATATTACGCAGGATTTGTTCTTTTAGCGAGACGTCTGTCGAATAGGTTTCTCGTTGAGGGCTTCGTTTGTGATTGAGTGACATCTGTGAAAAGTCCTACTTGTATGATCTGATGTTCACTGATGTTATTGTTATTGACAGTCATGTATAAAACCTTAAATTTACAAAGATTTGGCAAGTTCTCTAACTGCAAATACATGTAGCTTAAGTATTAGATATTCTACAATACCTTCCGCACTCTAAACTGTCAAAAAGTTAGAATGCATGTAAAATATTGAAAACGAGGAGTTAGGCTAGATGTCCCGAAAGAGTGAGGATTTACTGACTACAATAACTAATACTTAAGCACAATTGCCAAATTCTGTAAATAATGTCAATGAACTGCTCTAAGAACTTGCAAGAGCATCAATAAACTTTGTTGAAAAATGTACAGATTAAGGTTGATATTCCCACTATGGATTAAATCACTTCCCTTATCGAGAAATTTATTTGGAGGACGTCTAGCGGTAAGAACAAAACCAGTGTTACTATTCTTTCATGTTTCGTAACTTCTTTTTAACAATAACTGTATGTGAAAATATGGTTTATGGCTGGGTTTTTTTCATAAGCCAAAGATTGAATGACAAAAAAAAAACTCTTCCATAATTTATATAAGGAGTACTTAAAAACCCCGACGTTATCAGAAAGGAACACACAAGCATGAGACCAAAAAAAAAGAACCCCCCTTAGCAAAATAAGAACAATACAGACAAAATGTATAATTTACAAAAACATGGATTCGAGTGGATCTGATATGTAAATGAAATAGCTCGACAATGTGAAAGAAGGAGCAAATCAATTAGGACGGTGATATTAAACATGATAAGAGAACATGTATATATATATAACCCTTAAATGTATACGGGTACACAAATATTTCAAAACATACAAATTGGCTGTATACATGTACAAGATTTTCAGATGTAGAACACCAGGTAAACGAGACTCACTTAGTCACTCTATGATTTGCATTATTCAAATGGCACAAAATGAACATGTAAGTGGTTTGTGGCCTGAATCGGATCAAATATCAAAATATGCAAGAGGTGTCGAAATAATAATTTTTCAAAACCTTCTAAAATTTTTTTATAAAGGAAATCTTATGTTAAACGTCTTCCAATTCAAAAGCATCATTTAAGAACAGATAAATTTGCAGCATGGACCAGGCATGCACTGAACGGCTACCTACCAAATAGTGTGAAAGTTATTATGTCCTAAAATGTTACGAAAGACTTAGCAGGATGGGTGAGATATGATGCTAAATCATTCGTTTATTCGGATTGTTGAAGTACTCCACTGAATCGGTTACGATAATTTTAACTAAACTTTTATCTACTTTAGAAGCAGTTTCAGAAAAATATAATCAATTATATTGAAGAAATCAAAGGAACTCAAAGAACACATGAAGTCAGGAAAGAAGGGAGGGGATCTCCAGCAAGACCCTGTTGCAGCACCAACAGCAAAACAGCAAAACACCCGATGCAAAAACACAAAAGACGAGCATATTATGAGACGGAAAAGAGACATACGACATGTAAACATCAAACACAAAAGACTACACATAAACCGACGAGACCAATGGGCAACCGGTGCCGACTTTGGACGGCCATTTGCCACGCAAGTAGCAAATGGTGTGGTTATTCTGGATTACGTGCGCACAACCCTCTCACTTCTCCAATAATCCAGAGGTCTCGAAGAACGTACAGTTGTGGTGTAAAACAACCTTCTCACTATAAGATGACCTCACATAAACAAGACCACAAAACGTAGAGGCCCAAGCAACACAGATGAATATGTAAATGGATATAAAAAGAGGGCATGCGTTATACAGTCCGTGCACTGCCGGCTGTAGCGAGCTCATGTATGTAATCACCCGAGGGGTCCGACTGACATTCAGAGAGGACAGGTGGTCCGGCCCTGTTTTCTCTAAAGAGGTTTTGACAAGGCCCTTCATGGAGTCCCATCGTCACAGTCAGTCAATGTGCAAGTCTCAAGGATGCGCTGGTACAAGACTGTAGATTGGTCAAGTACCAAGCCTAGTGTCCGTCTGTTGACATTAGGATCATATCCACGGTATAAAAGGCGTTTGATGATTCTGACGCATTTTCGATGGTTATGCTGCCTACCTTTGATCCTCTAATTTTGTATATCATATCACAATAAAAGACAGGTTGTGTAATACCCAAAGTAATGTACTATGTTTCGTGTATAGATCGGAATTTTAAAAGAAGTTGACTGTAATTTTTGTAAAATTTCCAGAAAGTCTTAACTAGTTTATTAAAGCTAAAACCTTGATCTAAAAGTTTTTTGGTAATTTGTAAAATTCTACTGTGAAAATCCAAAATATCAGTACATGCTCTAGCGTACCAGATGAGCTGTGATATGTAAATGCCGTATGACGGTTATCTCTTCAACGCATTTGAAATTTTCTGTTACAAATTTTTTTGAAATTTCTAAAACGTGGGTCCTGTAGAATCATATCCCACCCATTCCGCTACGTCTTTTGGTACATTTTTAGAGATAATAATTTTCATACTTTTTGGCCGTATTACATTGTTTAGACTTAGGATCACTGACGAGGGTTTAGTACCCGAAACGTGCATGTCTGGTCCATGCTGTAAATTTATCAGGTTTTAAATGATGCTATTGAATTTAAAGACGTTTAACATTTGAACTACTTGGTGAGTGTCACTGCTGGTGGACCAAGAGTCCCCGAGGGCACATGTAGCCAAGTTCGATCAACTTCGGTTGATCGTCTGTCTCTTCAACGCATTTGAAATTTTCTGTTACAAAATTTTTTGAAATTTCTAAAACGTGGGTCCTGTAGCATCATATCCCACCCATTCCGCTACGTCTTTTGGTACATTTTTAGAGATAATAATTTTCATACTTTTTGGCCGTATTACATTGTTTAGACTTAGGATCACTGACGAGGGTTTAGTACCCGAAACGTACATGTCTGGTCCATGCTGTAAATTTATCAGGTTTTAAATGATGCTATTGAATTTAAAGACGTTTAACATTGGAACATCACCGTCAAGCCGGGGGAAATTTACTATGTTGAATCCAAAATCATCCCTTTTGTCATATACACTGGTATGAATCTTTCCGTTTACAATAAGGAAGTTTCATTAATATATTTTTGACCAAATAATTGATGTTTGGACTCGCACATTATATACTCTATGAAAGAATTCTTTGTCCTGAACATTGAAAGAGATTTTTGGTTAGGGCCATAAAAACACCGAATTAGATTACGACAAAAGAGACGGATGTTGCTAGTAAGCAGGATAGACTTACATGCTTCATGCTTTTCATGTTTTCATTTCCGTGCATGATCATGGACGGCGGGTGCTTACTCCTCCCGGGCACCTGGTCCAACCTCTAGCTTGCTCGGGGTCCGTCGATGCTCAATTTGGTGCTCTATTGTGAGTGCTGTTAAGATTATCGTCAGGATCTTCTTTAATTTACATATACTCTTCCCGAGCACCTGATCGCATTTCCATTGAGAATTTACCTTTTCTTCTCTGTAGAATGTTTTGGTCATTTTGCTTCTTTTTGCACCTTTTCATAGGTTTTCATGTTCGTTAAGCAAAAATCTCTGAATTTCGTTGTAGTATTGTGTTTTGTATCAACATTGATTCGAATGGATCTGATATGTAAATGTAAAAGTTCCATAATGTGAAAGGTTAAGGAGCAATTCAATTAGGATGGTGAAAAAAATGTAGTTTTACGAATTGAAAGCATATGTATATACACATGTACATGTAACCCCCTTACTGTATACGGGTACATATATAGATATTTCATACAAATTAGCAGTATACAAGTATATATAACAAGTTCCTCATTGCAATGCGATATTATATACAAACAAGATTTTCATATATAGAACGCCAGGCAAACGAGACACATTGTATAATTTTAGTTATTCAAATGTGTGAATTGCGTAATTCAAATAGCACAAAATGAACATGTATGTAGTTTGTGGCCTGAATCGAATCAAATATGCGAAAGGTGTCGAAAAATAATTTATCAAAACCTTCAGAACGTTTTTTTTTTAATTTTTTTTTTGTAATCTTATGTTAAACGCCTTCAAATTCAATAGCACAATTTAAGAACAGATAAATTTGCAGCATGGACCAGATATGCACGTTTCGGGTACATAACCCTCGTCAGAGATTCTTTATATGAACAATGTAATATGGCCACAGAGTGTGAAAATTATTACGTCCTAAAATGTTACGAAACACGAAGCAGGATGGATGAGATAAATGATTCGTTTATTCGGATTGTTGAAGTACCCCACTGAACCGGCTATAATCATTTTAACTAAAATTCTACTTCAAGAACACGCGAATTCCGTAAGTTTCATTAATATACTTTTTACCAAATAGGGACGGATGTTACTGGTAAGCAGGATATACTTAATCTCCCCGAGCACCTGATAGCATCTTCATTGAGAATTTACCTTTTTTTTCTGTAGAATATTTTGGTCATTTTGATTCGTTTTGCACTTTCCCCTTAGGTTTTCATGTTTGTGGTATGCAAAAATGTCTGAATTTCGTTGTAGTTTTGTGTTTACGTTCACTAATATATAAATTTATGAATCGCAAGCGATATTAATCCCCTACCGGCATTAATCCATGTCCTTCAACTCTGCCTTGACCTGTACTTACACCAAAAGATGAATCCAACATCAAAATAAGTTCATTATGTGTTTTAGAAAAAGGTCTGGAAAACAGGAAAATTTAATGAAATTTGCCATACCTTTTGTAAAAACAAATAAATCAAACCCAACTTCAACTTATTCTTTATCAGACTATAATGTATCTGCATACCAAAAATCAGCTCAATATCTACAAGAACAGGCATGAAAAGACTGGAAACTGAGAAGTTCATGGAATTTGCTAAGTCCAGGGGCCATAACTCCTGTAGAAATGGGACAATCAAATCTGCAATACCATTGAAGAAAAGTCCGGAAAACTGAGAATTTCATAAGATAAATTATTTCAATATCTACAACAATAGCTGAGAAAAGTCCGGAAATCTGAGAATTTCATGAAATTTGCTAAGTCCAGGGGCCATAACTCTTGTAAAAATTGGTCAATCGGAACCAAACTCTAACTTGATCTGTATAACATTTAGATGTGATCACATATAAAAATTATTTCAATATCTGCAATACCATGGAAGAAAAACTGAGAATTTCATGAAATTTGGTAAGTCCAGGGGCCATAACTCTTGTAAAAATAGGTCAATCGGAACCAAACTCGAACTTGATCTGTATCACATTGAGATAGACTCAAATACCAAAAATGAGATCAATATCTGCAACGACAGCGAAAAGAAGTCTGGAAAACTAAAGTGTGACGGACAGACAGACGGACAGACAAATGGGGTGGAAACTATAAGTCCCCTCCGGCGAGCCGGTAGGGGACTAATAACTAACTGCAGACGTCAACCAGCGTATCTGACGGGTTGACGAATGCAATTTTAAAATACCTTAATAATGAAAGAAAAAGTAAGCTCAAAAGAATGCAATACATAAATTATATTTACATCATGTAAAAATAAAACATGGGACTCATTCTGCCAAAAATTCGTAAATCTCAATATAAACAAGTATTGCACAAAACCATGCTATACTGTCAAAGTAAATAGATAAAAATATATATCATCGATCAAAAAAACTAGTGCTGCTGCTAAAGAGAACTGTTTTCCAGAAAACTGAGAATTTGTAACAGTATTCGTACCACTGCCGTAGAAAACCTTGCAATATTATTTTTCATCTTCAGACATTCTACACTTAATGTTACAGCAACTGATTTTGGATCGATGTTACCCTTTCTCTTCAGAGCACAAATAAGTTTTCTGAAGGGTAACATAAGACTTCGTATCTCTCTTTCCATTGTTTGTGTCAATTCTGGACCGGATCTTATAGCATCTTCTCCGGTTCGCATTTGTAATAAATAGAAATATCCGGTCTGAAGAACATTGAAAGCTGTTGTCGTGTCAACATTGGCACTCTGAAAAATAAATAATATGCTTATACTACAAATGAAAGAATCTAATATAAGTTCTTGATTTATGCATTGAATCACTGGTAAAGATAAGAAATTTGTTTTTAAATGTAAAATTGTTAAAAAGGGATCATCTAAAAGCAAATTCTTTACAGAACTGGAAGATTGAAAATTCATAATATTAAACGTCTTCAAATTCAATAGCATGATTTATGAACAGATAAATTTGAAGCATGAACCATGCATGCACGTTTCGGGTAATTAACCCTTGTCAGTGATCCTCAATCTAAGCGATGTAATGTGACCAAAGAGTGTGAAAATTATTATTTTCAAACATGGAACGAAAGACGTAGCAGGATTGGGGAGATATGATGCTACAGGACTGGCATCATGAATGTAGTATTGTATGATTATTTGTCAGTTTTGTCATAGAAAGATATTTACATAAAAACATACACATAAACATCTATATTCGAACTAGATTAAAATCTATGATAAAGATGTGAAATTACCATGTTAACCTACCGTTGTGTTACTCAGATGAAGAAAATCTTGGTTGTTGTTTCCAATAAACCTATGTTGCCTCTGAAAAAAGGAATCTGATTTTTAATCAATTGACATTAAATTCAAAGGAAAAAATACTAATTAATCAAAATTTCTTTTATGAAATTGATGTGTGGGTACACGTTTTAAAAAAGTAAAAAAGTAAAATGTCTGTACAAGATATACGAAAAGAAAATTTACACGTATTTAAAAAATCGTTCGATTTTGACTTGAAATGTGCATAATCAAACTTGCTCATACGCATCTCATGCTGTATATATTTGGAGTAAAACTATTGACTATACCAGAAATTTTTTAAGAGTTCCACATTGACAAACTGAGATAATTCATTCCATGACTCCATATTCTGATCTCGTCAAAACGGCCAGGCACTGAATTGTGACAAACGTGATAACCGTGATTTTAACAACTTTATCTTGCAAAAATATATGACGTTGATACAATTCAATGGATCTTGCTTGGTCGTAATATCGTCGGTTTTTGATACTGAAATATCAAGATGACCGCAATCGCTTACAACGGAAATTATATTATTTCAAATTTATGTGTTAAATTTATTAATATCAATGCCAAACAATATAAATCTGAACAGAATCCCTGTGTACATGTTTTGCATACTAGGATCATTTATAACGCATATAAATATGTCAACGTTGGTCCTTTTCTAGTTCATAACGTGAAACAAGAAAGGAGGGGATATCCAACAACACTATGTTGCAGCACCCACAACAAAAAAACCAAAACACCCAATGCAAAAACGCAGAGCAGACATTCACAGAAAAGGAAGCAAAAGGGACAAGGAACATCAACTCACACCACAGAAACATGAAGTACAAAGGACCACACCAACGAGATCAATGGACAACCGGTGCCGACTAGGGACGGCTATCTGCCACGCAAGTAGCAGACGGTGTGGTTATCCTGGATTACGTGCGCACAACTCTCCCACTTTTTCGATTGCCAAGAGGTCTCGAAGAACGTACAATTGTGGTGTAGAACAACCTCATCACTGTTAGATGACAATACACAAACATGACCGCAAAACGCAGGGGCCCAAGCAACAACTGACGAGACAAGAAAGAATGCTAAGGTAAAACTATTCTACATTAAGAAACCTTTAAGTTGAAAATTACGTAAAATCCTTTTTCTTGTAATTTTTTTCTGAAGGAAACATTGTATGTATGTGCCAACATACAATTTATATCAAAATAAGATGTGTTAAAGGTGTTAGCAAAAAATAGAAAGAGTAACGTAATTATCATCAGTAAGCTGCAAAATGAATCATTAGAAATTTATCTGAAATGTCCTTGAAATTCTAATTTATAAAGGATTCAAGATTCGAGAATTTGAGTTCTAATTTTCTTTTAGTGTCGCGAGTCTCTCGCACCATTTTGTGCTGTTTATGATTTTGGCAACTGATATAGATTAATATGAGTTCAATGTAAATAGGTGAAACATGTTTAAAATGTTAAACCGTAATTATTTAAGAATTATACAGTCCCGAGATTACTCCATTAGGACATCTGTATGAAGAATTCAAAGTCGTCTTGATTATGCCAGGGTTAGACAAGCACTTAAGTTATCAATGAAACAATTGACCAAGGAACACTATAGACCAAATAATGATGATTACATAATACTTGCAAATCGTATATTATATAAGGATAACTTACGATGATTATATATTAGGACAGTTGTCATTACAGATTCGTCTTTCTTGCTTATCATTGTGAAATTTTTGAAGTTACAAATATGCAACGTGGTCATATGACACGTTATGCCTTTTCTTTGTCACAGAATCATATCGCAGAAAAAGACAAAGACTAAGTATCATATCTCACTCATCCTACTACTCTTTCGGTACATTTTTAGACATAACAATTTTCACACTCCTTGGCTATATTACATTGTTTAGTTTGAGTTTATTTATCGGTTCCTAAATGATGCTATTGAATTTGAAGACGTTTAACGATCCTGAGTCAAACGTCTCGATCCTGATTCGTTGAAGTGTGACTAGGCAATATTTAAGTGATTGTTGATTCTTTTTTTTTTAATTTCAGTTTTTAAAATGAAAGTAAGTACTAACTTTCATTTTACAAACTGTTAGAAACTCGTTATTCTTTTGGTGAAATGTCATTTATATATTTATTAATAACTATATATAATCATTATAAATAATTTCATTTTTTCCAATTTTTTTTTACTAAAGGGACAGAGATGTATAAAAGTACATTGTCAGAGGTTGTGAGAACGAAGTATATTTCAAAGTTATTGGCTGAGTGTGATTCTATGCTGTGTCAAAAAGATTTTTTATTGTTTCATATGATGAAAATCATTCCAAGGAATGCATGTGTCGCCTGCGAAACATAGCGACACTCAGGAATCACTTTTATATAGTGTGACATCCAAGTGTGACAGACAGACGGACAAAGTGATCCATAGGTGTCGCTATGCTTCACAGGCGACACAAAAACTATGAAATACAGATTCTAGTTTAGAAATAGAAATGTCTTACCATAAAAGTCTTTGAAGTTGTATAATCAAACAATTGAATATAGTCCTGACTATTAATACTATTAGGTAAAATATTAATTTCTACTCACTTCACAAAATTGAAATTTAGAAGGTATTAAAAAATTTCAAATATCAGAATGGGTTTTGCGTGTGTTTATACAATTCAAAACATTATAGAAATTAGTGAGGATATTATTGATGCAGTTGAAATGACGAAAGTCAACGACAACATTTACTAGTATATCATGATGCAAATACAGTCAATAAGATAAAAAAACTTACATATTGAGTGACGAGGTCCAGCAATTTTGCTTGTATAAAGTTTGAATAGGTGTTGACTGGACGAAGTGATTTCCTTCTGTAGTGCCGACAGGGACTGCATAGCTTCTGGAAATCTGAGGGAGACAGACAGGCAGCAGGACTAGCGTCAACAATACCCACGAAATTCCAAACAGCAACTACTGATAACAACACAAAAGTGTCTGAAAAAATGACATTAGAAGTGGACATTAAATCTTACTTGAGACATATATCTTGTAAAGTGATGATTTACAATTGAAAGTACAAAGTGTAAAAAAAAGTATATGTATTTTGGTCTGAATAAAATTTCCATCATATTCTGTGAAACGTATTTGTACATTTTGAATTATATATCTCCGTCTTATATAATTTTTATTTGGTTCTTCGGTTTTCTCCTCTGTAAATATGTAATGACTCGTATTTTCTTACGTGATTTCATGCTTGCTATAGATGTAAGTAATTAAAGTGATTATTTGAATTCGAACTGAACAAAGCATCCTTTTATACCTCTCAGAGATGCTTTTTCAAGATTATCCTTTTTTTGATTTTCGAAAATTTTAGTTTTACAAAATAGAGAACTGAAATCCTTAACGAAATTTCAGCCTATCATCAGGTGTGTACCTTACTCAGGAAAATGAGACATCAGGTAATTAGCATCCCAGTGTGCATTGGAGCGTTAGCCCCGCCTACTCAGGATAACTTTACTTGCTTTACTCTGATGTACATTTCACTCCCATTGAAAAAAGTGTAATTTTCAAATAAGAAGTAGATTAAAAGTTTCAGATTTAATTCGATAATACGAAAGGTCTGAAGTCCAAACCAGGGGCTGAATATTTGAGGTCAGATACCGTTTGTGATTTCCAAAAATATAATTTTAGATCCAGTCTCCGTATGATGGCGAGTCATTCTAGGCAAATTGGTAAAACCTTTAGTATTTTTCATATCATGGTTTGTTGTCATTTATTCACAGATTAGTAATAATTTGATGTTCCTGATAAGGTAAAACATTTAGTGCATCATGAATGACACTAAAATATATACTAGTATCATTGTATCGAAACAAGAAAACAATAAATTCTTATTAGATAATTATATCAATATCATAAAGTTTCGAAAGTTTTCTCCGCACACAAGTACATGGAATAGCCAAGGTACTAATATCGCCCCTCTTTTCCAATAAATGAAGATATAAAGTTGGTAATGCACCAGTATCAAATACATATTCTAGAACTTAGTATTTGGTTGTATGGAGAGTTGAAATGCTGAGAAGCAGTATTTTCGGTTTTGCATCACATTTAATATGTAAATTCAAAGAATATCTAGTTGCCCGTAAGTTACAAATTCATAAATCAATTAATTTCTGATGCATCAGAATACAGAATTGAAAGTAACTATGTTTAATACATTTGTATCTTTAAAGAATGTAAATGTATAATAATGACAGAACATGTCAAGCTAGAAGAATATCAAGAAATTACATCATCTTATACATTTACCTTGAGTAAAATAACAAGTAATGACGAAGTAATGAATTGAATAAATTATTGGAATTAAGTAACAATATAGATGTGAATAACACTTCTAAAAATTGGGCACATTCTTTATCATTCTTCATATTTCAATTAGAGTATGTAGATTTTGAAAAGTTATATTTGTATTTCCATATTGTCTAATTGGTTCATCTTGACAAATAGAATGAAGAGGGAGTGAAATGTGAATTAAAAGTTAAAGGGGATACAAACCTGGAAAATGCAAAACAACTGAAGGATTTGAACAAAAGCGAAAATGAATCCCATATTGTATGAAATCAGGTTCTAATGGTAGCGCGAATATTCAATTCCCCATTTCTAAGTAGTAACATTTCTCCTTCTCGTACCTTTATAGGTGTATTATATTGCAATCGATACCTCTTTCCAAAATGATCAGTGGCATTCTGGATTAAGATTAAATGGCTATCAACATCACCAAACAAGATATGTTCATTTTCATGGAACTGTCGTGACGGGTGTTGCATGCAAACAGGAGATTCTCCACGGGCACGTGGTCTCATTGTTTTCCCGGGTTTAATGGAAATTCTTATGATTTTGCCTTATCTTCGACTTTGAGACTGAAAAAACTGATGGGTGCTGTTCGATGTTTACGCTTTTCCAATACGCTGCTCAAAGTACAATGACTTTGTTCCGAGGGCGAAACGACTTACCTAAAAACAACTCAGCAAGAGGTACATTTGTAAGCGAATGGATTTGTTACTTAAAAAATGTTAACTTAACAATAACGATGTAAAACACTTTTCCATATTGTTGATAAGTTAGAGCAATCCAAAAACACCAAAGAAGAGTTCAAGAAGATCCTGACGATAATCTCAACAGCACTCACAATAAAGTTCCAAATTAAGCATCGACAGACCGCTAGCAAGCTAGAATTAGGACCATGTGTCCGGAAGGAGTAAGCATTCCCTGTTTGGCTAGCCGCACCCGCCGTCGATGTTAACGCACGAAAATGAAAACAAGATCTGAAATATATGCACTGTCTGAGGTTATGTCTATATAAAAAGTGCTATTGCGATCATGCTAGAGAAAAAATTTCAAAACACTTACTGTTAAACCCCCTCGCTGGGAACTTTTTTTACGAGGTCCACACGGCAAAGGGCATAAGGGTGACACAAATGAGTTAAAGAAGAGCTAAAACACCTAATATGATAAAAGATTTTTACCGTTCCTGCACGGCTAAAGTAATTTGTGTTTCTAGCAAGCAGGAGATACTTACTCTCCCCGGACACCTGATTTAATCTCAGTTGTAATTTAATGTTTGTTCATTTGGTGTAGATACCATTGTTTTTCCTTATTTTCTAGTTTTGCGTGTTCAGTTATAATTGTGATTTATATATTCTGACTTGGGATTAGTATTTCACTTTCATTCATCTATTTTGTACTTGCTAGCAACACGCATCACTTCAGCTGTGCAGAAAAAAAAAAGTCAAAACGGTGAATATATGCTTTTGGTGCTTCCTCTTTGATTGTCTTCGTCCATAGGAAAATCTCCTTTACAGATTAACAGTCAAGAGAAGTATGTTTTTTAAATATCTTCACCATCGAAACAAAACTGTCTTCATGTGATTTTATCTACATGTATAAAGAATCGCTCAGATCTCAAAAGGAGTGGGCCGTTCGAAAATGTTGATTAGACGTCGATGACAGATGAAAGAAGCGTGTAACCAAAATCTCTTGAAGGGAATGTACGAGAATGTTAATATCCTGCATTTTAATGTTGATAATCTCTCAGATTTCAAATGGAGGGAAGGACAGTAAAATAAAAAAATATATATATTTATTTTTCAATACTTTTCAAACACTCCGTCGCAAGGAAAGTTTTTTTTAGCCATAAAGCATAACAGGAGCAAAATTGTATATAATTGTGACAAACAGAGTACGCCACGTAAAACAAATACACCAACACACAGACAGTAACCATTGGACAAGAACCAAGAGGATAAAAAAGAAGGTCCAACCAAGCAAAGACCCAAATGAAGCAAAGACGTAAACACATGAAAGGAGGGATAGCAATGTGTACACAGAGTCGACTTTTGACTATCGTCTCATTTATTTGGAATGAGGTGATAATCTGAATTGCATTCAGCCATGTCTTTCAACTATCGGGAAACACAAAAGTCTCTCAATTTATTGTATAAACAAACTGATCTGTCATTTTCTTTTGAGTGGTGAAATTACATACGAGATGCTCAGTCTCAGTGTTACACAAAAATTATGTTAAGGATGTCAAAAGAATAAGTCGTGATATGAAAAACAATCCTTGGTCGTCAATCTGAAACAACGGAAGCAGTCGCCTTGGGGAAGAACACAGGACCAGGGCCTAGATTTCTCAGACGAGATTTTGATACTGCCCGATATGGAGTCCGGTGTTTCCTTGTGAAAAACAGCAGTATCTTGATTCATGTTGATGTATAATTGCATAGGAGAAAGGAGGGGATCTCCAACAACACTAGGTTCATCTTAAATTACCGGTATAACTTTTAACTGTTTTTTTTATCTCTGTTTGAAGATGCATTCTTTCTTTGCTGTAAATATAAAAGTTTATACAATGTTTATAAATGAGAAATAAAATACAGATAGGACCTCGATCCTACGAATTCCTGAAAGTCAAATAGAAGTGTTTGTCCATTGGTGAATTCGCTTCAAATTGGAAAATACGGAATCATGTAAATTGAAATGATACGGAATTAAACATCTGATTCAGAACAAAATAATTTTACTGTGGGTCCTGCAACCGAGTCTTGTTGGAGATCCCCTCCTTTTTTCATAGACAAATTAAAGATTTGGGCTTGAACGTTTTCAAGAAATAACATTGATCGTCACTTCATTTCGCAATACTCTTTTTTTTACATATGCTTATCTGACGCATTGAACTAAGTGAAAATATAGAGAAATTATTGTGAAAAGATGTGGCGTTGAAATGTTAGATTAAACAGAACAGGTGGATAGATAATAATTATTGAGCACTCAACCCGGTTAGATCTACCGAGAAAGGTCCAAAAACGACGCAAAGAAACTTTGATCAACTCATCTGTTTCGTTTAAATTCTAGTACAGGAAGTATTCAAAAAGTAAATCCTACTTCACATTCATACCGTTATGACCTTTTGTAACAATAAACACCGTTTTATCGTATTCCAGCCTTCTTAATATACGTTATGCTTGAATGATTTAATGCGAGTGTTGGTGATTTATCGGATATTTGATATCTGCCTCAGGTCATTTGCTCGATAAAAGTAAAAATAACGTTTTAGTCAACAAATTTTTCCAAAACTATAAATAAATGATAAATCATATATATATATATATATATTGATGAGTAGTAAAATGTTTCAACAATTTCTAAAAATTGATTACAGAATCACTTTATTTGAACTTTTTGTACTTCAACTGCAGATAATACTAATGTAAACGTCTTCAAATTGAATAGCATAATTTAAGAACAGATAAATTTGCAATATGGACCAGACATGCACGTTTCGGGTACTTAACCCTCGTCAAAGATCCTCATATCTAAACAATGTAATATGCCAAAAAAGTATGAAAGTTACGATGTCGAAAAAGCGTACCGAAAGACATAGCGTGATGAGTGGGATATGATGCTACAGGACCCACGTTTTAGAAATTTCAAGAAATTTTGATAACAGGAATTTTAGAATGCGTTGAAGAAACAATCAACCGAAATTGATCGAACTTGGCTACATGTGCCCTCGGGGACTCCTGGTCCACCAACAGTGACATTCACCAAGTGGTATAAATGTAAACGTCTTCAAATTGAATAGCATAATTAAAGAACAGATAAATTGGCAACATAAGATAAATTAAGAACAGATAAATTATGCTTCACACGCTAATGTATCTTGAAAACATTGAATAGAGGAGGGGATCTCCTACAACACTCCGTTGCAACACCCAAAGCAAAAACACGGAGCAGATACCCACAGTAAAGAGATGCAGATGAGACAAGGAACACCAACTCACACCATAGAAACGTGAAACACAAAAGACCACACAAAAACCAACGAGACCAACTCAAACCATAGAAACGTGAAACACAAAAGACCACACATAAGCCAACGAGACCAATGGTCAACCGGTGCCGACATAGAACGGACATTTGCCACGCAAGTAGTCCAACACATTTTGTTGAAATTCCAAATTGATTGTGATATGTAATTTGATTATATAATACTTAATTATATTACATTCTGATGGAGGATTCTCTCAAAACAACATATGCTTAAAGGGAAGCAAATACATTACACGTAATTTAGTGAGTAAAAGAGATATTTTCTTTATTTTTTGAATGGTAAAGTATTTGATAGAAAGAAATGAAGCGATCTCGGACGATACTCGGTTGCAGTACCCGCAACAAAGCATCAAAACACCTGGTGCGAAAGACAGAGTAGACAAGCACAGCAAGAGACGTTTTTGCAATGGGTTTTTTGAACTTTTGCTTTGGGTGTTGCAACGGAGTGTTGTAGGAGATCCCCTCCTCTATTGAATGTTTTCAAGATACATTAGCGTGTGAAGCATGATCTTGCTGTGGGTGCTGCAACCTGGTGTTGTTGGAGATCCCCTCCTTTTTTTTGCACTGTCTTGCTGCAGGAATTATCCAAATTTATAGATTAGATTATGGTAGATCGAGTTATTCTAGAAAATCATTCAAAGAGTAAATATGAAGTCTGAGATATCGTAAAATTTTTGGATACATTTCTCAGCTTGGGAATTTCTAAACATACATTCTGAATGATAGCGAATAGTGGTACGTTTTAGATTTGTTTAATACCAACACTATTTTCATGGTCAAATATTGAATTGCAATATTTGAAATAGCGGGTGTTGTATACAGGAGATGCTTACTCTTCCTGGGCACCTGGTCTCACTCTTATATTGGGAGTTCGCTTCTTTTCATGTGATGGAGGATGGAGGTTTTTGTTTGTTTGCTTTGGTTCCTGTTTTATCCTTATTTTATATGCCTTCAGTTTCTGATTGTCTGAATTATCGATTTTGTGTTGTACACGTGAATATGGTCATTATCCATATTTGTCATCAAGAAGGTAGTTGAAAACAATATTACAGCTTTGTGTCACATAGTCTGTAGGATCAAAAGAAATCAATGTCAAATAATACTTATAGGTGGCGTAAAGATCAAATCCAAATTTAAAAGGTCAGGTTGTGATCCGTGTCAAAGACATGAACTGCATTAAAATACGAAATCTATGCGCCTTATGTAATTTATTGTGATGAAAGTTTTCTTTTATATGGGACGATGACATAAATGCAATGAAATCCTTTCTATAAAGGAAATAGAATTCTATCTTTCAAATAACAATTAATTACATATTCTTTTCTTTATGTAAAACAAAGGAGGGGATCTCCAACTACACCAGGTTGCAGCACCCACAGCAAAACCCCAAAACACTCAATGCAAAAACACAAAGCAGACAAGCACAGAAGAGACGCATAAGGGAAAGGAATGTCAACACAGAAACATCAAACACAAAGGATTACACATAAAACAACGAGACCAATGGGCAACCGGTGCCGACTTAGGACGGCCATCTGCCACGGAAATAGCAGAAGGTGTGGTTATCCTGGATTACGTGCGCACAACCCTCCCACTTTTCCGATTAACCAGAGGTCTCGAAGAACGTACAATTGTGGTGTAAAACAACCTCCTCACTGTCAGATGACCACACACAAACAAGACCGCAAAACGCAGAGGCCCAAGCAACACAGATGAATATGTAAATTGATATAAAAAGAGGGCGTACGTAATACAATTCGTGCTCTGCCGCCGCGAGCTCATGTGTGTTATCACCCGAGGAGTCCGACTGACATTCAGAGACGACAGGTGGTCGGGGCCCTGTCTTCTCTAAAGAAGTTTGGACAGGGCCCGTCATGGAGTCCCGTCGTCACAGTCAGTCAGTTTGCAAGTTTTAAGAATGCGCTTGTACAGGACTGTAGATTGGTCAAGTACCAAGCCTAGTGTCCGTCTGGTGACATTATGATCATATCCACAGTATAAAAGGCGTTTGATGATTCTAACGCATTTTCGATAGTGATGTTGTCTATCTTTTTTAGCATCATATCCCACCCATCCTGCTACGTCTTTCGGTATACTTTTTCGTCATAGTAACTTTCATACTTTTTTGCATATTACATTGTTTAGATTTAGGATCACTGATGAGGGTTAAATACCCGAAACGTGCATGTCTGGTCCACGTTGCCAATTTATCTGTTCTTAAATGATGCTATTCAAGTTGAAGACGTTTACATTTGATCCTTCTTATCTTGTTAATAATTTCACCATAAAATGCAGGTTGTGAAATACCCAAAGTAATATACTCTGTTGCCTGTATTGGTCCGAATTTCAGAAAAAGTTGACAATAATTTTTGTGAAATTTCCAGAAAGTCTTTACTAGTTTGTGAAAGCGAAAACCTTGTCCTAAAAGTTTCTTGGTAATTTGTAAATTTCTACTATGAAAATCCAAAACATCAGTACATGTTCTAGCATACCGGATGAGCTGTGAAGTATAGATACCATCGGACGGTAATCTAGAAACATCACCGTCAAGCCAGGGGAAATTTACTATATGTTAACTCCAAAATCATCTCTTTTGTCAAACACACTTGTATGGATCTCTCCATTAACAATTTTGATATTTAGGTCCAAAAATGGTGTTTCTGTGTTTGAAACGTTTGCCTTGTTTAGAATCAATTCTTGTGGATAATAACATTTTTATACTTTTCAAAAACAGGATTGTCGATGGTAAGAATATCATCCAGGTACCTAGAACTGCCAATGAAACATTTCACATCATCATTTTTTCTTTGCTTTTGAAGATTTTGGATAAATTCCTTTTCATACGTGTATAAAAATAAATCTGCAACAAGAGGTGCACAATTAGTATCCATTGGAATCCCTACAACCTGCTCGTAGAGTTTCTCACCAAATCTTACATAAATATTGCCCAAAAGGAATGACAAGGCAATACACAGGTCCCCACATGTCCATGATTTGCATGATTTGTAATCTGTGGTGGAAAAGAAACCCTTCGATTCAGAAGTACATATACAGTATATTTTGTGAAAACCGGATCTTCTGTATTCCGAAATCTTGTCTACATCGGCTCTATATTACGGTCCCGAGCGATTCTTCGTAACGTTTAATAGTAAAATCTTTTGTGTATTCCGTATCTTGTCTATTGCGTACTCCGGCAGTCAATTAGGGTACCGATCACACTAATTAAGGTTAATTGATCACCTGTATACCGGCCTTGTATAAACATCTACTCAGGTGTGATTTGGTCAACGGTAATTATACCTTCGGCAACGTATTTTTATAACAAAGAATTTAAAGCTATTCAGTGTACAAAGGTTTATCATGGCGAGTACGCAGAGAAAAAGAAATAATGTTGATAATGCATATCCATCTCATAAAAGACAAAGAAAAAAATTAAACTGGAAGAAAAAATATCTTTGATTGACGATCCGTAAAAAGTAAAAAAAAGTCACAGAAGTATGGCATCGGAGCAACTACTGTTAGTGACATAATATAAACTTGCAGTGATTGGGAAGGTCACGCGCCCTTTGCCATAGTCCCATTCTGATAAAAATTGACATCTCACTACGTCCTGGTGCGCATGCATTATTCTTCGTGTCCCATTTTTGTTTTTAAATCTAAAAGTTCTGTATTCCTATTTACGTTCTTACGTAGATCTACACCAGTAGAAGTAACGTGTGGATCACAGCTTACTGTACATTGCCAGTCAGAAGCACAATATTCTTCTGTTGACCGACAGTTAATACAATACAGTATTGATTTTTCTCTGACATTCTTTTTTTCCTCGTTCTGCGCCTGAGATTTAAATCTCCAACGTCCACTTACGTATTTTATCTATGAAACGGTACTTGTGTATGCGTTCGTCCGTAAAAATGACCGAAAGGTACCTTATTTGCAGACTTTACTTTTAAAAGAGAATGAAATTGTTAAATGCAAATCATTTAAAACTCATCCTTGACAGGTTTTTCTGCAAAACGTAGACAATGATATGAAATCTGTTTGATCTCTGTGTATATATGATGAAATAAGTTTGTATTGATATGATGATCAATTATTCTATTCATCAGTAAAGGTATAGCAGTGAGCATTCTTGTGTATATTACTTCAATTTATTTCGGTCAAATATATCGATTTTTCTGTACACCGGATCTTGCCGAAACCGGCCGATTCAACCGGAACCAATGAAAGCCGGTTTACACAGATTATACTGTATAAGTTTTCCCCTCTCGATCAAAACACCATTTAATGAGTTTGGACAGTCGAGCATTTATTTTGTCGTGAGGAAGCGTGGTGTACATATTAGACACGTCGTATGAAGATATCGAATTTGCTGCAATATTTCTTGATTTCATTTTGTCAATAACATCCCCTGAATTCTTAATAGACCAAAAGAAGTTTACGTCATTCCTGTTCATGACATTTTCACAGTATTTTGCCACGTGTTCCTTTATAGCCATGAGTGCTGACGTCAGATTTCTAGACAAAATTGTTGTTGAGCAGTTGCTAGAAATAGCAATGTATAGAAACTTGTAAGGAGACTTGTGAAGTTTTGGTATACAGTATATTGTAGGGAGATCCAATTTAGAAATAGGGATGTTAAAAGAAGAAATTAAAACCCGTTAAACAATAATTTTTAAAGACTTAAAAGCGCTGAGTGTACGAGGGTGATTCGTAAGATTCGTAGACAAGTTTGATAAAACTTTTATCGTTATCGTTACACATTCTGTTGATTTATCAATTTATTCCATAAGATAGCATATAATTATTGAGCAGAATTCGATTCCATTGATAATAAAAGAATTATGGCGTATAAGTGGCGAATTTGACAGGTTTCCATGGAGCTATTGCGACGGAACTTGCATGCAATCAGGAGACGCTGACTCTCCCCGTGCATCTGGCCTCACATTGGAATGTTGTTCATTCCGGGGTTCGCAACCGTTCCGATGGGAAGTCTCATGATTTGGCCTTGCCCTCTCGACTTTGTGACTGAATAACTGTTAGATACTCCTTTGATGTTTATCTTTAGAAGTGACATAGCAAAGCGGTACAGTAAATTATGTCGAAAACGAAGTCATCCAGCTAATGAAATACTTATCATTTTTCCTTTTTACTCTGTCTTTATATTTGAAGTTATATTGGGGTATAAATCTTTTATCTTATGTCAATGATTCTAAAATTAATCATACGATTAAAGTAGGCAACCATGCGCACTAATTATTCCCTGATCCTTCTCTTTCTGTTCACTGCAAATGTGTCGAGAATTTCATTCAAGAATGTTCGAATCGGTCTGTTTTGTTCTTTCGGATTGTCCAAACCATCATCTATATAGGAATGCTCTACCTTCTCATACTCACCTACTTGTCATACTGTAGGCATACTCTCGTGACATCGATACCTACATGTTAATACCAATCTGCAACCTTCTGCATGATAACTTTCAAATACTATAAATTAATAACCAAGAACACTGACTTTCAAGGCGTCCGTATTAAGAAATGATTGAGGAATTGTGCGCAGGTATAGACTTCGGGATGCAGCTCAATTTTCGAATTGTGCCGCAAAACGCCAAGACAAATATGGATAATGACAAATATGGATAATGACCATATCCCTGTATACAGCACAAAATCGATAATTCAGAAAATCATAAACCGAAGGCAAACAAAATCAGGATAAAACAGGAACCAAAGCAAACAAACAAAAACATCTACCACATGAAAAGAAGCGACCTCCCGATATGGGAGTAAGACCAGGTGCCCAGGAAGAGTAAGCATCTCCTGCTTGCATACAACACCCGCCGCTTCAATTCGGTAGAACTGTCACATCCGGTTACTTCCATTTCGGAAGACATAGAGTACAATCTTTTGTTGGATGGTTCAAATGGTCTATGACAGAATATCATTCACCATTCTGGAGAGTGGGACATCATTATAGTGTATGACGAGTTCCCCATATCGACCGTAGAACTTTCTCAGTGACGATGTTAGTCGGTCACATACATATCCCTGACTGAGAAGCTTATCTGAAAGACGCCTAGCTCTCAGAACAAAATCCGTATATTTGGTACTTGCTCTGGCATTGCGAATCAACTGAGATATGAACACGCCATAAGCTGGCGATGAGGGGATGTTGCTACTCAGAAAAGGAAAGTTTGCAATGCTGAAATTGAAGTCGTCACGTTTGTCATAGAGTGAGGTGTTCATGTGACCATCAGTGTCGTAGAACAACATTATGTCCAAATAGGATGCTGAATTATTTGTCTCTGTAGTTTCTTTGACTTCAAGCTCCGAGGGATATTTACTGCTGAGGTAATCCGCGAATTTTGGATTATTGATGGACAACACATCGTCTATGTATCTGTAAGTGAAGTTAAAGTATATAAATATATGTTTTGTTGTAAAAGTCTCTGTGCACCATATTCGCATTTCAACAAGTATTGTCTCATCAGCAATGCTAGAAGCAAAAAAAAAAAAAAAAATTCAAATATTGAAAATATAAACAAAGAAATTCTGAATATTACTTAAATTTAATGTCGAAGAACGAGTTATGGTAAATTTCTACATTATTCGGTTGTAACTCTTTTGTAATTCTATTTAAACGTATCATTTGAATTAAAAATGAAGTTATGAATTTATAACATTCAAAAGCTGGATAACATTGAGAGCGATAGGGAAAAAAACATAAACCAAAGGAAAGTGCAATATCGAGATCGTCAGTGTATGTAAAACTAAAGTACTAACAACGTAAATGTTGATTTTAAATGAAAACGCTTTAAGATGGATACATATGAATATCGAGGGAAACGTCCAACTATTAGAGCACTGTTTGGAAAAGAAATTTTCAAAAATTATTATTTTTGCGTTTTCGCTCTACACATAGGAAATAACACGTTAAGTAATTTTTTTTCATGCACAAAGTCCGTAAAACCTTTACTAGTCAAGTTTGAATGATAACAATGGCCATAATCTAGGTGCGACACAGATGTTAAACGTCTTCAAATTCAATGTATGCCTCAATGGTCAGTGAATATCTACCTATATGAATTGGAGTTGCTGTTACTTTTAACATACTCGACCCTTGACGAAAACAATTCGTAAGCGTAAAAGATTGCTATTTTCCAATGAGTACACCAAAAATGATGTCTTGTAATGTTTAAAAAACTGGGTTTTTGAGTAGTGCTTTTGCTTCTGCATTACCATTTAAATTTTCCAATGATTCTATTTCACCGTTTGCAGATAGAAGGGAAATTTCCGCTTTCTTAAAAATCTGTTAGTATTTTAACTACGGTTAGTTGCAGGTAGTGCATTATATCCAACAGATTCGATGTTGAGGTCTCTAATAGTCCTCACCGGTCTGTAACGTACGATTCACGGTGATGTCGTGAAAAAATTGAAATAAGAAGGGAAAGAAGAAGACATCTTCTAATCTTTGTATGACAGGAGAGGACAAGAAATTTCGAGTTATCGTTCCTTTGTCACATAAATCACCAGTATATCTAATCTTTTTGACATTTTGTTTTTATCAAACAGTGAACTGACTGTTAAAAAGGGGAATTTCATATATAAAGTTCAATCGTCAAAATCAAGAAACTTTAACCGTCAAATACTATAGTTGTCGTAATTTCTCTTGTATGGATTGTATTGAAATATATGTTCTTTAGAAAACAATCTGTGCACCATATGCGCATTTCAACAATCAGTAATGCTCGAAGCAAAAGTAGAGAAAATACAAATACAGTGTATTGAAAATATGAAGAGCGGAATTCTAAATTAATTAATGTCAAAGAACGAGCTATGGTAAATTTCTACATTTTTCGGGTGTACCTATCTTACCTATCCTGCTACGTCTTTTGGTACATTAATTTCACACTCGTTGGCCATATTTCATTGTTTAGATTGAGGATCACTGACTAGGGTTACATGTAAGTTCCCGAAACGTGCATTTCTGGTCCATGCTGCAGATTTATCTGTACTTAAATGATGCTGTTGAATTTGAAGGCGTTTAACATTTGGAACTCTAATTCAACGTATCATTTGAATTAAAATTTAAGCACATTCAACAGCAAAATGATGCTTTTGAATTTGAAGACGTTTAACATTGATAGCGATTGGGAAAAACAAAGGTGAAAATAGCATAAGCCAAATGAGAGTCCAATCTCGAAATGGTCAGTGTACTATATGTGTATCTAACTACTGTTAGTTGCAGGTAGTGCATTATAGCCAACAGATTCGATGTTGAGGTCTCTATTTGTCTTCAGAGTTCTGTGACGTACGATTCACGGTGGTATCGTGAAAAATTGTAATAAAAAGGGAAGGAAGAAGACATCTTCTAATCTTTGTCTGACAGGAGAAGACAAGAAGTTTAGAGTTATCGTTCCTTTGTCACGTAAATGCTCAGCATTATATTCAAACGATACTCAATAAATCACCAGTGGTTCTTATGTTTTTGATTTTTTGTTTTTATCAAAGAGTGAAGAATGACTGTTAAAAAGGTGAATTTCATATATATATATAAAGTTCAATCCTCAAAATCAAGAAACTTTAATTATAACCGTCAAAAAATATAGTTGTCGTAAGTTTCTCTTGTATGGATTGTATTGAAATATGTGTTCTGTAGAAAAACAAAGTTTCAATCTGTGCACCATATGCGCATTTCAACAAATAATGTCTCATAAGTAATCCTCGAAGCAAAAATAGAGAAAATCCAAATATTGAAAATATGAAGAGCGTAATTCTAAATAAATTAATGCCAAAGAACGAGCTATGGTTTTCTACATTTTTCGGTTAACTAGGAATGTTGATAATTCAGTGATATTAAATGAATATGACTTTCATTGTGCATATTATCATGGACTTATTTTAAAACTACTTCAGAGGTTCTTGCTATAACCCCAAAAATTAGAATATTATTTTAAAGTACAAAATTCATTAAAATACAATTTTTTTTTTGAAATAGGCAGCAGATTATTTTAACTATAAAGCTCAAACAAAAGTAGCCATATCCTCAGTCACAAGTGCCTCTTTTGATAATCATCTCACAAAATAAAATCACTTAATATTCATGTTTTTATTGATGCATACATCATGTATCATGAATTCCAATTAAAACGGAAGACAGTCGACATAAGTGCGGTAAATAGGACGCTTGATCCGGCAGGAACATTTTGCGTGAGAAGTGACGTCAGTCTGATCTTAAAGCAAAACAAAGGTATGTTGAAAATTCGAAGAATAATTGAGTCCTATCAATGTATTTTTCATAACTATATATGGATGCAATATTCAACATGTAGAAGAGTTAATTTAAAAGACACGCTTACAATTTGCAATTGAATGGAGATGCCTCTTTGACGATTCTTAATTATTGTTTGGTTTTGGTATGATTTAATGAAAAGGGTATATGCAAAACCTTTGATATGATTGTGAATATTCAGACAACAAAAACTACGTAAATGTATATGTACATGTATCTCTTAAACATGCAATGGATTAAAATTGAGGGCTTCAAATTATAAAATTCGAATAGATAACTTACAATGGATAAGAAAATATGTACCTTCCTTTACCGTTCATTTATCTAAAAGCACACCGGAAGGATTAAATGGAAATCAACTTTGTTTTGTTGTAAATCCTTATTGTTTTTTTTTTGTGTCGTAGTTTGCGGTTGAGCGCTGTTCTGAGTATTTATTGTTGCTGCGTTCTTGAACACGTGATCCACTGTGGTCACTTCTTGGTATAGAAGGAGATCTTTATTTTTATTTTCTATAAGACTAATAGGTTGACTGCATCACAACATCGGATAATAATCTAAAGGCGTAAGCTCTTCATAACAGTTTGATAATTGAAGTATTTCATCTAATTGTCATCTAAGCAGTATCATATTGAAATTACTGTACATCTGGGCCAATTTTGGAGCTCAACCCAGTAATCCAGATAACCATACCATATGGTATCATTGTAGTACATGGTCCTCCTTAGTTTGTTCATAGTGCTATGTGTTATCATTTGTTCTACATAAGTTATGTGTTGCGATCTACAGAATTATGCACTTTCGATTTTCTACAAGGGTGCTGTGTTTTGCCAGTAGTGTGCTTAAACACATTGATGACATTAGTATAAATACATGTACTTTCAAGCCTTGGCATGGTATGTCGTGCATATCTTTTACTGTTTTTTTTTCTATGATCCTTATGCAAATGATTTGACTTTGTACTTTAGAACGAAAGCTATTGAATGTAATCGCAAATATTACAAGACAACCTATTTCACGAGGCTAGTATGTCCAATTGTCTTTTACGTTTATCTTTCATTATAGTCACTTGTCTCTAAGTTTGAATCGTCCTAGTATGTTCAATACTAGTACATACAGTATTGTATTACAAACAAAAGACAAACATAAATGCAACACACCTTTTGGTCACGTGTCTCATTTTATAACGCTACTGATGAGACCCTTCACAATATTTGAAAAAGCTCAGATAATGAGTAGTGATTGAAATGTTAAACGTCTTGAAATTCAATATCATCATTTAAGAACAGATACATTTTCAGCATGGGCCAGACATGTAGGTGAACACAACAATGCCTATTCTGAATAAAAAAAATTGACATACAAAACAATGAAAAATACAAACTGAACTTTCTGCAAAGAAGCAAAAGTGAATCCACCGTGAAGATGAGATCAGGTACCCGGGGATAGTAAGCATCTCCTGATTGCTAGCAACACCCGTCATTTAGGCCGTGCTGATAAGTCAAACAAGTGAATGTGTCAAATTAGGTGTTTTTGGATTGTTCTTACCTATTGAGTATTTGCGGAATACAGAGTGTTTCCCCTCACAGATGGTATCTGACATAACATCATTATGACGGCATGAAAATGATATGGTAACGTCAATTTTATACCGTCATTTCCCAGACTTTTAGAACTGTTTCCATAGAATTTGATGACGTCATAGTCAGTCTACGTCAGATACCGTCTCAAATGGGAAGTAACTCTGGTTTTCGAAAATAGCGAATAACATTTTTCGAATTGTGAACAACGAGATGTAAAAGTCTTTGTATCGGTCGATCCTTTCTTCTAATGACAAAGTCAGTGGGTTGCAGATATATCCTTGGTCGAATAGTTTTTTGGTTAGTCACCTTGCCCTCAGAACGAATTCGTTGCAGTTTGAACTTGCTCTGGAATAGCATATCAATTTAGATATGAATACAAAGTAGGTTGGGGACAAAGCAAGGCAACTACTGAGAATGTGATCCTCCTAAACATGTTTATTTCGATGAGGCAGGTTTTCAAGATCCGGAGCCTGTTTCATAAAAATGACTACGATAAATCTGAGGAATTTTCTAAAATTTCTAAAACTTGGGTCCTGTATTATCATATCCCAGCCATCTTACTACGTCTTTCGGTATATTTAGGACACAATTTTCACAGATTTTGGCTACATTACATTGTGGAGATTGAGGATCACTGACGAGGGTTAAATACCCGAAACGTGCCATGCTGTAAATTTATCTGCTCTAAAATGATGCTAATGAAGTCGAAGACGTTAAGCATTTTGATCGCTTAGTACTTGTTATAAACTAAAAATCGCGATGTTTTGTTTCTAAATTTGTATTTAGTATGTAGAAATGCTATAAGAAAGGACAACATAATCTAAAGGGAAAAATATTTTAAGCTTTTATTTGATGATGAAATTTACGGAAATTCATAAAATTTCGTAAGTATTTGTGTAAAACATGCTCCCAGTCTTTAGATACAGAAATTCATTTGTGGCCAAACAACAATTCATTGGCACCAGCAATGAAGTAGAACTGAGGAGGATTCCATTTCAATGAAATGTGTCGTACTAAGATTTGTTGTCCAACAGGTTGCTTTCCGGAACTGGAGTTGTGACTTTAAAGTCTTCTTTACTACGGAAACTGAATGAGCGTGACTTTTCTTTTTTTTTCGAATTATTTCCGATACAAAAATATAATTTCCAACCATGTCAAATTGATTTTTATGACGAAAGACATAAAATCTCTGCAACCAGAGAACAGCATTCTGCACAAAAAAAAAAGAAGAAAAAAAAAGGAGATACTAATGAAAAAAATTCTAAATGTGGTGCACAATACGTAATAAATCTTCATCAGTCGAACTTCAAGCAAAATGATTCCAAAACGATATAAGTAATGTAGTGAAGCACCCCCTAGTTTAATTTCCAATTTTCATATGCTATTTATTTGCAAAAGAGTAAGTAGGTCCAATTTTGTGTATGGCCTCTTATTCAGTGACGTAATTAAATGAAAAATGTTGTCAAAACCATTCGATGGAATTGTGTACAAAGGTGTTAATCTCCTTCGTTTTATGAGTGCAAGGAATTTTTAATAATTGATGACATAGTCGTCTTTATTGAAAATGATCTATCAAATATTTAACGTCTTCAAATTCATTAGCATCATTTTAGAGCGGATAAATTTACAGCATGGACCAGACATGCACGTTTCGGGTACTAAATCCTCGTCAGTGATCCTCAATCTAAAAATTGTAATATGGCCAAAGAGTGTGAAAGTTATGATGTCCTAAAAATGTACAACTGACACATGATTCGCTTTTCATGTGGTGGAGGTTTTTGTTTATTTGCTTTGCTTCCTGTTTTATCCTGATTTTGTATGCCTTCGGTTTCTGATTTTCTGAATTATCTGTGCTGTATACAGGGATATGGTCATTATCTATATTTGTCATTTGGTTGTATTTACATTACTTCCGTTAAGGTTGTGTTTATCCTTGTATCTATTCGTGTGCTTTTTTGTTTGCGTTTCGATGTTTCAGTATGTGCATGCTTTACTGTGAATGTTTTAAAAATATAACTTTGTTGATTTATTTCCTTCCTTCAGTTTAGTGGAAATCAGTAGCAACGACATAATATGTTACACGAACAAGATATTTCATACGCAATTTCCTTTAAACATTATCGAAGTCAGCGCTTAAAAGATGGGGAGAATTTCCTATTTCCGAAATCGAACTTCTTGAACAGTAGATACATTGAGGCTTAAAGCACAACACCATACATTTGCCGTCGTCTTGATCATTCTCTAGATGATGCAATAGATTACGTGGTTTTGGCTGTAATAAAGCCTTTGTAGCTAGCACATAAAACATAAAAGTCATTCATCTCATTGGTAGTATTTTACGGACATCGTTAGATGCTTCAAATGATCCTACTGGTATATGGTATATTAGTCTGGGATGTATCACTAGGTTGGGTGCACCCCCCCTTGATCCTCCAAAACCGGCCTAACTTTGTAGCATTTTTTGCGCTCTTTCGGGTAAAAATTTGTCTCATGGAAATTTCCATTGCAAAAGTGGTGTTTTTTGGGAAAAACAAGGTTTTTTAATCAAAAATCACTGAAAATAGGAAAAAAATTATAACTCTTATATGGTTGTTGTTTTTAAAAATTGAAAAGTGTAAATATATAGTATTTTTAATGCTCTTTCAGATGAAATAAGTTGCAAGTTCCAATTCTTATTTTTACTGTGTGTTTTGGGGTAAAAAAAGTCGAATTTTTGCCAAAATTCACAGAAATTTGAGGAAATTTTAATTTATTTCTGCTTCTCAGCTCCTCAATATTGCATATGATCGTTCAAAGATGATTTAAAAAACATCTTTAAAGTCTCCTCTTTCAAATGACATATATTTTATATTCTTATTTTTTTGCAAAATCCTCGAAATTAATTATTTTATACAGAAACCTGTATTTTCAATCAGAAATCTCAGATTTCTGTATATTTATTTAAAGAACCCTTATTTGTTATAAAAGCAATGATTGAAAGCTATTTTCTAGTGTATCTAGTGTAACTTTTCACACTCTATCAGATTATATATGTTTTACTAACATTTCATTCAAAATCAGCGTGTTTTTGGGGGAAAAACGTATTTTTTCATTTAAAAATAGCTGATTTCTGGAGAATATTTATTGAATCTATAGAAGTTCTTGAAATGATAGTAGGAATGTATTTTGAACTGTAATTATTTAGGTTCACTCATACATTACATGTATAAAACATAAAAGGTATATTTTCTACTTAATTTTGGGGCAAAATGCCTGTTTTTGTCTAGAAATTACAGATTTCTGGAAAAAATTGATTAATTCATTTTCTTTGCTAAAACTATACATTTAAAGCTATTATCATTATAGAAAGTAATCATCTTGTCAGATGATTGTGAAATTAAATGTAATAATCAATTAAAACCATCATTTTGGGGTAAAATATGCATTTTTATGCAAAAACCACTTATTTGGAGAAAATAAGTACTAGCTCCTTTAATTTGCCTAAATTGATATGTTTTAGCTTTGATATTATGCTGTTTCTTATTATAAATGGATAGAAATGTTATTTGATAACTGAAATTTAATTTATATCTTATTTTGGGGCAAAAAACCTTATTTATGTGAAAAATTCACTTATTTCTGTTAATATTTTTTAAAATTTATATTTCTTATTTTATCAACACTGGAGAGGATTCATATAATTGGATGGCATTAATGTGATCAAATTTAATGAGTTAGAAGAGATTTCTTTGATTATCTTGCTATTTTGGGTGGAAAATCTTGATTTTTATTTAAAAATCGCTAATTTCTGGAAAATCCTTATTACTATGAAATCAGACGTTATTATTTGTATTCAAAAGAGTTCCTGGGTATATCATAGCTTGTTCTTGTAAGTCATATGCATTTGAAATATCCCCTGTTAATTCAATTGATATTTTGGGGCAAAAAACCTAATTTATGTGCAAAATTCACTTATTTCTGTGAAAATTGTTTTAAATCTATATTTTTAATTCAATCAAAGCTGGAGAGGTTTCATATAATTGGATGGCATGAAAGTGATCAAGGCTAATGAGTTAGAAGAGATTTCTTTGATAATCTTGCTTTTTTGGGTGGAAAATCTCAATTTTTATTTAAAAACCGCTGATTTCTGGAAAATCCTTATTACTATGAAATGTGTCGTTATCATTTATATTCTAAAGTGTTCCTGGGTATATCATAGTTTGTCCTTGTAAATCAAATGTATTTGAAGTATCCTCTGTTAATTTAATTGGTATTTTGGTGCAAAAAATATATTTTTTATGAATTATATATAGCCTATATCAAGAAACTTACTATTGAAAGTATCATATTTCAAACTATGATTATTATCCTCTGTATTTCCTATTCAACTGAAATATAAGACTTTCATTAGTAAGTTTCTTGATATAGGCTATATATTCATATAAAACATATTTTTTGCACCAAAATACCAATTAAATTAACAGATGATACTTCAAAAACATATGACATACAAGGACAAACTATGATATACCCAGGAACACTTTAGAATATAAATGATAACGACACATTTTATAGTAATAAGGATTTTCCAGAAATCAGCGGTTTTTAAATAAAAATTGAGATTTTCCACCCAAAAAAGCAAGATTATCAAAGAAATCTCTTCTAACTCATTAGACGTGATCACTTTCATGCCATCCAATTATATGAAACCTCTCCAGCTTTGATTGAATTAAAAATATAGATTTAAAACAATTTTCACAGAAATAAGTGAATTTTGCACATAAATTAGGTTTTTTGCCCCAAAATATCAATTGAATTAACAGAGGATATTTCAAATGCATATGACTTACAAGAACAAGCTATGATATACCCAGGAACTCTTTTGAATATAAATAATAACGTCTGATTTCATAGTAATAAGGATTTTCCAGAAATTAGCGATTAATAATAAATAAAAAATCAAGATTTTCCACCCAAAATAGCAAGATAATCAAAGAAATCTCTTCTAACTCATTAAATTTGATCACATTAATGCCATCCAATTATATGAATCCTCTCCAGTGTTGATTAAATAAGAAATATGAATTTAAAAAAAATATTAACAGAAATAAGTGAATTTTTCACATAAATAAGGTTTTTTGCCCCAAAATAAGATATAAATTAAATTTCAGTTATCAAATAACATTTCTATCCATTTATAATAAGAAACAGCATAATATCAAAGCTAAAACATATCAATTTAGGCAAATTAAAAGAGCTAGTACTTATTTTCTCAAAATAAGTGGTTTTTGCATAAAAATGCATATTTTACCCCAAAATGATGGTTTTAATTGATTATTACATTTAATTTCACAATCATCTGACAAGATGATTACTTTCTATAATGATAATAGCTTTAAATGTATAGTTTTAGCAAAGAAAATGAATTAATAAAATTTTTCCAGAAATCTGTAATTTCTAGACAAAAACAGGCATTTTGCCCCAAAATTAAGTAGAAAATATACCTTTTATGTTTCATACATGTAATTTATGAGTGAACCTAAATAATTACAGTTCAAAATACATTCCTGCTATCATTTCAAGAACTTCTATAGATTCAATAAATATTCTCCAGAAATCAGCTATTTTTGAATGAAAAAATACGTTTTTCCCCAAAAAACACGCTGATTTTGAATGAAATGTTAGTAAAACATATATAATCTGATAGAGTGGTGTGAAAAGTTACACTAGAAAATAGCTTTCAATCATTGCTTTTATAACAAAAAAGGGTTCTTTAAATAAATATACAGAAATCTGAGATTTCTGATTGAAAATACAGGTTTCTGTATAAAATAATTAATTTCGAGGATTTTGCAAAAAAATAAGAATATAAAATATATGTCATTTGAAAGAGGAGACTTTAAAGATGTTTTTTAAATCATCATTGAACGATCATATGCAATATTGAGGAGCTGAGAAGCAGAAATAAATTAAAATTTCCTCAAATTTCTGTGAATTTTGGCAAAAATTCGACTTTTTTACCCCAAAACACACAGTAAAAATAGGAATTGGAACTTGCAACTTATTTCATCTGAAAGAGCATCAAAAATACTATATATTTACACTTTTCAATTTTTAAAAACAACAACCATATAAGAGTTATAATTTTTATGCCCCCCTTCGAAGAAGAGGGGACATATAGGTTTGCTGCTGTCGGTCGGTCGGTCGGTCGGTCGGTCGGTCGGTCGGTCTGTCGGTCTGTCGGTCTGTCGGTCGGTCCGCGACATCAGTTTCCGTTCAATATCTCTGGAATGGATTCACATATTGAAATGAAATTTGGTATACAGACACATCAAACAAAAATCTAGGTCAAGTTCATATTTGGGTCCGCTCAAAAAAATTTTGACAGAGTTATGCCCCTTGCATTTCGAAAAATACCAAAATTTCAGGGTTTCCGTTCAATATCTCTTGAATGGAGTTACATATTGAAATGAAATTTTGTATACAGACACATCAAATGAAAATCTAGGTCAAGTTCATATTTGGGTCCGATCAACAAAATTTTGACAGAGTTATGCCCCTTGCATTTCGAAAAATACCAAAATTTCAGGGTTTCCGTTCAATATCTCTTGAATGGAGTTACATATTGAAATGAAATTTTGTATACAGACACATCAAATGAAAATCCAGGTCAAGTTCGTATTAAGGTCCGATCGAAAAAATTTTGACAGAGTTATGCCCCTTGCACTTCGAAAAATACCAAAATATCAGGGTTTCCGTTCAATATCTCTTGAGTGGATTCACATATTGAGATGAAATTTTGTATACAGACACATCAAACAAAAATCTAGGTCAAGTTCATATTTGGGTCCGATCAAAAAAATTTTGACAGAGTTATGCCCCTTGCATTTCGAAAAATACCAAAATTTCAGGGTTTCCGTTCAATATCTCTTGAATGGAGTTACATATTGAAATGAAATTTTGTATACAGACACATCAAATGAAAATCTAGGTCAAGTTCATATTTGGGTCCGATCAACAAAATTTTGACAGAGTTATGCCCCTTGCATTTCGAAAAATACCAAAATTTCAGGGTTTCCGTTCAATATCTCTTGAATGGAGTTACATATTGAAATGAAATTTTGTATACAGACACATCAAATGAAAATCCAGGTCAAGTTCGTATTAAGGTCTGATCGAAAAAATTTTGACAGAGTTATGCCCCTTACACTTCGAAAAAAACCAAAATTTCAGGGTTTCTGTTCAATATCTCTTGAGTGGAGTTACATATTGAAATGAAATTTTGTATACGGATACATCAAATGACAATCTAGGTCAAGTTCATATTTGGGTCCAATCAATAAAATTTGGACAGAGTTATGCCCCTTGCATTTCGAAAAAAACCAAAATTTCAGGGTTTCCGTTCAATATCTCTTGAGTGGAGTTACATATTGAAATGAAATTTTGTATATGGATACATCAAATGACAATCTAGGTCAAGTTCTTATTTGGGTCCAATCAACAAAATTTTGACAGAGTAATGCCCCTTGCACTTCGAAAAATACCAAAATTTCAGGGTTTCCGTTCAATATCTCTTGAGTGGAGTTACATATAAAAATGAAATTTTGGATACAGACACATCAAATGAAAATCTAGGTCAAGTTCATATTTAGGTCCGATCAAAAAAATTTGGACAGAGTTATGCCCCTTGCACTTTGAAAAATACCAAAACTTCAGGGTTTCTGTTCAATATCTCTTGAGTGGAGTTACATATTGAAATGAAACTGTTACTTTATACCCCCATAGGTTGTATCAATGCAAGTATAAAGTTGTGACAGACTTTAATCACAGAAGGGGTAGGGGGGCATTAATGTTTTACAAACATGACTTTTAACTTGTTTCCCTATTTTCAGTGATTTTTGATTAAAAAACCATGTTTTTCCCAAAAAACACCACTTTTGCAATGGAAATTTCCATGAGACAAATTTTTACCTGAAAGAGCGCAAAAAATGCTACAAAGTTAGGCCGGTTTTGGAGGATCAAAGGGGGGGTGCACCCAACCCAGTGATACATCCCAGACTATATGGTTTTTGATTTTAGAATGAGTTGTATCGTGAGAACGGCAACAAATATTCACTACCCTTATCTCCTTATTAATTTGACAGAATCACTTCCTTATATAGAAATACATCTATTTGATATTAAGTTTGAGGATAATGATTGGTGACGTTCATATTTCCTCAACATACTCTTTATTTGATTTATTTCACGTTCACCCTTCAAGGTATTTGGAGGCTACCATCTGATTCATAAAGGGAAAGGGGGGGGGGGGGGGTCGGAGGAGCTGATTTTTTTTGGCAGGCGATGGGGCGGGGGTATATTATTTCTAGTGAGGAGCTACATATAATGTAGCTATATGATTTATTTCCAGTATTAAATTAACCTTGTTTCATTTCGCCCTTTTCGCCTTAAGGCCAGAGTTGAGGCAATGTCATGTATTTTGTCTAGCAAAATTTGTAAGATTTAAGTGTTCGAATTCAAGACTTGCCGATTCAGTATGATATTATCATTAAGCAGAAAATAAGATGCTTCTTGCAAATCTGTCAAGAAAATAAAATGAAAGTAAGTGAACATAACAATAAAGCAAATACCTACTCGTCGTATATTGCACTGGAATAGAATTAGGATCAATCGAATATATGGTGCAAGAATTTATCAGCACTCTCATGCAACAGTTACGGTTAAAATAGAAGTGTCAAAACTGAGCTGCTAGAGAAAAGACTGGTCAAACAAATCAAAATACGGTGGTCCAGACATTGGGATATAGGATACTCATAAAGGTGACTTCAAGCCAAAGGTAAAACGGCCGGGTCAGCGCAGTGGTAGCGCGCTCGCTTCTCACCTCTAAGGTCCCGGGTTCGAATCCCAGATTCGGCGAAGGGTCTTATGTGGGAGGGTAGGTGGTCCCCCACCAAGGCCTCAGTAGGAGGTTTTTCTCCGGGTACTCCGGTTTCCTCTTGCACATTGGACCCCCTCACGCCAACATCTGAGCCAACGTGAGACATTAATATAAGTTGTGTAACTTGTTTGTTAAACGTTGTAAAATAAATAAAGTTTAAAATCTAAAGCCAAAAGATATATCTAGAGACGCCAATTCTTTTCTTTAATGACACTTGAGATGGTCATTATTTTTTTACATTTTGCGTATTTTAAACTGAGGTATCAAACCTTTTTTATCAATCTGATATGAAATCATGTTCTGTCGTAATAGTCTGGTGCACCATATGCGCATTTCAAGTAACAGTGTATCATCAGTGATGCTAGAGACCGAAAGAGAGGAAATCCAAATAGTGACTTAAGAGAAAAAAAGGAGCTAAATTCTAAATATTCCATAAAATATATGACGAAGAACCGGTTAATTAAGGACAGAACTATGACATGAGGGAGATATTCGTTAGTTTCAGATTAGTTATCAAATTTAGTATAAGAAAATTTGCAAGTACATCTCAAGTCAGTGTATAAGCACGGTAAAACTAGCCAAACGATTTCCTCGGGAACGAACAGTCCACCAGCAGAGATACCAACCTAGTGGTTGATATTCTGATATTGAGATAGATGGTGTATGCTCTATGTACTATTCCTATAAGAATATGCACATGTTTATTACTGTTTTGTGAATAGCTTTGTACAGCAGTAGACATGGAGCATGTCTTCATGACGCCCTATTTGTAGGGTAAGAAGGAGATCCCTTTGCAATATCATACATGGGCGAGCGAAAAGGGGATGGACTTCCCTATGAGATCAGAATGCGGAGGGGAAAATATAAAAATCCCTCTGACGTCCTTGTCCCTTGAAATAAAATTTCATATAACAAATTTGTAGAACAATGACCACTCTGCGAGGTTAAAATCCAGTAGGAATTTAATCTGACCTTTTCCCTCCTTAAAATCCTCTTAAAGATTGGGGAACCAATCAAATTACTTCCTCGTTTTAGTGTCTTTCTTATTCATTTTAAATACTGCGGTTAGCCGTTCGGATCAAAGATATATAGAATTCATTTAATACTCTTTAAAATCGGAACAATCCTTTGCTATATTACGAAGAGGTATCATAAAGAAGTAGTCATAAATATATATTATTTGTGATAAACAGAAGAACTAATATTGGTGTATTAAAGGAAGGGTGTTAAAAGGTCAACCTTTGCTTTGATTGGCGTATTCATTGGCAAAAGTAAGTTTCAAAACATAGATATTTCAAAAATACAAGGTGACTTCGTTCCTCTGATGTCAAGTACTCAACCAATATCCTTTTGAAATGTTCTGCGTCCGGCTGATTTTTTTTTATCACAATTCGAGTACAGAAAGTTTTAATTTTTTTTCCTTAATTTTGTAAAACAGATTCAAACAGGCAAAATAACGATTTAGTAAATTTCGTGAATATGAAAATATAGACCACAGTTAGCAAACATTTTGTTTTACGTCCACTGGAGGGATAATTCAGAAAAAAAAAACCCCCCACACAAATCTCCATTTTGCTCTAAGGTAAAAATCACAATTTCAAATCAATCCTCATAGAGTATATTTTCAAAACCAGAAAAAATTCAAAATCCACATCAATATATCAAAAATAGTTATTGTGAGAACATTCTAATATCATCCAGCTAATTTTAACTTTGAAAGATAATTTTTTCCTTTCCCAAGCCCTAATCAGGATGTTCTAATGAAAACGCATGTGTGTGTGTGTGTGGGGGGGGGGGGGGGGGTGTTGAGGGTGAGGGAGTGAGGGTGTGTGTGTGTGTATGGGGGTTGACTCAGGGTGAGGGTGGGGGTGTGTGTTTTCTTGCTTGATGGGAGGGTACCTCTTGGAAACTGACTGGGACGTAAAACAAAATATTTAATTACTATGTTAATTACATACATTCCTGATTTTCATTTATAACAATCAATGAAAACAAGAGGAAGATGGCCCTTTACTTCTTCCGTGTTCCTAGGTCAAATAAAGTATCTATGTCGATAATAAATAGTTCACTCGGTTTTCAAGAAATCAGAAAATCACACATCTAAATCTGAATCGATGATTCATTCGTAGAATCGAATATCATTCGAGGAGCACCAGTACTACGCAAGCCGGAATAGCAACACAAAGTGATACATTTGTATCACGTAGGCAGGTACCGCAAGTCACTTTATATTTGGAATACAAAAAGGGGAAACTATGTTTCGCTCTGTATATGAGTTTATTCAAAATGTCAATGAATTAAGATGAATGCATGTAAAAATAAAACATTGTCATTTATAATAAAAGTCTCATTATAACAAACATGCCGAATAAGATAATGCTGCCGTAAAATTGATAAAAACAAATAAATAATCTACATATAAAAAACAAATAAATAATCTACATATATATACATTGTACAAAAATCAAATAAAATAAAGATTGCACGAAAATTGACAATGGCATGGAAAATGTTGAGGTATTCATATGAGTAAATAGTCACACACAAATATTTTTCACAAAAGTATGAAAATCATATTGTTGATATGGATTAGCAGTGGTTTATTTCTAATTAAGAAAACTTTATGGAAAATGATATAATAACAAGTAAATAAAACGGTGAATACATGTATGAGAAGAATCAAGCGATAGTAGATTACTGAAAACACTTCGAGAAAAATTCACAACATTAAAAACTTGTAAAAACAAAACAAAATTTTTTCAAGCACATACAAATATGGACAATGAATGTATAAAAATAAATATCTCAATATATAGACTAGTATGTCATTTATCACAGCTTTTAAGTTCAGCACCTTGTATCACAGTAAAAAATTCTATGACATTTTTCTTTGATTTTTTCTATTTTTCCTATTCTTCTTTGTTCTTCTTCTTCTCCTTTGCTTTCCCGGCTTCCCTTTCCTGTTTTTAGCATTTTTACATTTTCTTCGATTGATTGTTAATTTTTTACCTCTTGTCTTCACGCATTTCTTCCAAAAATTATGAGTTTCATCAAATAATGCCCGTGTCTCGCCCAACAGCTGTCGGGTGAAGTTGTTTTTTCTGGTTGTGGTTAAATCGAGCATTTTTGGGCATTTTCCTGGCAAGGTTGCTCTCTGACACACCATGGGCTTGTAACGCTTTCCGAGAGTGCCTTTTCTTTTCCCTCTACAGTGAATGATTTTATCAGCCTGTTGCATTCTGCATAGAGCACTTCGTATAAAGTGTTCAGCTTCTTGGATCCACGGTTCTAATTCCGTTACCTCCACTTCGTCTAGTAGCGTCGCAATGTATACCAGTTTTGAGGCAATTTCATGAAGGAAGCGACTCTGGAAAAAAAATATACGAAAATTATATTATTCTTTCGTTTGTTCAGAATAAGTATTTTTACGTAAATTACTAATGTTAGATGTGTCATCAACTGTGAATTTTTATCGTTAAGAATTAAGTAGGACAATATGTTTTAATTATAATGATAATTTCCCTATCAAGTAGTCTCAAATAATCAAAAATTATTGTAGATATATACGGTTTTCAATTAACTTCATTTTCTTCTCATGAACTATTTAAAGAAACTCGTATTTTCCCCCTGGATAAATGCGAACAGAAGCAAAATAGGACCTCCGTTACACAGGCATACATACCTTCTTTGCAATTTTTTTGTATTTCCTCTTTTTCTCATGAAATTTCACGTCACACACTGGTCTGGGTTTTGAGCCCTTTACAACGTTGAACAATTTGTCCTAAAATCAAGATATTGATTCGGAATTATATGTTTATCATGAAATTAGCAGAAATCACAAACTGAAACAACTTTTATACTTTAACGTTCGGACCAGGACCTGGTAAATACTATTCCTTGACAAAGGCAATAAAACCAAGTAATTCCACCATTCAATCTGTATTATTTTTACACTTCATTCTTTGATTGTAGATGATTTTATACATCAGAAAAAAATTCACAGAAGACGTTCCAAATTGATCACCGAACAATAGAAAATGCAACAGTAAAATTTGATCTTTCTTACCGCTTTTTCACTCATGTTGCTAATTGTGTCACTGAGACCCGAAAGTATTCCATCAAGCGTCCCTTTGTGAACCTGTATACTCTTACAATCCGTAACATCATTTCCAGTAGGGTTCTCTCCCTCGCACAATACACATTGATCGCCCGCGAACAGCGAGCAGGAAGCACAAGTCCATATTAAAAGGAACAAACATCCTACAAATTGTAAAAATTCGATGTAAATTCGTAATCGATAAGTCAGGATTCATTAAAAAAACATTATGCAGATACACCAGTGGCGGATTCAGGGGGTTGCGGAAGGGCCCCCCCCCCGGGCACTGACCCAAAATTTTCCAAAAACAGGTATATTTTGGCACATTTGTCAGTCAAAATCGGCAAAATTCGCCCTTTGACCCTCCCGGCAAAGGGGGCGCTGGATCCGCCACTGTACACGGAGTTTCGTTTTATCAAATCTATGAAATAAACTAAATAGTAAAGTATCAAAGTTGTTATATTATACTCGTTCATTAGTCTGCGTTTGATGAGCTACTCCGGTCGATGTAAAGAAGTAAATTGTAAAATAAAAAAATTAAAATATATGAGATTAAGTAAAGTTTTAATATGAAATCATATCATACAATAAAGAAATATGTTTTACTGAACAATCAAACATGAGTTTACCTTGAAGCATCATTTTGATTTTTCTTTTTTTTTTTCCCAAAATTTCAAATGTCTATCAAAAAGCTTAAAAATAAAAATGTTGCTGTCAGCTTCTTTCTGATTCAAAAACTAATGTGACAATTTATACAAAAATACTTACTTTTAAAATGTCCATTACTCCTAAATTTTTTTTTCAAATTTCCACCTTTGTGATATTAATAAATTAACTGGATAGATCCATTGTAGGAGTAAGTCATTTCCGGAACTTCCCACGGCCGGGTTGATTTTAACCAATACTTAATATAGAACTAGTTGTCCGGGGTGTAAAGAGTTTAACCATTTCACGTACTTATTCCATTTCCGTTTTGATTTATAGCATTTTGTGTCATATTTACAAAGGTCTGATTTCTGTTACTTACTCTAACGTAGAGTAATTTTTCAATATAAATTTATTACGAACTCTTCCTCATTCATGAAAATTTGATGTGATGTAGGAAGTTTAAAAGATCAATACTACACTATGGTAAACAGACTAGTTCGGAGTGGTTTGCTCATTAAACATTGATGGTGAAAAAAAAAATGAAAAGCAGAATTGTAGATATGTTTCATCAAAGCTTTTTATTTTGTATAGTGATCGTTTTACAGCAACATGCATTCATACAAGATATTGAAACTTCTTTGTGAATTTTGAAATTTTGAATAAAATTTTTCAAACAATATATTCAGTAGTTTCCATCAAACACGGTTAATGAAATAAGTGAAAAACAGAACTGTATATTCTATGCACTATGCAGATATGATTTGTGACGAGTAAGCTTCAGTAATATAAGAGCTAGAGCAACATTAAAAATCTTATAACACGTGGTCGTTTGTCTTTTCTATTAAATTTTGATTTTACAACATATTTTAAAGGGGAGAAGCATTTGTTATATATATGAAGCTAACGTTGGAAAGAGGGATCTTGTACACTGCAGGACTTGAAATGTAGAAGAAGGGAGGGGATCGCCTACCAGACCCTGATGCAGCACCAACATCAAAATACCCAAGCGAAAACACAAAAGACGAGCATACTATGAGACGGAAAAGAGACATACGACATATATCATATAAACATTAAGCACAAAACAATACACATAAACCAACGAGACCAATGGGTAACCATATGACTATATGCAACGCATTCGTTTAATATTGTAAATGTTTGCCTAACATACCCCAGCTCCTTATTATGTTAAAGAAAAATAAGACAACTAAAAATGAATAAAAATCTAAATCACTCTATCAGAAGGCACAAACCTGTCTTATTCCAGCTTTTCATATTGTATAATTAATGATGTATGCATTTTGTTGCAATTCTACACGGATTTTATAGAAAATATTGAGACGTTTTGAGACTAATAAAATGGAATAAAAAATTTCAGACAATAGTACTTTCCGACGGTTCCTATTCTTTCCGCATAAGACTAGTAATATTTCCTTCTAAATGTATTTTTATATATATAAAAAATGATTTAGATCATCAATACATCAGCGGATACTGACAGGACATTGACGGTTCTGCTTTTTAGCAATCTTAGGGTTCACTTTCATATAGACTTTACATTTGGAACAACGCTATCCAATTCTCAAAACAATATGAAAATAGCAGAAAAGGGGCATTCACATGGAAAAGAGAACGAAAATTACACGATCAAAATTGCAAAGGAAAATTACACGATCAAAATTGCAAACGAAAATTACATGATCAAAATAGCGAAACTGATGGATAGAACAATTCCAAAAAAATGAAGATGAAATAGCTAATCCGAAAGAGGTAAAGCAAAAGCACACAAACCATGGGTAGAACAAACAAATCAAACGGGAACAGTCCACCAATCTACATTGGATATCCTATTCGAAATCGTATGTTCATGCAGCAAAAACTTAAAATTGAAACATATGGAAGATAGTTCCACAACGTAACATGTTTTCTTGATTGGTCATCTTGCAGTCTTTGATTCCATAGACAGGCGAAACTGATAAAAAATATATATATAGGTTTCAACATGCAAAGTTCGTATTAATGAAATTTTCATTTGATATTCTTGTAAAATGTTTCTGTTTTCATTTTTATTTTCTGATGTTTAGAGGATAGCCTTTGAAATACTCGTAGTTTGTATTTTGAAGTATTGATTTTTCATTTGATTGAAATCCAATGTTCAAAACAAAGCATTTTTCCCTCGTCAGTGTATGTTTTCCATGTATTTTTTTTTTCTGTTTGAATAAAAGTTTCGTATTAAACATTTTATCAATGTTTTAAGCTCATGTTTTGATGTCTTGAATCTATAGACTAAACCAAACTTAACCATTAAAATGAAATTTCCATTCAAGGAAGGAACTTGCATAATTGTACATAATATTACGCTGTTGTTCTATGCCATGAATGCATGTGAAGGGGAGTGTTAAACGAACCTTTTTCTGAGAAACGGATAAACATCTTTTTGTTACACTCGTTTTTTTTTTCATCCCTACGGGAAATCACCCCCGTGCACGATTTGGAGTGTAGATAATAACGTCATGAAATTTTTCTCATATGAAACTTATTGATAGATAATTATTCTAATTGCCCCTTCCAAAAACCCTGGTAAATGACGTCTGTTCGTGCATAAGTTCTGAAATGTAGCAAAAATCTTATTTTGACGTCACATGGACAAAAATTAAATGAGGTACTTAAGGATTTTTTGTATGGAAAAAATAAACCAAAAAGAGAGGAGGGGATCTCCAACAACACTCGGTTGCAACATCCACAACAAAACCACAAAACAAACAACGTTTGCAAAAACACAGAGCAGACAATCACAGAAAGAGACACAAAAGAGACAAGGCACACAATCTAACACCATAGAAACATGAAACACAAAAGACCCTACATAAACTAACGAGACCAATGGACAAAAAGAAAGAAACCAACATAAATGAGGTCATGTATGACAGCGTCTACCCCAGGAGAAGAATCGAACAATTCTTCGCTTCTTCTCATAATTTCTTCCCTTCTTTGTCTGCTCATATTCTATAAGACAAAGAAGTGATGCCCTCTAACATTCTGCACACCAGCGGCCTTTTCCGATTACGTTCGGACATGCACGTTTCGGGTACTTAACCCTCGTCAGTAATCCTCAATCGAAACAATGTAATATGGGAATTATTATGTCCAAAAATCCACAGAAAGACGTAGCAGGGTGGGTGGGATATGATGCTACAGGTCACACGTTTTAGAAATTTTAAGAAATTTTGATAACAGAGATTTCCGAATGCGTCGAAGAAACGGTCAACCGAAGTTGATCGAACTTGGATAAATGTGCCCGCGGGGACTCCTGGTCCACCAGCAGTGACACTCACCAAGTGGTACAACGTTAAACGTCTTCAAATTGATAGCATCATTTAAGAGCAGATATATTGGCAGCATGGACCAGACATGCACGTTTCAGGTACTTAAACCTCGCCAGTGATCCTCATTCTAAACAATGTATTATGACCAAATATTGAGAAAATTATTATATCCTAAAATATACGGAAAGACGTAGCAGGATGGTTTGGATACCGGTATGATGCTACAGGACCCACGTTTTAGGAATTTCAAGAAATTTTAAAAACAGATATTTTCGAATGCGTTGAAGAAACGATCAACGTTGATTTATGGTACAAACGGTCGTTTTCATGCAAACCGCAAGCATAGTTAAATTCTACTTACTTTTTTCTCCATATCTATCATGATAGAGAGACAATTACATTTAAATGCTATTCCAATGATAAATAATTTTTCTGTTGATATTTCTTAAATCCAATTTGAAAACAAAATCTCACATGAAAATTTGAATGAAGAAAGAAATGGTTAACTTTTATTATGTTCAACCTAGTCCATCTTATCACTTATTTTTTAATGATTAATATTTCATGTGTTTTTTGATGAGGGATAATTTTTGTCAAATAATTCTGGAAAAAAACGAATAACCCATTGTTATAGACATTAGCAAGCAGTAGATGCTTATTCTCCCCTGACATTTACATCCCAATTATCATTCAAGTTTGCTCCATAGAGGTCTTTGCACTTGCGGACGTTCTAGAGGCTCTACAAATTTGATAGTGACAGTGTGGACTGATTAAGATTTAATGCCAGTATTGTTCCTTTGAGACAATATACTTGTTATGATGCTACCGTTGATTGACGTCATTTTCAAAGCTTTATTAAAAAAGATTTAAATTGTTTTATGAAAGCATATTGCACGTTGAAAACTAAGATGATTATACAATGGTAAGGTTTCGTTAGAGTTTCCGTCTGGTACAATGTACAGATGATGTCGTTAACTTGTTCTTATAATAAATGAAATTATTGATATTGAGATATTTTTTTGTAAAACATGATTTCAACATCAACTTTCAGTAGGGAAACTCAGACGGTAAGTGTTAGTTTTCAACTTATCTTGAAAATTTATAGAGGTGCTTACACGTTCAACTTTACCAGTTTGCTTGTATCACTTTCCATTTTGTCCGGTGCTGTATGATCTTCTGTTCATGATTTTCTGAAAACACTTTCTGTCTACTAAAATTGTTATATGGAGATATCTATGCTTTGCAATCAGATTGAAAAGCACACATTTGTTGTCCCCCGCTTTCGCGAAAGCGCGGGAACATTAAAACCGTCCCGTTCGTCCGTCTGTTTGTCCGTCAGTTACAAAAACTTTAACCCTGTCCATAACTTTTGAATGGTGAGTGATAGGGCTTTTATATTCCACGTGACAAGACCTTTCAAAAGATACCAAAACTTTTGACCTCGTGAACTTGACCTTGGGGTTGAACTACTTTTCAAAAACATTAACTTGACCATAACTTTTGAATGGATAGTGATAGGGCTGTCATATTTCACATGTGTATTTCTTGTGACAAGACCTTTCCATAGATACCAAAAATTTGACCTTGACTTTGGGGTTGACCTACTTTTCAAAAAATTTAACCTTGACCATAACTTTTGAATGGAAAGTGATAGGGTTTTCATATTTTACATGTGTATTCATTGTAACGAGACCTTTATGTTGGTAACAAAATGTTGACCTTGTGAGCTTGACTTTGGGGTTGACCTACTTTTCAAAAACTTCAACGTCGACCATAACTTTTGGATGGTAAATGATAGGACTTTCATATTTCACATGTGCATTCCTTTTCACAAGATCTTTCCCATTGACCAAAAGTTTGGACCTTTTGACTTTTTCTCAGAGTTTAATCTTTTGATACTTAGAATTTTGATAATAATACTTGAGATATATTATGAAAACTTAAAGAATGGGGAGGGGGTCTGTAAGTATTTCTTTAAAGACAAACACTCAAAAGCAGGGGACCACAATTCCTTGAATTTGATTTTTTAAATGGGAATGATTACTTAGTTCAGTGATACTGAGATTTATATTACAAATGAAATGATCACAAACAAACAATTGACAGACTTAGAAGACTAGTAAATATGGAGAGAGTTCATAAGCAGACCTTCTGAAACATCAAACGGAGATCAAGGGCGGATTGTGCGCAAGTAATCTGGATTACAGCACCTTTTTATAGCCGAATATATGTCAAAATTGGGCTCCGGGTGGTATTAGTCTTAGATCAAGACTTGTGGGAGGGTTGTGCGCACGTAATCCAAATAACTGCACCATTTTCTACTTGAGTAGCAGATGGCCGTCATAAGTGATTGGTCTCGTTGGTTTATGTGCAGTCTTTTGTGTTTTGTTTCTTTGTCGTCTGTCTCATTTAAGTCTCTTTTTTGTTCGTTTTCTCTGTGTTTTCGCATGCATCGGATGTTTTGCTGTTGGTTCTGGAACCGGGTCTGGTTGGAGATCCCCTCCCTTCTTTTGTCACTCATGTTTCATGTTTTAGTCTTTTTTTTATTTTGTTAATCAAACATCTGATTTGGATGTTGCTATGTCATTGTCCCTCTGTAGAATATTAATATTTTTTCATCTGATGTTGTTTGATAGAATTCTGCAAGCAGGTGCCATCCGTTTTGGTCAATGCAGGGGATCTTAAAAGAAAGGAGGGGATCTCCAACAACACTAGGTTGCAGCACCCACAGCAAAACCCCAAAACACCCAATGCAAAAAAAAGAAACACAGAACAGACACCCACAGAAAGAGACGCAAAAGGGACAAGGAACACCAACTAACACCATAGAGACATTAAACATAATAGACCACACATAAACCAACGAGACCAATGGGCAACCGGTGCCGACTTAGGACGGCCATCTGCCACGTAAGAAGCAGACGGTGTGGTTATCCTGGATTACGTGCGCACAACCCTCCCACTATTCCGATTTCCTAGAGGTCTCGAAGAACGTACAATTATGGGGTAAAACAACCTCCTCACTGTTATATGACCACACACAAAGAAGACCGTTAAATGCAGGGGTCCAAGCAACACTGATGAATATGTAAATGGATATAAAAAGAGAACGTGCGTAATACAGTCCGTGCTCTGCCGGTTGTAGCGAGCTCATATATGTTATCACCCGAGAAGTCCGACTGACATTCAGGAGGGCAGGTGGTCGGGGCCCTGTCTTCTCTAAAGAGGGTTGGACAGGGCCCGTCATGGAGTCCCGTCGTCACAGTCAGTCAGAGTGCAAGTCTTAAGAATGCACATGCACCTTTTCATGAAAGAATCTCAGAGCACGACTAATTCTGGTCATACTATCGTGATACGAACTTGTTCTAGTCGTTTGGAATAATTATGCTCGCTTCGAATTTGTTTTTGAACGAATTTTATTTTTCATTTTTCGAAAATCGTAATTGCAAGGAAAGTTCAAGGAACTCTGGATAAGTTTTAAAGCGTTGGTTCACAACGAATGTTGATACCATCTACTTTTTTTGCATATATTCTGAAATTCATAACCTTGTCAATTCTGTGTTGCCATAGCAACCATAAGGAAATAAAGAAACAAAAAAAGCATGTTATAAAGTTTTCAATTTAAGTTCTTTTCATTACAGGAAAACGTAAATTATGCATTCCATTTTGTCTGTCTTTCTGCCTTAAATATGTCTTAAATACTAGTATATGATTTCGCAATGTTAAAGTGATAGTTACTATGCATATGACTCTTGTTGCTATGGATACAAAAATAAATAAATGTGTAAAATGTGTATCATATGTGTTTATTGCAGTTGTTCAAATACTTTAGAGTTGATTTTGTTGAAATTAAAAATTTTGACTCCCAATGTAAATCTAAATGGTTACTGAAACTCCCTCTTAATCATTTATCTTTTTTGGACAGTCGGACTCAAGAAGAACTGAATTGTTTCAGAAGAGTATACTAGTATAGGAAACTAGTTTCAATTCTATTTGATTTCAGGGGATGATATGGAAGCATACTATTCGTTGAAAACTATAAAATGGTAAGGTTTTGTTGGAGAATTCATACGGTACAGCGTACCGTTTCCTTTCAACAGATCGTGATGTCGCTAACTAGGCCTTGTTATGATAGAAAATCTCTATATTCAGATTTTATGTATAAATTGAACATCAGTTTTCATTAGGGAAACTTACATGGTAAGTGTTATTTTTCAAATGATTTTGAAAATTGATAAATGTTCATGAAAAGTTTTGTTTTCTTTGATAGCAGGCGTTTTATATTGGTAACTTTCAAAAAAGGTTCAACAAAGGTGAAAAAATGTGCTTTAATCAGAAAATACCCAGGTTGAATAAATCTGTAATTTAACATTTGACAATTGGTTGTATAGTTAATACTAAGATATTTAGATCTATCTATTCAATAAGGTTTGCTTGGTTTGTAAATATCTCCTTATTTATATGAAAGGTCTCTCCAATTCCTTTCATACGAATATGAAGAGAAAATGGATGTACCAGTGTCTTATATGGCTTGTCTCAAATTCATTTGCTTTCTATCTAACGTTTTTTTTTGCATTTAATGAATTTTTCATCCTATATATGGTTTCGCTAAACAGTTTATATCATTTTGTTTTGTTACATTTCACTCTACTTCATGGACTGTTAACTTTCGAATCGCTGATCATTGTGAGAGCTTATATAACATTTTATAGTTTTTCCTTAGATTTCAGCATTACGTTTACGTTTAAATTCTTTGTTATCATATTTACAGTATATATATTGAGAAGTAATGATAAACATAGAAGATGTTAAACGTCTTCAAATTAATAGCATCATTTAAGAACAGATAAATTTGCAGCATGGACCAGACATGCACGTTTCGGGTACTTAATCCTCGTGAGTGAGCCTGAAGTAGCCATCAGTTATTTAGTCTCAGAGTAGAGACGGCAAGGCAAAATCATTAGAATTTCCGTCGGAACATTGGAACAGATTGATTTTGAGAGAATTATGATTAATCCTGTATGGACTATTTTTATGTTTCAAAAGAATAAAGAAAAATTGAAAAACTGAAACATGAAATCAAAAGTAAAGAAGAAATTAGTATTTGTCCAAAAATAAAATCCCTCCCAATAAACGTCATTCGCAGGCAACAAACACAGAAAAACAACCAATTAACACTTGAAAATGCAAACGTTCTTGGGATGTAAAAACCATCTTGCACTAAATACAAAGGAACACACAAAATGGACGGATGAATTGATATTACACGCGAAACTTCAATAAATAAATGGAAGCCAAATAAATATGCCGATACCAGATTCCAAAACTCACAATCGAAAGGTTTTCGAATTTTGGAAGAAAATATAATACATCTAACGTTCTTTTTCTAAAAGAAAAAGGGACAAACAGATGGAAACAATGACACGGCTCCACAGAAACACGAAGGACAACTTATGTAAAGAACAATCGCCAGTGCAATTTCGGATGACAATGCTATTTTGGTCATAGATTTCATTCAACTATGCTTCTGAATCGAGCCGCGCACTCTTTGCAAATTAAATGCACATGTATTTTGAATTAAAAAACTAAAACTAGAGGGAGCAACTAAAATACATCTGGCTGTGTTTGAAAACCACTTAGGCTTACAGGATTACTGATGAGGATATCCGAAACACGTTATCTGGTGCATTCAAGTTGGTTTGAAATTTTGTTAAATGACGTAATAAGAACACTTCAATATTCTTTGCAATAGGGAGACCAAGTTACACCCGGCCCTGTTTGATAATGTAGTTATCTGGATTTCATGAGATAGCCCTGCCACTTATCGGGATAGGCATAGATGGTCCGACATTTGTCTGAGGATGAGTTTAGCTGTTCAAACATCTTTTAAAGCTGCCTTTCATCTGTTGAATTTCTTTGTGAACTCAATTCAAAATGGATAATTTCTTGCTTTAATATAACATTGTAGTATATTTCAAAATATCAAATTTTCATAACACAACGTGTTTGTATATGTCGTTTGTAAATGACATTCAATGAGAAAGTTGAGCGAATATGTATTTTATATATTTTTCACATATTTTATATATTTTTCTCAAGATGTATATATGTTAAATGTATAGATGTTAAATGTCTCCAAAAAATACATGCAACGGCAAGATGTCAGAATACTACCAAAGGTACTATCACCCTCTTATTAATTGACAAAAATATTTCATAGTCTAGCATTAGGTGGAAGTTTTTGTTTGTTTGCTTTGGTTTCTGTTTTATCCTGATTTTGTATGCCTTCGGTTTCTGATTTTCTGAATTATCGATTTTGTGCTGTATACAGGAATATGGACATTATCCATATTTGTCATTATGCTCATAATTGAATTTGAATACGTTAAACATTTGTACCACTTGGTGAGTGTCACTGCTGGTGGACCAGGAGTTTACGAGGGCACATGTCGTCAAGTTCGTTCAATTTCGGTTGATCGTTTCTTTAACGCATTTGAAAATTTCTGTTATCAAAATTTCTAGAAATTTCTGCGTCCTGTAGCATCATATTCCATCCATCCTGTTACGTCTTTTGGTACATTTTTGGACATAATAAGTTTCACAATCTTCGGCCATCTTTCATTGATTCGATTGAGGATAACTGACGAGGTTTAAGTACCCGAAACGTGCATGTCTGGTATATGCTGCAAAAATGATGCTGTTGAATTTAAATAACTTTAACATTGGAAGCGAAAAATCAATGTATATGAGCCTCCATTTTTTGTAGCCACTTGGTCAGTATAATTGCTTGTGTATTGTATTTTTATGATATTGCTTGTGTTGGACACCAATAAACCACGTCATTTGTCGAGAGGCGACCATGGCTCACTAAACTTAGTGATATATATATCCCTATTTCATCTGTATTTTTTAGTACTAAGATTAATATGATAGTTTGTTTGAAATTCTTTATTTATCACATTTTGTCCACTTTTTTTACTGAATGATTCTTTTATTTATGATAAATAGATATACAGCTGACACTCGTTATCTCAAACTCGGTTATCTCGAACTTCCGTTTATCTCGCAGTCGAGCGGCGGTCCCATCTTTTTTCCTTCATATTCTAACCAATTTGACTTCGGATAACTCGAAATCGCGGTTATCTCGAAATTTCGCTTATCTCGAAGTAATTTCGAAGTCCCAAGTCATTTTCTTCGTGTATTTCATAGTCGAAGTCCTAATGTTTGTATAAACAAATCAATTCACGTACCAAACAATAGTGAAATCGTTTGGTAAACAAACAATTATAGGTACCGGTAACGCAGGTTGACTGATTCGCCGTTGTTTGATCGACTGTGACATAAAAATTAATTAAGACGGATACCAGTTAATTAGATAATATCATTGCGGAAACAAATGATAATTATGTGCATGTTTCATTCATTAAAACGGCATTATTTGTTATGTTGAAATTCTTATAAGAAGCGATACGATGGCTAAAAAAAAATAAACAAACCAATACAACCCCCCCCCCTACAACAATGATTATACTGATGATCAACAAAAATAATCCATATATAAAATTTCATACACGAAGAGGAAGATGATTAAACTTTATTGCATGCGAGTAAATCTAAGTGAAGAATGAAGACATGTATACGACTTTGAAATCTAGCAGACGAAAAAATTAAATAGCGTACGAACAAATGTTTTCATTGTCATTGTACTTTGATGACACAATGATCTAAAACTCTTGAAGGTAAACGGCTTATGACAGATTGATAAGACAACCAAACTTGTATTATATCAGGGCCGATGCGATCGGCGCGGAAAGGGGGGGGGGGGTCACACAACGAATAAAAATACCTGATGTTCTCAATGCGCCTCTTCGTAAAATTTCAGTATTAAGAATACGTTTTTGGCACTTCTAGAATCTATTCTACGTTGTGAAATAAACATTACATTGTCAGCACGAGTTAAGCTCCGATATCAATATACAATAGCAAAACGTTTCTTTTAGCCTTATAGGTGGTACAATACATTCGAAAATATACCGTAAATTTGACTGACGTTTATCTCGAACTCCGCTTATGTCGAAGTATTTAAAAAAAAAAAAAAGACTTCGAGATAACGAGTGTCAGCTGTAATAAAATTCATAGGTAAAATGCAAGTTGTGGAAACTCAAATTTCAACACATATAATTGTATTTTCGACTTCTTGACAAGCTCGATTAAAATCTATTTCATACTTATTCAATTGTAATACAGAATTTCAGAAAATTTGCAACAAACAAATAATAGCTATAACTAACAATTATAGAAATTCTTCGTTGGAGATTTACAATTTGATAAGGAAATTGTTCCATTGTTATTCATTATTGTATAATTTATAAATCCTATTTTTGTGCTGTTAAACCGGATGGTTCAAAGTCGGCTCTTTGGTATATCCCCTTTTTGTTGTATGCCCCTTCCTGTTTCATGCCTCAGTGTTTTACAAAAATTATTGTCAACTGCTTGTGAAATTCGGACCCATACAAGCAACAGAGTATATTACTTTGGGTATTTCGCAACCTGCATTTTATGGTGACATGATCAACAAAATTAGAAGGATCAAAGGTAGACAGAATTACTATCGAAAATGCGTCAGAATCATCAAACGCCTCTTATACCGTGGATATGATCCTAATGTCACCAGACGGACACTAGGCTTGGTACTTGACCAATCTACAGTCTTGTACCAGCGAATCCTTAATACTTGCACGCTGACTGACTGTGACGACGGGACTCCATGACGGGCCCTGTCCAAACCTCTTTAGAGAAGACAGGGCCCCGACCACCTGTCCTCTCTGAATGTCAGTCGGACTCCTCGGGTGATAACATACATTAGCTCGCTACAGCCGGCAGAGCACAGGTCGTATTACGCATGCCCTCTTTTTATATCAATTTACGTATTCATCTGTGTTGCTTGGGCCCCTGCGTCTTGCGGTATTGTTTGTGTGTGGTCATCTGACAGTGAGGAGGTTGTTTTACACCACAATTGTACGTTCTTCGAGACCTCTGGGTAATCGGAATAGTGGGAGGGTTGTGCGCACGTAATCCAGGATAACCACACCGTCTGCTACTGACGAGGCAGATGGCCGTCCTAAGTCGGCACCGTTTGCCCATTGGTCTCGTTGGTTTATGTGTAGTCATTTGTGTTTTATGTTTTTCTGTGATTTGACGTTCATTGTACTACTGCGTCTCTTTCTGTGCGTGTCAATTTTTGTGTTTTACAGTGGGTGTTTTGGGAGGTTGCTGTTGATGCTGCAACTAGGTGTTGTTGGAGATCCCCTCCTTTCTTTTATTTTCCAAAACGTGAAAATGGGATCGGGAAAGAGTTATCCCAACATTATAAACGCTCTCTCTGATTACTTTGTTTGGTCCGTTTGCTATCATTCTTGCTGCAGGTGTTCTGTAGTGCTTGGTTTTCTTAATCTGTTTGTTCGTGTCGTTGTTTTGCAAGGCGTCCGGTTTTGTTCACTGGTGTAATGCAGATGCACTTAGTACCCTCGAGTACTCACATCCCGTCATGGCGACAGGCGATGCCGATTCGTATGTTTACATCCTTCAATGTCATTATATCAAACAGTTCATGGTGGATTTGCACACTTATCGTGAACACTTTGTATGGATAAAAACTGGAAGTCATGGGTTATATAAAAATATACAGTATATGTTGATATTTTGAAAATGACAAGGAAGTAGGTATCGGTGTTTGAGCAATAATTTGATGGTACCCTCGTATATCGATGAATATCCGGTACCTACATCATTGTCATTTTGACTAGGTTGAAAATAGTGTTTAACTCAATTATATAATCTTATGCGCACTGTCCTGTTTCTGTATCTAAAGATTGTCTTCACGTTGGATGTACAATGACAAATATGAAAAAAAACCATATCTCTATCAAGAACATGATCTGTGAAAATTATTAATATTGGAAGAAGTAAACTACGAATCGGCATCGCCTAGCTTTAGCCATGACGGGATGTGGGTGCCCACTTGGGTACGTGCATCTGCTTTACACCAGTGTTGTTGGTATCTCGAGTTTGTCTATTCTGCTATGATATCCGGCAACGTAGTTTTCCTGGAGGTCCAGATAACCACGCAATTTGCTACCATCGTGACAGATGCCGTCATATGTTGGCACCAATTGCCTATTGGTATCGTTGGTTTATGTGTAGTCTTTTGTGTAGGGTGATTTTTATATCGTATCTGAGATCTGCAGCCAATTTCACGAAAATTCTTACGAACGATTTTCATACGTAAGTATAAAAATTTTCCTTAACTCGATTTCACCAAAGTTCGTACGTATAAAGATACGATTAAAATTGTTCGTAACTTTGCGACTGCCTCAGGGTTGTCGCAAGTCATTAAGAACCCTTCAAATACTTACGAATTTCGTAAGTTATTCTACGAAAATTCTTAAGTACAGCATGAAAAAATACAAAATGGTGTCGGTTTACTTGTTTTTAATGATAGCTAGTCAAAATATTTAGAGAGAATGACTTTTTATGTCTTTTTTGAAAATGACCTTATGAAACAAGTCAATCATACGTAAGTCTAATTTTTTAATCAATGCTAAATGGTCAACACATATCAATAACTTACAAGAATTAATTTTTAAATGAAACTCAAATGTACTTTTTCGAGAGATTGAAAAGTAAAATTAATATTGCGGATTATAATGCATGCATACAACATACATAGTAGATACGCAACTGAATTTATTGGAATTTAAAAATGTTTAAAAAGATTTCAAAGGTCCAGAAATAGCGCATGCGCATAAGCACAGGAAGCTTCCGTTGCTATGCATTAGAATACTTACGAAAAATATTACGAAAATAATTTTAAGAATTTTCTTATGGAATTACGAACGCATTCATGAAATTGTCATAAGTATTTTCGTAAGAAATACGTAAGTACATTTACGTAAGAAAATACTTACGAATTTTCGTGAAATTGGCTGCTGGTCTTCTCTGTGTTTTAATTTTGGGTATTTTGATGTTATGCTGTGGGTGCCGTAACCGAGTCTTGTTGGAGACCCCCTCCTTTCTTTGAAGTAAAGAAATAATATTTCATATTTAAAGATATCACACGTGTGTAACCGAGAACATACTTCTCTTGCTCTATGTTGATTTATGTGTGCCTTGTATAGAATAATAGTTGCAATGGTTTATATGAAAGATGTTGCACATGTTCGACCACTCCCAGTCTTAATGTGTCTTGTTCCAATAGAACAGAACAATATAACAAACCTTTGTAACATATCATCCGTTCTTCTATCATGTATCTTCGGTCACCTTCTATTGACTACTGATTGCTTTTTTAAAAGCATAATTTGATTTCAAATCATTCTACTGGTTTGCGGTTTTCTCAGCTTACAATCGAGGAAGCATCTTTGGTGATTGTTCTAGTGCTCATTGAGTACCCAAAACTTGCATGTCTGGTCCATGCTGCAAATTTATCCGGTCTTTAACGATGCTATTGATTTGATGACTTGTAACATTTAGTACTTACTACACTTTTTTTGACAAAACGTTTCTTCTGTACTTGAGGCATTCTCTCTTGATTAGAGACATGAGTTGTTTTGTTCAGAATATATTTTTACCTTGTAAATCTACAATATGTTTTCTCCTAATCATAATTCTGAAATTAATACTGTATGCGTACTTATTTTAGCGGTTTTCATATTTTAGCGGAGTTAGCGTTGCTAAGACTGCGCTAATTCAAGAATACGCTAAATCATGAATCTCTTATAGATTAATGTGGAAAATAAGTCAAAGCTCTCATTCCTGATTACGCTAATATGTCAATATGCTCAATTCTGCTCATTTTCTGCTAAAATATGGTTGCGCTAAAATGAGTACACGTACAGTATTACACAATACGTGCGAGTCAACATATAATATCTCTATGTTTGAACATCCTTAACATAGCTGTGATGATGTAAACTGCTTATTCATATGATTTCTTTTTTAAAATTACCGTTTTCTGCTTGAGGTGGCTTAAATTCGAAGGCAAGATTCATGCACCAGTCAGTAACGCCAATCATAAACCCACGACATGCCCTTGTACCATCATTTGACTGTACATTATTTAACGTAAAGAATTCCTTTGTTCGTGTCTTAATATGACTCTTCGTGCATACGGAAATAGAAGCTTGTGAAAAGAAAAAAAATTGACTCTATAAGCTGAAAGTTGCGAAAGAGAAGAACAAACCAAATTCTGTAAACGAAGGACCTTTCAGAGTGCTTGTTCTATTGTTGTTTCAAATGTTGTCTGCGATGTTTAGGATCATGATTGTGGCGGTGTTCTATGTTCGTGTTGTAATTATGTTTTAAACTATATCAACCGTATCAGGTGCAGGCATTTAAATTTGTCGTCCCCTCCTCGTGATCTTTTTATTATTCTTTGATTAAAAAATGTGTAAAAAAAATTTTTTTTCATGTCTCACTCCAGACATTGTGTTCTTGTCTCCGTCTGTCCGTCCGCTTGTTATTTTCTCGTGAGAAAACCTTCAGTTGCTTTCCATACTGTTGTTCACCTCCAAATCATAGATTTGCTTCATGTACTTTGCTTATGTTTTTATGTCTTTTGATTGTGATTTTGGGCTTTGTGTTCGACATTTTTTTAACATTTACTTATTTATATGTAAGTTTTTTTTAATATTTTCCCTGACATGGTCGCCATAACACATTCTATATAGACATACATGTAACCTCAGACAGTGCATGTGTTTTATATATTGTTTTCATTTTCGCACATGAACATCGACGGCGGTTGCGGATAGCCAACAGGGGATGCTTACTCCTCCCGGACACCTGGTCCCACCTCTAGTTTTCTAGGGGTCCGTCGATGCTCAGTTTGGTGCTCTATTGTGAGTGCTGTTGAGATTATCGTCAGGATCTTCTTTAACTCATTTATAATTTGTTTTTGCCTTACTAGTATTTGTATGGCTTAACACCATCATATCACCGATATCAGTTTTTGAAACAATTTTGGAAACAATTTGGGAAACACCTTTAAACAATTTGAAAATACCAACTAAATTCCTTGTTGTATAAGTATCAATGTTCTCTCCTTATAGTGTCTATGCTGTCTTTATGTCGGACCCAAATCTACAGTCCTTGTGTAAAAGGTTTTAGCTATTGTTTAAAGCTAATATTTTGTAAAATCTGATAACCATTAGATAATCAAATAAAAGGGAAAAGAAATTGCAGATAGACAGATTACACTCAAAGATCAACAATTTTTGTGTAACATAATCACATTTTGATACGTAATATTTCGTTAGCGATATTTGGAAAACGTGGAATCCAAAAAAAACAACAACAACAAAATTGAGGAAATTAATTCAAAATATTGACAAAAACTGTACGAAAAGGTAAGCCAAGTGCAAACTTATGCATAAGGAAGTTCGGAACTTTTAAGAAATAATAAAAATCATATTTGTGAGACACGCTTAAGTAGACATATCATGCTCTTCCTGATCATATCTCATTTTGTTTTTATTTATCATTAAAGATGATAAAGCTGTATATATATGTCTTCTTTCCTCATCGATATGAACTCATTCTAATCAGATATTTTGTTTTATTAGAAATTATGTTAGTATTCAATTTACTCTAATCTATGTCAGAAAACTCTCTACACGCAGTCCGCATAATGACACATAGTGCATCAGTAAGCCCTGGTCACAACCCGCCGTGCGTGCTTTTAGGACGTGCGTGTTTGTGGAGGCTACGCGCGCTACGTTTTTCTGAGGACGCAAGGAAGGAAGTGGCAAGAGTACGGAAGGAGTGCATCACGCACGTCGCACGCACGGTTACATGGATGGTTACATGCATCATATGTAGCGCAAAAAAAGTAAGTGCGTTGCACGTACTTGCGACTTGCGTGCAACTTGCTTACAACGTACTTTCTCCGTACGTCTTCTACGCTATGAATGTCGAATTGACACGTACTGCTAATAATGCCGAAGGGTTCCAACTCTATACCTTTTTGAAGAAAATTAAAAAAAAAAAAAAAAAAATTCCATGCACCAGACACGTGTTTCGAATATTAAATTCTCATCAGTGATGCTACCAGCGGAGCCACCAAAATTCATTTCAGTAGCGCCCTCTTCAATTTTTGCAGTTAGATTGTACATTTACTTTACAGAGAGTGCGCGGCTCCGAATTTCTAACGCACGGAGTCCTCACTTCCTTGCGTCGAAGGTGCGTTGCACGTACTTGCAACGTGTGTGTCGTACTTCTTTTTGAATTCTTAGACAGCACGCAGACAACACGCAACGAAAGTTCTGTATGTACTAAAACTGCTCATCCTGTCTGCGTGTTCCCAAATCCACAAGGAGGCCGTACGGGACATGTACTGATACCCAAGGTTTGCCTACGTTTTTGCACGCAGACATCACGTACGTGCACGCACGGCGGGTTGTTACCACCGCTTTACCGATTGAACAAGTTATGTGAAGTCATTTGGTGTTGTGTCGTATGTAGCGCTTTGGATTATATACAATTATTGCACAGTGATGAGGTCGATATAATGATTTATGGAGTGTTATTGGTTTTAATCATCATATCGACAGAATCATCGGTGCTATCATATACATGAAAATTACAAAAGAAAATGGTGGCTTAGATTTTGCATCTTTAGCACTGCTCGCTTTCACTCAGCTGATCTATTTTCGGATTAAACAATTTCTTTTCAAAATGTGTCACCCTTCATCTTTTATTATTATTACATGTAACACTAGAACATTATAACTCAAATTTTCGAGCCTCAATGACTTCTTCATCGGGAGACAATCAACTTATACAGATAACAAATAATGTGTCTTACAATGCAATTAAATAAAGGCATGTTACAAAATCAGAGAAGCCAAAGACGAGGAGGAAAGTCACAATGTTTGGCAGACAAATAAAAAAGGGGACGTGGAAACCATTCATTACGCTTTTACATGATGGCTAGCAAAGAAAGCATTAAGTAAAACAAGAAAATACTAGCACTAGCGAGAAATAATAAATCAAATTAGACCGCCATCTACCGGGTATTCGGTATGTATATTATTATAGTGTATATTATTAGTTTGAGATTATCCCCCTTTTGATTTTTCTCTATTAGCAGAAATGACTATAAAGTAACCAGAAAATCAATTTCGTTATGAACGAAAGATGAAAAAAATCAAATATTTAACTTTGCATATGTTTCTATGTTCCTTAGTATTGTATAAAAACTTGCAACGATCAAATATATTTTTTTCGGGGGGGGGGGGGTTATTGTGCTACTCCTGTCTGTTTTTCTGTTTGTAACTTTAACATTGACTATAACTTTTGAACAATACCATCGACTGCCAATCTTTAGTTTCAAAGTTTGAAATTGCGATTATTTTTGTGCCGCATTGATCAACATCTTTAGTGTGTGTTTCTATATAGATATGTGTATGAAAAGTATTGTTATCAACTTAAATAACTGTTGTAATTTTGTTAAGTTTGTATAATGTTTTAATACTAAAGAAGTACTTTGATACGGTTCAATTTTAAGGATAGGGGCATCACCAACAGAGCCATGCAAATGCAAAAATTCCCAGATTTGTCAAGCACAACAAGAGACACCAAAGGGACAAGGAAGACCAAACACGTTTGTCACAGCCAATTAGTGTGCAGCTTTTATGAATTCATAACTCTTTTAATCTATCCGTACTTTAAAAGTTTGACATAGCAGCCAATGACCTATGTTCAATACCCTGTTATAATTAGTGGGTGCACTATTTACCCCTCAAAACCAATACCTATCGAATACCTGAACACCAGAAAGACGAAGAATCGGTAAGTACGACAATAATTGAAAGAAATCTTAATTCTTCTCGAGATATTAATAGCTTAGAATACAAATCATGCAGGTTTTATAAAATTACATTTTAACGAAATGGAAAGAATCCATTCAAATTGAAGCAAATACAACATTTTCTTTTTCGTTGTTGTTTTTCTTCAAGGATTGAATAATGAACGCCCAATGAGTTGTCACAAGGGACAGTCTGCAAGTACAAATCGTATCTCGACGTGGGAAACGTACTTTATGAATTGTTTTGACCATCATGAGCTTATTGCATAATGGATGGTCTCAAAAATAGAACTGCGGACACCTACATTATGACAAGGGTAAGGGAAAATAAACATGATTGTCCACTTAAAACTTATCTCTATGTTGAATCTCTATACGTGATAAATGTAGAATGTGCTGATCGTGTATTTCTAGGAAAAGTGAAAATGATATGGAGACAGTTTTGACTGTTACGTAATATCACAAGCCCTCGATTACAAATATATGAATGAATTGAATCTGAAACAGAGCATTCAATCAAATATCCACAATAGTACTGAATTATGAATGAAAGAGTGAATATGACGTAATATGAAAAGGTTCGCAGCTCGTCATACTTTATGTCAAACATTTTTATGACGCCAAAAACTCAAGCAGAAAGTCACTAATGACGTTACGATATTGTCTGCAGGAGCTGACAAGATAGGGACAGAATTATAAGATAAATTTCACCGAGTATTTTTTTTTCTGCAGGAACATCCACATGCAGTAAAATTTGGTCATGTATTTGAAGATTTCTTACATGTTTTACATTTCAAACTTACAGTAGAAGGAGCTAGAGGGTACTCATACCTGAAAACTTTTGCTACGAGAAGAAGAGGAAGAAGAGGAAGGAAATTTTGCCTTAGATTTTTTTGGGGGTATAATGCAGAAATTAGAGTTAGTACTGAAGTGCACAATAAGTGGATTTCGACAAATAATGTGTCATTGCTGATGTCCGAGGCCGAAATAGAGAAAATCCAAAAAAAAAAAAAAAAAATGAATAAAGGTGGATTGAAAGTTCTCTAAATGGTTTCAAGTCAAGTACAGAAACACAAAATTTCTCTTCCTGAGTGGTAACATTTCTTCGTCCCCTGACAATGGTGTCTTCATATCACAAATGAAACGCTATTCAAAGGCAAACGAAGACTACTGTAACAACGACTCCGTGTCGTACTGAGGACAAGAAGACAAACGGAGAAACTGCTCAACCAAGGGTGTATTTGTGAGCGAATTACATTGTCACCACAGAAATTTGTTGGACGCAATACAATGAAAATATAAAACACTGTAAAATTTGGATGGCTAAAATATTGAGGGAGTTTTATGGCTAAAACAAAAACACCAGTATGAACATGTCGGTTTGGACCTCTTCTGTACGGCTAAAGAGACAAGTATTGCTATCAAGCACAAATGAGTTAAAGAAGATCCTGACGATAATCTCAACAGCACTCACAAAAGAGCACCAAATGGGTCATCGACGGACCCCTAGCAAGCTCCAGGTGCCCGGGAGGAGTAAGCATCCCCTGTTGGCTAGCTGCACCTGCCGTCGATGTTCACGCACACTCTTCCCGGGTACCTGATCTCATCTCAATTGGAAATTCACTTTTACTCTTTTGAAAAATGCTAATTATTCATTCAGTATTGTTTTTTAGGTTGATCATGATTTTGGGGTTTCTTTTAGTTTCACTCACTCGTTATACTACTGAAACTTTTCCTTACCATTATGATATCGATTACCTTGGACCATGCCTAGTTGGAAGTGATTGTCATTCACAAATGTTATGAATGGGGAAAAATCTTCATATATTATTTACTTCTTGGATCATTTTGCAAATTTCGATTTTCTGGTAGAGTTAGTATCACAAGGGATTTGCCACGGTGGATTAATTTGAGTGAATGGGTACATAAAATGCTTAAAGCCCTTTCTAGTATGACAGATTGCATTGTACTATTACAGGTGGTCTAAACATAGAAAATTGTGCAAACTCCTACAATGTGAAAAGAACTTTGTAAAATCAATCAAAAATACAGATACATTAAGTGAACAATATCTTTATGTAGGTGCTTATCAGACAATTCTAGGAAAGGAAATATGATCCAGGAGGCAGTTTGAAATGTTACATCAATAGCGAATACTTAAGTATCAAATCTATGAATGAAATGTACATTTGATAGGTCATTCAATCAAAATACAATAGTTGTGCATTATGAATGTGAAGTTTACACTGATCAAGCTGATACACAACGCCAAAGTCGCAACGACGCAAAAATAAAAGTAACAATAATTGTTATCGAACGTGACGATACTGTATTTTGTAACGTTGAAAGCGCCAACAATTTCAAATAAAAAGGTTTTTGCTCGAAAAAAAGTTATAAGTGACTATGTTCAAATATCCTCTTGGTTTTCATTTATCAGTATCTATCAATTTACAACTATTCTTTTCCATGGAAGTAAAATTTCCATTGATAACTTTTTTAAATGTTGAAATATAAAAGAATCAATAGAAGCTTATCTTGCGGTGTGTATGTATATTCTATTTTTCAATGAATTGACCCGGAAGAAAAAGCATTTTTCAAGAATTATTTCAAACCATTTAAGAATCTAAGGGAAACCTTATGACAAAAATCCGATACAAAGCTAGATTATTCTCCTTCGTCCTTTCCTGCGTAATTTTTCTTCCGCTTTATCGACGGAAGCCATTCTTACGTGCTGGAGGAGTCGTACATTCAAACGTATGGTGCCGGTAGATTTTGATCTTGTTTACTGATAGTATAATGGTATGTTAAAATGTTAACATCAATTCTATGTAAGCATCAAGCATAGGCTGGTTACAATGTACATAAAAAAATCTTGTTATCCCAACAAAGTACTTAATTTTGATACGAAGCATTCTCAACATAAACCTTAAGTATGGTATAGATTGATCATAGACTACCAGTTTCATTTCCGACAAAATATTCTAAAATCAGTATAAAACACACAAACACTGAGAAACTTTGAAAATCCCTTAAAAGAAAGGAGGACATATCCAACAGGACCATCCACAGAAAAACACAGAAACAGCAAAATGAGAAAACACCAGAGACAAGGAAGACGAAGCACCATAGACCAGCGGATTCAGGGGGATGCGGAGGGGGCGTCCGCCCCCCCCCCGGCACTGACCCAAAATTTTCCAAAAAAAAACCTATATTTTGGCCCATTTTCAGTAAAAATCGGCAAAATTCGCCCCTTGACCCCCCGGCAAAGGGGGCGCTGGATCCGCCACTGTAGACGACATAAAAATACTCAACACAGACCAACCGGACCAATGGACACCCTGTGCTGACTTACGACGGTCATCTGCCATGTTACTAGCGAATGAATTGGTTATCCGGTTTACGCGTGCACAACCCACCCACTTGCCTGGTCACCCAGCTGTCAAACAAGACAGTAAAACACAGCGGTCCATTATATAACGACCACATTAACCGTTTCTAGCTGCAGAAATAGTCTAATTCTCGTTTCTAGCTGCAGAAATAGTCTAATTCTATATATGCTAAGAAACAGGCAATCGAGAAAAAAACAAAACAAAACTTTTTATGTCCATCTAGAAATTGTTGATCAGAGGGTCCATGAAAGATTAATTTTTTGACATTTTACATCATTGCAAATATTTCGTATTTATAAATCTAAAAGAGACCTTTATTTAACGAAACTTTTATACGAAAGAATGAATTATTAAATGACATATTTATGTTTTAAAAAAGAGGACTATTCAAACATGGGGAAAATTGATATTCTGGGAAAAACCTGGTTAGGAGGAGTAAGCTTTTCGGGGTTAAACACATGGCAATCCCGGCGAAAATCCTGATCTAGCTACATTGTACCATTTACACAGAATGCTTGATGACGTCAGTCGGTAAGTTTGATTTATTTACTTACATAATGTCATCTGTTCACAGTTGTTTTTGTACATATGTGTTTCCTTGTGACCATTGCATAGACCTCTAACTTTGCCTTGATAGAGATCGCTTAAGTCTATAGGTCAACTGTAAAGTCACTTTTGAAATTTACAATTTTCAGAAGAGAAAACAACAGAAAAATTATTGTGCGTTTTCTTCTAGATGTTTTTATCCACCTATCACATCTTGAACCTCACGGAGTATTATGGGTACATGTATACTGTCAATATTGAAATATATATTCTTTTATAAAATGAATGTAAAAATGCTCAAGGTCGATGAAATGCAAATAAAATACATGTAAATATGTTTAGCATAGATTATGTTTTTCTTTTAATCTATGTGGTATTTTAAAATAGAATTCGTTCAATGTCCGTCAGTGTTAACGCGTTGAACTTTCCTGTCTTTATTTATTATCTATTTATGCCTGACAGGAGTACCGTTGGTTTATTCAACGACATTAAGAAATCCGAAGCTGACCGATGAGGGTGTTTAAAAATTACAATCCACGTTTTCCGGTGTGATTCCAGAATTATATGATCATAAACATTTTTCAAAAACTTGAATAATGGAAAAACAATGTGGGGAGAAAATTTGAAATATCAGACAATTGTGGTCCAGAAGGACACGTGAAGAAGGAATACATTATTAATACAGGAACCAAAGGGTGTGGTCCGCTGTGGTCAGTGCGGGGAAGATTTTTTCATAAAAATCTCTTCACATTCTTTTTCTAAGCAAATTTTGAAAAAAAAGTTAAGACATTCATCCAATTTTATTGTACATTGTAAACTGTTTTTAAATGAGATTAAAAAAAAACTTATAGCAATGTTTCTTATATGTTTATCCTGAAAAAAAATGATACATTTATGCCATACTATACTATACAGTTATTGACTTTTGATGAGGTCTACTCGTGACTATACAGAACTGGTCAGGTATTGGTTGACCGAGGCCGAAGGCCGAGGTTAACCAATGCCTGACCAGGTCTGTATAATCACGAGTAGACCGAAATCAAAGGTCAATAACTGCTTTATTAAATTATCAGGATTTTATTAACATTTGCATTGCAATGATACGCGATGTCAAAGATCTAACACTACAAAAATCAACGCACGCGCTGGTAACGCACGCGCTTATCCCGAGTAGACCGCTTTGGAGCGTTAGCGGCCAACTCACTCTGAGGTACACTCTATCAAACAGCGTCTCCACCAATCAGAAATAAGCAAAATCGGCAATAATTCCTGATCATTTAATAAAACAATATGTATTATAATAATGAAAATATTATATATAATTTTGAGAATAGTACTATTTTTGTAGGTAGTTTTGGCGAACTTCTGAATAAGACTGATTTGAACTATTCGCAGGGAACTGTAAAATGCAACCAAGAATAACTTGGAAAAAAATGCGTTCAGTATATAGTTTTCACATGCAAATGAAGGAGTTGTGAGAAGGTAAACATTTAATGGATTTTTCCATAACTCTGCCTCAGGTCCTCCCTTACTTTTTTCAGTTTCCTAGTATATGTGTAAACGTCTTCAAATTGAATAGCATCATTTAAGAACAGATAAATTGGCAACGTGGACCAGACATGCACGTTTCGGGTAAATAACCCTCATCAGTGATCCTAAATCTAAACAATGCAATATGCCAAAAAAGTATGAAAGTTACTATGTCGAAAAAGTGTACCGAAAGACGTAGCAGGATAGGTGGGATATGATGCTACAGGACCCACTTTTTATATATTCACCAATTGAATAAATCTATTCACTAAATGACTATATTCACTAATTGAATATATTATTCACTAATTGACTATTTCTCAGTTTCTATAGTATAGTCACTAATTGATTATTCACTATTCTATTCTATTCACTAATTGACCATTTCCCAGTTTCCTAGTATATTAAGTAATTGACTATTTTGTACGAGATAAGTCTTATTTAAAAGTTATATTCACTCATTGACTATTTTGCACGAGATTAGTATTATTTAAGTTATATTCATGAATTGACTATTTTGCACGAGATTACTAATAGTCTTATTTAAGTTGAACTATTCTAAATTTCGCTGTACGTATCTTTATACGTTTCTATCCTAAGTATTAAGGCAAACATTTATATTATCATCGGCAATTGATATGTTATATTTGTTAAAGCATCAAAGCAATGAATTATTTTGATTAAATAAATTGTTTCTTGAACGCATGAAATATCAACAAGACAAGTATATCATTAATGATGAATCGAAAGGATCGGAGTAAAATCGAAAGTTAGAATGTATGTATATGAATTGCATCTAAAAAGTCCATTTGCACTATGATATCGATTTGTATGTGCCTTGAAATCTGAGCATAGCATGGAAATGACTGCCATTCAAAAATATGAATGAGGAAAAATAATCGAGTATCATTCAATAATGGATTATTTTTTCAAATTCTCATTTTCAAGTAGAATGAATATCACAAGGGAACTATCGTGATTATCAAATGTTACAACGAAAAGGTATAAAATAGAATTTAACACTTAAAACAGTCCAGTTAAAATATAAATTTATGCAATGTCCTGTGATGTGAAAAAGGGTTGGTGATTTAAATGTATGTAGGCTCACACCAAGGGGCATGATATATTGATCATTCATTCCTAGAAACTGTTAATTGATCTGGAAGACATTTTCAAATGATACACGAATAACGAATCCCTTAGTGGCAAATTGTGAATGATCTGAAACTGAAATAGGCCATTAAATCAAAATACAAAAGTGATGCATTATGAATATTAAGTTTACGCTGACGTGATTTGGGCAAGTATGCAGATACCAAGTACTTTTATGACGACAAGTTCGCAACAACGATAAAATGACGAGCGTGACCGAACGTGACGAGATTGTCTAGAACAACATCAATGAAACATATGACAATTTCAAAGAAGAAGGTTGATGTTCAGAATGAGATATTCGATATTTCTGTTTTTAAATAAGAAAAGACATTCTACATCCGGCTCATGCAGTACTCCTTAAAGGAGATATACAAATGTATGTACCTCCGAATTGGGCTTTTTTTCTTATTAATCATTAAAAACATTTGAAAAAGTTTTTATATTTCCCAAAATTAGATATTTGTGCCTCATCAAGAATGGCAAAGTTGAATTGAATAATCGATTTTATGTGGTCCTTTTAAGGGAACCTTCAAACTCCCCGGTCGAGCCCCCTACTGACAGGAATAGGTTTTTAGTATCAGATCGCTAGTAGAAGTTTGGGGAACCTTTTGAAAGTTTAAGATCAAGATCAATTGGTTCTGTTTCCAAAAAAAAAAAAAAAAGGAGGGGATCGCCAACAAGACGCGGTTGCAGCACGTACATATACTGCAAATCACCGAAACATCCATATGACAGAGACTCAAACTGGATAAAGAACACAAAACCGGATATCAAAATACTGATTCTGGACACAAAAGACTACAAATAAACCAACGACACCAAGGTAGAGATTTCATCATTCGTAAACATTCCATGTATCTTGTGTAGAACATTTTAATAGCAATTCACTGTAAGGACCAAAATAGTTTGGCCTGGCATGTCATGGATTTTGACGATTATTGTTATAATGGGTATATATTACGTACTGATAATGTAAATAACACTTTTCGGTCAATGGGACCTCTGGTTGCCATGGTAACAAGGTCACTCTATCTATAGCACTTTTGAGACCATGAAATAAGGGAATAAGCCAGCTTTGGATACTGCGTTGCCATGGATACCACTGTAACATCTTGTTCATTTCTACATAATGTGTTCTCCCTTACTTCCATTCCTACTTAGTACACTTAGTTATGTGATATATATTACAGGATGGTTATTGTATTGATCCAAAATCACTTAAAACGAAGCGAAAAATAGAGGTGAAAATAAGGGCTAATTTAGTATGTTTTTGACCATTTTCAATCTTAAATATTACAAAATGCACCAACAGGAAACCAGTGATTTTCATCAAAGGAAATCTATGTTTATTGAAAAATAAAATTTAATGAACAAAAAATTGGAGTGGGCTATTTAAGAGTTTTACTTAAATTCTGTCATCAAAAGCCGTTGCTATGGCAACATTAGACATTTTTTGCTTGTTTCATATTATCTTTGAAATTGATGTTATTCCTCTTTAGAGTTACGTATGACTGTCAAAATGTATATATGGACAGATATGACTTATTTCTTTGACCTAATAACAATTAAAATGTTCAAGGTCACTGACTTTATGTTCAAGGTCATTTCTACTTTGAGACTCAAATAATGCAAAAAATATTGAATTTTACCATTTCTTTTTTTTTTTTGGTTATTAATTTTAATGAAAGTTTATTTTGAATATTCTCATGGGTCATATTTATTTTGAAATCTCATGCATATAAGAAAGAAAAATCTTAGAATTTACTTAACTGTAATGATTTAATTGGAATTTTTTTCTGTCAAAAAAAAAAACAAGAAAATATGGATTTTTTTCCTTTTTTTCCAAAATACTCACCAAGAATTTAGAAATTCAAAGATGTAAAGAAACTTTATCAATAGTTCCACGAATTAGTGTTATACAAATAATTTTATGGCATATGACTGTTAAGTTCAATATCTTACGGTTTCTAAAATATTGGCACTTTCATTTTATGAAAAATCAGGATTTTTCGTCAACTCTGGTGACTTAAAGTTGAATGACCTTGGAAATGCAATGGGTGACCTTGAAATATTTTCAAGGTCATCTTTATATAAATACGTCTCTGATAGATGTATGCATGAACTTCTGTTCCAATATCAAACGTAGATAGCTTGATAGAGATTGTGTTCGTATCGGAACCTTTCAGCTGATTGTTGCCAAGACAAAAAAAAAAGAAAAAAAATTGATGCTCCTTTGCATATAAAAGAACAAATTAGCCCAATCAAATTCTTTATTTTACAGTTCAAAGATGATACTAATTGGATAACTAAAATTTGGACTTCAAAAATTGATGCTTTTAAGAAATTTTCAACATTGTAAAACAGTAAAAACATGCAAAAAGGGTCTTTAAGTGCCCAAAACAGAGCCTTTTGATACCCTGTTTTGGCCCAATGTTTCATCTTGTATACAAAAGGCATCCGTAATGAATGTAAAAAACTTTACAAATATGTATAATAATAAAGATTGAAAGAAAATAATCAAAGTCATTTCAGATGAAAAAAGTACCTGTTTCCATGGTAACGAGGCCCACAAATATGCCTCGTCCTATAAAATTTCCCGATTTTTGAAACATCAGAAACGGTTACCATGGCAACGACAACCTTTTTGAAAAAACTGGGGTTGATTTACATACAAGTACTTCATACTGAACTTCCATACCAAAAATCTCAAAAATCCATGACATGCCGTGCCAACATGTCTTGAAATTCTTTGGTTCTTACAGAGAATTGCTGTTAATTGTTTCTACATATAGTCTAACGTTGTTATCTGAAAAGGATACTATTGTGTAAAGTGTCAACAAGGCTTTCTCATACATTGTAATTGTGATGCAGTAAAGGAATGACAAAAATCCAATTATTTTCAAATGAAAGAACCTGGGTAAATCTAAAGTACAAATGCATATATAAAGCTAGTAGACACAAAGGGCCATTTGGAAGATGGTATTCATTATTTTTAGCTTTATAACATGAGCTTAGCATGCATGAAAAGGAATGTCATTCACTAAATGGTATAAATGAGTAAAACATAAGCTGTACTGTTTAATAATGGATTAGTTTTCGAAGTTCGATTTACTTGCAGAGATAATATCCCAAGGGATTTATCATTTATGTCTAGTTTTACAACGAAAGGATACAATAATTATATGATCTAAATAGGAACAATATACAGAAATATTTGACTGATAGAAGAGGAGTCAGACGGCACAAAAATAGAAATTTGTTCATGCTCCTATGCTGTTAAAAGAGAATGGTACATAAATCTAAAATAAAATGTACATGTATACATGTACGTAGGATCAATCATAATGAAGGGTTTGTTATGCTGAGCATGCTCATTTCTAGGAAAAGCTATATAATTCGGAAGGTAGTGTTACATGTTACATTAATAATTGACATTGTGGCAAATCTATGAATGATATCAAACTGTTATAGATCAGTCAATCCAAAGATAATCGTAATGTATTATGTATGTGAAGTTTGCGCTGACGTAATGAGAGCAAGTACGCATCCCTGTGTCAAGTCTTTATATGACGACAAAGTCCTATCATTTGTGACGGAGAATAACGCAAAACAGGAGAAAATTCACGAAAATATCAAATTTTAGAATAAACATTCGACTTCTTTTTTACAAAAACCAAACAAAGAAAACATTTTATATGGCATCATTTCTTAGAAGTATTAGTGACAAAAGATTTCCTGACGACAAAATCATAATTTTGTCCGTTTTGTGTGCAAATTGGATACTTATCAACAAAAACGGCGAAATATGGTCACCCCCGAAAACATGGAAACGAAATATTTTGACGTTTTATAAGGAAACAGTGAGTTGAGTAAAATAAAATATTTTTATAGTATTTCGATCGAGGATGGAATTAAATTAAATTTTAGCAAAACCAATTATTGAATTGTCCTCGAAGTTTTGAAAATTTCTTAGAAATATACGAAAAATGCGGCGAAATATGGTCACTTGCTCTATGCTAAGAAACAGAAATCGAGAAAAAATATTATGTCCACCTAGAAATTGTTGATCAGAGGTCCATGAAAGATTTATTTTTTTGACATTTTACATCATTGCAAATATTTCGTATTTATAAATCTAAAAGAGACCTTTATTTAACGAAACTTTTATACGAAAGAATGAATTATTAAATGACATATTTATGTTTTAAAAAAGAGGACTATTCAAACATGGGGAAAGTTGATATTCTGGGAAAAACCTGGTTAGGAGGAGTAAGCTTTCCGGGGGTAAACACATTGCAATCCCGGCGAAAATCCTGATCTAGCTACATCGACCATTTACACAGGATGCTTGATGACGTCAGTCGGTAGGTTAGATTTATTTACTTACATAATTTCATCTGTTCCCTGTTGTTTTTTGTACATATGTGTTTCCTTGTGACCATTGCATAGACCTCTTACTTTGCCTTGATAGAGATCGCTTAAGTCTACATGTCAACTGTAAAGTCACTGTTGAAAAGTTACAATTTTCAGAAGAGAAAACAACAGAAAAATTATTGTGCGTTTTCTTCAAAATGGTTTTATCCACCTATCACATCTTGAACCTCTTGGAGTATTATGGGTACATGAATACTGTCAATATTGAAATATATATTCTTTTACAAAATGAATGTAAAAATGCTCAAGGTCGAGGAAATGCAAATAAAATAAAAAATGTAAATATTTTAAGCATATAATATGTTTTTCTTTTAATCTATGTGATATTTATAGAATTCGTTCATAGTCCGTCAGTGTTAACGCGTTGAACTTTCCTGTCTTTATTTATTATCTATTTATGCCTGACAGGAGTACCAATGTTTTATTCAACGGCATTAAGAAATCCGAAGCTGTCCGTTGAGGGTGCTTAAAAATTACATTCCACGTTTTCCGGTGTGATTCCAGAATTCTGATCATAAACATTTTTCAAAAACTTGAATAATGGAAAAACAATGTGGGGAGAAAATTGACATATCAGACAATTGTGGTCCAGAAGGACACGTGAAGAAGGAATACATTATTAATACAGGAACCGGTGGGTGTGTTCCGCTGTGGTCAGCGCGGGGAAGATTTAAAAAAAAAATCTCCTCACATTCTTTTTCTAAGAAAATTTTGAAACAAAAGTTAAGACATTCATCCAATTTTATTGTACATTGTAAACTGTTTTTAAATGAGATAAAAAAATTACTTTATAGCAATGTTTCTTATAAGTTTAGCCTGAAAAAATGATACATTTATGCCATACTGTACAACAATATGTATTATAATAATGAAAATATTATATATAATTTTGAGAATAGTATTATTTTTGTAGGTAGTTTTGGCGAACTTCTGAATAAGACTGATTTGAACTATTCGCAGGGAACTGTAAAATGTAACCAAGAATAACTTGGAAAAAATGTGTTCAGTATATAGTTTTCACATGCAAATGAAGGATTTGTGAGAAGGTAAACATTTAATGGATTTTTTCCATAACTCTGCCTCAGGTCCTCCCTTACTTTTTCAGTTTCCTAGTATATATTCACTACTGTCCTGTTCACTAATTCCAGAGCACCCTGTTTACCCGGTTTTCTCTAAAATATGATAATGTCATCTTCCAAAAAGATATCATTTTTATAGTACTCCTTTAGTCGTAACAGAAAATACCATTCTTTTGGCTGTGCGTCAGTTAAGTTAGAAATAGGACGGAAAATAAAAAGTCTTCGGGGATTTTCTATAGTAAAATCGCTGAAAATGTGTGACGTCGGAGGCTTTGACGTCACTGTTTACTATTGTTGACACGGAGAACAATATGGCGGCGGCTTGAAATTAACATGGGAATTTCCCGTATACTTTATTTTTCACATTGCGGTTTGAAGACAGCTGATAGGGTAAATTGAAGTTAATTTCCAGTTACGACTAAAGGAGGTCAATCCTCGGAAACAATAATTTATAGCAAAATTCTTCAGACGACAAAATAAATCGCCAAAACAGGGTGCTCTGGATTTAGTGAACAGGACAGTAATTGACTAAATCTATTCACTAAGGTGGCGGTGAAGACCCCGCGGCATGTTTCGCTTGCATGAAAGAAGACTAGGCATCAATTTCTAATTTGGTTACCATAGCAACCGTTTTACAGACTTAATTTTCTTGTCAAAAAAGAAGAATTCTCTACAAAATCAAACTATTATTTCACAAATTAGTATTTATGTATACAACCCCAGGGATAATACATTCAAAACATGCCCCCAATAGAAGAAATTGGAGCAAAAATAGGCCAAAAAAGTCACTTTTTCACCCAAAATAGCAAGTAAACAAAAAATTCTGTGAAAATCTGCTACAATACAATGACAAGAAAAAATCTTCCTCTTTCCATACATACCAAATTTATATGATGTTTATCGGTTTGTTTTCTCAGTATTTTCCATGAAATAAGCAGGACCACAAAAATACATGTTATTTCTGGCATTGAAATCAGCACATGTGAGAGTCGCTCAAACCGAAAGTAGAAAGTGTGTACTAGCCCTCAGAACATTTCATACTTCTGCATATGGACTTTTTACCACCTACAAGTCTTACAAAATCATCAAAAATCCAGCAAAACTCATCATGATTACTCATATCCTAGAAATTCTATCACAAAAATCAATTTTCAAAAATCAACAGTGGTGACTTTTACGAAACTATGGCTAAGGGTCAAGGTCAGGTCTTCACCGCTACCTAAATGACTATATTCACTAATTGACTATATTATTCACTAATTGACTATTTCTCAGTTTCTATAGTATCGTCACTAATTGATTATTCACTATTCTATTCACTAATTGACCATTTCCCGGTTTCCTAGTATATTCAGTAATTGACTATTTTGTACGAGATAAGTCTTATTTAAAAGTTATATTCACTCATTGACTATTTTGCACGAGATTAGTATCATTTAAGTTATATTCACGAATTGACTATATTGCACGAGATTACTAATAGTCTTATTTAAGTTGAACTATTCTAAATTTCGCTGTATGTATCTTTATCCGTTTCTATCCTAAGTATAAAGGCAAACATTTATATTATCATCGGCAATTGATATGTTATATTTGTTAAAGCATCAAAGCAATGAATTATTTTGATTAAATAAATTGTTTCTTGAACGCATGAAATATCAACAAGACAAGTATATCATTAATGATGAATCGAAAGGCAAGATGTGCCTTGAAATCTGAGCATAGCATGGAAATAACTGCCATTCAAAAATATGAATGAGGAAAAATAATCGAGTATTATTCAATAATGGATTATTTTTTTCAAATTCTCATTTGCAAGTAGAATGAATATCACAAGGGAACTATCGTAATTATCAAATGTTACAACGAAAAGGTATAAAATAGAATTTAACACTTAAAACAGTCCAGTTAAAATATAAATTTATGCAATGTCGTGTGCTGTGAAAAAGGGTTGGTGATATAAATGTATATAGGCTCACACCAAGGGGCATGATATATTGATCATTCATTCCTAGAAACTATTAATTGATCTGGAAGGCATTTTCAAATGATACACGGATCCCTTAGTGGCAAATTGTGAATGATCTGAAACTGAAATAGGCCATTAAATCAAAATACAAAAGTGATGCATTATGAATATTAAGTTTAAGTTTGAGCAAGTATGCAGATACCAAGTACTTTTGTGACGACAAGTTCGCAACAACGATAAAATGACGAGCGTGACCGAATGTGACGAGATTGTCTAGAACAACATCAATGAAACATATGACAATTTCAAAGAAGAAGGTTGGCGTTCAGAATGAGATATTCGATATTTCTGTTTTTAAATAAGAAAAGACATTCTACATCCGGCTCATGCAGTACTCCTTAAAGGAGATACATGTACCTCCGAATTGGGCTTTTTTTATTATTAATCATTAAAAACATTTGAAAAAGTTTTTATATTTCCCAAAATTAGATATTTGTGCCTCATCAAGAATGGCAAAGTTGAATTGAATAATCGATTTTATGTGGTCCTTTTAAGGGAACCTTCAAACTCCCCGGTCGAGCCCCCTACTGACAGGAATAGTTTTTTAGTATCAGATCGCTAGTAGAAGTTTGGGGAACCTTTTGAAAGTTTAAGATCAAGATCAATTGGTTCTGTTTCCAAAAAAGGAGGGGCCGCCAACAAGACGCGGTTGCAGCACGTGCATACACTGCAAAACACCGAAACATACCTATGCGAGAGACTCAAACGGGATAAAGAACACAAAACCGGAAATTAAAATACTGATTCTGAACTACAAATAAACCAACGACACCAAGGTAGAGATTTCATCATTCGTAAACATTTTATGCAATTCATGTAGAACATTTTATTTGTTTCTAGCCAAGTGTTGTTATCTGAAAATGATACTATTGTGCAAAGTTTCAACAAGGCTTTCTCATACATTGCAATTGTGATGCAGCAAAGGATTGAGAAAATCTGTTTTTAAATGAAAGAACCTGCATGGGTAAAATCTATAGTACAAATGCATATATAAAGCTACACAAAGGGCCATTTGCAAAAATGGTATTCATTATTTTCAGCCTTACAACCTGAGCTTAGCATGCATAAAGATAATTGTCATTCACTAAATGGTATAAATGAGTAAAAATAAGCTGTATCATTTAATAATGGATCAGTTTTCGAAGTTCGATTTACTTGCAGAGTGAATATCCCAAGGGATTTATCATTCATGTCTAGTTTTACAACGAAAGGATACAATATATGATCTAAATAGGAACAATATACTGAAATATTTCACTTATAGAAGAGCAGTCAGACGGCACAAAAATAGAAATTTGTTCATGCTCCTACGCTGTTAAAAGAGAATGGTACATAAATCTAAAATAAAATGTACATGTATACATGTACGTAGGATCAATCACAATGAAGGGTTCGTTGTGCTGAGCATGCGCATTTCTAGGAAAAGCTATATAATTCGGAAGGTAGTGTTACATGTTACAATTATTAATAATTGACATTGTGGCAAATCTATGAATGATATCAAACTATTATAGATCAGTCAATCCAAAGATAATCGTAATGTATTATGTATGTGAAGTTTGTGCTGACGTAATGAGAGCAAGTACGCATCCCCGTGCATGTCAAGTTTTTCTATGACGATAAAGTCCTATAGATAGTGACGAGCATGGACGAACGTGACAATAAGGTCTAAAATTACAAGAATGGAACACAATCTGTGGCGTACCTTAAGTGGGCAAAATTAAATTGATACAAGGGGTATAATGAGGCCAAAAACTGAAGGCATTTCCAAGAGGTCTGCTGAATAGATGAGGGCCTCCTGACAGTCCATCCTCGAGAGGACAGTTTTGAAAATTAGTACTGATTATAGACATTTTTGAAAAAAAGTGGATGCTTTAGCATACAATCATACATGATAGCTACACCACTGTAAAGGATTTCAAAGAAAAATGCCGGTGATTGTGTTAAAAAATGATACTCAATTTTCATTTTTCTTTAAAGATGTGTAACATTTGGTTCGGTACTTCTTTAAGGAAATAGTCCAAAAATTGTGCACATTTTTTTCCCTAGAATAAAATGCAAGAAGCATTTGAAATGTTGAACGTCTTGAAATTCATTAGCATAATTTCAGAACAGATAAATTTACGGCATGGACCAGACATGCACGTTTCGGGTATTTAACCCTCGTCAGTGATCCTAAATCTAGAATCATTATGTCCTAAATATACCGAAAGACGTGGCAAGATTGCTAGGATATGATGCTACAGGACCTAGGTTTCAGAAATTTTCAAATAAGTTTGAAGAAACGACCAACCGAAATTGATCGAACTTGGCTACATGTGCTCTAGGGGACTCCTGGTCCACCAGCAGTAACACTCACTAAGTGGTACAAATGTTTAACGTCTTCAAATTCTTGAAAACGTTTAAAAGATTTTTTTATAAACATTTTTATTTATTTAGACATCTTTTCCTCATGGAATAATGGCAATATTTTCTAATTCAATCATCAATTTCTGGTGGCCTTTAAAAAAGTTTGCGTAGCCCTCTGAAAATATTAAGACCAATATCACATTCTGTGGAAATACTAACACAGGCGGAAAAAAAGAAGCTGTTTCAAAGCAGAGCTTTTATATTTCTAAAACAGAACTTCTTGAAAGGAAGATGCCAATCGGTTTTGAATTTCAATATCAAAAACCAGTGTAAAACTTTTTATCACACGATACACCCGTTATGCAGTTTCATAAAGCCATTTCATAAATATTTGATATGATAACATGTTACATATCGCGCTCTCCTTGAATGTGATTGGTCAAGTTTATTACCTAATCACATAAACTTTGACAAGTGTGACCTTTCAAATATCAGTCAATTGTTAAATTCAGACGCGGATTCAATATCAATGATTAAAATTGTTATTATAGTTAGAATTCATTATTGCATAAAAATACTAAACAAATTTGAAATATGTTTTTCTTGCGCACAGAATATATCTAAACGACGGGGAACTACTTGTCATGGCGTAGCAGACGACCTGTAGGTCACGGCGTGGTTCGCCTCTAATTCTCAGAAACGTTCATGTCACGTTAGAAATACACATATTCAAGCAATATCATGTGATAAAAAGAATCTCAAATGAATTTCAATTTCATACGATGTATTATGAAACTCGCCAAGACTCGGGAATATAAAACACACAAATCGTTTCATAATACATCGTATGAAATGAAAATTCATTTGAGATCCTATTATACGTTATATACATGTAGTATCAATGCATAGTGTCTTTCTGGATATTTTTATTTATCATAAAAATCTGCCATTATTATAATTCATCCTCCAAACTGTGCAGAGGAATTCGCCCGAGGCGTGCCACAGCCATTGCAAAAACAATATCATGGCGCTCGAGCGTTCAAAATTCGTTAGCAATAGCTTTCAAAATTTTCGTCAGCGATAGCTTTCAAAATTTTCGTAAGCGATAGCTTTCAAAATTTTCGTCAGCGATTGCTTTCAATATTTTGAACGCTCAGAGATGACGACAATCTGAAAGCTCATAGCTTTCAAAATGTTCGTTAACAAAGATTGGTTAACGAAATTTTCGTCAGCTATTTTTCGAAAGCTTTTTAGAGCTTTCAAAATTTCGCCATATCAGTAGCCTTAAAAAAAAGCTGACGAATAGTTAACGAAACTTTCGAATTTAGCTTTCAAATTTTCGTCATCTCGGCGTTAAACTTTCGACTGGTCGGGGCTGTATGTTCCTACATGTAGCTCATGAGACGAGCTTGTAATGTGAATGAAAAGCATCATCACCTAAACGGCAGTTCTGCTTGTACATGTACATATATATACTCGAGAATGCAGTAGATTGTACTGGTCTCGCCAGGGAGTTAATTGTAGAAGTCACATGAGGCTCAGGCGATACGAGACTATATAAACCCCTACCTTCACTTCTTTGCTCTGCTGTGGTCACTTTTACTTTGGCGGTCTTCATAATTGGAAACCCTTCCTGATTTTTCAAGTATTCAAAGTACATCTTTCATAAGATATAACTGATTGATCAATATGTGGGTTGAGTACAAACCAATATCTCACAGGTGCTTCCTTACTTTCTCACTTTCCTAGCTAAATTTTTCACAACGAGCAGCAGGACTGGTCAACGACGCTATTTGGATGGATTTTGTGTGTCGGGCACAGAGCCGTTCTCGGTGTAAAAGAGAAATAAAAATACATGGTATATGTATGATATATACTGATGAGACATGGCGCACTGAAATTTTACAATATGACATATTATATTTCATTATTGACAATACGTAAATTACATGTATTTTGAGTCTTTCTTTCTGGGCCCAACATTGATATGATTGTCATTCATTAATGTTATGAATGAGAAAAAAAATATTCTGTTTTATTTGATAGTGAATATCCGATTCGGTATTTTTTTCAAAGTTCAATAATTAACTTCACTTGTAGAATCAAAATCGCAAGGGATCATTCAATGAAAGGGTGTAAAATGTAACCTAAATATGTCAAATCTGCTAAAATGGCTCGGCAGATACGACAATTCGCAAAAACAGGCGATACAGAAATAGAAATGTTTCCAATCTCCTACGTTGTAAAATGAGAATGGTAAAATATATCTAAATAAAATATCATATATTAAATCAGTAAACACATATCTCCATGTACAAATGTATAAGGATCGCGATGAAGGGCTGAATGTGCTTATCGTGCATTTCTAGGAAATATCAAGCAATATGATCCGGAAGGCAGTTTTACATGTTATATCAATCATGGCAAATCGTATGATGTCAAATCTATATGAATGATAGTAAACTAATCATCATTCAATAAAAATACAATAGTTATACACTATGCATGAGAATGCTACGCTGACGAACACGTGGTATACATATGAGTTAGTGCAACGATACCAAACATATTCATGACGACAAATTCCTAATGACGAAAAGATGAAAGTTTATAAAATTGTCGAACGTGACGATATCGTCTAAAATTGGAATAATGGAGCATGTACGACAGTTTCAAAGAAAATGGTGAACACCTATGATGATATTTAATATTTCTTTACGATATGTCTATAGGATCCAAACTTATCCTAAGAATAAGAAGATTTTTCCGCACGTTTTTACGTTGCATGTAAAAATTCCCCGACTACACTCCCCTCCTCAATGTTCAAGTCAACATACAGGTAGCTTTTTATTTTATTTTTTTTGCTTGTTTGTCATTGCCCCGAATAGTAGTATCCATGTAAACATCTATCCAAATTCTGACCCGGAAGAAAATCCCTTTCTTGGTATTTCTTGTCTTTTTCTAGGCTAAAACAATTTCGAAAGTGTCTTACTTTTAAAAAGACTTTTAAAGAGTAAAAAAAATAATAATAAAACTAGAAAGGTTTCTTGTTGCGGTTGCAACAAGAGTGTCTTCCTCCTATACAATTTTTGGTTTGGAAATATGAAGGACGTCACATTACATGTATTTATATTATATATTTAACTTTTCAAATAGCAGTAACATTAAATTTTCAAACCGATAATTGTTGGTGAGCAACCATTTGATTTGGGGGGGGGGGGGGGGGGGGGGCAGGAATTCTATTGCCAGCCGGTAAAATTTTTTCAGCAATTTTCTGAGCAGGCCATTTTTTTCAGCCATTACCAGAGTCGGAGAAAAATTTTCGCCGGTTCTTCGGGCCGGATTTAAACAAATTGTCAAATGTTGTGAATGTCTGTGTAAGTTAAACTCCCCGCTGTTACAGAGTATGAGTTAATAACCGTTCCTTCAGATGTCTCTTTGCAATTAGCGAATTTCAGACAGATTGTATGATGTTTAAATAGAACCTTTTCTAGATTTTTGTGCCTATGCGTATTAGGTCTCTGGTAGATACAGCTATGTGAACAGTTTGTATTTATATTAATTAATTTTTTGACTTTAAATTGTCTGGCACAAAGGGCCAGCAAAAATTTCCATATCATGCAATGTATCCTTACTTTTGCATGGTCCGGGGGAAAAAAAATTGCCGGCCCTTTGGGCCGGAATATTTTTTTCAGCATTTTTCAGAGCCGGGATTTTTTTTTTTGCAAATTCTTCCTGCCCCCTTCCCCCATAAAAAAGGCGAGCTCGTAGCTGTAGAACCAATTTTCTTGAGAAGAGAAATGGTAATAACAAGTTACGTTCAATATATATATATAAATACCATGAGGTTCTCGCTGTGCAGGTTCAAATTTGGACCCCCCCTTCCCTTTTTTCAAAGTTTATTTTGAATTTCCATCATGGCGACATCGTTCAATATAAACAGAACTGTTTTCGAAAAACGAGGGGAGGGAAGAATGTTGGAGAAATTGTTCATCAATTTGTAAATAAACCAACCGAAAATTATGTTCGAACGTTTGCTAGAATTAGAAATTAAACTTGATGTTCAAAATATAGTTATTGAAGTTTAGAAACAGGTTTGTAGGTTAGAAATCGGAATCAAACTACCACTTTTTGTGTGTAAATTCTGGTTTGTAGCTGATCTCTTCTAAATTAATCAACTGTTTTAAAATCAAATTGTGTATATCGAAATGTATTTATGAAATGCATATTCATCATTGCCGTGAAATCGGAATTTGAAAATCTCAACACTGCTTTTCTCGAGTCGGACTCGGACTACCAATTTTAGTGTGCGCCCGATCTGTTGGCGTGAAGGTGTATCGAAATACCCAACTCAAAATTTCGATGCTCATATCTTTTCAACAATAAGAGATAGGAAAAATCAGAAAGACTAAATAAGACAGATATATGGATAAAAAATAATAATATTGAAATTTTTAGGAAACTTCATAAGCTTAATTTTTGTTTACTATTATAAGCAAAAAAGTGTCTTCCTCCTATGAACTTCTGATTTTGGAAATATGAAGGACGGTGAAGGACGTCATCGTAATAAATCGTTACAGTGTGCATCTAGCATTTCATATCTTGCATGGCTGTCGACTTTCAAAAAGAATGGAAATTGTAGATAGCAAAATACGAGATATTTAAGCTTACAAATAGCAAAACATGAAATTTTCGGTCCTTTTGAGTAATTCGACGCTCCCGTCAAATATTTGAATCTACTAAAAAACATGATAAAAAAAATAACAGAGACCAAAAATAAAAAAGACCAATCTAGCTTTTACTCCAAACGTAACGTTGGAGAACTTTCATTGTCCTAGCTTACAGGGTTCTTGAGAAATCGCTGATCCAATTTTCCACGGTTACGAAAACAATAGGTCTTCCGACGGAAGTCGGAAGACCTAATAAACCGAGTTTTACCGACCCAGTAGACTACATAAGGTTGCAAATTACCGCTCGCCTGACATTTATTCGTTTACTAACAGATCCAAAATTTAGAACTGCTCCAGATATATCTAAATTTGTGCATACAGAACATGAAACACCAATTCTTTATCTCTTCCACCCCCCCCCCCTTTGTTTTTTTTTTTATTATTATTTTACTTGTAAGAAATTTTGGGATGTAATGTTCCCCTCCACTTTTTTTCAGGCGGAGCTACGCCGTTGCTATATATAACTACTGTGTTGGTCATGCACAAAGCATCGGATCCCCTTCTGTTTAAAATGGACAATTTCAACATTCCCACTCACTACCACACTTAATTAGGCCTCATGGGACGAAATCCGTGTTATACAAATATTTTAGAATATTAATTACTCTAAGCTTTTATTCAAATATAACCGCGGACAATCATGTACATGTATATAAGCTTTATTCTGAATTTCCTCTAAAAGTTTAATGTTGAATAATGAATGAATGAAAAGTTTTATAAAGATGATGCACAAATTGTTACACTTTTGTCCTGGCTCTATTCGGGAGGACGCGATTGCCTTGTTAATGGAAACTTGCACAATTATGTCAATGCATATTCCCCTGGATCTTTGACTCCTCGACTACGAGTGAAACTTCTTCTCCGGTAAACTTTTGTCCAATGTTCAAACTTTTAGAAAAATGAAATAAATAGAACAATTTCGACGTAACAGAATAAAAAGAATTCGTGTAAAAATCTTCTGTTTGTCACAAAATACGTAACAACTTAACAACAACAACAAAAACAACAATAAAAACAACAACAACAACAACAAAAACAACAACAACAACAACAACAAAAACAACAACAACAACAACAACAACAACAACAACAACAACAACAAAGTAAATCAAAAAGAAAACATGTCGATTTAGATACGACAGTTAAAAGGAATTTTATTTCCTTAGAAACAGAATGAGGAAAAAATTGAAAAATCCGAATAAATCACCAGCTCCTGAGTCCGACGAAAACATAATGTGACCAAGTGACCGGTTTATAAATATCCGCTTTAGGGATGGTGTATTTGAAAATGTGTAGGGGATAAACCCAAGTGGATATAATTTTCCAGGGGCGTTATTCTACACTGGGACTGTTTATCCTGAAGGAAGATCTATCCGGGGGATGAACTATCGATAATTTGTAATGTATACTATCGATATGTAATGTATACCATCGATATGTAATGTATACTATTCATTTAAATTTTAAATAAGTACCTGACATTTTTTTAAGCCCTAGGAAGCATTGTCTATGGAGGCGAAGCAGAAACTGACCACGTTTTTGTGGGGGCCAAGAGAACGTTGTATATTATCCCGTAGAAATATAAATTAAATATTCATTTCATAATATAACAGGACATGAATATATGTGGCTGCATTAAGAGCATTTCATTCCCTCTCTACTTTTTGTTTGAGATTTCTGTAAATGGCACTTGATAGAAAAACTATTACGTACTCTTGTATACGTGATTCATAATAAAAAAAAAGATATAATACCAATCTTGTTTTCTTTTAAGAATAAATAATATATATGAAGCGTTTCTTTTATTTCTTTTTTTTTCCTTTTGGTTGGGTATATATTTCTAGGAAGTAAAGAGAACTGGTCAACTCTGGGCGAACGGTATCATCTAGAACTAACAGTCTACAAAGAGATGTGCATGTATCATTTTTGCTCTTCGTATATTCATCATTTGGATTACCTCTGTTTCGGTCTGGAGCATCACTGATGATATATTACCCGTTGAAATGCACATATGATGCACTGAAATACAACAAAAACAAAGGTCAGTCTTATGGGTATCGTCGTGTTTTAAGGGGACGACCATTTGATCCTGAGGGGGAGGGGGGCTGCCAATTTTTTTAGGGTCAGATTATTTATTTTCAACGCAGAGCCGGTCGGATTGATAATTTTCCAGTAACTCAGAGAATTTATTTTCAATCTTTGACAATCCTGAAAAGCAAAAAATAAAAAAAATGAATTTTTAAGACATGTAGACCAGAATATTTATTTTCTAATACCAAGAGGGTCAGGTTATTTATTTTCAACATTTTCTAGGTCAGAATATTTATTTGAAATGATCGTCCCCTAAGTTAAGGGGATTATTCTATTTAGGGGAAAGTCGGAAAATCCTAATCTTTAGTGAGTCTTCCGAAAATAAATTCATCCAATTAAAAGAAAACCCGTTACAGCTACCGACGCCAGAAGCTCTCATGGATTGATTCTGATTATATCTGGAAAGTCGAATGGTCAGTTTGCATGCTTGACCTGTCTGTCCTTCTTTTTGTCTATATACATGTATATCGCTTTCAATATTATTTTCTGCAATAGTTGGAGACATTGAGATGGAATTCATTTACCGTGTACGTGTTTGTCATTAATATAAATATGTCGATTTTCTTTTACTAAATGTTATTTTGCATGTTTGTCATTTGAAAATATAAATATGTCGGATTTTCATTTACTTACATGTACTGATACTTACTGTTCTTTTGTGTGTTTCTCATATATAAATATGACGATTACCTTTTTACATCACTGCTCTTGTGTATGTTTTATTTGTCATTCTTTAGTGTGTTTCTCATTTATATAAATATTTCGATATTCTTTTACTTAATGTTATTTTAACAAAACATGAAACATTTTAGAAAGTTCTTTATTTTCCATCCATTTTTCATCATTTATTGTGAGAAAGGGGCGGATCCATTCTTGGGTGGTCCTAAAGTCCGATTTTTTTTTAAAATAGCGCATGAAAAAAGACACACACCAGAAAATAAAGTTCAGTTCTGTTTCTAATTATAGATAAAACAGAACAAGCGAGCAAAAAGCTTTTAAAAATCTTGAATTTTCACATCATAGTACTTGACTAATAGCGAGCGGAGCTCGCTGCAAAGGCCCGAAGGGCCTTTGCGAGCGAAGCTCGCATTTATGGTAACGCGTGTACGTAAGTATGGGAAAATGCACGAGCAAAAGATACACATACTTAGAGCTGAAAAAGTATGGTAACAGTACCGCGGATACGGATAAAAGTGACTCGATTCCCTTAAACGACAGAGCAGGAGAACATACCTTGACAAATTCGCAATGGATAGAATTCTTCTATTTTATGGCGCAATAAAACTAAGTGAAACTCGCCGAATTGTTCGTCTGAAAATCAGAAATTCAGCAGCAACTAATCCGCCATCTTTATCACTAATGACGACACAACGGTACGTAATACTTGACGTCATTATTCCTCTGTATGTGACGTCATTGTAGCAGTGCGCTCATTTTCACGTGCAAGAATGGTACACGATTGTAGTAATGGCGCAAGAAGGAACAGTAACACAAAACAGCCGCGATTTTCTAACGCTTTTCAGTGTATCATACAATTAAGATAAATATGATCGAAATAATTATTTGGTAAAGAAGAAAGATTTGATTTTTTTCAATTGATTTCAAGGTCATTAGAGAGGAAAGGGGAGGGATTTCAGACTCCCTCGCTAATGATATACGTCCGTGTAAAGTACATGGGACGGATCCAGATTTTTTTTTTTTTTTTTTTGGCATTGGGAAGGGGAGGTCCAGCTTGACCGGCGGTGAGGGATTCCTGGAGTCCCAAGGTTATGATTTTGAAAAATTTTCGATTTTGAGATCAAGGTTTTTAAGGTTTTAAAGTAAAGTAAAGTAAAGTGATTTTTATTTAGAGTCGGAAATTTGTACATACATAACAAATAACATGAGCTCTGTAGAGCTCTTAAACTGACTATCACAAAGTTTTACAAAATTTTTGGTTTCTTTTTCCTCCGCTCGCACATAAGGCTTTGCCTTGAATCATATTAAATTCGACAAATGGTGATCGATCTAGCGAGCCAGCGATTTTTTTAAGAATTGGAATAAAATCCTTTATAATTATTCGTGTCTTTTTCAGCTTCATTACTCTAAGTGTCCTTGTTTGTAAGGTTGTATAAGTGTCATTTGCTAACTTTCAATTATGAATAATTTAAAGTGAGCACTTTAACGATGGTGACTCATCACGTGTGCGCACATAGCACTGCGCAACGTTTTAGACGATTCGAACGTCATCGCGTCATACGCATGACGTTATAACGCAGGCGATGTCGCATAAGATAAAACGCTAGAATGCTCGATTTAGGACTGTACATAGGTAATATCAAATAACGTATATCATCACTGATGGGGTCAAGGGGGTTAAGGCTAAATAAATATATACCAGCTCAGAGGGAATGGGGTTTTATTTTTCTTCAATACACAGAATCTACATGATCCGGATTTATTTTCGTCTGTCTTTCGGGCTGTACGTTTTTATTAAATTTTTCCGAAAAAAAAAATCAAGCCGGTTTTTCTTCTAATGCGAAAGTTTTTATCCTCCCGTAAGATCAATTGGCATTTTATGAATGTCATAGTCTAATTTAGAATTTTGTTTCAATGTCGCTCTCTCTAGTGAAAAACGTACCTTGTTCGAGTAAATATATTCATTTGTACGTGTTTGAAGATTCCTAGAATCCTTGCAATCTCTCAATATCACCCTACCGTATTTTTTTTTCCAGAGAACTGGATTGGATTGGGCGTAACAGGGACGTATATTTATAAATCTATTATATACGCTCATGAGCGTAAGTGCCCCCCCCCCCCCCCCTTTCCCCATCCCGTCCTTCCCCTACGATCTTCATTGTGGTGTTAAAAATAGATTGTAGCTTTTTTTATGATAAAATCTCCGGAAGGTTGGTATTGCCTGGGTAAGGGCCGAATCAGTGCAGTCATTTATATGCTTGTTTCGAACATCGTGGCAAATTCAATCCCCCCCCCCCCTTCATCCAAACTTATTGATTTGGAATACATTTTTTTATGTTGAAGCTGTAAACTTTCTTTTCGGTACGCTTTGCTTAATATTACGTTTTAATGGATTCATATATCATAAACATATAATACGTATGTGTTTCGAGTCTTGAATAATAACTAAGCAATTTATTAACATGGGGGTCTGGCTAGATGGAAAGGGGAATGCAACAAGCGAACCCCCCCCCCCCCCCCCCCCCCCCAAAAAATCTCCGGACGGATATATTAGGGGGAAAAGATTCTGGCCAGAAGGAATCATGAAATAGCCCCCCTTCTGTCATCCAACATATAGAGATACTCACTCCGTGTTTGATATTTTTTACATCTTGTGGCCGAAATTTTGCGCTGAAACTTTTAAAAGAGTAATTTTCAACATTTGGAGAATTGAAAAAATATAAAAATAAACCGACCCGAAGGGCCGACGAAAAAAAAATCCGGCTCTTACAATTGCTGAAAAAAAATGGCTTGCAGAAGCCATCCTGTAACCCCCCTCCCCCCACCCCACCCCCTCCCTTTCCCCATGCTCACTTATTACTATGACATAGAGAAAAATACAAATTTCAAGATATAATTCTAGCTAGTAATGTAAAATTCATGCGTGGGAATGACATAAAAACATTAATTGTGATCTTATCATCAGTAGATAGTCCTATGTGGAGGGGGCAATCATATTTTAAGGACTTCTACAACATTTACCATTTTGAATAATTAAGATTTTTTCAATATTAAGATAATCGTTTTACAGAAAATTTGCTGGGCGGGAAAATTTGAGGCGGAAGAAGAATTTATTGAGTTTTTTGCCTTGTATTTTGGATTATATAGAAAACCGGGGACCATCTCGGGATACTTATTGACTGATTCTCCACGTCCACGAGCACCTATGACTTGAGTTGTATATGACGAATGTGGTGTGGAAAAAAAAGAAGATTTTTTTCAATATATATTTTTCTTGAAATCTTGTTTAAAAATATTCCCCTAGGCCAGGAATGTAGTCAAATGTAACCATCCCGTTTCGTTCGATATATTGAATATTGAAGTTCTGATTTCCCTTTTGTTTATATTGACTTAATTTAAACATAATCAATACTTCATTTCTTCATACATTGGCGGATCTAGCGAGGTGGATAGGGGGGTTGCAACCCCCCCCCCTTTGGTCCGACCAAAAAAAAAACGAAGAAGAAGAAGAGAGAGAGAGAGAGAGCTTATATTAAAAACTTAATCTCTGTCCTTCTAACTTAACAAGCTTTCAACACCAAGGTGTACAACATTTGTGACCTGAAGTCTGAATATTATAATGTTGAAGATGTGAGGCTTATAAAATAATCTTTGCTCCGATGCGTGTTTAATAGTTATAAACACATGCCCCCCCCCCCCCCCCCACGTTAAAAAAAGGGGGCACAACCATGTTTGTGCCCCCTCCCCCATCCCCCACTTTTCAATCACAAAATTTTATGATGCATTAACATTGTTTAAAATAGCAACATTTTGTACCATACAATTTTTCGTTAATTTTTCAAGATTTTTCTTTGGCTCGCTGCTTTATAGACTTTCTGAATAATTTAGCTACTCTGATCCATCCTTTATACGTATTACTTTATCAACGTACATGAAGACATTTAACTCAAACTTACACGTACTTGTTAATGATAGAGGGTATAGAAAGTATTTTCTGATAAGTCAATATTTTGCTAAAATTTCCTGGCTCGCTACCGCTCGCCAGACATGTACTTAGAATTTAGAATTGCGCCAGAAATGTTAAAATCCCATATTTTAAAATATCTTCCCCCCTTTAAAAGATAATTGAAAAGATATAGATTATCTTTGTCAAGGACTTATAAACTGTTTATAAGTCCTTGTCTTTTAGTAGTCAATAATGCACCCTTTAAGGTATTATTGCAAAACAGAAGCTTTTGATAGTATGCATTCAACATCCCCCCTTTCAAAATCTTCAACCCCTCCTTTGAAAAATTCCTAGATCCGCCTATGTCATATTTTCTGGATCGCTACTCTCCGACGCCGGTTACTGTTTGAAACCAAAGAGTAAACATCCATGCACGCCATGCATTTTACGTTACTTGCAGGAGGAGAGGTTTATGCCCAGCACTTTTCTTTTTCTTTGTTTGTTAGATTTTCTATGAGCAGTATCCTTTATAGCTGCACTATGAACCCCCTCCCGTCTTATACAAGGCGTAGGAAAAGGGGGGGGGGCAGCGGGGGCACATCCCCCCACTTTGAAAAGGGGGGGGGGACACAACCATGTTTGTGCCCCCCCCCCCCCCCCCCACTTTTCAATCACAAAATTTCATGATGTATTAAGATTGTTTAAAATTGTTTAAAATAGCAACATTTTGTACCTTCTACAATTTTTTCGGTCAATTTTCAAAATTTTTCTTTGGCTCGCTACCGCTCGCCATTTCTTTATAGACTTTCTGAATAATTTAGCTATTCTGATCAATCCTATATACATATTACTTTATCAATGTATATGAAGACATTTAACTCAAACTATATAGAATATTATTAAATGTACTTGTTAATGATAGAGGGTATAGAAAGTATTTTCTGATAGGTCAATTTTTTGCTAAAAAAAATTCCTGGCTAGCTACCGCTCGCCAGACATTTATTCATGAACTTAAAAATTTAGAATTGCACCAGAAATGTAAAAATTTGTGCATACAGAACATGAAACCCCCCCCCCCCCCCCCCACTTTTTTTTTTTTTTTTGCTTGTTAGAATTTTTGGGATTTTGTGCCCCCCCCCCCCCCCCTCTTTTCAGGCAGAGCTACGCCATTATTATATTATTAGTCTTTCACTGAATACGACGTCTTCGTTGAACACTAAGCGAAATACATAGTTTTTATAAAGCTTACGAAAATCTAAATCGAAGTGTGTATTCTACATATATAAGGGAAATAAAACATCGTCTCTCTAACATTTGGATAGGAAATAGGTCAGTAAAATAGGTAGGTTTTAGCTTATAATGCGACGAATTGCTTTATTTCCCAGCAATTTAACCAATGGACACTGACTAATATGATATTGCCCATTCTTTCAGTATTCGAGAACAATCTTCGTGTTGAGTCAATTTTAATGAGACTTTACTACAGGAATACATATTTGTTTAAATAAAAATGAATAAGATTCTATGATATGAACGTCATTTATTGAAATGTTTCGACGCTATGATTTGTATATATATAAAATCTAGGTATGGCGTCATCATGGACATGAAAGCTTCTTTCAACGCTTTATCTTGCTCTTATATTAACACCGACCTATGTATTTTCATATATCAATTGAAAGATCAAGATTTATATATTCATTCTGTCATAACTAGAAAAAAAGTTTAATACTCCTTTGAAGTGAATTTTTTAGGCACAAAATGATAATTTTACGAATTTTTACATTTTTTTTACATTAAATTGAAAAGGACGCTACTTTTCTAAAATAAAGTTATTTTCTTTCATATATATGTTTTTTATTGAAGAAAAGTGTCTTCTTTTCATTAAAAGTTTCAAAAATCACATAATAACATTCTTTTCTCAATTACTAAGGCACCGTCCATTTGATATTCTGGGGGGGGGGGGGGGGGGGGGCTTGGGTTTTTTGTTGGAGCAAGATTTTTTTTTTTCGCCCCGGACCGGGGCAAAATTATTTTTTTCTCGCAAAGTTGGAGCAAGGAAATTTTTTTAACAATGTTAAGAATGTTTGTGTTTTATCAATAGAAATTATTTATATTTTTACTCACAACTCTAAATATTGATATATCACTTAATTTTTATGCAAGTATTCAATCATCTTCTAAACACAGCAGACAAATAAAAGAATTTTACAATACAATTCTCAATAAACAAAATTTATACAAGGTACATGCATCTAAGAGGGTTTGAAGGGAAGGTCTTTCAGACAATTTTTTAAATGAAGAATTGTAAATTGGTGAATAACCGAAGATTTCTTTCCAAACTAAATTATAAGAACATGAAATTAGACTCTATGGAGTTTGATGCATACATTATACATGTATTAATACATCTTTTAAGGAAGCCCATTCTTTATTCACATACATGTATACTTTTGATATCTGCAAAAATATGAACTTTGCAATTAGAGAATAATGTTTTGATAGAAACCTTTGGCGAGCGAAGCGAGCCAAAAAAATTTGATATAAATTGAAAACTGCGGCGAGCGAAGCGAGCCGGAAAATTTTCAAGAAATTTTATGGTAATTCTTCAAATTCAGATTATTTGTAAGAGCAAGATTATTTTTTTGTGTCACACCATAAGCAAATTAATTTTTTTCATCAAAATTCAGAGCAAAATTATTTTTTTCGAAAAAAACCCCAAGCCCCCCCCCCCCCCCCCAGAATATCAAATGGACCGTGCCTAATGCTTTTCTGGAAATGGGTTATTTTTGTCTAAAAATAGCAACAGAAATTCTCTTAATCTATTATTAGCTATATCTCGAAATTTTCAACACCGACCTTGGTATATCGATATGTAAAATTAAAGTATGAGAATTGTTCTTCATATGTGGCCCATTTTTATAAAAAGTTTAATACTCCTTATTATATGAGTCACCATCCTTAAATTATTCATAATTGAAAGTTAGCAAATGACATAAGGAAAGTGCAGCAACATTTGAAAATAATTACGTAAATTCTGGCATGCGGAAGTGAGCCAGAGAAAACTTTTGAAATGCTGACGGCAAAATATTATCAAAATGAAAGATTTCCAAGACAAATTCATGTTATATTTTTCAAAATATTATAACAGATCACAATTCCGGAAATCGTCGACAAGGACGTTACTTATTATTTAGATTCGCCTTTTGTATTTCCTGCGGCGTGTTAGCCGCTCGATTTTCGACTTTTCAGTCTTTATTTTCTTTATATCACTCGTTTGAACCGTTTTACACTGAAAAAATGTCACAGCAACAAAAACCACCTCAGGTAGTTACAACTTTACCTTGATAATTGATAAATAGGATTAAGGTTTATTAAGAAATTACCTCTTTCCACGAGGCTCTCTATTGAAACGTGATAAGCACGATTTTGACTATTTATTCTTGAGAAATTTAAGTAAACAGATACTGTTCAATAGATCTTGCTTTAAGTAATAGTTTTTGGTATAAGCATATGGTAATGGCTGCACATAATTCATGCAGATGAGACATTTTCAATGTTTATTTTAACATGATGTTCTGGGGCATAGCTGCCGTACACACATGGCAGGTCGGGGAAACGGCAAATCTAGCTATTAAAGCTAGATCTAGCTTTTAAAGCTCGTTCTAGCTTTAAAATGGACCAAATTGAGCAGTTTTATTTAGAACGTGTGAAAACGAAGACGTTGCGCACTTGCGCCTCGATGGATATCGTAATGTTTACGTACGAAAACGAACATTGGATCTTAAAATCGGAAACTCAGCGTTGCATTTACGAGTGCAGCTGCATATGTGCATTCAAGGAAAAGGTAAATATTCACTTGTTTACACCTTAAATGACTTACCTTTGAAGATTTAATGTCCTATTAATTTAAAAGAATGTTTTTAACTTGCAAATCCGCCATTTTTAATTTACCGATCTAAGTGGATTCACTGTTTGCAAGAGAAAAGATCAACTAGCAGACGGATATGCATTATTCCGGTATAAAAGTAGGATGTTGGTCCCGTTTTTGCATTTAAATTAAATCTTTTAAAAATTGATTTTTTTCATTTTATTTTCATGTTTTGAACAATTACATGTAAGTTATGTATAACAAGAACAAAATAAGGATTTAAAATCGAAATTATCGAATTTTTAAAATTATTTGTATCAGGTGAAATATGTCTTCGACGATCCTACTTTTATACCGGAATAATGCATATCCGTCTGCTAGTTGATCTTTTCTCTTGCAAACAGTGAATCCACTTAGATCGGTAAATTAAAAATGGCGGATTTGCAAGTCAAAAACATTATTTTGAATAAATAGGACATTAAATCTTCAAAGGTAAGTCATTTAAGGTGTAAACAAGTGAATATTTACCTTTTCCTTGAATGCACATGTGCAGCTGCACTCGTAAATGCAATGCTGAGTTTCCGATTTTAAGATCCAATGTTCGTTTTCGTACGTAAACATTACGATATCCATCGAGGCGCAAGTGCGCAACGTCTTCGTTTTCACACGTTCTAAATAAAACTGCTCAATTTGGTCCATTTTAAAGCTAGAACGAGCTTTAAAAGCTAGATCTAGCTTTAATAGCTAGATTTGCCGTTTCCCCGACCTGCATGGTACAGGTAAATATTTGACCCTTACGAACTTGGGAAAATTTTTAGAAATCTCATGATGTTACAATGCAATTTCGATGCTTGATCGAGGTTCGAAGCTTGTTTGTCCGAGGAATAGGTAAAAGCATTGTGACTTCACGATATTTTGCATTTTTTCCCCCCACAATCGGAAGGGTCAATTTATCTCTTTTGATATTCTTCCATGGTCTGTATACTATGCTAGAAAGAGCGTCATCAGTAAACAACAGTATCCAAATGGACACTCAAAAGAGATTATACATGTAGTTGCAGGATATGCCAGCACACATCATGTAGATCATAGAGATAGAAAAAAAATTTGACTGAAATGTCAGAGAGACTTGGAGAAAGAGAGACTCTGAGATACATTTGGGAATATGATGAATAATGGGAAGATTATTTGTCATAGTTCTACTATAAATTTTTTTTTTTTTTTTATTTTTTTGTTCACACATTCTAAAGTTGAACATGACATTGACTATATATTTTAGCTCAAGTCAAAATCGTGCCTTCTCCTCTAAAATGGCACAAATTTAGAAGAAAAACTTTCATTTGGCTATAAGGGCTTGAGGTATGTATGTGTAGTAGGGTAGGAAAAGATGTGCCCAGACCAGGGTTCGAACCCAAGGCCTCTATACCTGCAGGCAAGCACTCTAACCACTGAGCTATCCAGGCCGATACACCTGGCTCTGCCACACATGAATAAACTTGAAGCTTCAACAGTTTAATTTTGCCTTTCCCATAGATTGTTTCTATTCTCTTGTACTGTATTGGGTAGTGTTGGAGGAATGTTAAGTACATGTAATGTAATAATGTATATTGCTGAAGCAAACAGCTTATAAAAACCATGTTCCTGTATTTTAGTCTAAAGATTTATGCATAGTAAACCGACTTTTTATAAAAATGTTTCCTTGCCTTAGTTTATAATAATTTCATTTTTATTTAGACTGGTGATAAAGATAAGGAGAAAGAGAAGAAAAAGAAGGAGACCATTCTTGATCTGGCAAAATATCTAGATAAAAGTATACGAGTAAAGTTCAGTGGCGGTAGAGAAGGTATTTCTGATGTCATTTCTTTCGTTCTTAGACAATTTTAAAAGTCATAGATGCAATGTTGATTTAACCAAAGTAGATTCTATTCAATATATAAAGAACATGTTTGTTCTCATCTTTTTTTCATACACATTAAATTCAAACCTCTATGAAAATATTGTATCAAAAACAAGACATGCCATAGATTTCAGCCGGGTTGGCAGGTTCTAAAAGATGCAGCTTCCCAGTTGTCCGTCTCTGTCTTTTCATAATTGTTGTAATACCTGCACAATCTGTATACACATGTACTACTACTTGATCTTGTTCATGAAAGTTTTCCTGACTTTACATACCTTTTCCAGCAAGTGGAGTTCTGAAAGGATATGACCCATTGTTGAACCTGGTACTTGATGACACAACGGAGTACTTGAGAGGTAATTGAATTATCTACTATTTTTTTTTTTTAATTTCTTTTTAGTTATGGTAGTTGATAAAATTAAAGAAGTTTCACTTAAATGTTAGCTTGCCATAAATTACACCATGTTTTAAGGCAGGTTTGTAAGTTTAATACATCAGAAATGAAATATGATTATTTGATGTCTTTTTTGTACATTTAAATTGATGATATATTTTCACCTATGGAAGTAGTTTATTGCTCAGAACTTTGAAAATTAAGCACAATAGATATTTCATTGTGTTTTTTTTTGGAATTTATGAGAAAGTTTGTCATATATAATGTCAGAGCTGTAATTCTCATGAAAATATAGATTTACAATTATAAAAGAAGTTCAGAAAACTTGTCAAAATAGAACAATATTCTGAATAAAATCTGATATTCGCAAAACGTAAAGGGAGATAACTCTAGCCATTCAGAAAGAGATATGGTTGTGTGGGAACACTGTATTCAGGTAAAATTCAGCTGAATCTTTTATGCTGTCTACGGAAATCAGTATTTCACAAGCACATCATTCTTTTTCTTCTTTCATTAAGATCCTGATGATCCATACAAGTTAACAGAAGACACCCGCAGTCTGGGACTCGTCGTCTGCCGGGGAACATCAGTGGTACTTATATGTCCAGCTGATGGTATGGAAGCTATAGCCAATCCATTTGTACAACAAGAGGGATGAAAATAATGAAAAACTATTAAATGTTGTATATTTTATGATCAAGATTGTACTTATGGAATGACGTAGTGCAAACTGTTTGCAACTTGCGGATGATGGTTTCAGCAAGAAGTTTTGTAACGACATTTCACAGCCCGTTGACACTGAATATTTTTCTCTTCTTGCATATTATTATTCCTTGATTTGGAAATGTCAAATTGGTTATTGTCAAAATTTTGGTACAAAAAAATTTGTCAGTGAGAGCTTGTCATACACGTACATTGTGTACATCCATGGTTTCATGAAAAATTAAATATTTTTATTGTAAGTTTATGTCATTTTGATCAATTCTTAAAATGAGTTTGTCCATTACAAGTGTTAATATTGTGTTATAATTCATTTTTTTTCACGTGCAACAAATGTTGACTTCTTTTGTTGAAATAGGCTACTTTGCAAGACGTCCCTCAGGTTATCAGAGTTCTAGAGTTTTGTTTATGTATTACTTATCTAAATGTTGTTATTTGCCTTCATTTAGAACATTTTTCAATCCAAATAATCTCCATAAAATTGCCAAATCATGAACTGTTTCGTTCCACTTTCATATTATGCTGTTTGTAATTGAGAAGATCAAAATATGTCATAATTAGAGCTGCAACGAGTCGGGAACTTCTCGATTTGGTTCAATTTTGATTTTTATGTCTCGATTCGGTTTTTTTCGGTTCAAGTTTTTTGCAATATAATTTTCCATGGATATTTTATTTATTTTCCTTTTATTTGAAAAATTCAATGGAAAATCTCATCTCAATCTAAAAAAAAATGTATAAAATACCCAGTTCATGTGAAAGCACTGTATGATATGTATGTTTATGTATGATGTGGAAATATTATTCAAGCCACCCCCCCCCCCCCCCTCCACAGAACGGCCTTCTGGGGATATAAATTCGATACTGTGTACAAAATATTTACGATAACTAACCATAGACTATTAGGTAAAATACTTTAAAAGAGGCAATTTTGAATTTGGGGTAGCACTCCCGCGCTCGTTGAAATGCGGTTAAAGCCGCCAGTTCGAATTTCCTCTGACCCTGTATTTTCTTACGAATTGCTAGGTAAATGCAATTGAGAGGTTCACCTTTTATTCTAAATCACCACCTAAAATCATTCTTATTAGGAATCCTGCGATTAGTGAATACTTAAAGTCGAAATTAGAACGTTTTTCTGAATTATTTAGACTATTCGACTCGAATCGTTTCTGACCACTACGACTCGCGATTCGAGTCAGAGCTAAGAATTGCGATTCTCGGTGCACCACGGTGAATCGTTGCAGCTCTAGTCATAATATTTTCAAGCATTCTCTTAGAAAAAGAAACTGAATGATTATATGCTAATTAAGTGCTTCTTAAATCATATGCTCTAAATCACAATGGAATTGTGTCATTGTTCCCTAAAATGTTAGAAGTTTTCATATCAGATAACATGGACTTTAATTCTATACTTGTAAATGTACCATAGCATTTGAAGTCCTTTTTTTATGTATGATAATACTAAATGAACATGATAAGGGAGGTAAATCTTATTGTTTGTTACTGTATTTTTGCAAATTTGTTGTATAAGCTGAGTATAAGCTGACAATTTAGTTTTAATTATGGATCACAAAACACAAATCAAGTTATCTTGAGATTTATTTGGTATAAATGGGTTTTTCTTGGTCAAAATATATGGTAAATTAGCCTCTGCATTGTAAGCAGGTCTTAAAACAAGAATGTACATCAATTAACAAACTTAAAGATGAAAAGGTCCATATAATTATGGGAATAAATCCATAACACACAATGTAATTGTCTCTAAAAATAAACAACAAACAAAGACTTTTTAACAAGGTTTTTTGTTCAAAAAGTGATAAGAAAATGGTGTAAATATAGATAAGTAGTGTAAACAGAAAAAAATTTGGAACACCAATGACAAGGACAATTTTTTAATCTCATAAATGTACAGGGATACATTGTAGAGAGGAATATATTGAAAAGATTTGCCTATCAAGGCAACTTATCACTCTTGAAATTATTTTACATCTATGGAAAGAAAAAGCTATGAAGCTAAGTTTGCACATCATATAGAAATATAGAATTCTAAGTCAAGGTCATGAGATCATTGATAAGGTATCTGGATAAAAATCTGTGCACAATAAGTACAAGTCAGATCTCTTGTAGCATAAGAAAATGTTTGTGTAGCATTAGTTCAGTGATGGCATCACAATTTAGTTAAGGTTGAAGTCAAGGTCATTGTTTAGAACCTTGATATCGTTTGCATACCTGTCAACTTTGAAATGAAATAAAGAGGGAGATATCTCTCCTTTGCTCTTGAAAAAGAGGGAGATTGCGCGTTAACCCATTTTGCTATATTTTTAATGAATTGCGGCATTTTGCGCAAAACCAATTTTCAAGTAATTTCATTGTGCTGACATTTCAATGCAAAAACATTCATAAACAATGAAACATGTATCAATTAATCTATTTGATCCATACAGCTTTTCTTGCATTTTGTCATGCAATTTTTCATGAAATGCTCTGAATGTCGCTATTTAGAGTAATTCTTCTTTGGTAAATATGCCAAAAGAGGGAGAAAGAGGTTGACTGGGCAAAAAGAGGGAGATTTTGGTCTCCCTCGAGGGAGGAATTAACTCTGGGCCTTATGTGCCAGTGGGCACAAAGAGGATAGGTGAGGTGGTGGTCGAGGGAGGAATGTCAAGGAGGGAGATGAGATAAAAAAAGAGGGATAGTCTCCCCAAAAAGAGGGAGGGTTGACAGGTATGCTTTTAAAAGTTTTTCATGAATGGAGTTACTGTTAAATACATGTATAGAGTTACATTATGACACAAGTTTTATGCCATAAAAAAGGAAAATAGGTCACAATCATCAATTTCAAATACAAGTGTATAATTATTTGTGATTAAATTACATGTACGCTAATACAATTTATTTGCATAATGGAATATCATACAATTTCAATTTAAAAATATAATTTCAAAATTATTGACAAAAGCAATTAGCACCTCATTGAATGATACTTTGTACACACATTCACAGGCTTGAGTTTTCTATTTTTGCCAAGTAGCTATATAAATGGGATAATACCTACATGCTATAACTTTTGGAAATTCCATGCAAAATTAAAATCAGCCTTTTTATATCATCCAAGAATACAAAGAAACGTATATATAAGTCCCTATTCCCAAAATATCAAAATGACTCATTTTTAAAAAGCAAATTGTACCTACAGGTATATAAGCAAAATCTTTAATAATACCTTGTATAATGAGATTCATACACATTCTGACTAACTATTCATGATAGTACAAAAGAGTAAGTAACCCCAAGCCTTTTAAGCTATGTACATGAGAATTCTTTTTATGTAGGATCTGAAAAGTCTGTTATTTCTCGGGGAATTCTCCTATATATTACCACAATGCTACATTTTCCGTGTGACGTGCCGTACTTTGATTTGGTCCGTACTGCCCCTGCGTGCTATTTTTGGAGCTGCGTCAGTGTCGTCAGTTGGCGGGCCTTGAATGAGCTTGAATTCCTTAGCCTCAACACTGTCTTCAAAACAACCAAAGATATATCTGCCGGGACCGTACGGTGTCCTGCCCAGCAAGAAGTTGGCAAAAATCTGCTCATAACTACTAACGTTCAGAGGATATCTACCATGCTACAATTGAAATTAACAGAAATGAAGGAGTGGAATATAACAAAAATTACAAAGACAACAAGCGTAGATCTAAAGGGGTCAGCATCCCCTTAGAATTGGCCAAAAATGCTCATTTTTTTCCGCTTTTTTAACGAACATATTTTTTTCATTTAATCCCAAAACATTAAGCTAAATATACAATATTAATGTTTCTTACATCTGTCATATCCTGGAAGGCCTTCTTGGAAACACTTAATGCCTCTTTTGGATCCAGGTGAACAATGTTCACATAGAAATCACACAACTCTTTTTCATTGATAACACCATCCTCTAAAACGTTAATTAAAATGATAGAATAGTCTGGATTAATATTATACAATTATTGACTGAGAATGAGGGCAATATATGATTTGTTGGACCTGAAGATAAATATTGCCCGAGGTCGAAGGCCGAGGGCTATATTTTGTCTGAAGGTCCAACAAATCGTATATTGCCCGAATTCCCAGTCAATAATTGTTTTGTTATACCTTACATCAATACTGCAGCAACGAACCGATTAGCCCGGCATGTTTACATTCATTTTCTTCTATAAGAGAAAGAGCGCGGAAAAATAGGTAGAGCTAATAGCGTCATCAATGACGTGACGTCACAAACGATGTACCGTTTATCGGTCAATATTTTTTGAAATATTGCCCTAGGGCCAATATTGATGTAAATATTGACCGCTTGGTCAAATATTCGAATTTATAGGCATTTTTCCTATGGGGATTTTATATAGAGATACTGACAAGGGTATAACAAAAACTGTTTGTAACATGTGTAATAAGTGTTATACATCTTGTTTTGTAAAAAGTGTACGCTTTGATACATAAACTAATCAGTACAAAGCTGAAAGGAACATGAAATATTTAGCATAGCATTTTGATACATAATTTGTCAAAAATGAAAAAAAGTTTATTATAGATTGTTTGCCTTATGATGATATTCTGTATTACATTTGAACTCTGTTTGAAAAGAGCACTGCATTCAACCATTCATACAAATTAGACAAATTAATTCATGTTTGTAAAACATATGCCCTAACTGTGACAGATTGACTCTTATGGCAACAATTTGTGAAAGAAAATATGGTCATGACCTATAGACCCTAAAATCAATAAGTGTCTTCCCTTTAAGTTCATTCAGTATTCACATAATATCATAATTTGGTTATTAGTGATAGAGTTAGTTGATGAGTTACCATCTGAAATCCATATTTGAAGTCTATTTCTCCAAACAGTGACCTTGACTTTTGACCAAAAGATTCATAGGCTTCTTCACTCTAAAAACAATCATATCCACTTCTGGTTTGAATAGGTAAGGGTTCTTCTGTTGTCATCTAAAAACCATTATTTTCCATGTAGTTTTCCAAACGGTTACCTTGACCTATGACCTATTTATCCCAAATCAATAGATTTCTTTGCTATCTAATAAATTAGCATATATCCAAATTTGATTTGGATAGTTAAAATTTGATTTGGATAGTTAAAAAGGCTCAAGCTCTTGAGTTATCATCTGGAAACCATGAAATTAAGTGTATTTTTCTTAACAGTGACCTTTGACCTATTGACCCCAAAATCAAAGACTAACAAAGCAGACTCTTTATGACCTTCACCTTTCCATGGCAGGGGCATAAAAACTACTCACCATCTCGGTCCATAATCATGAAGAGGGACTTGGGTAGGAGTCTGAGCCATACTGGAAAGTTACCCATCCCCATACTACCCACGATCAGGTTTGACCACAGGTCATACCAATCATCTAAACTAACCGTCCCTGTAACAATAAGATAAACTTTTACTCGTAATATATACTGAAATTTCCTTTTACTCGTAATATATACTGAAATTTCCTTTTACTCGAAATATATACTCAAATTTTCCTAAGTTTTTTTCATCATCAGATCTTTAATACGATTATCTCTGAAAATGTCGAGCAATGCACAGGGTCGATGTATCATAGCTTAGTCACAAACCTTTTCCTTTGCACGAACCCTTTCCTCTACACAAACTCTTTCCTCTACACACACCCTTTCCTCTATGCAAACCCTCTCCTCTACACACACCCTTTTCTCTACACACACCCTTTCCTCTACACAAACCCTTTCCTCTTCACAAACCATTTCCTCTACACACACCCTTTCCTCTACACAAACCCTTTCCTCTACACAAATCCTTTCCTCTGCAAGGTTATAATAAAAGCATACATCGACCATGTTGAGCAATTTAGGAACCATTCTCACAAGTAACATATTCTGTCCAATTTTACGACAATTATCAGTGGCGGATTTAGAGGGGGGGCCCAGGGGGCCCGGCCCCCCCCTTTTTCACCCAAAGTTATTGATTCAGAATACCCTTTCTATGCTTAATCTCTTTACTTTGGGGGAAATTTTCGGCTCGCTTCGCTCGCCACACTTAATTTTTCATTAGCTGTCTATTTTGTCGTCTTCACTTTGTCTTGAACTTTCTTTGTCATCATGTTTGAACGGATTCATATGTCATAAACATATACAAAATTCTAAATGAAATTAACACTTGAATAATTACCAAATGCTTCATTTTCATTGGCCGATCTAACCAGTTTAGACAGGTGGATAGTGGGGTTGCAATGCCCTAATCTTCCCAACCTTCCCCAATTGGTCAAAAAAAAAAAAAAAAAAAAAAAATAGAGGATGGAAAATGAGAGAGATATTGTAATCTTATGACAAAATGTAACCATCTATTCCAAAAATTTCCCGGCTCGCTCCGCTATATACATTGAACATGTATGGATGACTGAACCTACGCTCGCCAGTATACCTATAAACTTAAGTAAACGTATCAAGAAACTTCTATCTTCTAAATGCAACATGCAGTTGGAATGACCCCCCCCCCCCCCCCAACTTATTAATTAAAATCACCAGTCTTGAGCTTCGGTTTGTGGAGGTCTTCTTTTTTCGTCTTCGACCTTTTTTTTTTTTTTTTTTTTTTGCTTGTCGGTTTATCTTTGAACAATTTTCTTCGAGCTGAAACTTTGGGCCCCCCCTTGTCTGAAATCCTAGATCCGCCACTGATTATTGAATATGTACTGACGGACAGACAATTTTCCTGACAGGGGAGTAGAAAGACAAGAAAATAAATGAAACGTACTCTCATCTTTACCACAACCTTCGTCGTGTGATGCCTTTTCCATCAGAATTTCAAAGAAAGCATCGTGTACCTCCGTCATCTCTCGGGCCTCTTTGGAATCATTTGGCCATTTAGTGTAATCCAAAATTTTCTGAAAAATGTATTTAAATCATTTTCAAGTCTTCCTAAAAAATGTGCATTGTTCATGAATACTTCACCTTAAACACGTTTCGTGCGTGCATATAAGCTACAATCAATTTTCAAACTTAGAAAATCAATTAAAATATAATGTTGAATGTCAAATAATATAAACAAAAGATGAATGCTCTTTATCATCTTGACCTTGTAGATATGGACCTAGCTTAGATGATAAAAAGGAATCTTGGTTCGAAAGGGCCATTTGGATGATTTGAGCAGGATTTAACTAGACGTTCAAGTATAATGTGGTATTATATATAACTCGGAAATGGAATTATGCCTTTCAAATGTCAAGTTCGATCCCAGGAGGAAAAAAGGGGGGGGGGTGTCCTATCTATTTGCAAAGTGGGAATATTGCATTTTGGGTAAATTCGAGGTATTGTAACCAACACATAACGTTGTTTTGGACGTTTTACAAGACAAAGGGACGGGAGGGGTTAATTTGCACCTCCAACGTATTTGGGTTCATGAATAGACATGTTATTATTCACGCAATGCAAATGTCTTTATGGTAAATCAACATAAAAATTTTAAGTTTGAATGCACGCAGACTTTTGTGGTTTATTAATAGCATAAAAGTCCGACTTAATTTCTCAGTCAGCACAATGCATAACACGAGAGTCTTCAAGTAGCGTAACTACATGTTGTGAAAAGGACAGCCCCATGATTGCCAAAATAAAATCCATTCGTGGCGATCTTCTCTGAATAGAAAATTCATGCATCATAACGATATCTGTGTGAAAAACACACCTTTTTTTCAAGATTATGTATGAATTTGTACACATTAAAAAAAGAATATATTGCATGCTAATGTATATTTACATCCTAAATCACATAGTAATTCAAACAGAAATTCATCGTATATAATAAATGGTATCAAATTAAATGTCTGCATTTTATAACTTTATACGTAAGTAAAGCGCAGATCTAAATAATTTCAGTGCTAGGTATGTGGTTACAACCGGAAGGAGGGGTGATTGTTAAACAAAATCTTGGACAGAAATGGGGATATCATTCCAGAGTATTGCATGCATTATTGCCCATCCGATCCTATGATTTACATAATTAATTTTTATGGCAACACAATTCTTTTGCCAATTTCATTAATTAACTAAAGGCATATATATATACATGTACATGTATCTCTGATACCTGTAAAGACGTTTACAAAAATCTGATAAATCACCTCTAAGTTGTTCAATTCAACTTAGGCCCCCGATATCAGGAGAATTTAGTCCCCCAAATCAGAGGAGTATAGCTTTAGGGCTGTTTGACAATTAAACTATGACAAAACTACAGTATAATATTTGACATACATGTAGATTTTGAATGGTAATAAAATAATTTTTGAAAAGGCTTTCATATTTCACGTGTAGTCCTTTTGTCAATATCTGTCTGTTGATATCATTTTTTCTCATTGTGCCACTTGCCTCGAGTTTTACCAATTTTTGAAAAAAAGAAAAACACTTGGCAAAACTTTTGATTGGTATGTGAAATAACTTTCACATTTCACGTGCTTTCATCCTTCGGTAAAAGAAGTCTTATTGGTCTAAATCATAAATGCTCATTTTATTTTTATTTTACTATTTGAAAATGTAATAAATTTTGTGCTCCAATATATTCGTTCATTTAATGCACGTACATGCATCTTACTCAATTATTCATTTTTTTTATCAATGTATTTCTTTTAATATATTGATATTGTTCAATATTACAAGAGAAGGATATGGGATAATCTTGAGCGCTGTGGACCCTTGGGCCTCTTGTTTATTATTACATGTCTACCTTCGAATTTGAAATGTGGCATATTCGCAGTCAATATCATTTTCTAAAGTACTAATAGTGTGAGGGCATCAAACTTTCACAGACGCAACTTGCTTGTTTACCATTTATAAATGATACAGAAAGTATAGTTTATTTGAACTATTTTCAAGTTGTGCATTGCCACAATAATTACTTTCAGTGGCGCCACCTACAATGATTTTCATTTTTACAAAGGGAGATTATTCATAAATGTAATTTTGTCCTTCATGTAATTTAACAGTGATGTTTTGATGTGATGCGATCTTTTGTCACGGTTGTTTTTTTCCGTCTGTTTGTCCCCCTTTTCTCGTCTCGTGTGTGTTCCGATATTTATGTTGGGGATCTTCTCCTTACCTTGAATCGAATTTACTTGATTTGCAGAAGCTTTTTGGTCAATGGTAAGTATTAACGTTGTGCTGATCAAATTAATTTGAAAGATTTTAAAAGACCTGTATTTCAAGTGTCAACCAAGATTATGTGGCCATTATTCAAGCTTATATCTAGACGAGATTTGAACTTTACCTGTAAGAAACCAGACAGATCTTTGTACTCAATCAATTCGTTTCCATCAGTATCTACAAAACAAATTCATACTATAACTAATGACCAAAATTTTCAACACATGTATTGATTGAAAGAATTTCATGTTAAATTTGAAGGACTTACTACCTATTGAAACTGCTAAGGGAGCATCCAAGTGTGTTTTAGGGGCATAAAGGACTGTCGGAAATTTGTCTTTCTTGAACTTTTCAGAGCGGGAAAATTTGGGCCCTTTGGACCAAGTTATCATTTTTCCCTAAATCCACAGCGACTGTACAATCCGGACTTTTTTTCGCCAGCCCTTCGGATAGTAATCTGAATACTCTCAAAATTTGAAGTCGGATTTCTTTTAGCAAAGTTTTCCTGCACCCCAACCCTAAAATCAGATGATAACCCACTAAGTGTGATAATCGACAAATATAGTTCGCACGGTTCTTCATCAGTCATCGACGTCCGTCGTCGGCATCCGTCGTGAATTCGAATTCTTCCTCTGCTTTTAAAATTACGAAACTTGATATCCCCTTCCTTGTTTGACAGGAAGCAAGTTGCAGAACAGCTGCACAAAATTATATGAAATTTCTCAGGAAGCAAGGACATGTACTCAATGTTCTATTCCTATAGTTTGTGTATTTTGACATGCTGACCCAGTTAGTAAATCAAGATTGCCACCAATCACCAATGTATCGCATTTTCGCCTTTTTCATTGTAATTGCTTCACAGAATTTCATGAAACTTCTCCGACAAAAAGTACTCAAGTTGATATTAAACTTTTTGACCTGATCGGTTATACAATATATCTATTTTTTTTTCTTTCTGTTTAGGCACCCAGCAGCCCTCTGTTAGGTCAGCTGGCTGTATTGATGTTTCATATATTGCGGGGAACTCATTCGCCAACTGCCCGTTACAGAGTTCTCTAGCCTATTGATCTCCACTCAGGAACTGCTGCAGGGAAATTGAAAGCGAGTAGCACAGTCTATTAAAGGAACAAGAATTGATCAATATTATTTTGAAAGTTGGAAACATGTTGTTTTCAAGTATACACTTGATCTTTTCAAGGCAAGCCTTACAGTGAGAAATTTTATGTTTATACAACAATTGCTCGTTTATGAAAACCTCTGTGTATCCGGATAAATGGGAGGTTGTGCGCACGTAATCCGGATAACCACACCATTTGCTAAAAGCAGATGACCGTCCAAAGTCGGCGCCGTGGGCACATTGGCCTCCTTCCTTTTATGTGTTGTCATTATATAATGTATGATGTTTCTGTACGTCTGTTTCGATTGTTTTGTATGATGTTCTAGTGAATATTGCGGTTTTTTGCGGTTTGCATTTTTGTCTGATGTCATTTATGTGTCACTTTCTTGTGGGTTTGTTTCGCTGGGTGTGTGCAGGGTAGTAATGCTGGAGAGTCTTCCTTTTCCTTGTACATGTAGGTAAACGGTTTTGAAAGAACTTTCATGAAAAGCAATAGACAAGATATCAAGGACAGATCGAGTTAATGCAATGATATACTTACCGAAAAACTGAAAGTAGTACTTCAACTTCTCCTTCTGGAATGGAGCTAACATTACTTTTGATGTCATTTCTGAAAAAAATGTATAGTTTTATAGAGTTTTAAGCATGCTCGAACTGACATTCAATATACAGACAGTGGCGTAGCTTAGGAAAATTAGGGTCCCTGTAAAGTGCGAAACGATACAAAAACGAAACGAATCGATTTGTTTCGTTTCGTTTCGATTTGTTTCGTTTCGTTTCGTTTCGTTTTTGTTTCGTTTCGCACTTTACAGGGACCCGGAAAATTAAGCGGATGCCATTCATTAAACTAGGAGGGTAGTAGACCTCACATACATGTAGTCCTTTTATTGTTTCAGGGTATTGTCTTAATTCAAGTTATTTGAAGAAGACCAAGTTTTGCCTTCGGCAGCTCTAAAGTAAATAGGTTGAAGAACAAAAAGGACCTTAGCACTAAATTCGAAAATTTTCGAAAAAAAAAATCATGTATATATCTATTTATAGAAATTGACAATGAGGAAATAAAACTCTTTACGTTCAGACACAAGGAAAATCTATTAACATGTGTAGGAAACAGATCTGTACAGTGTAATTATACATGTATATCAATAAGCCGCAAGATTATCTTCGGTTTAAACATTTTTAACTCATGCACTTTTTGTTTTCTCATGGATAAACTAGAATAAACGTATAAAAGATGACAAGAATACGAGATGTACAATATTATACACAGTGTAGACGCCGATTTAAATAAAGAGGAATAAGACGGACGAAAGAAATTTACAACTATAATTATAACGTTACTGTTACACCTAAATGTATAAATATTTTACCTTTTTTCCACACATAGAAATATGATTATAGAAAGATCCAAACGTTTCTCATGCGAACAAGGGGGGGGGGGGGGTCCAAACCCGACTATGGGGCCCAGTCCATGAGAATGTTCTATGCAAATTCCATGATCCCGGGACGCAAACCACCCGATTGCCCCCCTCCCCCCAAAACACCCACCCCATCTACGCGCAAAGGAAAAGACAACCATGCAAAGCAATCAATACATTTCCCTTCATACGGTCGATGTAAGAAACTAAATAAGTAACACATGCAATTGGCAAACGGTTCTATGTTGTATGATGATGAATGTTATACCTGCACACAATGATTTTTTTTTTGTGCATCGAACTCTTCAGCTCATTAGTATGTAAATACTGTACTTTCAAATATGCAAATCTAAATAGTTATGAAATGCTACAATGACTTGTATGCACTTACCCTAGCTGGCCTTGAAAAGTTACTCGTTGTATAAATACCAATTCACTACAATCATGTATAAATAAACAAGTACATGCGTCAGCTCCAACTGTAACTTGTAAGTTGGTCAACAAAGAGCGATGGCCATCAAAACATGTAGATGATTTGGGTCACTGGTCATCCATAAAAACAAGTGCCCATTAGGTTCCAACGGGGGAGCGAAGCGTCGACGAACGAAAATAATGAAAACCAAACGGGCCCGTATTGTTGTACATTACATTGTACAGGTCTGCATGTAGCGTAGCGGCTAGCTAACATGTCAATGGTCCTATATAGGCTATGTGTTACACAACTGAATATTTGTTATATACATGTACGCTGGAACTTGCAGATTGCACTTGGATTTCTGACCATAGATTTTTTTCCGGAAGGAGAGGGGAAGGGATGGCCCAGACTGTCTTGGTGGGAGGGGGGGGGGGGGGGGTTCGTCTTTTGATATACATAAAAGATTCCAGGGGGCGCTGATCCCCAACCCCTTTTAAAAGATCTGCGCTTGAGTTAACAGGGTATGAGATAGCCGCTCGAGAGAAAAGATTAAATAGAAGACAACATGGAAAAAAGCTTCCCGAAGCTCATAATGTCTTTCTAAATTCTAGTCAATCACTTGGCTCTCTCACTCTCTCTGAATGCCCACAAAAATATGTCGGATCGGAATTATTACTTAATTTGGGTTCAAAACTCATCGTCTAGTTAACTTCAAAAGTATATTAAATTTGTAACCTAGCTCTGATAAGTTGTACAAGAGAGAAGGAAGTGACGGTAGGGATGCAAAGACAGTGGAACAAAATGATCTTTTTTTGCGTAAAACTAAATACAAAATGTATATTCCCTGTAAATTGTTGAGATTACTCGATCTTCTGTCTTGAAAAACGGGAATAGTGATGGAAAAATATGGCAGGAATGTTTTTTGTTTTTGTTTGTTTGTTTGTTTGTTTGTTTTTTTTTTTGCGACCCTGACGCATGGAAAAAAAAACGTGTGGCCGCCTAACCATCGTCGGAAACCCACGGCATCTTCTCCGTTCTATAATCGTAGGGCAATAGGCTGTGGGTTTCCGACGATGCCGCCTAACTGGCCTTGCCCTATATACATGATATAGTATGGTTACCTCGAGGGACCAGCGAATTAAAATAAAATGCTTACCTAATTTTTCATTTCGTTTTCGAGTGCCAAATATCGAGATTATTTCATAATTATTGTAAAATTTCGAATTCCGCAGTCGCAAGTAGAGTATGCAGTACACGGGCCAGACGTTTTGAAATATGCGTAATTAATTATATTATGATGCACTGAAATTATCGGCTTAGAGTATGCGAGTTATCATTCTTTCTGTCTGAAATTCCCTTTTTGATTAAAAACAATTAATTCACATCACTTTTTTTCAACGTCCTCGTTTCGAATAAACCTTTTTCATGATTTCTGAAAAAAATCTGCCAACAGTTGACTATTAAAACATGATTATTATCGCAGTCGGGAAAAAAAAGATGCGAAACAAAATACTTGTACAACAGGAAAATGATAAGAAAATTCAAGATGTCAAATGTATCGGTACATGTACATACATGTACTAGTAATAAGTGACGCTGGATCAATTCTTCGCCCATCGACTTATCCGTGACTCCGTTCAAAATACACGTGAGTAAAATCTACTTTGTAGTAAAGAAAAAAGAAACAATTAAAAAATGATTAAATGTTTTAAAATCTTTCGATACTCTATATAAAGGAAGACCTCTGTTATGGAGGGGGATTAGGGTCACAATGCTATTTGACTTGCTTACATGCTTCATGCTATGTTGCTTCATTCAATGTTTGATTATTCCATGTTCATTTGTCTTGCTTTCATTTCAAATTGACTTTATCTTTCTTCGTTGTGTAATTTAATTTGCTTCCCTGCATTTTACATTTGTCCTTCGTCAATGCATAACTGTCATTATATCATGCGTTATGACATCCTTCTTACTGCCATTATTCTTTCGTCTTAATGCTATTATTGCTTCGTCAATGCTAACTTCAATTTTGATACCAGATGGCGCTTCGCGCGACCACATGTGCCCGTTCCTTGAAATGAACTTTGAAACATCCCCTGTCGTTAGAAATTTCTACGGTATCGTTCGGAACGTAATTATATTATCGCACGAGAGGACAGAAGTAGATTGGTTGTTTAAATATTTGAAAAATATTATGAAGTAATTAGTAAATATTTGATTTTGTATGCATCAGATTTTTGTAACTTTTAACACTATAAAATACCGACGATTCTGAAGAAACTAGTAGCGTAGTGGTTAAGACCGTAGCCATTGTACTTTATTTTACACCTTTCCGAGTAGGTTCGAATCCCGGACGATGACACATTTTTTCCTTTTGTTAATTTTATGTATGATGTAATTTGTCCATTTTGTCCATCTGCAAAAAAAAAAAAAAAAATATGGCGGGCAACTGTTTATTATCATTATTCAGTTGAAATAAAAAATCATTTTTTAATAACAAAACTTTGCAAAAGCTTCGTTGGCTCACTGTCGTCGCTTGCAAGTCATCTATGAAGTAATTGCCTTTTATATGCTTGGATTTCAATCTTAACCTTGATCTAGGGTCGAACAACAGTGGCGGATTTAGGGGATGCTCCTGCACAGACCCAATATTTTCCCGGCAAAAACAGGTACATCAGTAAAATCAGTAGAATCGGCAAAATTCGCCCCTTGACCCCCGGCAAGGGGGGCGCTGGATCCGCCACTGAACAAGTGAGAAGAATCTGACAAGTCTGCCATATACCTTCCTTGCGCTCCTAACACGGAGTATAGGAACACAATAAAGGTGTAAATTTTGGCCATTGTTGAAAAAGGCTGTGAATTTTGTGCCACGTTCCTGAGCAGGCGTCGTCCTGGACCAACGGCGTAGCTATGCCTGAAAAGTGGAGGGGCACAACATCCCAAAATTTCTAACAAGCAAAAAAAAAAATACATAAATAAAATTAAAGTAAATAGAATAAATAAATAATAAAAAAAAACCAACAAGAGAGAGAGAGAGAGAGAGAGAGAGAGAGAGAGAGAGAGAGATTAAAAAAATATGGGGTTTCATGTTCTGTATGCACAAATTTTAACATTTCTGGTGCAATTCTAAATTTTGAGTACATGAATTTATAAATGTCTGGCGAGCGGTAACATGCCAGGAATTATTTTTAGCGAAATATTGACTTATCAGAAAATACTTTCTATACACTCTATCATTACATGTAATAATATTCTATATAGATTGAGTTAAATGTCTTCATGTACATGGATAAAGTAATATGTATAAAGGATGGATCAGAATAGCTAAATTATTCAGAAAGTCTATAAAAACTGGCGAGCAGTAGCGCTCCCTTCTCCTACGCTCTTGTCCAGGACAACAGCTTGGAGTAATTTGGCATACAGAGATGTCAAAAGGTAAATTTTTCAAGGTCAAAATTATGAAAGGAGACAAGAAACTGCATTATTGACTGAATAAATGGGGCTGGGGGATGTTGATCTCTAGGTTCGATCAGTGTAGGACGTGCGGCAGTTTCAAAGGTTCGGTCAGTGTAGGACGCGCGGCAGTTTCAATTTATCTAGAATTTTTCGATATGAAATACCGCCTTTCCCATGATATCTCAGAAAAAAAAAACTGACTTTTATATAATTTCCCACTCATAATTCAGAAAAAAAAAACTTATGTAGCCGATGGGATTCGAACCCACGCGGGAAAAAATGTAACAAGTGTCTAGCACGTTAACCGCTGCGCCACGATGTCATTTCCTTTCTTGGGCAGAAATTAGAGCTTTCAAATCCCCAAATGGCTATTACTGTATCAATGAAAAAACAAACAAACAAACAAAACAAACAAACAAACAAAAAAGGCTCAAGTATTTATCATTTAATGATTTCTTCTTTTTTTGTTCAGATATGCTTTTTTCCGCTATTTATAACTCATTTTTCCAAGTAATGCAACAGGGGACGTCTCAAAGTTCATTTCAAGGAACGGACACAAACGGAGCGCCACCTGGTATCAAAATTGAGGTTAGCATTGACGAAGCAATAATGGCATTAGGACGAAAGAATGATGGCACAATGAAAGATGTCATAACGCATGGTAGAACGACAATTATGATAATTGACGAAGGACAAATGTAAAATGCACGGAACCAACATTGCATAAAGAAGGAAGACAAATGCAATAAAGTCAATTTGAAATGAAAGCAAGACAAATGAACATGGAATAATCAAACATTGAATAAAGCAACATAGCATGAAGCATGAAAGCAAGTCAAATAGCATTGTGACCCTAATCCCCCTCCATACTCTGTAAGTCCAGATTATTGGGAAGGTTGTGCACAAGTCATCTGGATAACTACATCATTCTCTATCAGGTGCGCATTGGTCTCCATCAATATTTCGGTGTGTTCGATAGTTGATTATTGGTTCATTCTGGTGTTTGTCTGTTTATTGTTTTCGTTTGTTTTTAAGGACTGCAGAAATGTATACAATACAGAGATAGAGGCATATATTTTAGTATATAACACAGAACATAGAAGTGTATATGTCGATCGACCCGTGATCCAAGTGAGGCTCGAACCAGCAACCTTTCCGTCAAGTGCTGGCCCGACGCCCTAACCACTAGGCCAAGGTGCCGACTGTACATGTTGGTGTTGATGGCATTGAGTGTTTCACTATCTTCTGTTGTGTATAAGATATCCTAGCCGTTTGTTATAATGATGTGGTTGTGTTCCGCTGTGATCCATACAAGGTAGTCTTGCTAGATATTTTTACCATACACTTTAATCTGAATGGGTTAATGTTCATATTTCAAGGATATTTTCCCCTGATTTCCATTTTTGAAAGTCATAATTGTAAATGAATACAAGAAAGGTTCTTGCTTCCTCCCTCATTTACACTTTATAGAAATAGTTAATCCTTCGATAATCTCTAGGGATACATTTGCGTTCTCGGATAAGTGGAAGGGTTGTGCACATGTAATCCAGGTAATCACGCCATACACGATCATACAGCTGATGGCAGTCCAAAGCCGGTGTTGTAGTATAGATCATCTCCCGCATAGATCATCCACCCGGATGAACTGGCCCAGTATAGAACATCCCCCTGTAAAGGGGATAATCTATCCGCACGGTTTATCCTCCTGTAGAGTTTCAGCATAGAACATCCCCCGGGGGATAAAGCGGCCAAGGTCTTTCAAATTTCAAACTGTCCAAAGATTATCATAAAACATAGAGTGATTCAGTTGAAAAGGCGTATGCATGACCCCCATTTTTCTTTTGTTTTTATGCATGTCAAGATGTTCCAAGCAAACAAGTCCAAAATATACTTGGAAGCATTAATTTTAATGTCGCCCAAATCGAGCTTAATGTCTTATCATACCTGAGGACGTTTTGATTTCCTTGGATTACACATTCAGAAATGATTTCGAGAACAACTTCCTGACTATCACAGCCATTTAAAAAAAGTTGGATAAAGGGCAGTGAACTCGGATTGTTACTCGATATACTGACAGTCACACAACGCCTTATTACTTTTAAATCGGGTAAATTGAGAAAGTAGTAAGACTTCATAAATGAAATTTTATGCAAAATATAAAAAGGTACTTTCATAGGTCGTTAACATAAAAAGAAAAATTTATACAGGAAAGTAAATGAGAGGGAAAAAACATAATAAAGAAAACCTCAACTGAAGAAAACCCCTAAGATAAAGAATATACTTAGAAACTTTTTATATATAAAGCATAATTTATTCTAATATTCGAAGCAAAACTAGGACGTTTCATCCGTGTGGGGATAGCCTGTTCTAGGCCGATTTATCCGTGGGGGATGTTCTATAGACTTGGCCGATTTATCCGGGGGGATGATCTACACTGGACCGGTTTATCCGGGGGATGTTCCATATTGGGTCAGTTCATCGGGGGATGACCTGTATTGGGCCAGTTCATCCGGAGGGGGGGGGGGTGACCTATGCGGAGGAAGGGGGATCTATGCTACAACACCGGCGCCAGGTGTCCATTGGTCTTCATCAATGTATGTTTCGTCATTCATTGTAAATGTTTCGGTATCAACGTTTTGTTCAATTGTTCATGTTGTGTGTCTTATTGTCTCTCAGCTCCTGTTGTTTGTTAAAGGTTGTTTTGTCTTATATCCTGTTTGTTATCATTCTATGGGTGTGTTCCGCTGTGATCCATGCAAGGTAGTCTTGCTGGAGATCTTTATGGTATCTTTGATCTGAATGAAGGATAATATTGATCCGTTAATGTTCATATATTTCACGGGTATTTTTCCCTGATTTCCTTTTTTGAAAGTCATAAATGTAAATGAATACAGTAAAGATTCTAACTTCCCGTCTCATTTACATGAGATTAACATTATTTCATAGAACTTCACCAGCTCATACATTATACATCCAAGAATGTAAACCGGAAATCATTATACCATGAGATTTAGGGATTTAGAAATGAATAATATTGAGATGGTTATGCCACTCAGTATCTATCGATCATTACATGGGAATAATTCTTACTTTGATTTTCATTCTAGCAGTTTTTTTTCTAATCAGCGTTTTTTTTTTATTGTTGGCGGAACGTACAACTGTTTAACGAGGGATACTCGGATTTTTGTTTAGATTTTAGAAATTCATGTATAATTGCCTGTCTTTTGATCTATCAACTTGTCACGCCGTCTAGGAACAAATTAAGGTAGGTGATCTACAGTGGATTGTTTTTTTTTCTAACATTGTTTTATATAGTTCAAATTGTTGATGCAAGAGAACACCGCTAAAATGTAGTTTATGCACGATACCGCACAATTTTTTATGCTTTAAACCTTACATTTTCGATGCCACATAGTCGAATGTTTCAACCGAACCAAATACTAGTATCTATGGATAAGACTGTATTCTTTTCAGTGAAGAAATCAATCTTGCGTTTTTTTTTTTCAGTCTGATCGATTTAAAAGACTTCTTTTTATCCACAAGAGAGCAAGTGTTACTAATAAGATCAAAGAATGAATTTCAATGATTAAAATAGTTTTTTTTAAGAATAATATCACGGAAAAAGATATATATCTTACATGCAACTTTTTCCATTTCTAGTCACAAAGTCCGAGGCTAAAGTGATCACGAGGCTCAACTAATAAAAAAAGGTTTCTTGTTTACAATCATGGGTGACGAAATACATCAAACTTGTATGCTATGGAGGAAACAAATCCCGATATATATTTGTTTTGAATTATATGAAAGTATCAGAATACAATTTTAAAATATCAATATCAGCTATCACATATAAAGTATGTGCCAGGAAATTGTAGTGAATTCAAAACGGCAACTCAACCAAAATGCACTTGTACGGAGATAATTTTGAGTAAACATATTATTGATGATTCTGAAATGGCTTTTGAAAATTGGGATAGAAAAAATTATTTATATAAACCTGCTTATATGTCATGAAATATTACTCGATCAATTGTCTAGTATTCTTGCACATTTGCTTTAGTACTTTGTCATTTAGCGACATGAATCCAAACTAGCTTGTCTACCGTATATGTATAGATGTTTAACGTCTTCAAATTCAGAAGCATCATTTTAGAGCAGATAAATGCACGTTTCGGGTAATAAACCTTAATTCGTCAGTGATCCTCAATCTAAACAATGTAATATGACCAAAATCTGTGAAAATTATGTCCTAAATATACCGAAAGACGTAGCAAAATGGCTGGGATATGATGCTACAGGACCAAGGTTTTAGAAATTTGAGAAAAGGATCCCGGACCTTAAGGCCCCTTTTTGGATCATCTATATATCGATTGATTATAAAGATTTAGTGTCCGTTTTTACACCAGAAGAAAATTTAACATTTTATGAGTAAGAACAATTATGAAAATTTCGTTTGTAATCTCGTCACAAATTATGTAACGTCTATTATAATACAGTTAAGAGGGGTAACCGAAATATCCGGATAAACCGCCCTCGCTCAGGTAAAAATCAATGCAGATATATAGATCGATATAATGTATGTAAAAGGCGTTTTACATGCTAATTTGTACTTTGTTGACTGTATTTTTTCTCTGATTTTTTCTAATTTCAACATGGGCGCAAAAAAGAATGGCTAATTCCTTTTGAAGGAGAATTTGTCGTATATCTATCTTTCACTAGTTTGTCTGAATTAGCCATTCTATTTTGCGCCCATACCTACTTAAAGTTTTCTGGCTATAGTATAGTATAGTATAGTTTATTAGCAAAAGACCAAAAGGTCTATAAGCATGGAACATACAAGGTACAATTGATATATACATATAGATCTACTGCACAACAACATACAACAAGACAAAGACAACATGCATGCTGAATGTGAGTGGAAATAAACATTGACAAGAGAAAATAAATTGGTAATAAACAAACAAAAGGAGTCTTTTAAAGTACAAGTATATAGTGAAAGAAATAAGCAAATATATAAACGATGGTAAAGTGGAGGAAAGACCTCAAAATGTCAAGATACCATGCAGATTGGAATATAATATCCAACATAAATGAAATAAGGTAACACGCACACAATATATGAAGCAAAAATAAACAAGCGACATTCAAAAGCTGAGTTGCCTATGAGAGTAAAGATGCGCATAGTACAGCTGAGTTGGCGTATATACTATGATAGGAGTTACACGCATACGCAAAGTATACAAATATAAGCGTAAACCAAATGAAATAGGAACAGAAAATAAGCATTGGCAGATAATAAGCAACAATTAAAATGCATTTCTATAATACACATGCTATTGTATAAATAAGCAAACTAAATATAGCCAATAACGATAATGCAAAATAGATTTTTGATGGTGAATTTATGCGAATTAATGACATATATATATATATACATGTAGCATAGCATAGATGCACAGGATAAATAGGTTTGATGTACATGTAATGTGATGTTAGTTGGTTAGTTCATCTATAATTAGTAAATAAAACAAACACGTATGAAGCAGTCAATTGGTGTTAGAGTGGAATCAAAAGCAAAATTTTCAACTGTAATTAAACAAACTAGCTGAAAGTGTCTCTAAGATAGGATGCGTTTTTCAAATATCGACCAAGATTACAAAGCTGTTTCCTGTTTTGTATAGAAAGAAGTTGAACTAATTTGAATGCAGATGGTCTTTGCCAATAGTAGCTTTTTATATATAAACGACGAAAGTATGAATATAATGGACAAACAAGAATAAAATGGTACTCGTCCTCGATTTCATTCAGCGAGCACCTTGTGCAAGTACGTCTACCCCTATCCGTATTATTATATCGACCTTGTTCTATGCATAGTTTATGTGATGATAGTCTATATCTAGTGATAAGGGTTCTTAAATTATCGGGAAAGTGAAATTTATCATAACAACCTGGGTTTTTTGTGCAGCGTTCAACCAAAGCTCGCGAAGGGTGGGTGTGTTTTAGGAAATTTTGCAAGCGCTTAGGGTCATATCTTAGCAGAAAGGAATATGAAAGTTGTTGTTCAGACATAGATCAAACAATTTACATGATTATTTCAGTAAATTTTGAAAATTCAAAAATCCGATTATTATAGCCTTTCCTTAAGGTCCGGGATCCTTTTGTAAAGAGAAATTTTCAAATGCGTTTGAAGAAACGACCAACCGAAATTGATCTAACTTGGCTACATGTGCCCTCAGGGGTTACTACCGAGGGCGGTGGTACCTATTTCTAGTACTCCGACGCGGACTCCGACTTCAAAATGTCCGACTTCAAACATGTTTTTGCATAATTCTTAGTTGCTTTATTTCATTGACTGTAATTACCTGGTTGATTTTATTGCCACATATATTATGAAGATTCTCATATATGACAATTGCTGATAAAATATTTATTCTGTTATAAATTAGCCGACCGACTTCCTCTAGCACCCTAAAACTAGTACTTGACCGACGCCGACGCGGACTTCCAAGTAAGCTGTACTGTACAATATACGTTTTATATATCTTTTTTTTTTGCCAATATCAGCTGATTCCGACAAATACTAGTGATTAATCTTTCTTCAAATTCTTCCATATTTGACACGTACATCTTGAAATCGTTATGATAATACCCAATATGGTGACCGACATTGTCTAGATTCAGTAATTTACTTGACCGACGCGGACTCGGACTTCTAAACAGGCTGATCGAGTCGGACACCTAATTTTTATTAAGTAGTACTTGACCGACGCGGACTTCAATACTGACCGATTCGAATGTTGACTTCAAAACTGATTTTAATTGTATGCATGTGTATAATCTTCTTTCAAGAACGCGGACCTCTGAATATGAAGTTTGAATACTTGACCGACTCCAAAACCTACTTCAGATTTATACATGTACCGACTTGGACAGGCCGACTTCAGATTTATACCGACTCGGGCACGCCGACTTAAGAGTTAGACCGACTCGGGTTCACCGACTTCAGAGTTAGACCGACTCGGGCATGCCGACTTCAGAGACTTCAGAGTAAGACCGACTCGGGCACGCCGACTTCAGAGTTAGACCGACTCGGGCACGCCGACTTTGACAGAGTTAGACCGACTCCGGCACGCCCACTTGAGAGTTAGACCGACTCGGGCATGCCGACTGCAGAGTTAGACCGACTCGGACACGCCGACTTCAGAGTTGGACCGACTCGGACACCGACTTCAGAGTTAGATCGACTCGAACACGCCGACTTCAGAGTTAGACCGACTCGGACACGCCGACTTCAGAAGTAGACCGACTCGGACGCCGACTTCAGAGGTAGACCGACTCGGATGCCGACTTGAGTATTAGACCGACTTCAGGGATGCCGAGTTCAAAATAGAACTTGACTACCTCCGACACCGACTTGAATGATTAGGAAATGTTATCATGAGCACTTAATAATGATTTGACCCACTTGGACACCCACTTTGAACAAGCTACTCTGATGGAGAATAAACAATACGAGTCGGATACAGACTCTGAGCAAAATCAAAGCTATCTAGTGAACTGTAGTTGACCTTGACCTTTACTGTTTTCAAGTTCATTTCTGTGTATTTTTTATATTGTTCTTTGTTTATCTTTTAACGAAGGACTTATGAATACTAATATCTAGCTAAAAGGGTAGGACATTTTCTGGATGAAAGAAAATTATTCACTCTGATAATCATTCAAGTAGTGATATTTCGTACATGGGACATATATTCTCTCTTAAAAATTGGTTTATTTAATCAAAATTAACATAAAATTAAATTAAACCAACGGAAAAATGGGAAATTTAAGTACCCTTCCCCATCTTGCTACAGAGATATTAGGTCTGATTTATCTAGCAAATTATTATACAGGCGCGTAGCTGCCCACACGCAAGTACGCAACCGCGTACACATCATTTTGCCAAAAATATAAATGAAGAAATAAACAAATAAAAATAATTTGTTAAGAAAATAATCATAGTAGAAAGCAATCTCATTAAAACTCGTTCAATCACACTCCTATTTTTAGTTTTGTCGCAACGAAACCAAAAATAGGAGTTTTAATGAGAGTGAGTAGAAAGAAAGAAGGAAAAACAGAGGAAATTTGGCATTGTGAATGGGCCGAAATTTGGCCCAAAAACAAGGGGGGAAACCCACTATATAATGGGGATTTCACTCTGCTCAGGCTATAGAAATGCTACATTTGGATTTCTGTAAGAAGATTCTTAGAGATAAAAAGTCGACAACTATTATGATGGTTTACTCGGAATTAGGTATAGGAACCCTTTATTGATTAGGAGAAAATTGAAAATAATCAAATACTGGTTGAAACTATATAGTGAGGAAATTGTCAACCAAATTCTCTCTATGAAGATTTGTTTGACAAATGTGATCGTCGTTGATACAAAGTATACTTGATTTTTTTTACGTGCACTTAGGCCATTTCTTTGTTATTTTCTGTTTTGCGTCCTCGTGCTGGTAGGTTTTGTGCCAAAAGTCATAAAACAAAACAAAATTAAAATAATTAAATCTTTTGCAAATCAAATGCATTTTCTACACAATATTAAAGAGGAATTGTTCAGTTTTTGTATTTCATGTAAAAATGTATACTAGAAAGTACTGCTATAATTCAAGACATTGCATTATTTATCATTCATTTGTTGTCTTAAATCTGTCAATAACCAAATGAAAACAGTTTCTGTATGATTTCACATAGTCACATTATATGAAATTGCAACTTTGTTTTCTATGCTTATTTGTTTTTCTCCCTGGCTGGCTGGTAAGTTTCTCAATTTCAAAAGGACGCAAAACAGAATAAAAACAAGAAATGAAATGGCCTTATTTGAACAGATTGACACTTTTGTTTTCTAACTACATGTAGTTGATATTCAATGTACAAGTTATATTTCATTATGAGTGACTCAGATTTTATTATTTTTTTGACGGTTAAATTGCAAGCGCGGATCCAGAGGGGGGGGGGGGATCCGGACCCCCCCCCCCTGGAATTTTCAAAACATACCTTTTTTTATTATTAATATACATATTTCAAAAGATTAAGTCCCAATTCCCCTTTTGTTGTCATAATTTTTGAAAAATATATCATGAATTTGTATTAGAAATCTTTCATTTTGATAATATTTTGCCGTTAGCATTTAAATTTTTTTTCTCTGGCTCGCTGCCGCTCGCCAGAGTTTGTTACAAATGTACATACATGTACGTTGTTTTTCAAATGATGCTGCGCTTTCCTATAAACAAGGGCACTAAGAAGACGAAAAGAAACTGAAAAAGTCACGAATAGTGGATTTTATTTCAATTCTCGGAAAAAAATTCGCTGGCTCGCTATCGCTCGCCATTTGTTGTAATCACATAATAGAACTGATAATCAAGTACTATGATGTGAAAATTCAAGATTTAAAGCTTTCTACTCGCCGTTACTTTCCAGTCACCTGTTTTAATAATAAGATACAGGACTAACATCATCAATCAATAACTATTTTCTTGCGTTTGCGTTCTTTATTTAATATTTTTTTTTTTTTTTGCTCTTCAAAAAACTTCTGACTTTAGGACCCCCCCCCTTGAAAAAAATTCTTGGATCCGCCCATGAATTGGATGCTCATTATGTTGATTCTACATATTCCATTTTTATGGACTATTGGGTGATTATAAAAAAAAAAACTTGGAAAAGGGAGGCGGATAACTTCCGACCCCCTCTCTACACACACCTTGTGCCCGTGCTTACTTAACTGGGAACCCTGTATGGAAGTGCAAGCCCGATCTGGCGAGGGGGGGGGGGGGGGGAGGGGGGCAGAGGGTCCAGGGCAGAGCTCTCGTATGAGGTTTTCTCAATATCTGTGTCAAAAGCCACAAATTTTCAATAAAATCAGACCACTGGGACTCGTTCTTGAGCTAGTATTTCACATTGAGAACATGAATTTCACAGTGTTAATAAATTTCGTTGAGGAGGTGCAATTCATTATCTAATTCCCTGGAATTTTATTCAATAATATCATATTTCAAACGCGGATCTAAAAGGCAGTACCCTCTCTCCAGAAGCAAAATTAGAAAAAAAAATGCTGATTTTCCCTGTTTTTACGTTTATTTTTTAATAGCTTAAGAGCTGCTTGACCCCCAGACGGCTTACTACCCCGTCTCCCCTCGATAGAAATTCGATTCACCCCCTTAAAGCCTCCTACCCTCTTTCTTTCATTTCTTTCATAGCTTGAAACCCCCCCCCACCCACCCCCCCCCCCACCCCCCATTTTCTTCTGTAATCATTCTCTCATCCGACTTTTTATCTGAAATATTTTTTTTCCAAATCTATTTTATTTTCATTGTTTTTCTTATATATATATTTTTTCATTTATTTTTTTTTTCTTTTTATAATATACAAGCCCTGGCTCATTGGCTTACATGGCAGCTACGCGCCTACCTAGGGTTCGTTGCTTGTGTCTGCAGCAGTCACCTCACCGCCTGATCACAATTATTCTAATTATTCGTGGACTGGTAAGCATATATTTGGAACTCAGACATCTTTCTCCGTCCTTTGATTTCATCACAACCCCCTCCCCTTTAAGAGATAAGCAAAATACAAATATAGGACTGAAAATATGCATTAGACACCTTCCAAATTAAATTTGTGTCGCTCTCAATCATGTTATCCACCCCCCCCCCCCCCCCACCCACTCCAATGTCCCTTCGTCGTTTCGAATATATTTAGATTGATCTACCCCCCCCCCCCCCCAAAAAAAAAAAACCCCAAACATTTCCTTCGAGAATCTAATGGGCAAAGACGGATAACTCTTATGTATAATTTGAAGTCCGCGTACTAGTTCGAAGTACTAGTTTTAGGGTCCAGAAGTCCGAGTCGGTAACGAAATAGTACACAAGATCGGTTTCTATTCAGTAAACTACGGTGCAGACGAAGACGTTATGCAAAGGTATGAATATTTAGAAAGATTCGTTTTTATATATTGTAAAGCAGACATGATATTGAAGAATAAAGATTACGAGTCCGCCGAAGTCGGACATTTTGAAGTCGGAGTCCGCGTTGGAGTACCAAAAATAGGCACTCAGGGACTCTTGGTCCACCAGCTGTTACACTCACCAAGTGGTACAAATGTTTAATGTCTTCAAATTCATACGTTCATTTTAGTGTGTATTTTGACTCACGTTATCATCATAAATGAAAAATTATACAGATTCATATAATGTTAAACTTTATATCATAAATAGAACTAAAGCGCGATGTCTCTGCGATTCCCTCAAAAACATTCTAAATGACCTGTGCATTAGGCCTACGCCCAGAGAATTTCTTTCGGTGAATGAGAGTCAAAACAATACCCAAAATCGGAATCTAAAATTCAATGCAAATTCTTGAAAATTATAATTTAAAAAACAGAGCTTTACCACAAGAACAGAAAGGACTGACAAACAGACGGAGACAGAGTTCCTAACAACACGAGGGACAATCTAACGAACAAACTCCACAGAGGCGGGTGCAAGATCGGAAATTATTATAGGTGGCGCTGTTTAAATGCACGCGCCGTGTTAATAATATTATTAGTCCAGTCAAAGTACAGCATATAGGGGCCCAACCTATAACAAATTGCAACACAAACTTTTTCTGTTGATTTGATTACCTTAATGTAGTGACTTTCACAGGAGAAATTGTCTACCAAAATCAACCCCGTGGAAATTGGATTTTTTTTCGGAAAATATGAAAATTCCAATTAAAAATCACGAAAAACTGGAAAATTCAACTTACTCATTTATTTCTCATCCAAATTGGACCAAACCAAATCCTATGTTTCAATAACGTATAAACGTTGTTCCATGAAGCGATTTGATGATTTGAAAAACTATATTTCATGCATTATTTTTTGGGGAAAAGACGAAATTTAGTAATGAAATCTCTGAAAACTGGAAAAAGAGCTTTCACACATAATGGCTTAATGTATTTATAATAGGTACATTTGTATAATTTTGTTTTATACTTAAATTGAATATGGGTACACGAACAAACATTTCATGTACAGAACTTTTTCGTTTTGAGACCCCGAGACCCGAATAGGCCTATTTAGCTAACCTGAGAATCTGAGGATGTGTATAAAGAGCAATTATCGTACCGGTCTATTGTTAGAAAATTCTAACGCTTTTTTGTTTCATCTTTATTTTTGCATACATGGGTATGGAGAAAATGGAATAACTTTCCTTTTTTAACCGAAACTCTGATTTAAGCCAACTTTCATGTGTGGATCTAGGGGTGGTAACGATGAAAAAATGTTCCTTCATATACGGCTTGACCCCTTTCTCTTTTCTGAAATCGTTAAACGTTAACTAACTTCAGCGGAGCTAGATCTCACCTCTATTTCATGCACAAGAACCCTGTGCACGTGCCTTGCTTTATAAACGATGTATACATGGACGGATCTAGATTTTTCCAGGGGGGGGGGGGGCAACCCATCGGGGGAGGGGATCCTGCCTATGATTAAAAGGATAGATTCATAAAAACGGGGAAAATTTGCGGTTTTTTTGTGTAAAGTCCAGGGGAGGTGTAAGAATCCCTCACTCCTCATAATAATCATGATATCTTCATTGACAATTTATACATCTAAATACAGTGTGAAATAGGCCACCTTCGTGAAGGAATCTCCGACATTTCATGATATTATTTAATAGCATAAATTCTACAACTGTTTATTTTGAAGCATTAAAGTGTTGTAAAACTAAGATACCGGGAAATTATTGTTATATTCTTCAGTACTTTGCCATTTGTTTATGAAATTGCACATTATGCATTTCTTTCTTCACAAATTACCATTCTATTTGAATTGACTCCGAGTTATCGCAAGAAAAACAAAATATGCAATACAAGCCATTTGGACTATTTCAGAAAAGAGACTCGATATGAAGACTCATGCTACCTTGCACCCCCTCCACTCCATCATAGACAATAGAATTTGGAAACTTAATAAGCACCGTGAAAATTTAATTCATCACACGATTGTCCTAGCGTGACATCATAATTTTTTTTTTTTGCAAATACTGCGTTTCATTATAGTGCGATATAGAAAATTTTGAAAGTGGGGTTGAGACATTTGAATATAATAAAACCTAACTATTACCTCACGCTGAAAATAGATTATTATGGTTGATTTTTTCATGATCGCAAAGTTCGAATAAAAATGTAAGACTCTAGTAGCGCATGTACAATCAGTTTTCCTTTTTCAGTCTCGATAAGAAATTTGTGATCGGGGACACGTTTCGGAGGACGGTACATAATATTTCATATTGATCATACATTTATAGCTGGCAAGCGATCGGAGGTGATTTTCAAATACTGACAAAAATATATACACTACATAGATTCCATTACAAGGTCTTGTTATGTTGAAATTAAGGGGAATGTCCGATAACCCCTCTGGACTGCATATTAATCTATGGTGTATAGATAGATCTAGTGATTCTCCGATTTGATCCTCAACAAATTCCTATTTTATCCATCATTTGTGGACTCTTGGGTGCCCAAAACCCGAAAGCGTAATAACACAGAGTATAACATGTAACACATGCCAGTGTAACACAGAATAAAGTTCGTATTTCAAGAGCATATTATTCGAAGAGATGTAAACTGAATTGAATCTTTATATGAAAAAAAGTTATAATCTGACATATGAAAGTAGAGACTTCTATCTATTCCAATGTTAACAGCCAGCAGATCAATAGATTGTCATAAATTCAATCCACCATAGCATTTTTTTCCAAACGTATCCATAATATTTAGTACAATGTATACTACACATACAGTGGAGAGTATACGTCGGGCAACCCGTGGAACAAGGGAGGTTCGAGCCGGTAACCGTTAGAATTGTACCTTTAAACTGACGTTTCTGAATCACCTCATAAAATGACGTTAAGGAATTTATTTTAACCCCCCCCCCTTTTATTTATTTATTTATTTATTTTTTTTTTTTTTTGAAACGGTATTCAGCCATTTCTATAAATGTAATATGCTACGAGTTTTGTGGGTTAACAAAAATAATTTGTTCATGAAATGTGTCCGATTAAATAATTAAACATCCTTAGGAATATTACAAAAACCATGATCAATGAGAGTAACTTAATAATGGAATGAGAATTATTTCCCTGACGGACCACCTTACACGTATTTTTTAAACTTGCTATGGCGTATATTAAACCGGTATTTTAATTGTCTCCATAAGATATCACATAGTACTCTTTGTCTAAATGTTTTATACAATTGCTTTCTCTATAATGCATTACAAACGACTAGACGTCCACATAAATTATTGTTTGAAAATTGTATTCGAGTAGTCATGTCGTCACCGGAAGTACGTCTGCCATACTAAATGCAAATGAACGTAAGCTTGTTTATTAAGATAAAATACCAATAAGGAACAAATTATCCACACACATTATGTGTCAAGAAAATTTTCACATCTGAAATTAAAATAATAAACAGAAATCAGGTACAGAAAACAGACATTTTTACATTAGCACGATATCCGGATTCCGTCTTATCATGTTGTATGGAAGCACCGAAGCGTATTTACAAATAACGAAACTTAGAGGGTCGATATCAATGTGTTCCACGCCAATATTTTTGGTAGACTTTTTAATTTCATATTTACTCTATCATATTAAAACACATAAAACACAAAAAGTTTGTGTTGCAATTAGTTCAAGGTTCAATATTACTTTGACTGGACTATATACAATTAATGACCTTGTGTGAGGTAGATATAGCTGTATAGCAACCCGAAGGATATGTTATTCACCGAGGCCGCAGGCCGAGGTGAATAACATATGCTGAGGGTTGCTTTACTGCTATATCTACCGAACACAAGGTCGTTAATTGTTTTATTGTATGATCATGAAATACAACGATTAGCTTGATAGCATCCATTGCTGTAAGGAATTCATAGGTATTCTTTGATGACGCGAAATATATGCATATGCCGCTACTATTATGACGTCATAACTACAACGCCAATTTTAGAAAGATACTGGGGAAAATATGAGAGTCGTTCTAAATTTAGATCTGTGGAGGTGATTATAGCGATATATTCAGAAGCTCCAGACATGTTATCAGCCAATCAGTGATGGGCATATTTTCCAGTCATACAATAAGTTTACATATACAATGCAAGTAAAGGTGCCTACTGTCCTGTTCACTAAATCCAGAGCACCCTGTTTGGGCGATTTATTCTGTCGTCTGAAGAAATTTGCTATAAATTATTGTTTCCGAGAATTGACCTCTTTTAGTCGTAACTGGAAATTAACATCAACTTACCCTATCAGCTACCTTCAAACCGCAATATGAAAAAATAAAATGTCTACGGGAAATTCCCATGTTAATTTCAAGCCGCCGCCATATTGTTCTCCGTGTCAACAATAGTAAACAGTGACGTCAAAGCCTGCGACGTCACACATTTTCAGCGATTTTACTATAGAAAATCCCCGTAGACTTTTTATTTTCCGTCCTATTTCTAACTTAGCTGACGCACAGCCAAAACAATGGTATTTTCTGTTACGACTAAATGAGTACTATAAAATTGATATATTATTGGAAGATGACATTATCATATTTTAGAGAAAACCGGGAAAACAGGGTGCTCTGGAATTAGTGAACAGGACAGTAATATTAACTTGAAGTAGGATTGAAAAGGAATTTTAAAAAAAACTTTTAAGACTTTTAAATCTTTTTTTTTTTTAATTTATAAATTTTAAAAACTTTTAACTTTAAACAGTAAAAACTTTGAAAAAAAAAAAACTTACGCAATTTTTAAGACGTTTAAAAAAAGTTAAGAAACTTTTATTTTTAATTTTTTTCCTGTATTACGTTTCATCATTCGTAACAACTCCGTTGATAAAGTAATTTAAACTCATAGGTTAAATCTTAGGAGCCAGAAGGCTTTTAAGACCTTAAATCAAGTAATAGAGTATTCAGTACTACGGAAGCGCACCTTTGGTACCAACTTGAAACAAGGTCATAGGCAGCACAGGTTTGCAATATAACCTTGCCGTCATCGCTATTTTCCTACGCCATTTCACGCGATGATAAAACCCGAGAGGCATCGCAGGTACGGCATGTCGTCACAGTGATGTCATTCGGACTTCTGACTAAACAGTGCGAAAATTCAAAGGCAGAGACACGTATTTGAGTGTTTAGGGGCGAGTAAATGGGCAACATGTGGAGAAATGATGCCACTTCTCTCAGTCACGTGACGAAGTTCGGCGAAACTCCCATTAAAATCAGTTAGTAGCTATTCTCTGTAAAATCTTCCGTTTTATTTAATTTCTCTTATTCATATTATTTTCAATTTGTTATGTAACGACGATTAATGACATATTTTCAATTCTATAAGAAAACAGAATAATTTTATACTAGAAAATCGAGGAAATTTTGTAGAAAGATGGAATTTTAAAAATATGTGGGAACCGCCAAAATCAGTTATCCGAAAAAACGACGATACCTGACTTCATGTATTTGTTATAAACTTTCAGTCGCGATGCCCGGAACCCGAATTATTAAACTAGAAACCTAAGAAAACGGACATTGAAATTGCCAAAACTCGCCAAATCATGCTGTCTTCCTATGAATTTACTGTACAGCCTATGGACAGAATCTTACTAATTTTCAACTCATGTGGGAACCGCGAATTTAACACGAAAAATAAAGTTTTTTACATCAACTTCTTCAGAAAATAGCGGAGTATCATATCCAATACCCGGAAGCCGTTTAACAATCTTAGTTGCAGTGATGCCCATATACGACAATAGTAATATCAAATCTGGCTGCGAGCCATGACGTGATGTCAGAGTGGCATTATTTCTCCGTATGATGAAGGAAACGATTCTTTTCTTGATGTAGGAAAATTTATACAAGACTCATGTCTAAAGATGGTAGGTTCGATTTATAGCTAGAATTTGTATTTTTACTGGAGACTTCTCGCTCAGCTGATCGTGTTGGCAACGTACGAATGAAGAAAGAATCCTTGATACTACATCGTATTGCATCGAAAGTAAAGCATTACATGTACACTGTATACCTGAGAAATGTAGTCAAACCTGCTGGTATATACTTGCAATACTTAATTAACAAATATGAAGCCCCAGTTCCAGTCTGCAAAAATCTTGCAGACAAACAATAGGCGATGACGGCAGAGGTAGATTTCAAAGTGAAGAAAAGCGGAACTGAAATCGGACGCATGCGTAGGAGATTGCTTTGCCAGTTTGGTACATGTAAATACTGGTTTATATTTTCAATGTCACTCATAATGAAGCAAGGAATGCCTTCAAAACGACCAGTTGCCTCTTAAGAAGCAAATTTTGTGTTCATCTGGATTAAATGCACAAAACCCTCCCACTTATCAGGTAAACTGCATGTCATGTCTGGAAAGTTATGTCTGACAGGTTGTTCTCGGACAACAACGTTTGGACAATTAAGAAATGAAATAAATATTACTTTTACATTGTAATCGAAAATATATTAATTCCGGTTCAGTGGTATGTAAAAAAATCCATGTTAGAAATATTCTACCTTGGTTACACATTACCAGTACTCTTAGCTTTTACTTAGATCGTCCGCAAACTGTCAAATAACGACAGTACTTAGTACATTTCCTTACTCATTAGCTAAGTGAAAACATTTTTAATATATATTGATATTTCGTATTTTCACGACAGAAAGAATTACAAAAAAACATTTTACTTCAAATTACAATGCAATACAATTTATTCGTTGTCTCAAACTTTAATTTTGAAATTTCTCGAGTGAAAAAGAAACCAATTCTCATGGTCGTCTAAACGAAAATGAAGTGTTCAACCTCCGCTTTACATAATACTTCCGGATATTTGTACAGTCTATATACCGTCTTCTGCATATATCGAAACTCCTAGGTTTTCATTAGATTTGAAGGGTTTGAACCAGATGTCTTGGTCTTCCTTGTTCGCTTGTGTCTATTACTGTGTATATCTACTCTGAGTTTTCACATGGGAGTGTTTCGGTATTTTGTTGTAGATGCTGCAACCCGGTCTTATTGGGGATTCCCTCTTTTATGATAATACCATTTAACAATCTCCTCCTTATGTCACCACTTCTCACGTGTCACACTGATGTATGTTTTGTCCGTTTTTCTGTTTATTTCATATCTTCATATCAAGTGTATTAATTAATTCTTTCCAGCTCTGTCACCCGAAAGAAGCTTTGTTTTGGCCCTTTATCAATGTGACATCATATCTATGTTTATTGCTATTTCGGAAACTTTACATTTCATCGAGAAATATCATCGAAATTCAAGGAGGTTAACATCTTAACACCTACCCTCCAATGCTATTTTGAACATAGATTTTATTTGAATATGCTACTGAATCGAACCTACAGGAATTTTGGAGCCGCTCACTCTCTGTAAAGTGACTGCAGACATTTAAATTCTGAAAATAACACAAGAGGGCGCTAGTGAAATTAATTTGGACTGCTTATGAAAAGCACTTTGGCTGGAAGCATCACTGATGAGAATTTAGTATTCGAAATACGTGTCTGGTGCTTGAAAATTGGTTTGAAATTTTCTTCAAGAAGGTATAGAGTTGGAACCCTTCCACATTATAATCTTCGTTAAATCAAACTCACTTCTCTCAGTTTTGCATCTGGTGGTAGCTAGTCTGTGAGTCTTTCTGTGGATCCTGCGAAGGGATGTGTTGTATTTATCTCCGATACATTATATTTAGCGTGGTTATATGTGATGACTTTCTTTTCTTCTGGCGTGTCTGTATTTTTGCATTTGGCTTCTGGTCCTCAGTTGCTCAGTTATATAATTCTTCGTCAGAATTGTTTTGTTTCAATGACGAAAATCTCACAAAACGGAATGTATTTGTCCCGTGAGAGAACTTAGGAATGATTAGAAATTATCTTTTTAAGAATTCACTCTAATAAAGAAGGAATGTTTTATAGTCTGTCGTTGTTTGTTTTTTAATGTCGAATTACCCGAGATGTTGTGGGTCTCTCTGTTTTGATTATTTTGTCCATTTTGTTGAATATGTGTTGATCTACTACGTCTTCGTTTTAATATTTGGACGATACTCTTGTTGTTTTTCACTATCTACAATCCGGTGAGCATTAAGTATGTGAAAAAAAAAATCAAATTTTAATGAAACTGGCGATGATCAAGTTTACAACGAAACGTTAATCATAAATGATACTTGAATCTACGTACAATCCGGTGAGCATTAAGTATCTGAGAAAGTGAGAAAAAAAAATCAAATTTTAATGAAACTGACGATGATAAAGTTTACAACGAAACGTTAATCATAAATGATACTTGAATCTACAATCCAATGATACTTGAATCTACAATCCAATGGCCATTAAGTATGTGAGAAAAAAACATCAAATTTTAATGAAACTGACGATGATAAAGTTTACAACGAAACGTTAATCATAAATGATACTTGAATCTACAATCCGGTGAGCATTAAGTATGTGAGAAAAAAATCAAATTTTAATGAAAATGACGATGATAAAGTTTACAAAAGTGTATAGATACTGAAGGGGATTATGTAGGAAAATAATGCAAAATGTCTGATAAAATTCAAATCCTTTAATACGAGGCGCACAACATATCAATCAACCCTCATAGAAATTAAGGAGGTATTGAACACTTGGACGCCAAATTCAATTTTTCTAAAAATTTCTGAAATTATATATATCTTGTCTGTCCTTGACTATACAAACTTACAATTGATTCTATCCACAGGAAAATTGTCTACGAGACTTTGAAATATGCATTTGTCGACGTTTTCGTGAATTTCTTGATGACGTCATAATATTGAAAGTGTCATTCCAGTTCTCGTAAACCTATTGGAAATTAATTTTTATTTAACTTCCAAAATAACCATAAATGTATTGCACTTACGTATGGAAAAGATAAAATTAATTGTGTTTTTAACATAGGCAGGATGTAAACGTCTTCAAATTGAATAGCATCATTTAAAAACAGATAAATTGGCAACGTGGACCAGACAGGATACTTGAATAAAAAACGACACTGTCGCTAAAAAATTGCAATTTCGGGCCAATTTAATGTAGTTGCTAGTTAATTATTAGGAATCCTGTGGATGAATCTTTGTCAAAAACTATCAAAATTATCAAGAATGTCCAGAGATGATTTCATGATTAAATGGGAAAAATTGAATTTAGGATTAAAATATTACAAGGCTTTATATTTTCCAATTTTTTCTTCCAAAATCGTCCATTTTCAATGAAGTGACATCCGCTTTCAAGTAACGTAAATTTGTCAACAAATACACTGTAATGAAGCTTTAATTTTCTTCTTTATACATGCTAAGTTTTAATACAATACGTTTATTAATCATGTCTTTATTGCATTTTGAATGCGAAGGTTTGTGACGCCATTTTCCCCCATTACGTCGAAATGACGTCGTGGTTTGCTCATGGATAAAACTCCCAAATTCCTAAATTTTGAAAATCGCCATAATTTCTTCAAATGACGCTGGAAATTATTCAAACTTTATCAGGATACTCAAATGCGTATATCAATCAAAGTATCAAATGTTTCAAGAGAGTTAAGAATGTACATTTCCTAGGAAGCGAGAAAGCAAATTGTGCCGCCGCCATCTTGGTGTTCAAACCCTCCTTAAAGAAGGGAAAAAGTTTTATCCCGACGGTTGCTCCCTATTATGAGAGTTGGCCACTTTGGTTTTTTTCTTTAGAATGGTTATCTTAATGAATGAATATTTATCATTCATAACAATTCCATTGATAAAGTAAAACTCATAGATTAAATCTTAGGAGCCAGAAGGCTTATAGGACCTGAAATCAAGTAATAGGTCTTGATTGTTTTGTATTCAGTACTGTTTTACGGAAGCGCGCTTTTGGTAAATACTGGTTTACATTTCCATTGTTACTCATAATGAAGCAAGGAATACCTTCAAAATGGCCAGTTGCCTCTTTGGAAGCAAATTTTGTGTTTATCTGGATTAAATGCGAAAAACCCTCCGACTTATCAGGTAAACTGCATGTCATGTCTGGAAAGTTATGTCTGGCAGGTTGTCCTCTGACAACAGTGTTTGGACAATTACGAAGTGAAATGAATATTACTTTTACATTGTATTCGAATAGAAATATTAATTCCGGTTTAGCGGTATGTAAAAAAATCCATGTTAGAAATATTCTACCTTGGTTACACATTACCAGTACTCTTAGCTTTTACTTATAGTAGGGTGACCAAGTGTCAAAAAGAGATCTAGTTTTCGACTTTAATTGACACTCAAGGTACATGGCTAGAAATCATCTCAAATTAAAGCTTCAAGATTCCTCTTTAAAATGTAATGTGTCGTAAGAAAAAAATCAGGTGCGAAAGTTGTGTTTTAGGGCAAAAATCGTCCAATCAAGTAGAAAAACACTGAAAACAGGAAAAACCCTACAATTCTGTTGGGAATAAATTTAAAAATTCGGAAAAAATTTTGAAGTGTTGTGATGGGAATTATCTTTCAATTTTAGTTATAGTCAATTATAATTTCAGGACAGAAGCAAGTATTTTTGGACAAAAAAGTTAATTTTTGGGCAAATTTAAAGAAAAAGTCATATAAATTATCTTATATATTTCACTCCATTGTCCGACATGTAGCAAATTATGTATCATGCAAAGTTTTAAAAATAGCCTCCATGCCTGCTCTTCCAACAGGCAGTTACACTTCTTTAATTAACTTTTTAATTATTAACAAAATGAAGGATTAACTATCGACACCTCCGATCAAAAAGAGGGTGACCAAGTGCCAAAGTGAATGTGTTCTAGTTAGAGAGTTTGATTTGCATTCAAGTTACATAGACATTTGATATATGAAATCATAGCCTAATGATTCCTCTTCAATATGTAATATGCCGAAGGAAAATTGGCAGGTGCAAAAGTAGTGTTTTGGGTCAAAATTCCCTATATTGGCAAGAAAAACTCTGAAAACGGGAAAAACGTCTACAATTTTGGGGAAATAAATACAATGAAAATAAAATCATGTAAATGTGATGTGATTGGAAGTATCTTTCTTTTATATTAACATTCAAAGTCAAAGTCGATACAGAATGCGTATTTTTAGGTCCAAACGTTGACTCTTCTGCAAAAAATGCGAAGGAAAAAATGGATGGTACCCATTAGGTTCAGTTCCTTCCTTATGCCTAGCAACTTTCAAAACATAAGTGAAATAATTACAATGCCCACTTTTCAACAGACATGTTTTTTCCGTTTTCTTTAAAAAAATATTCAAAATTTGGATTCTTTTTAATAAAATTGAAACGTTGTAGACAATTATTGTAATTTTTTTTAAGTTAAGATGTTAACCTTTCATGTGGTATAATCAAGGAGAGGAATTTTCCTTTAAGTAAAATTTAATTGTAATACCATGTTTATTAATTGAAATTATTAAATTTTGTGTTTTCATGGGAAAATCTATTTTTTCATAAAAACATCAAAAAGCAGTAAGATCAATCAAATAAACTATTGAAATCAAATAGATTTTGCATTTCAGTCGAAGAAAAACACCTTATAAAAAAGAAATAAAACTACGTGTATGATAAGTGGAAATCTAATTCCGAATATGTATTTTTTCTGTAATGAAAAATGCTAGCTATTTCAGTCCATAAGATTTACAATTTTGTTCCGTTGGAAACAAGTTCAGAATATCAACTCATTAAAAAGGCCTAAAGGTATGTGTAGGGTTATTAATACAAGGATATGAAATTTTTTAGTATTTGAGAAAAATATCATTCAATTTGGATAGAGTGTGTAACTTTACTCTCTGTGAAGTAAATGCACAAATTTAAATTCAAAAAATATAACCAGAAGGCGCCACTGAAATAATTTCGGCGGCTTATGAAAAGCACTTTGGCTGGAAGCATCACTGATGAGGATTCAATATCCGAAACGCATGGCTGGTACATAATAGATAAGTTTGAAATTTTCTTCAAGAAGATAAAGAGTTAAAACACTTCCGTATTATTAATTCAATAAATGGCTATTTACTCATAAATAAGACAGAAACTAACAGTAAAGCCAATGCAATCAGTCAACCAGCAACTGAACATTTATGAATCCACTCTCGATAGGCACCTCAAAATTTATCATAACGATATAATATTAGTTATATGTCATCGGTTGCTAGAAATTATGTGTTCTTTTAGCTTGTTTTCACAGAAAACATATATTCCCTCTCTCCTCAATGTATAAAAGATATAAGATATAAGAGTGAAATATTTCAATAGAGTGATACAAGATGCAAAGGAAGAGTAAGCATGTCATGCTTGTTATATTTAATTACAAGCCATTCACAACTAGGTACAATTTGAAAATACGACAGAACTAAAGAACGTAGTAACTCCAACGGTCCTAGCGAAAGTAGGTGTTCAAAATCCTCAAAATGAACGACGGATTAATACAAAACTTAAAAAACATTGAAATAACGACATCAAAGCATCTAACTTTTCACTACACAAGGAATTGTAAACCAAAAAACGGTTCTATCGAGTAATTAGGAATAAACCTCTCCAGATTTGCGAATGTTGTTTTTCTTCATCACTGCAGAACTTTCTTAGAAAACCAAACTATTGCTGTGAAAAAAAACCCACATTTTTAGGCAATATCAAAATCAATCAAATATTGCGGTTTTCAATGTATGTTCATCTGACGACAACCGTAAGACACTTCTTTGACAAACATATGAGGTAATTTCAATCTTTTTTTCGTAATAGAGGGCGCCTATTTCATCTCAAATATGTGGAATTATCTTGAAAAGTACTTTCGATAACCAGCTGAAAGATTTTTGAATGTTTTACAAAAATACTTAGAATTTTGTTATTTTTGTATGAAAAAAAGTGTATTCCCCAAAATTGAAATGTAAACAAATAAATGTATTTATGATAAATATCGACAAAATACTAAGATCAAAGACATTATTAGCACTGGAACATATATTCAAACACAACTCACAATTGAAGCTCTTACTATGTATTAAAGAATGACCGAATTCAAAAAGTTGGTTCGAATAAACAAAATCGAATTTGGCATATTTCGCAAAGAAATCTAAAACAAAAAATTGTATCAACAGAAAGTGTATACCTTATATTTATTTTGTATATCATAAAATTATCATTTAGGGGCTGCATAATGGGATGGGGAGACAACTACAATTGAAACTTACTTAAAATTTTATCAAATTTTCGGAAAAATTCAAATTTATTGGCCCAAAACACACATATATACTTAGAGATCAATATTGGTTTATACAAAATCAGAAAAAGCATTTCAAATACTACATTTTCATATATCCTAATCTTTCAAATTTGAAAACATAAAAGAATTGTAGATATTTTCCCGTTTTCAGTGATTTTCCTTCACAAAAATCATGTTTTCCCCCAAAACACCACTTTCGCACCTGATTCAATTCTTACGACACCTTGTATATGAAAGACAAGGCTTTAAACTTTTATTACATGTATTTATTAGCCATGTGCCTTGAATGTCAATTAAAATTAATTTTTCATACCCTTGGTCACCGTACTATTAAATCGTCCGCATACTGTCAAATAATGGCAGTACTTAGTACATTTCCTTACTCATTAGCTACCTTAAAACGTTTTTAATATATATCGATATTTCGTATTTTCATGACAGAGAGAATTACAAGAAACCTTTTACTTCAAATTGCAATGCAATACAATTTATTCGTTGTCTCAAACTTTAATTTTGAAGTTTCTCGAGTGAAAAAGAAACCATTTCTTTTGGTCGTCTAAACGAAAATGAAGCGTCAAAACTCTTCTTTACATAAGACTTCCGGATATATGTTCAGTCTTTCTGTAAGTCTATATAACGACTTCTGCATACATCGAAGCTCCTAGATTTTAATTGGATTTGAAGGTTTTAAACCAGATAACTGATAGTGATATTTTGTGTTTGGTGTTTTGATGTCGTGTTTAGTGTTCCTTGTCCCCTTTGCATCTCTTGCTGTGTATGTCTACTCTGTGTTTTCACTTTGGTCGTTTCGGTATTTTGTCGTGGATGCTACCACCGGGTCTTGTTGGGGATTCCCTCTTTTATGATGATACCATTTTACAGTCTCCTCCTTATGGCGCCACTTCTCACGTGTCACACTGATGTATGTTTTGTCCATTTTTCTATATATTTCATATCTTACCTTCGTTAAAATAAAACTCACTTCTCTCAGTTTTGCATCTGGTGGTAGTCTGTGAGTCTTTCTGTGGATCCTGCGAAGGGATGTGTTGTATTTCTCTCCGATACATTATATTTAGCGTGGTTATATGTGATGACTTTCTTTTCTTTTGGCGTGTCTTGATTTATGCATTTGACTTCTGGTCCTCAGTTGCTCAGTTATATAATTCTTCGTCAGAATTGTTTTGTTTCAATGACGAAAATCTCACAAAACGGAATGTATTTGTCCCGTGAGAAAACTTAAGGATGATTAGAAATTATCTTTTTAAGAATTCACTCTAATAAAGGAATGTTTTATAGTCTGTCGTTGTTTGTTTTTTAATGTCGAATTGCCCGAGATGTTGTATTGCTTTGTTGACTGTGTGTTCATCTACTACGATATTTGGATGATACCACCACTCTTGTTGTTAATCCGGTGAGCATTAAGGCATGTCATTTCTGAATGAAGGAATTTCAACGATTTTATGATAACCATAAGATAATATAGTATTCATGTCACTTAATCATTTTATGAAGGAAAATTACTAGGTCCGTGATGAAAATCAAGATTTATGCTTATTTGAAAACTGGGTAAAAAATGCTGGAAATTTGGTACTAAAATAGCACATTTGTAAAGAAAATACAAAAAGTGTTGAAATGCACTCATTCGATTTTTGTTTTACTTTTCTTTGTTATTATACAATAAAACAGGTTAGAAACCTTTTATAAATGTAGAATTTGATAAAGTGCTACCTTAGGTACCAACTTCAGCGATAGTTAAAAATTTTCTAGATTTTACACAAAAATAACGAAAATCATCCAAGTTAAGGTCAAAATTTAAGCGATACCGAATTTCAACGATTTTTCGAAACACACAGTAACACGTGCTCCTAGGGAAGACTTCTCAAAATATTGAAGAAAAAGTAGATGTCCGTGTTCAAATAAGAGAGAACAGACTCTCACAAGTAGTGTCATTCTGTGGTTTTCTTGAAAAAGTGTCAGGGCTGAAAATTTGCCTTATTTTGGGTTGAATTTAAACAATTTATAATTTTTCGGTATTCATCAGCTATACCTTATAAAAAAGCTTAAATCAATAATATCACATACGTAAAATAAAATTCATGGGTAATTACTAATGTAAAAGAAATCCGAAAAGTTAAAAAAAAGTACCTCCACGTCAATTTTTACAGAAATTACCGCGAAGCATTTTCTTGCGCATACTTCATTCATTTTAGATCATATTTTCAAACTTGGCCACTTTGATGTGTCTAATGCATTAAAGTCTCAAAAAGAGTAAGAGATGGCCATAATATACTGAAATATCTATAAAAGTCAAGCTTATTGAGTGCTAAAACAGGAGATGCGCAAGAATAGTCCAAAATCGTGACCAATGACACACCTTAAGTGTATGAAAAAAAATCACATTTTAATGAAGTTTACGACGAAACGTTGATCATAAATGATACTTGAATAATGCCCTTTACTACAAATGATATGGTTACAAGAGCGACATTGAGAAAAAAACATTAATTAACCGTTAACCGATTGCGCGCACTTGAAGTACTGTCTTAAAGTTTGATTTATTAATGATCTAAAAATAAGGAGTATCTAACTATTGCACATCTATCTACTTAGCTAACTGACACTTTTGAAATACACGTAGCAATAATACGGAAGTGTTCCAACTCAAATAAACATTACAGAAGTACCCATCAGTTATTCAGTCTCATAGTCGAGAAGGCAAGGCAAAATCATTAGATTTTCCACAGGAACGATTGCGAACCTCGGAATGAACATAATTCCGAAGTGAGACCAGGTGACCGGGGAGAGTCAGCGACTTCTGATTGCATGCAACACCCGTCGCAACAGCTCCATGGAAACCTGTCAAATTCGGTGATTGTCTCGATGTACATTTTGATGTACATATTAGATAAGTATGTCTTGTCTGGTGATGATGACAGCCATTCAATCACAATGTAGAATGTCACTGATCATTCTGGATAGGGGGATCTCATATGCTTTTATTACATCATGTAGCGACCGAAGAACTTCCTAAATGATGATTTCAGCCATTGTGTAACATTACCCTGAACAAGTAGCTTACTGCAAGCCGTCTGCCTCTAATGATAAAATCTTCATATCTGGAACATGCCCTTGCGTACCGTATCAGTTGAGAAACAAAAACACCATAAGCAGGAGAAGACGGAATGTTGCTACTCATGAAAGGGAAGTCAGTTATGTGGAAGCTGGAATCGTCACACTTATACAGTGAGGTGTTCGAATGGCCGTTTGCGTCGAAAGATAGGAGTATATCCAAGTACGAAGCGGATATGTCACTCTCTGTTGTTTCCTTGATCTCTAGTTCATGAGGGTAGATTTTCATGTAGATGATCTGCAAAGTTCGGATTATTGATGGACAAAACTCATCTATGTATCTGAAGGTAAAATTGAACTGAGATGCGAGGTGCTTTCGCCCAGTCGAGATCAAGGTCTTGATGAAGTCAGCTTCGTATGAATATAAAAATAAGTCCGCAAGCAGTGGGGCGCAATTGGTTTCCATGGGGATGCCGACTATCTGTTGGAATACGGTTCCTCCAAACACAACAAAAATGTTGTCGATCAAAAACTCAAGCATCCGTATGATATCGTCCTCGGTATACTTTTTGTTTGAATCAGAGTGTTCCTTCACGAAATAAGTATCCTCCCGCCCAATTACGAGGTCTCTCTCTCTCTCTCTCTCTCTCTCTCTCTCTCTCTCTCTCCACAGTGGTTTCATCTTCCCAGTAGTTATGATTCATTAATTTTTGTTGTTTGTGTTTGTGAATTCATGTTTGTATTGTCATGCTTTCTTTCATATTTCATGTTTTCATTTATGTTGTACATACGTACCTTCTCTTCCTTCATTTTGTTTACTAACCTTTCATTTTGTTTAGTTGAAAAAAAATTGTGATTGTTAATTTCTTGTGTTCGTGCATGCAAGTGTTTAAATGTTATATGTTGTATGGGATAGGAATACAACTAAGTTAGATAACTTGTTTCCAATCCCTTTGATGTAATTATCAATAAGATATGTTTAATCTTATCTAGTCTACGAGGTATTTGTATCTTCTATTACCATTTGTTGAAAGAAAGGTGTTGCGAATAATAATGACCAGTCTGTTTTTGAGCTTTTGGTGTGGAATGGTAGTGTAGAGCGTAGAGAAGTCGAAAGATTTTATGCTGGTAATATGATTGAAGTTGATGGCTTTTAAATTTCCCAAAAGTTCCTTAGAGTTCTTTGGGATCCACATCTGATTGATTCCTTTTCTGGAATATGCTGTCTCGCAGTATGTTTGAAGACCTTGCTTGATGCGAGTTGATATTTTCGTAAGCAAAATGGAAAGAGGTTTTATTGAGCACCTGGACGAACCAGCAATGAATCGGTGTTTGTAAGGATTTTTGTGCATTTTTGGAATCCAGTAGATATACTGCTAGAAAAATACAGTTTATGTTATTCGTATTAAATTTTCTTCAATTTTATTCGATTACAGCGTCTGCTACTTTAAAGAAAATGAAGCGTCCAAACTATGCTGTAAGGCTTACGGTTATATAAATATAGTCTTTCTGGGAGCCTGTTTACCGTCTTCTGTGCCTACGTTTTCATTGGATTAGAAGAGTATAATCCTGTTGCATCAATTCCTGCAAAAAGTTTTGTATTTCCCTCAGACCATTGGCTTGATTATATGTCATGACCTTCTTTTATTCTAGCGTGTCTGGATTTATGCATTTGACTTCTGGTGCTCAGTTATATAATCCAACGTTACCTCACAAAACGGAGTAATTTTTGTCGCTTGGGAAACTTGAGAATGATTTGGAATTATCTTAAGAATTCATACTAATAAAGAGGGAAATGTTTTATCATCTGCCAAAGTTTGTTTTTGATGTTGAAATCTGTGTTTGCGGTCCATCAAGGTCATTATATAGTAGCCCCTGTTTATAGTTACTGTAACAATTACACTTATTAGACAGATTCTGGCAATTACAATGTGCCTGGTTCAGTATTCAACAAAGTGTTGTTATTGCAAGCGGGCGAAAAAAAAGCCCTCTCCTACCAATTATATGGTTGCAAAAGTGACATATTAAGCAAATACACGAATTTACCGATAACCTACTGCGTGCGCTTGAAGTACCCCCTTTAAAATTTTGCTGTTATTTTCCTTGATATGATTAATAACAATGTGATATAAATATAAGGAGTATCTAAGTTTTACATACCATCTCTCCTTAGCTAACTGAATAACAAGTATAAGCTGTGTCAAAATATTTTATTTCCTATTTTTCCGAGCATCATTGACGCACATTTTAGCGAACAGTCTCGAGCATCACAGACGGACATTTTAGCAAAAAATTCTATACGTATTTGAATGAAATATTTCAACTTAAAAAGGGCTATTTGTTTGAATAAGAATTAGAAACATGAAAGGTTTTGCCACTCGTCACGCAAAACAATCAAACGGCCGACCCTCAATATTTTGAGGATATTCAACAAAAGAACAAAAGGGTATATATGAATTTGTGCCTTACATGTACAATGTATTTCAGTGTATAACCGTTTCTTTCTTTCTTTCGATTTTTGTAATTTATAAAGCCGCATAAGCGTCATTTCTAATATGCATAATGTTGAAAAGATAGGCAACAAATATACAGTTATTTACCGTACAGACATATTGATAGACTTGCTTACGTCCTTATTTCAAATAAGATCATGTGAAGAAAATTTCAATTTAATCTGAAAATGAAGGCTCCGTTAAAACCACCGGCAGTGATTAATTGGTTGCAGAGATATGATAACGAAGCATAGAAAACAAAGGAGGTGATCTCAAACAACACCAGACTGCAGCATCCACAACAAAACCCTAAAACACCCAATGCAAAAACACAGAGCAGACAAGCACAAAAAGTGACGCAAAAAGGGACAAGGAACGTCAACGCACAACACAGAAACATTAAACACAAAGGATTACACATAAACCAACGAGACCAATGGGCAACCGGTGCCGACTTAGGACGGCCATCTGCCACGGAAATAGCAGAAGGTATGGTTATCGTGGATTACGTGCGCACAACCCTTCCACTTTTCCGATTAATTATTATAATAATAGAAGAAATATTTGTTTGCTTGTAAAAGGTTTTCGCCAAATAGAATAAGATATTCAAATGTACTAACGTTTAGAATTATTTGATATAAGGACTTGAGCAAGTCTAACATATTGATATCGCATTCTGTTATTCAAGATAATATCCGTATTAGTTCGTTCGGGTCGATTGGTGCCTTTCCTAGATAAATATCATCCTCGTACGCATTTTAAAAGCGTCTTGGGTCTTAAGTATATTTTGCTATATTTTTCAATGAAATTTTTACCTTCTTTGATAAACAGCCTTGGATTTAATTATTCTAAGAGGAAAACATGAAGTAATCTCCCCTGAGATATGGAGATATAGTGATGTGTTATTGAAAGTAGACGGATTCCAATTTCAGAATAATGGAGGTGTTCAAACTCTTTGCTTTCTTGAAGAAAATTTCAAACCAATTTTAATGCACCAGACACAGTATGACAAATATGGATAATGACAGTATATCTTATTTCTCACCAATGTGCGCGTAATGAGATGTATTCTTTGAAAATACCGTAGAGGCAGAAATGATATACATGTAGCTACCTATACAAACTCATATTAAACTTCGTCATATTCAACAGCATCATTTTTAAACGGATAAATTTGCAGCATGGACCAGACATGCACGTTTTAGTTACTTAACCCTCGTCAGTAATCCTCAATCTAAACAATGTAATATGGCCAAAGAGAGTGAAAATTATTGTCAAAAATGTACCGAAGGATGTAGCAGGATGGGTGGGATATGATGCTACAGGACCCACGTTTTAGAAATTTCAAGCTTTTTAGTACCAGAAAATTTTGAATGCGTTGAAGAGACAGACGATCAACCGAAGTTGATCGAACTTGGCTACATGTGCCCTCGGGGACTCCTGGTCATTTCAATTTTTCAAAAAAGTTCCTCGTTTCTTTTCATTAATCTTACGGAGGGTTGTACACATCTAAACGTCTTCAAAATGAATAGCATCATTTTAGAACAGAAAAATTGGCAATGTGGACCAGACATGCACGTTTCGGATACTTAACCCTCATCAGTGATCCTAAATCTAAACAATGTGATATGCCAAAAAAGTATGAAAGTTACTATGTCGAAAAAGTGTACCGAAAGACGTAGCAGGATGGGTGGGATATGATGCTACAGGACCCACTTTTTAGAAATTTCAAGAAATTTTGATAACAGAAATTTAGAATGCGTTGAAGAAACGTTTAACCGAAATTGATCGAACTTGGCTACATGTGCCCTAGGGGACTCCTGGTCCACCAGCAGTGACACTCACCAAGTGGTATAAATGTAAACGTCTTCAAATTGAATAGCATCATTTAAGAACAGAAAAATTGGCAACGTGGACCAGACATGCACGTTTTGGGTACTTAACCCTCATCAGTGATCCTAAATCTAAACAATGTTATATGTTAATGTTAATCGGATAACCACACATTCGCTGTGACATAGCTGACAACTGTATGTCGACGACGTTACTTTCCCTCGTTTAATGTACCGTAGTTAATGTTTCTTTGTGTTCCCGTTGATGTTTGTTTGTCCATTTGGTATGGTTGCTGCGTATTGCGTTATCCTCTGCTGTGGTTTTAGTCGTTATGTTGTACCCCTGCGAGTGTGATATGCTGTGGTCTATTCAATATGGGTTGCTTGGGATGTTTGCAATATTTTTCAAATCCTACATAAACCAATATAACGAGGCACTCGGAAAGAATAAATTATCAAGATTATTGATAATTACGAGGTAGACTCGACTCAGTAATGTATCCTTCTATGTAAAACTTTAATTTCTCTTAAGGTAAAATTAGTTCCAAAAAATTAATTAAGATAATATGAGTCGAGAAAGTATCATGAAAGGTGTTTAAAAAATCAGTCTAAACCGAGGTAAAAAGATACAAGTAAAACTTTTGCACTTTGTATAGACTGAAAGTATCATGGCATGTAGATGTAGATACCAACATTAAAGTTACGTATACGCAATGTATTGCGGGGGATTTTGCTTTAGATTTAACAACCAAAATAAAATTGTCTCAAACGTGATAGAGTTGCTTCGCTTTCCAGTTTGAGTATTAGCCTATGTTGAAGTATTATCCCAATTGTATGAGAGCATTTAATCAACATTTTTATGTCTTCTTCTACTCAGGGTCGACATAAATTGATCACTTTATCCGGCTTTTGTCCATCTGTCCGTCCTTCTGTCCCTCCGGATGTCTGGTACATGTAGCAATACTTTCACATCAATGGGCATTACTAATTTGATACCCCATTAAAGTCATTATCAAATTGAAAAAAAAAATCGGAGATGGTCAAGCATGGTGAGACTCAACACCCGATGAGGATTACCAAAATTGAAATATATGATCTTCCTTTTAGTGAACAATTTGCACATTTTATTAACACATTATGCCTCAACAGTGATGCTGGTAGTAGAGAAAGAGGAAATCTCAACCATAAATGTATACTATTTAAATTTGATTGTACTTGGGCTCATCCGAGGCAGCGGACCCTGGCGTTGCGTTATTCATGAGCGGTCTGCTTTGTATGCTCGGCGAAGCCGCCGTACGGAGTTTACCGACTCTATACATAAATATATAAATAGCGAATCTCTTGACTAAAATGTACGCAAAAAACCCAGCTAAGGATATAGTTATGCCGTCAGGGAGATATCCCTTAGTTTTAGAAAAAAATGTCAAACTTTGTATAAGAAATTTACTAATTTATTTAAAGTCATTGAACAGGAACATAAGCGATCGATTTCATCGGGGACTAATAGTCCACCAGCAGAGACACAAAGCTAGTAGTTGAAATAATAAAAAATTGGAAATATATCTTCTAGTGCGCCATATGCGCGTTCCAATAAAATAGATTCTCATCAGTGATGCTTGTGGTAAAAAAGAATGATATCCAAGTGTAAAATATATAACAAGTGAAATTGTGTGCACCATTTGCGCATTTCAATCATAACTGTTTCAATGTAAAGGTCGAATATATTTTGATCAAACATGTGATTAGCGACATGTTCTCGAACGTCCAAGTTTATATTAACATTGAAATCGGTTCATTAAGCTTTCAATAATGAGAGTAATCCTATCTCTTTAAATCAAATGACCCTATACGACCGAGTTGATTTAGTATAGATGGTAGTAATGAAGATAAATAATGTGACCTTTTGTGTGTGTATTTTTTCATATAAAGTATTGTGGTCATTACGGCCGTTATCTCGCACGATGTAGGCTATAGACCAATTTCATGGAAATTCTGAGAGTAATGATTGACAACATATTTTGTAAAATATAGATGTATACATTTCATAGGATAACTAAACTCACATTTATTTTAGGCACGTTCTTTTCTCTCTTTTAATGATATTTAGAATTTCGCATTTTATTTGTATTCATTACTCGGATTTCCTCTATTTCGGCCTGAAATATCACTGATGAGACATTTTTGTTGAAACACGCATGAATTGCAAATAATTTGATTCAATAGAAAATATTTCAATTTTGATAACTGTAATGCCAAGGAGTACCTCACTCTATTCATAGCCCTCTCCTGTTGTACATTTTTGGTCACTCTTCAACTATTCATCTTTGGGTTCATCTACATTTGTACATCAGCCTCGATTAAGTATACATTGTTTGTTGGAATGCGCAAATTGTATACATTTTTTTCACGGATTACATAATTGAAAATTATAATTTATTTCATTTCTATAATCAAATTGTTCTTTGCTGAAACTGTGCCTTGTTACCAATGCTTAACAGTGAAAGGGATGAAGTCTCTGTCTATGTGCCCCACTGATGAGACATTACTTGATTTACTATGATAAATTCATATGTTTTCTTTATTCACTGCGAAGATAAAAACTTTCATCATTTTGTGTCCAAACAGTACTTGAATAACATCGAAATTAAAAGAGGTTAACATCTGAGCACCATTCCTCCAATGCATTTTGATCATCGATTTTATTTTACCTTGCTGCTGAATCGTCCCTACAGGAAATTTCGAGGCGCGCACTCTGTGCAAAGAAATTGCAGAAATTTAAATTCAAAATAAAAATAATAATAATAAATAAATGAATAGAACTAGATGGTGCTACTGAAATGAATTTTGGCTGTGTCTGAAAATCACTTTGGCTGGAAGCATCACTGATGAGGATTTTACTGTCCGAAACACGTGTCTGGTGTATTAAAATTAGTTTAAAATTTTCTTCACGCAGGTAAAGAGATGGAACATTTACGTATCATTGATGTATATTAAGCATTGAAATTGTTACATGCGTACACATATTTCAATATTGACAATTTCAACCAATAGGTTGGTATCTCTAGCTATAGCGGTGAATTGTTTAGTCATCGAAAATTATCTTCGCCTAGTTTCAAAGTATTTTGACTCGGTTCTGTGACTTTAACTTCTGTACAGCATTTACATCTCTCAACTCATCAGACACGCTAGGGCTTGTTATCATGTTTTGGACTTCCAAGTCGAGAATTACATATCATAAACTTGTAACTTGTTTTTGGAAATTTTACAATAACTATTCTGCAATTCTTTCAAAATTTGGGACAACTCCAGCATCAGAGTATATGTCATTGGGAATTTCATTGCCTTCAATAAACAGAATAAGAAAAATCAAAGGCAGATCAAACTTCAAACAAAAATGTAAGAAAATAGTTGGTCGCCTGCTTTACCGAGGATATGATCCTAAAGTCATCAAAAGGACATCGGGCATGGTACTGGATCCATCTACAGTTTACCAGTGTCTTTTCCAACGTTGCACACTAGTCAACAGTGACGATGGGACTACATGGCGGGACCCTGTGTAAATCTCGTCAGAGAAGACTGGGTCTCGATCCTCTGTCCTATCTGAAAGTTCATCATATTTTCGGATAATTTATCTTGAGCTCGCTTCAGCCAGCAGAGCACGGGCTTTTTTACGAATGCCGTAAAAGTTATATCCATATACATAGAATATGTGTTAAGGCCGCTGCCCTTAACTACATGTATCTTGTTTGTGATGTCACCTTGCAGTGAGAAGTGTTATGTTTATACAGCAATTGTGTGTCTATGGATACCTCTGTGTATCTGGATAAGCGGGACGGTTGTGTGCACGTAATCCGGATGAGCACACCACTTTTTTTTATAGCAGATGACCGTGCAAAGTTGGCGCACATTGGTCTCCGTCAATTTATGTATTGTCATTAATGTTTGATGTTTGTGTGTAAGTCTGTTTCGACTGTTTTTGTCTGTTTGTATGTCCAAATTGTTGTTTCCTGTTGCGGGGTTGTAGTTTTGTCTGATGTCATTTATGTTCCGCTGGGTCTTGTGGGTTTGTTCCGCTAGGTCAGTGCAGGGTGGTAATGGTGGAGATCCTTTCCTTTTCTTAAAATATACTGTAACATGTATTTGTTATCATTAATATTGAAATATCGTTCTATTGTTAAAGTTCGAGTGCACCATATGCGAACTTCTCCGTTATCAAAATTATGAAATAATTTTAGATAAAAAGGGGTAGCTCCCCGAGGGCATAACTCTGTCCTTAACTGGTTCTTTGACATAATTGTGAGGTTATCTTTAAATTAAAAAAGCTGTTCAAGTATTCATGAATTGCATTTGTATTTGAGTCTCCATCTCCCTTCGCCTGAACTAAAGACCCTAGATGCATAATGTCAAAACGTGTTGTATGTCGTTCTAAAAGGTACTTGTCTTCCTAAATCTTTAAGAATTTTCCACTCTCTTTTAACTAACACATTTGATTGGACTTGTAAGAAATGTACTTTTTTCCCATCTCGTATAATGCGTCAGTCAAGAGGTGTTACTTCAGACAAGAGAAAATAATGTAACAAACTTTTGACAAAATGCTCCAGAACCGTAGCACATAATTGGTGGCCGAAAAGCACCAGTCTTCAACATAGAATTATTTGATGATTTAACGATGTTTTTATGCTTCAAATCGATGTCTTTGATTTTTATTGATACGGAATTAATATTTTCTATAGGAAAAGACGAACTTTTTAGCTTGTAAAGAAACAGATAAACAATTTTTTGACTTTTTTTGGTAACTTCGACCCTACAGGAAATTATGAGCCGCGCACGCTCTGTAAAGTAAATGCACAAGTTTAAATTCAAAAATAAAACCAGAGGGCGCTACTGAAATCAATTTTGGCGGCTCCTGAAAATCACTTTGACTGGAAGGATAATTGCTGAGTATTCAATATCCGAAACAAGTGCCTGGTTCATAATAAATTGGTTTGAAATTTTCCTCAAGAAGGTATAGAGTTGGATCACTTCCGTATTATCTATACTAAAGAACATGGTTTTATTACATGTAATGAGATAAAGAAGATCCTGACGACAATCTCAACAGCACTCACAATAGGGCACCAAATGGAGCATCGACGGACCCCTAGCAAGCTAGAGGTGGGACCAGGTGCCCGGGAGGAGTAAGCATCCCCTGTTTGGCTAGCCGCACCCGCCGTCGATGTTCATGCACCAAAAATGTAGACAATATCTAAAAACATGCGCTGTTTGAGGTTATGTCTATATAGAAAGTGCTATGGCGACAACATCAGAGAAAATATTCAAAACACTTACTGTCAAACCCCTCGCGGGGAACTTTTTAAGAGCTCCACACGGCAAAGGGCATAAGTGTGACTGAAATGAGATAAAGAAGATCCAGACGACAATCTCAACAGCACTCACAATAGAGCACCAAATGGAGCATCGACGGACCCCTAGCAAGCTAGAGGTGGGACCAGGTGCCCGGGAGGAGTAAGCATCATCTGTTTGGCTAGCCACTTGACATCTTATCTTGAAAATTGCATTTTTGTAACTCCATCTTTTAAAGCTGAAGAAGTGCTATAAATTGTTTTTCTGCAAAATCTCATTTGGAGCCAAACAAAAATGCATGGAAAAAATATCAACCAAAGGAATTCTGTTCTATTTTTATTCAATTTTAATTTGATTTTTTTCTTTTGTGTCCATTATCCAGGAAGTTAATTTACCTCGAATGCGTTTGATGTCATTGTCTTTAAGAGTAATATAGGCCTAATTATTGGTTCTGTATGACATCATATTATCGTCAAAATTATGAACATGTGATACATTAAATCATAACGGTCCACTTTGACTTCAATCTCTTTTCGTTAAGAATTTAATTTCTTATCATGCTCATAGCTTTACAATACGGCTAATCATAATCTTATTTCAGTGGATGTTTTTGTGCAAAGAACGTGTTGCTTTTTTTTTTGCTCTAGTCAAGAACATCATCTTCGTGATGTTAGCCCTACCTTTGATATAACGTTATATTAATCTCAATAAAGTTTGAGGAAATTTAAGGTTTGACCCTTTAAAGCAATATCCGTCGCTGCTAGTAAATTTCTCAACGGACGAGATGAGGATTCCAGAGTCATGACCTGAATGGAATGGCTTCCAATGAATCAAACTTCTGGAATTAAAAGGCGTCCCTCTTCACGACAAGTCGACGTCTTTCCAGTGGGAATATCACTACGGAAGTTCCATGGATGACACGAAAGATATCTAATCGAAATCCTTTATGCATCCTGTATAAATCTGAATGTGGCATATGAGTTCAAAAAGGCATAAGACATTGATATTTCTTATAATAATTTTTGTATGTGTGTAGAACTTGCGTTTAAATCATGCTTAGAATTAAAGAAAAGGGAAAAAAACCAAAAGAACCCCCCCCCCCCTTCAAAAAATAAAGAAAGAAAGAAAAGAAAAAAAAATAACTTAATTTTCATTCCCACGTTAATTATAGACATGCATACATTACGGTAATATTCTATAGATCTATGTTGATAAAATTGTTATTTCTAAATTCAAGATGAAGTTAAATAAAAGGTAAATTACGAAAAAAAAAAAAAAAAAATTTTTCTTAACGTCTTCAATTAAAATCTGACTGAATGCAGATTTTAAGACATAAAATGGGCGTGTTTGGATCTAGAAATTTCTACTTAATGTACCGAGTTGTAAATATCCATTATTTTGAAAATTGAAAATTGCCAATAATCTGAAAATTTGCACTTCCCCCAAATACCAGGTGGGGGTTTTGAGCCGACAATATCTCCCAACCGTCCTCCTACATCCGCACGTGGTGGACTTATGTTGCTTTCCTTGATCTTTTATTTTTGTATTGTCATGAATAGACATATAGCATACTGTTAACTCCTAGGGGATAACTAGCCATCTTGGACAATACTCCTGTCGGACAGGGAAATAAGTTTGGTTGATAAATGAGTGTCGATGGTCGGTCGTGCTCAAAGAGGTGGTTTATAACTTACAAGGCAATGTCCATTCGATTTGGTTAAGGATAGCAGAAATAATCTTCATGGATTTTCTGTCATAATGAGGCATAGTCGAAACAACATTGTACCGTGGATATATCGAGGGATTGTCTATTTTCTACATCTGATAACATTCCATTCAATATTTTTAAGCCAAATGCTTGATTATTTTGTCTCAAAAAAGATATCATTTCAAAGCATGCATGCACCACTGGAAATGGAAGCTTATTGTGACATGTGTAAATTGAACAATCCCGAATCTGCATATTCATGTCATACATTATAATATCTATTCCACATATCTTTATTTTGTTGGATTGTCAAAGATGGACTTTTTCTTCTTTTTTGTTTCGTTTTAAAAGCAATTTTTTAGTATTTATTTTTGTTTCAATTAATAGATTCAGATCGAAGATATCACAACTCCACTATGATACGTACTTTTCCTTTGAATGGGTTAAAGTGTTAAACGTCCTCAAATTCAATAGCATCATTTAAGAACAATACAGATAAATCTGCAGCATGAACCAGACAAACACGTTTTGGGTACTTAACCCACGGCAGCGATCCTCAATCTAAACAATGTAATATGACCAAAGATTGTGAAAGCTATGTCTAAAGCTGTACGGAAAGACATAGCAGGATGGGTGGGATATGATGCTAGACCAATTAATTGATGAAACGGCCACTTAAGCCGCGTTTACACTATCAAAGTTTTCTTGGTCAAAGTCCGTTAAAGAAAACTTGGTCAAAGTTTTCTCGGACAAAGTTGTCTGTTTAATACACTATCAAAGTTGTTTTAGAGACTTGTACAAGAAAACGTGGTAAATATGCACGAAAACATAGATGGTTCATGCAAATATTGTGAAAATTTCTCATGCAAACTTTTTAGTTTATGTAAGTGGTTGTTATTACATAATATGGAACAATTTAAGTACAAGTTTAATGATTTATAAAACAAAAACAAAGATGGAATTCACTGCATCGCGTCTTTTGTCTTTGTTGCTATATTCATTACTTTTAACGTTCTAAATTGCCTCTATTTCTTTCATCAATACTTTAAATACTTTTGGTGTAATTTTGAATCTCTACTCTGATTGGTCGATTCCCGTCAAAGTCCGTCAAAGTTTCAAGAAAAATAGAATGGAGTTCTATTCCATCAAAGTCCATCCAAGTTCTTTGACGGACTTTGCTCAAAGTTTTCTTTGATCGTTTACACTATCAAAGTTAGCGTAAAAGACTTTGACCAAGTTTTCTTGTACAAGAAAACTTTGATAGTGTAAACGGGGCTTTAGGCCATTTCTATATGTTTGCGTCTGTTTTGCGTCCTTGAGTTTTGAGGCCCGAAGCCACGATAATCAAAATTAAAATCGTGAACATTCCTTCAAAGTGAATTTGCTTTCTCAAAAATTGTTAAGATTGTGGAAAATATAATCATACTGCCTATGCGTATACTAGTATTCACCCTATTATTTTATTGTTGATTGAGATTTTGTTTTCATAAGAAACCAATTCAATTAAACATTTTGTTATAAAAATATTACATATTACGTAGCTAGGTAGTAGGGGACTTAATTTCGAAAGGACGCAAAACAAAATAAAAACAATGAACAATATAGCGTAATATGCATGCCAAGGTTGCACTGGTGGTCTAACGAAATAGTGATTTGAGAGTTTTAGGTGTCATGTTGATCTGGTATTCATATCGACGCTTTTTCCTTCTCCTAACATAATATACAATCAAAGCTTACAACAGTTGTGTTTTATTTCGTTAATGAAAAAACAAGGACTGTGTATCTTCCATGGGACAACTCTAAGCTATAAGCCATGCTCGGAATGTCGATCAGCCGCTAGCTTTGTCTCTGAGACGTGAGAATTGTAGCCATTTTCTCCCAAACAAATTGTTTGCTTTACGATAACAATGTATACGAAATAGATACATTATCTTCTTATTTAACGAATGACTTAGGTTGATCGCTCTATTCACAAATAAACCCTGGTGTCGGACAAAAGAAAAGCAATAATGAGTGATTTATGTGAGACAATATCGAAATATGAATGTTTGACACGGGGAAATATATTGTTGTAGTATACTCGTTGCAGTAAATAAAAGAATATATCATACATTTCTTATGTACACTAAAAGCTATCACGAAAACCATCTAGGATACCGTCTAATATCAGACCCCCCTTTCAAGAATGATCAGTGACATTTTGGATTGCAATTGAATGGCTGTCATCATCACCAAACAAAAAACGTTTACCTGATATGTACATCAATATGTACATCGAGACAATTACCAAATTTGATAAGTTTTCATGGAGATGTTGTGACGGGTGGTGCATGCAATCAGGAGACGCCGACTCTCCCCGGGCACCTGGTCTCACTTCGAAATGTTATTCATTACGAGTTCGCAATTCTAATGATTGTGCGTTGCCTTAACGACTTTGAGACTGAATAACTGATAGGTACTTTTTATGTTTATCCCCTCCTTTTTTCTAAACTATTTAATTTTAAAACAAAATACAACAAGCGAGGTTTTCAGTCTCAACTTAATCAGAACTTTATATTACAAAATACAAAGAGACCTACTTAAAAAAAAAATAGATAAATACATTTTATCACACGTGTAAATCGACCAATCTTTACAAAATACAAAAAAAAGCCAACGAAAAATAAATACATCACCATAACCAAAGAATCAATACATATGATAATTATTATAAGAACCGAAAAGTCAATGAACAAAAAAATACATGTTAATCTAATAATACGAAGTGTTCCAACTCTATACCTTCCAAAGAAAATGTCAAACCAGTTTATTATGCACCATACACGTGTTTCGGATAATAAATTCTCATCAGATCCAGGTAAGTTAAGTGTTGTCTTTCGTGTTTACGGACATACTTTTCACAGATTTTGGTCATATTACATTGTTTAGATTGAGGATCACTGACGAGGGTTTATTAGCCGAAACGTGCATGTCTAGTCCATGCTGTAAATTTATCTGCTCTAAAATGATGCTAATGAATTTGAAGACGTTAAACATCTATGTGTTTATGTATCTGTTTGTTTGTCCGCTTTTTTTTTCTCGTGCGAAAGTTCTGTTTAACATGAAATGTTTCATGAATTCTATTGTTTGTGATTCTTGGATTCTGATTTCGGGTTTTGTGTTTGACATTCTGATTTCGGGTTTTGTGTTTGACATTCTGATTTCGGGTTTTGTGTTTGACATTCTGATTTCGGGTTTTGTGTTTGACATTCTGATTTCGGGTTTTGTGTTTGACATTCTGATTCCGGGTTTTGTGTTTGACATTCTGATTTCGGGTTTTGTGTTTGACATTCTGATTTCGGGTTTTGTGTTTGACATTCTGATTCCGGGTTTTGTGTTTGACATTCTGATTTCGGGTTTTGTGTTTGACATTCTGATTCCGGGTTTTGTGTTTGACATTCTGATTTCGGGTTTTGTGTTTGACATTCTGATTTCGGGTTTTGTGTTTGACATTCTGATTCCGGGTTTTGTGTTTGACATTCTGATTTCGGGTTTTGTGTTTGACATTCTGATTTCGGGTTTTGTGTTTGACATTCTGATTCCGGGTTTTGTGTTTGACATTCTGATTTCGGGTTTTGTGTTTGACATTCTGATTTCGGGTTTTGTGTTTGACATTCTGATTTCGAGGTTTTGTGTTTGACATTCTGATGTCGGGTTTTGTGTTTGACATTCTGATTTCGGGTTTTGTGTTTGACATTCTGATTTCGAGGTTTTGTGTTTGACTTTCACTAATCAATCCACATTACAACTTATGATATCAATGAACAGATGAATCAATCTACAAACCGAACAATTAATCCACACAACAACTACACACACGCACGCACTGTCTCACTCACTCATTTTTATATGTATCCATTGGTGATTGAACTCTCTATTTTCTGTTACTTTATGGACAATTTATGATTGGCTGTATCTTGCAAGAATATTCTGACTCCTGATATTGCGTGGTTTGTTTGATTAAAGACAGCACTGGACAATAATCATTACAAAACACAGTATTGAAAGTTCTGACTTTTATGTCTGCAACTGAGCTAGACCCATTATGAGTAATTTAACGAAGTCTGAGTGATTGTTTAGAATCTGTAAGTCGGGCAAAATTGAAAATATTCGTTCCTTGCCTGATATTACATGATCTTGCTTTATATCATACCTTATATTTATCAGAAGTAACTGTAAATGTTTTATTAAGGGTAAAGAGAGGTAATTGGGGCACCTATTTATGGAATCCTGAGACCTAAAATCACAGCATAGTTATGATGTAAAATTAATTGGTAAAAAATTTCTAAAACAAAAAATATTTCATCAAATTTTGCAGAAAAATAAAGAGTTTACCACTTAGTTTTTCTGCAATTGATTTTTTTTTCTATATTTTTTAATGAGGGGAAGATAACTCCTAAAATGACCCTTTTCAAGATATTTCTTATATCGATCTATACTAGGGTAGTACAAAAGTTGGTCAAATATCATATGACATAGAAATGTATTCAATGATGAGTAAACATAATCTCAATGCTTTTGATATAATTTCCTTCATTACCCATTGAATACCTTAAAGGGAAATAGTAATTTGATTTATGGTGAAACTATGCAACAAGTTCAAATTTTCAAGTCTTGGATGCATTCAATAAGTCTTGCGTGAGACCTGCAATAGAAAAACAATCTTAAAGCATTTGATTTCCAGAGCAAAAACCTAATCGTAGAGTTTAAGTATCTTGCTTATTGTATTTGTATTGAATTTGCAAATATACGCCTAAAATATTATACAAAAAACATGAAATATAAATTAAGCTGAACTAATGATCTTAAAAATGTACGTTTTACATTCGACTGTGTAGAAAAATTCAAAATTTGCTCGTCGGTGAAAGTTTTAAACACATTTTTAAATATTTCTTGTGGAAATTGAATATTTTAGAACAACATATGCTCTCCATTAACGTTTAAAAAGACAAGTCAAACGTACAAACTATTGGACGGCAGTCTGTGTACACATTTCTATGTATATTCATATGGTTAATCCGTGGTAAATGAGCTTATTTTTGGGTAACACTCAGACAGAAATTGGGATGGGCTTTGGGCTTCCTTTTTGATCCTACCTACTTAGATACTATACGTGCATAAGGTATGTGGTATATGATGATAATTAGTACGACGCGTTTTAACAGCGCCACATACAATGCATTCTTCTATGCTCTCCGCCATCTTGAACTACTTCCGGGTTGAATCCATGCGGCCTATATCCTTGAGTGCAAGTTAGCTCTCCGCACTTGCACTGGAGATGGTTCATAAGATAATTTGTTCTTTGTGCTTCTGTGGAGCTTGTGTCATTGTCTCCGTCTGTTTGTCTTATTTTCTTTTTGCCGTCAGAAAGTTCTGTTATATTTTTCCAAAATACGTCAGCCTTTCAATTGTTGTTATTGGAATATGATTTCGGCTTTTGTGTTTGACGTTATCAAGCCTGACAATAAACTTTTTTTTAAATTGTTATACAGAAAATGTCGTATTAAAATGTTGGAAGGAAACTTTTATGTGTTGCCTTTCGTGTAGCATGTTGTCTTGGGTTATTTGTTAGTTATTCTTTTCGTTGTTAATTTTCTGTTTTACCTCATTGTCTTCGAATTTTTGTTGTCGTGGCTGGTTTCGTGCTGAGGGTAATCGGATGCGATGTTGTTCGTGTATTTCGTTGTTTTCTCTTAAGATTTTTCCTTCTTTAAATGTGGGTTCCCTTTGCTAATTCCATCGTGTCCATTAACATTCATTACAACCGCACAAGATTACATTCAACGAAAAGCAACATGGTGGACAATTGTATAAACAATTGTATATTGTATGTCTGGCCCATGCTGCAAATTTGTCTGTTCTTAAAGCATCACATTCCGTCTTCAGGCGAAATTATGCGTCATAAAAAAGAAATTGGGCAAATCTTTTTTTACCCGGATGTTAGAAGTTATAAACTTTCCGTTCATACCAAAAGTCCTCATAGTTATCACAATACATAAATTTAAAGACCAATTCTTTTGGTGCCACACAAGTTGCTCATGTTTAGGATAAACCAGCCCACGAGCATGCCCGATGCGGCTCGTCATGTTGTACAAATCAAAACAAACATGGCGAGTAGCGTGCACCCACCACGGAAAATATGGAAAACCGTACAGATATGGATAGAAGAAATTCGGTGAAAATGACTTAAATCTTTTCATAATCCACGAAGTAACTTTTTTCTTTAGCTGAACAAGTAAGTCAGATTAGATGTAATCGTTCCTAAATCGTTTGATATAGTTTATTTATTACAATTTATATGCTATGTGAAAGAAACATACGATGTCTGTTTATGCGTCTCCTTCTGTGCTTGTCTGCTTTGTATTTTTGCATTGGGAGTTTTGGGGTTTTGCTGTGGATGCTGCAACCTGGTGTTGTTGGAGATCCCCTCCTTTGTTCTATACATGAAGCGACGGAACATCTTAGTAATTCACTCGAGAAAGCAGGGTCATGATACCCTTACCATCTCCACGGATGATATAACATGGTCTGGCATCAATTGCCAAAGGCTGATTTATAGAACCACTTTGTTATATACACGTCATGCTCTTGATATTAATAGATTATAAATCTTACGTATTTTAATGTATCTTTAAAGGGGTTACAGGATATGATAGAACAAGAATATTATGTCATCACACCAGCAGACAAAGCCTCAAATAATTACACATTTACTTGCAAAAAGTGCTATTTCGACAGTCTAGTTAAAGATTTGGGTTTAAATTCGACACCTGGAAATCCCACTTACTGAAATAATAGATAACCACAAATCAGCTCTTGCTTTCTTTGGCTTCGACACTAACAATTTAGATTTAGATTTACCATACATATACTGCATACCTAAAATGCATAAGAATCCGTACAAACCACGTTTCATCGCTGGTTCCTCAAAATGTTCTACCAAATCTGTATCGATCTTACTCACCAAAGTTTTATCTGAAATCAAATCTGGGCTTCAAAAATATTGTTCGACAGTATATTCTCGCAGTGGTATCAACCAGATGTGGATTTTAAAGAATTCGAAGGAACTTTTAGAACATCTGAAATCCACTCATTTTAGTAGAGTCCATTCGATCAAAGCCTTTGATTTTTTTACACTTCACACTACAATTCCACATTCTAAATTGAAAGAAAGACTCGCAAAAAGTATAAGTAATGCGTTTACAAGTAAGAACGGCAATCGCAAATACAAATTTATTGTTGTTAACTATGACAAAACCTACTTTGTAATAGAAAAGTCCGGTTCCGAAAATAAGTACACTGAAACAGATATTATTCAGATGTTAAACTTTCTGTTCGACAACATTTTTGTGGTATTTGGAGGAATGGTCTTCCAGCAAATTGTCGGAATTCCAATGGGGACCAATTGTGCCCCACTCCTTGCCGACATTTTCCTTTACTCGTACGAAGCAGAATTCATTCAATCTTTGGTCTCTGAAGGAAAAAGATACTTAGCTTCTGACTTTAACTCCACTTACAGATACATAGACGATGTGTTGTCCATCAATAATCCAAATTTCGCGGATTACCTCAGAAGTATCTATCCTTCGGAGCTTGAAGTCAAAGAAACTACAGAGACAAATAATTCAGCATCCTATTTGGACATAATGTTGTCCTACGACACTGATGGTCACATGAACAACTCACTCTATGACAAACGTGATGACTTCAATTTCAGCATTACAAACTTTCCTTTTCTGAGTAGCAACATCCCTTCATCGCCATCGGTCGATATGGTTAATTCGTCATACACTATGATGTCCCACTCTCCAGAATGTTGGATGATATTCTGCCATTTAGACCATTTGAAAAATCCAACCAAAGATTGTACTTTATGTCTTCCGAAATGGAAGTAACCGGATGTGACAGTTCTACCGAATTAAAGCGGCGGGTGTTGCATGCAAGCAGGAGATGCTTACTCTTCCTGGGCACCTGGTCTCACTCCCATATCGGGAGTTCGCTTCTTTTCATATGGTGGAGGTTTTTGTTTGATTGCTTTGGTTCCTCTTTTATCCTGATTTTGTATGCCTTCGGTTTCTGATTTTCTGAATCATCGATTTTGTGCTGTATACAGGGATATGGTCATTATCCATATTTGTCATAGAGAATCCCGAGATAAAATCTGCCAAGCAGCAGATAGATACTCCTTAGTTTTAAAAAATGATCTACAGCTTCAATTAAAAACTTAAAAATATTTCAAGTCAGTGCAGAATCACATTGAAACTTGGCGAACAGTATCATCGGATTTTAAAAGTACATCAGCAGCTATGTTATCCCAGTGATGGAATTAAATTTTGATATATTCATTCCATGAAAAAAAGATTGAGTGCTTATTCAACAAACTCCCCTATCGAAGAAGTTAGAATTCAAATTAAATTATGCTCGTATCCTCCCTGTTTGTTTCCTTGAGATATTGAGTCCCAGAAATAAATTCATTCTAAGTGCTAATGATCCCTCTAGAAGACGGAAATATAAGACAATAATGTGTTTTGCGACTTTTTACGCCAAGTAAAACCAAAAAAGGAATAAGATGTCTAGAGATAAGACGGAAGTAGAAACATAGATAGATATGTCAATCAGAAAAAAGCGGTATTGTTAACAGAAAGATCTCAATAAGATGAAAATTTAGACGCGAAAGAAAATTGCAACTATGTGTAATTACTGTCCACTATCATATCTCTAGTATTCAGTAAGAAAAAATCCATTACTCTGCTCACTTATGCTTTTATTTCCAAACTTCACATATTTTGATAGATTTGATATCAGAATACTGACGTTCACAAATTTCTAGGGAGAGAGCCATGTCATGTTACAATCACAGTGTCTTCGGGCTTTATTGCTATGGCGGAGAGGCCATTTAACCCTTTCCATCTAATTTGCACGAGTGCTTTTCATTCAATCAAATTACCGTAAGGGAAGCTAAAGCTGAGAATTTATACGTGATTTACCTAGTAAGCTGTCCTTCGTAGGCCACAAAGCAATTGTTATAGTGAGCAAGAGAGCTTAAAATTTATTCTTCTATACGCATTTGTTGAAAATGATATCCAACAAAGTATAAACTATTTTCTCAAGAAAAAAATTAAGAAACGTTAGAATATAAGTATTTTTAAATTATATCGACTTATGTAACAAGCATGTCCAGCGCCTCTTACAGATGACAAATATGTACAAAACCATATCCCTATCAAGAAGTACAAAATCGTTCATTGAAAACTCATCTAACCAAGGGCATACAACACTACTTATGAAATGATTTTAACCTTTAAATTCCTTTCTCAGTTTCTTAGAATTTGGGCTCCATAAATGTTACATTTTGCCAAAATTCTAGAAAAACGTCATTTTTGGGGCTCACTTTCGACAAAATTCTTGAAAGTGAGTAATGATCGGGCTTTTGAGATCCCGTTCGATATTATCTTTGTGAAAATAATCAAGAATTATGCTATTTTTCGTGAAATATTGACAAAATCATCGGGTTTCATGATAATTATGCAAAATTTAAAATGTCTGGGGCGCTACTGACATGAATTTCGGTGGCTCCGCTGAAAGCATCACTGGTGAGAATTTAATATTCGAAACACGTATCTGGTGCAGGAAAAAGTTGGTTTGGAATTTTCCTCATGAAGGTATAGAGTTGGAACACTTCCGTATTATTTTTATAAACACTTATTTCATGTTGCAGTGTGGAGCAGTTAAATCGTTCCCGTGACCTGATGTTTAGAAGTGTATTAATTACTTCTTTCCAGCTCTGTCGCCTGAAAGAAGCTTTGTTTTGGCCCTTTATCGATTTGACACCATAGATATTATTTTGCTATTTCGAAAACTTGTCCTTCCATTCAAAACTATCGCCGAAATTAAAGGAGGTTAACATCTTAGCACCATCCCTCCTATGCTATTTTGAAAATATATTTTATTTGGATATGCTACTGAATCGACCCTACACACGCACTCTCTGTAAAGTAAATGTACAAATCTAAATAAAAAACAGTAAAGAGGGCGCTATTGAAATGAATTCTGGTGGCTCCGCTGAAAGCATCACTGATGAAAATTTTATATTCGAAACATGTGTCTGGTGCAGGAAAAAATTAGTTTGGAATTTTCTTCATAAATGTATAGAGTTGGAACACTTCCGTATTATTAGAAAGCCGGGAGGAGTATTTAAAAATCATTTTCTCAAAGTATACATATTTATCTCTAAAAATGACGAAATTTAAATTTGGAGAAGTCGATTTTAGGGTGCAACATTACTATATAAACCATATATACTCCTTTACAACTAACTATTCCTAATCTATTACTGTCGTTTTCAGTTAATCTAGGCGATTAGTGTCTTTTTCAGAAAATCTAGGCGACATCCCATTCGGGAATATTTTCTTTCATGGATATTGCCGAGAAGGTATTGTGATCTCTAATAAATTCTTATTGAAATTGTTATTGCAGTACACTGAACACCAAAAAAAAAAAAAAAAAAAAAAAAAAAAAAAAGAAGAAGAAAACAACATTTGAAACTGCAAAAATATATTTTTAAAACCCCTGATAATATGCATCAAGACACGAAAACTCCGATAATAAATACCAACACTGTATAGACAACACTGTTTACAAGAGGGAGAACTGAAAAGACACAACAAAACATGGCAACACCAAAACCAAGCAGACAAATTAGACAGAATCAAACTCAGAACACCAAAACCAAACAGACAAATTAGACAGAACCAAACTGAACACCAAAACCAAATAGACAAATTAGAATGAACCAAACTGAACACCTAAACCAAGCAGACAAATTAGACAGAACCAAATTGAACACCAAAACCAAACAGACAAATTATACAGAACCAAACTCAGAACACCAAATCCAAACAGACAAATTAGACAAAACCAAACTGAACACCAAAACCAAACAGACAAATTAGAAAGAAACAAACTCTGAACATCAAAACCAAACAGACAAATTAGACAGAACCAAACTTAACACCAAACCCAAACAGTCAAATTAGACAGAACCAAGCTGAACACCAAATCCAAACAGACAAATTAGACAGAACCAAACTGAACACCAAAACCAAGCGGACAAATTAGACAGAAACAAACTCAGAACACCAAAACCAAACAGACAAATTAGACAGAACCAAACTGAACACCAAAACCCAAACAGACAAATTAGACCGAGCCAAACTAAACAACAAAACCAAACAGACAAACTAGACAGAACCAAGCTGAACACCAAATCCAAACAGACAAATTAGACAGAACCAAACTGAACACCAAAACCAAGCGGACAAATTAGACAGAAACAAACTCAGAACACCAAAACCAAACAGACAAATTAGACAGAAACAAACTGTACGCCAAAACCAAACAGACAAATTAGACAGAACCAAACTGTACGCCAAAACCAAACAGACAAATTAGACCGAGCCAAACTGAACACCAAAACCAAACAAATTAGACAGAACCAAACTCAGAACACCAAAACCAAACAGACAAACTAGACAGAACCAAGCTGAACACCAAAACCAAACAGACAAATTAGACAGAAACAAACTGTACGCCAAAACCAAACAGACAAATTAGACAGAACCAAACTGTACGCCAAAACCAAACAGACAAATTAGACAGAACCAAACTGAACACCAAAACCAAACAGACAAATTGACAGAACCAAGCTGAACACCAAAACCAAACAGACAAATTAGACAGAAACAAACTGTACGCCAAAACCAAACAGACAAATTAGACAGAACCAAACTGTACGCCAAAACCAAACAGACAAATTAGACCGAGCCAAACTGAAAACCAAAACCAAACAAATTAGACAGAACCAAGCTGAACACCAAATCCAAACAGACAAATTAGACAGAACCAAACAGAACACCAAATCCAAACAGACAAATTAGACAGAACCAAACAGAACACCAAAACCAAGCAGACAAATTAGACCGAGCCAAACTGAACACCAAAACCAAACAGACAAATTAGACAGAACCAAACTTAACACCAAAACAAGAATTGACAATTAATTTTAAACCACGAAAACTCTGGAAATTTGGAACTATACAGATTAAATGAAGAAACTGGGTCACCTAAGTCCACTTAGTACACCTATTCACTATTGTAAATAGTTTCTTTTCATGTCAGAAAGTTCAGGTTTTTATTTTTTCCAGAATTTTTGAGCTTGTGGTTTTTGGAATCTGGTTTCGGCTTTTGTCACTGTCAATAGTGTGGTTATCCAGATTTATTGTGGAGAGTCTTCACTCTTCATGGGATGTTTTAGGTCTCAACGTACATATACTTATATGGTGATGCAAAAAAATCATACTCATCCACATTAGAAGCAGTGGCTGTTTGAAACATCTTTCATTTCGCCCATGTTCCAAAATCCCTGTTAATGAATCTTAATAATTCTATTCAATGAGGCGTACCAAGCGGAAACACAGATTCTAAACTTGCCATAAACATGGTTCATTCCAGTAAACATGTAAATCGAGCATATATTCGCCGTAACAAGTTAATTACAGTTTTCACTTGTCTTCCTGGGTTAGTTTATTTAACTCACTTGATTGATAAAATTAATTACGGATCAACTCGAAATTCAAGTGAGCAATATAAAATCTTTAAGCAATGAAACGGTAGTGTCTAGGGGATTGTACGACACAAATTTATCTCTAACGAATTCCGAGAAAAAAAATTAAGTCAAACGGTCTGTCAATTGATCATCGATCACTTCGGTATCGCGGTGACAGTTTATTCCAAGGAAAGGGTGAAATTAAATCCTTTTAGTTTAAGAAGATTTAAAGAAGAAAGTACAATATATTTGTCCAACGCGTTCCACGCTAGACTAGAAATACAGTAAATGAAAGTACTTAAAAGATGCCATCCTGAGAAAGATGGCTTATGCTCTTATCAGATATAGGAAGAAAAAATATGCTCAAGTACATACACGTTTGTACTTTAAAAAAATCCATCTCTTATAAAGAAATGACAGTCTTACATTTGGTGTTCATGGGTGTATAATTCTGGTTGGTCACGTGCAAATTCCGTGAATCGCAAAGCGATTCCCGGAAAATTTGCACGTGTCCAACCAGAATTATACACCCATGAACACCAAAAGTAAGACAGGCATTACTGTTATTTACATTTCTTCTAATTATCTGTTATTTTTCTTTGCATGCACTTCTCACATTTTCCGTACATGCAAAACTAGAACGTGACGTCATAATAGCAACCCAAGTTATTGGAATATAATTCTAGTTGCCGAATGGGAGTTTTTAAAACATGGGGAATCTACTAGTAATGTAAATTATTGAGTTAGAATCATGATTTGATTCACTATGTGAGAGCATTTCTTCTTATACGAAGTCGAATTCATTCAAACTTTGACCTTTCAAGAGAAGGAGAAATTAGTCCTTACCTTAACTTCAATTCCCATCTAAATACATGTATAGATGATTTGCTTTCCATTTATAATTCCATATTTAAGGGCTTCCTTAGCACCAATTTGTAATTTAGAAATAACAGAGACTACAGGGTCGAATTATTAGTACCGTAATTGACATCATGTTATCTTTGGACGTAAAAATGCTCACATATGGGCACGTACTTTGCGACATCGTGACGTTTTCTGTTTCTATATCGCAGCATTTCATCCTCATCTGTCTATGATGCTAGGAGCTCGATGTCATGGATCTACAATCGCATCATCCTTCTCTAATCTTTATTTCAAGGATTTAACTCTCCATTTTATCACAAAAATCCAACAGACACGCTTGATCAGCGTATTCCATGAAGCAAAATTATGATGTCATAATTTTTTTGACTGTTTCATCTTTAGATATTTCAAAATTATACAAACATATACATAACTTTCAAATAATCCGACGCAAATCGCCTTAGATAAACCGAGAAACATGTTTTACTCGTTCGTTCCTTCGCTCTACGACAAACCGCATTCGGATCAGCCTCGACCTTTTCCTTCGAAAAAAGACTCGGACGTCAGACGGCGCCATTTTAAAAATAGTTCCTTGTTGATCTATTAGTTTTGTTATAATCTATCATGAAATACAAATTCCAACACTGGATCGTAACTGACAAATATGTTACTCACAACATTACTCACTCAAGTTGAATAATTTTGAACATTGAAAAAGTGCCTTTTTACTTTTACATCGATTTGATGTAAAACCTTCCACCATTGGCATCCGAGTCTTTTTATGCCGTTACAAATAAAGGGCGAGGGGATCCGAATGCAACAAACCGTTACGGAAGTGTATAAAATTAAACAAGGACAGGGAAAGCCCCTCTCTGATTGGTTAATCAGTATGAGTACAGCGGTAGTTTTAAAGAAAAAAAAATTGAATACATATGATCAAGTTAGCGACGTGTCAGACTCTCAACCAATGATATTTGAGATAGGGGGATTTAACTTATTTCGTCTATTTGTATATTTCCGGTCCACTTTGACGTTTTACGAAGAAGAACATTTTATTGGTCGATATCAAGATATCGACAATACTAGATTTGTATAGGTTATCAACTTTCGATTTGATCATCAGATTCAACATTGCAATAGGGGCAATTGTCCGATAGAAAGAAACATTCTTGTGACTAGTGAAAAACACGTGACCAGAGCTATCCACTTCACAAAAGTAGGACATATCGTCATGACAACGCTTTGGTATCGCAATTCTGAATCTAAATATTGCACAATATGTACAATTATATTTTTTCTTGAACAATCTTTACTTTTAGACCAATTAGTGTGTGATACAGTAAACCCTATGCCTTCAAAATTACTAATGACATTTCTGGATCCTTGGATCAATTGCATCAAAGAAATGTTTGGATACTTAGAATGCGAGGCTGTCAGTGGGCTATTTAAAAAGTCTAACCATCCAGCCGACTAAGCTGTTTCTTTGAGGATATTCCATCTTGTTTGTATATTTTCTTTCCGAAGACAAATTGATAAATGCAACAAATAAATTAATGAGCGATATAAAAATCGATAAGACTGTGCGTAGTCACATTTAATAGGAATTTTTTTTAGAAGTTTCCCCTTATTTCCCCCCAATTCTTTAATCGGAACTCTCCGCTTTTCCCGCGAATATATATATACTGAAAGGCTTTTGATTGGTTAGGTTAATTTGCGTTATAATGGAATTTTCCTACCGCACAGGTCAAGCAATTTAAATGACTGTGACTTGAGTTATCTAGTTAAATATACTATTTTCTAACTTTTCAGAATTATCAGCACATATAAGTTAACCGATTTTTTTGTGTGTGTGAATTTCATGCATATAGCCTTACTTATACTACTCTTTACTCTTTATTCTAAGAGTCAAAATTTTAAACCTATTTTGAACGAAAAAAAATTATTGCGTGATCAAATAAATGTTGATATCGACCAAGCTTTTTTGGAAAGCTAATACTTATTACTCTAATGAATTATGTTTCTAAGCTAGTTAACGATAGTTTGAGATGTCATGTTTGTGAGTTATGTTTATTTCAGGTTAGTTTAAAGATAAGTAGAGATGTGCAAATCATAACTATGTTTGTGTTTGTATAATAGATCAATTCCGAGAAATTTACTGTTCCAGCGGGTTATCAGAATTTTAAAGATGGATCGTGATTCTCCTTGAAGGAAAGTGAAAGTAGCACTGTAGAGAAGGGGCGTAATACATGTAATTCAGGGTTGTTGGCGCCGAGCTCATGTGCCTATGATGTATTGATATATGATTCAATACGCTTTGCCAGGATAACTTTTTTTCAAAGGGCAAACAGGACTATATATGTCTGATTCCTGACAAGTACTAAGTGATTCATAAGAACAGATACATAGATACATCAAGTGGTTACAATCATATGAACATAATGTATCATGTAAGTGACTGAATTTTATTGTCAAATTAAAATGTCCCTCCATCTTTTCATGACGCGTACGGTTTCATTTTCACATACTGAACACTATAATATATGATAGTGTGTAACTTAATTATGAACGATTTAATGATCCACGAAGAGAAATTTTCGATACACATATTTGTTATACACATGTGTATTTTTCGTACAAAATGGGAAATACATCAATCATTTTCAGCGATATCCAGCGCCAAATACATGTATTATACGTACGTCTCACCAGTTCCTGCTGATCTTCGGGTAAAATTGAGGGATAAGCCTAAAAACACATAGAAATGTCCATTATGCTACATTAATAAAGTTCATCTGACTATTCAAAATGAGAAAATAACGATTTTACTTCACATTTTCATAAGTTATAAAGATGATAAAAACAGATCTACCCACGGCCATTGTTTTGCAGTCTGCTTTTGTTTCAAAATAAATTTGCTATCGAGAAATGCAAAAAAAAAAAAAGAAATGCTGACGAGACAAGATTTATAATTTTTTCTTCTTCCTTCCTAAAACCCGAAAACAAATGTAATAGTTATATCAAATATTATGGAAATCTTCCGTTTATATGATGTCAAAATAGTCACATAAAGGATGTAGTCAAATATGGAGCCGTATAGGTGATTTTACGTCATCTTATGTTGGATGTACGTCTTGCTGAAGGCAGAATGTCAATAAAACTTGTGACAATACCGAGATATAAATATCCTTTACACCTGTATCAACTTACTAGCGTCATCATCGATAGTATGTCATCTACAGCAAGTATTATCAACAATTTTTGAATTTGACAATTTTTCCGAATTCTCTAGGGACTGATGATACTTGAATGTTATATAGTTAGCAACATATGGTGGGCTACGTAGGAATGAAATTCAATTTGTAAGAAAATTAGAAATCTCTATGAAAATCATTGTCGCCTCAGAAGGAAATATGATTCTAATCAATGGGGACCTGCTTTCTTTGATCTTGTATTTGCATACAGAGGGCAAAAAGAAGATCAGTGCAGTGTGTTCGTCTTAGATAAAGCTACGAATACGGCACGACTGACTTCATATTCATTATTTGGAGTCGTCAAGTCAGGCGTTGTTTCTGCCTCTATTCCTTCTCTGATTAGTGCAAACGGATTACACTTAGCAATGAAAGTTCTGAAAATCAAATGAACCATTATAGAAAGGATGCTTAGTTAGTTTCATTAAAAAGGTAAGTAAGAAGAACACATTATGAAGTCTGGTATGAAAAGGGGTGTCTTTTTACTACATTAGCATGTAATGGAAGTGAATTACATAGAAATGCGTACTACACTATGGTTATATCCTATATTAGCAAGTGAAATATGGAAGATTTTATCCTTTTATCAGGCTATAGATCCCACCACAAATATAATTATGATTATAATGAATTAGGTTATCCAAAAGCAAAAGCTTAAAGCTCTAGCGTGCAAATACCATGGAAATAAGAAATGACAGTAGTGACTGACTAGACTATATTAAAAGGCTTTACAAAGAAAGGGACATTATATTGCTTCTTGGATGCTTGGAAATTCGCAATGTAGAACAAAGTGTTGTTATAGATCCATGAATACAAAATCTTCGGTTTAGCCCTAATGCTTCTTTTATCCCTATTTTTGTTCCTTCTAAATTCGATTTCATGATGATTTTTTGTGTTTCTTTATACTATTTGGACCAGTTTTCAAATACTGAACTATAGATTTTCAAATTATGTCTTTTGGCAAAACTGCGGAATGGAGAAGAAAGTAATTGAAACCTAATATTTGTCAGAATTGGTGTTGACGGGCCTTATTTTCTCTAAAAGGTTTTTGCAGATTAGTAAATTTAAACCTAAAAGAGATTGACATTTGACTCTCACTAGAATATGTCAACAGCAAGGAAACGTGGCATGGCGATTTGGGGTATAATTGAAAAAAGAATGGCATTTTACCATAGAATATTTATTTTGAAATTAGCTTAGCGGCTTTGCTTTCAGGGCATAGCGATGGCACATACAATGTCCTTTTAAAAATAAGGTCACAGTGATTGTATATTTTGTTTTTATTTAAGTCCGCGGAAGGGTAACTTTTTTGGAAATTGTGTGGGCAAATAAAGTTTAAAACAGCGTGCGATCGTGTCAGGATTGCATTGCTTTGGGATTTTCTTTGAAAATAAGGTCAAAGTAATAAAATATTTTGTTGTACATCCACGGTAACATTTTTAGGAAATTGTGCAGGAGAAAAAATGTAGTTCCCCCCCTAAACTAAATTAATAATTCAATTCATATACATTAAAGTATCTACATTTTTATCAATGTATCCTGACGGGAAAACCTTGCAAAAATAAAACTTTTACTTACTTTCGTATTTTCTGATTGTCTTTGACCTTTCAGAAATGATAATTAATGACTTTGACCTTTAGCCCTGATATGACCTTGAAGACTTTTGTCTGAAAGCCCACATCATGCAAAACTGTGAAGTTTCAACAATTCAACAAATTATCCCCATTAAGTAACTTGAATGTGTAATACACTCCCACCCTTTTTGGTACACACTTTCACAGTGTTTCATTAATGCAAAAAAAAAAACCACAAAGGAATGCAAATGGTCTTTATGTATTACCTTAAGTGACCTTTGTCTTGAAGGGTCTATCCAATAAACAATTGTGGGATACATGATGACATTCTAAAAGCAGCCTATATATACACATTGTATATACATCCACTTGAAGTCATGTATAACCCCTCCCCCTTTGGCACACAATTTCTCACCAACACAATAAAGAAATCTTAAAACCCGTTATATATTTAATTGATTATACAATTTTCCATCATTATTCAAAATTTCAAACCTTTTTGACAAAACACTGATTTTTCTTATGAATTTGAAAATTTTTTATGAAAAAAAATATAGCTTGGAACTGACCTCGACATTTGATGATTGACCTGATGTCACCTACGTCCTGAAAGGGCTACCCTAATAAATGATTAAGGGTTCTATGATGATATTATCATAAGCAGCCTATATATACATGTACATTATACATGTATATACATGTGCATTCAATTGTAGTTGTATGTTACGGCCCCCCCCCCTTTCGGTACAAACTTTTTCATCAACGCAATAAAAGAATTTAAAGCCCTTAACATATCGTAAAGATTATGCATTATTCTATTATTGTACAAAAAAAACTGCCATTTTGACATAATACTGATTTAAAGTTAATTTTTAAATGTTTTTGCAAAAAAAACCCCTATTTTTAGCTGGAAATGACCTAGACCTTTGATGATTGACCTTAATTGACCTTTGTCCCAAAGGATCTATCTTAATTAACATTTATGTGAAATATGATCACATTCTAACGTAGGGATTAGGAGATAGATATAAGCTCGGACGGGCGAACAGACAGACAGACAGACGGACGGACACGACGGCGAATAAAATTATGCTCCCCAAAATATTTGAGGGGGGGGCATTGAAATACGGTACATGAGGCATTTAGGCATTCGATATACTTAATTCAAGATAAATGCGTACATGTATGTAAAAGTCAACTACATTTGATCTATAAAGAAAAGTCTGTCGTTCCTGTGTTCCTAGTTTCACTTTGTATGTAAATGTACAGAATATTTAATTTGTTAATATCTTCCGGACAGATAAGACGCTGATTCAAATTCAACTCAAATCATCGCAAAGCTTTCTTTCATTAGCAGATCTAATTCTGTTGTACATCTGACATCTCTCGGAACTAATTGAATTGCACACAAACGAATATTTCATCACTGTAGAAACCATGAGAGTCACCTGCGATTTTAACCTTATTGTCTATGTGCACGATGCGTTGTGTCGCATCAAAATGTCCGTCTTCTTTGTATATGCATCAATTCCATTGTGACTTCTCCGTCGTAAATTAAATGAATATCACAGCTTGCAGCAAATGATACCCTTTGAAATGAAAGTGTATCGATATAAAGTCGCAAGTGGCAAGGGATAAACTTTCTTATTAATTTCAGTCCATGATAAACTAACTTTTTACATTAGGAGCAATTTGTCACGTCCTTAAACTATTATAATTGAGAGGAAAAAATAACATAACAAAACACCAGGAGATATTAGATCTAATTGGTTTATGTATGAAACATAGAGTTTCAAAGATGTAGATCAGCTCCGTTTTGACATTCCAAACTTCATGGAAACACCAAGGAGCACACCCTATTGCCCTACGACTATATTGTATCTTACGTAGTAGAAGATGCCGTTGGTTTCCAACGATGCAAGGAGCATACCTTTTCTTTTTCAAAATCCTCAATTTCAGAAATATCCTTTTCCTATAATCTTTAGTATGTACAGTCATTCTAATTCGAATGCTTACCAAAAACAGGATTTTTTTGTACAAAAAGAACATCATAAACATGAGAATCATTCTTAGTGATAAAAGATACAAAAGAAAAAAGATTGAATTCGAGCACAGACAGAATTGAACTGAAAAGTAATGAAAAAGAAGAAAAAAAATCCCCCAAACAACTAATAAGTTACCTTCTCTGCAGAGGTAAGATCTTGATTTGATTATAAAAAGTATTTGCATACGATCCCAGGACTTTTGCATCGACATTTGGTACAAGCGTAACATGCGTGCCTATCAAATGTAACAATGCGACTTTATGACGGGCCCAGTTGACTATCGTCAGGGAATTCTCTATGAAGGTTGGTCAAACGTACTTGAGCAAGAACTTATAGAATCTTGTATTGGAAAGCACGAAGTATTTCGTATGCCCTATACGCTATTGAAAATATAGTATCCGTTTGCATTATAACTTTATTTTGCAGCTGGTGGCTAATTCATTTTTACTGTCGTCTTACACTTAAATATAAATATTCTGAAAATGTGTAATTTTGATCGTTGGTCGGCGTTGCGTTAGCAAATTATTTGTCTTCCGTGTATCCTCACTCAACATTACTCTTTTTAAAAACTATTTATTATTTAAGGCATTAGGGATATGATACTTCATAAATATACTTCCGGTTGTTTTGAAAACAGTACAATGAAGTTGGCCGACAACACACGACTTCGGCAATATTCGGGGCTATAGATGAATCAAACGGTGAATAAATATCAAATATCAAAAACATATAAAATATGGCAGTACAAAATTTCCACCATATCAATGACATTTTTCATTATACCCATAATACCTTAAAGATAGCTATTATAGCATCCATATGTACCGTTCTGTTGTCCTCTTACTAATATAAAAATTATATCTGCTTCTAAGAAATATTTTGACTGGTGAATGGTATCATATTCAAAGTCCACGTACATATATAGATACAGTGATATTTATGACCTTATAAGGAAATGTCAAAGAAATATGAAAACTAATAAAGGAAATTCTGCATTATTTCGACTGATAATATTGAAAAAAAAACTCCAAAAAACTATCTCATCAACAGTCTACGTTGTGAACACCGATTCTCAAATGTAGATAGTTTTTTTTTTCAGATTACCTATTCAAAGTCCGTACCACTCAGTGAATGGGAGTCAAACACAACCCCCTCCCCCCACCCTCCACCCCCAACACAGAATCAAACAATAACAATCAGTAGGCATGTCAAGTTCTGAAAAAAATGAAATAGAACTTTCTCACGAGAAAAGAAAAAGTGGAGAAATGGAATGTGGTCAATCTATATACACTTCACCTTTAATTCTTTTTCCGACAAGCAGGGTTTATATTTTTGAAAAAGAAATCAAAATGGTCACATGGACCCGTACTGGTGTACTCATACATTCATACATAAATTTTATTATTTTACAGATTATACTTAGATCAGATACACGATCTTGTACATTTATGTAGGTGACATTACGCCCATTTGAAAATAAAGTGTTTTCCGTGCTATTATATCTGTAACAATAAAAAAAGTGGGCCTACGATATTTTTATGAATGGCATTAAGCAAGTTGGTAGACAATATTAGTGAAAATGCCTGTGTGCTGATCTCTTTGCCAAACAATAATTTCTATGACAACGAGGAAGTTGTACGTAAAATGTCACGCAACACGCATTTTCCACAGGTATACGTTTTTATCTGAAATTGATGAAAATTTCCGATGAATTCTTTCTTTTTAATTTGTAGGGTAAACCGCTCCGATATATGACCCGGATTTTGCGGCGTTATGAATAATACCATTCAAATCAGGCCGCGTGCAACAAAAAAGATATATCACGATTGATTGATGCGTTTTCAAGAATATCAAATATACATGAAAAAGTGAAATGCACTTTTTTCATCGTACAACAATGACTTATGGGGCTCCACTAAACAAATCCGTTACAGAAGTCAAAGGAAAAGGCGTCTAATCTTTCGCTTTATTAAAGAAATAGGGCATCTACATTTGGCGTTTTGACCGCATCACCATAAAGAGGAAAACTTTGATTTGTAATAGATGAGTTACTACTATGAATATTATATTTCCTCCAAGGAATAGTGCAAGATGTGATTTAGTTTTTCTGTCTTTTTAAGATCGTTATTTATCAATTGGAGACATTTAGAAGGGAACTCATTCGACAAAGATATGTTCCAGAACCCTGGCTTCATTGGTATGGAAATCTCCGGATTTAAAACGTGTCATTTCAACATGAAACATGAGAGAGTGAAATAACCCTCCCTCAAGCTGGCAAATCAATTTCTGCAGAAAGGCAAGTTATTCCTCCATCTCGTTCGGTCCAGTGCAATATGAAACGAATTCTGTGAATGTGATTTTTCTCCTTTCAGCCTTTCCCCCTAATTTTGAATTACGCTATGTGAAACGTTTAAGAAGGAAATAGCTAAAATTTTGTCATCTGAGACGAGAAAACAATTTACTTTTAGCGGAAAAGTGTAGTGATTCCTTCTGAAGAGGGTTAAATTGGTTTCAATCCGAGATTATAATGGAATCGGTAGTATAAAGTGGGAGCCAAAGTTGCTGTTTTGAAAAAAAGAGGGAGTGGTTACGTGTCACGTCAAAATCAGCCGAGGTTGCATTTATTGTATTTTTATTGAATTAAAACTATTTTTCAGCAGTTCAAGATATGTGTTAAAATAGGATGGTGTATAAAATTATGAAAATGCGGAATGCGATTTTATTTGAGTTTTCATTGGAAGGTAATGTATTGAAAATCATCAAGTTGAGAATAATTCATGACACTGTATTGATATTCACTGACTGTGAATCAAGCAAGTGAAGCGGAAATAAAACATCTGAAGCAGAAATACTACAAAGCTAATTCTTTCATACATACCAGCTACGATGAAGTTTACACGAGATGGGACGTGCATTTACATTCTGCTCCTGGTCATCGTAAACTGTTCGTCTGAAAGGGAAAAAAGAATCAAGATTGCAACTATTGCACCGGCGGACAACAAGAGACTCTTTTCAATTCAAAGAATAGAACCGGCTCTCAGAATCGGAATTGAAAAAGTCCGGGAATTAGAACTTGTTAGTGACTGGAATATAACCATACAATTTGCGAATTCTCACTGCAGTATTGAAATCGGGATGAATGAAGCCATTGAGTTTTATGTGGCCAAAGAAGTAGATGTATTTTTCGGACCATGTTGTGACTATGCGGCGGCTCCCGTTGGGCGACAGCTGAAATTCTGGAACCTCCCAATGATAACACCGGGTGCTGTGGCCAGGGATTTCTCTTTTCTTAAAAAGGGGCGTTACACCCTTACAACCCGGATCGGTGCAAGTGTAAATTCTCTTAATTTGTTTCTAAAAGATATACTTGGGAAATATAAATGGAAGAAAATGAAGATTTTATACAACCCGATTGGCCAAAATCACGTAATGGAGAGATACTGCCACATCGTTGCTGATGGTGTACATTATGGAATAGGGACCAAACCATCTTATTCTAAGTTTGAAACACAAGAGGAAATAAACTTCATTCTTCAAAAAGAGGTGGGCAGGGATTATGCAAGTAAGTTTTGTGTTGTACTCAATGTTTGTATTTTCCAAACAAGCTGTCTTAGCCTTCAATTAACTCCATATGGTGAAATGCCATCATTTGATTTTGAGTATAAGATCAATGTTTTATTAGAAAAGAAAATGAGTATCTTTGATACAAATGATTGTTCCCATTTTTATCAAATATGAAGAAGCAGATACAAAACAACTGCATTTTGAAAACAAAGGGACGGATTTTCCTCCTTGGTTAAGTGGAAAGACATAAGGAATCCCCACGCACCGCCCTCTTATGCTTTGTTTTCCCAGAGGATGGGTATCAATGATGATTACATCTCAAAGATCAAAGACATATTTAACTCAAGATGACTAAGGTAAAAGAAACAAAAATTAAGAAAATAAAAAGTATCTACGAATCAAATAAAACATATGAAAGCGACACAAAACTAACTTATATGTTGGGTATATCAAGAAAAATCACACACAATACACAATATTATCAAGATTATGCACACCCAGTTACCTGTTTCTGAGAGTCGCAATACCCTTGAAGTCAAGTATTAACAAAAGCATCTTTGCATTATTAGATTTCAAAATGCTCTCCATGTAATTCCCTTATCTTTCCAGACAATGTATATTTCCTAATACATCATATCATGTCTCAATTTAATCAAATACATCCAATGTCCTGAAAGGCAAAATCTTATTATTAATAGAAGGTATACAGGTATATAGCTCTATAACCTTTCTTTTGCCGGGATTTTCCTAAGAAAGATTGATAAAACCTGAGATACAACTTTGATGCCATATGCACATCTCAGATCTCAGATTTGAATCCACGCATTCTTCATTTTGCTTCTACTAGATGTATTTGATATAAGAGTGCAATTGAAAAGGTAAAAAATAGTTTTATACTTTTAGCGAAATATTATCGAGCTATCTCCTCTTCAATAATAAAAAAAAAAAAAACAGCTTAAAAAAAGAAACGCTGTAAAATGTTCAATGTTGTTTGAATAAGTCTTTTCATGCGTTAATTTTAGTCATATCAAATTCCAGAAAAAGAAGATCCTGACGACAATCTCAACAAAGATTCGTCAAAATTGAAAAATACATAATTTATAGACTCAATTTTCATGAATCCTTTGCTTCAGGTCCAGAAAAAGTATATAAGTAATATATTTTACAGAAAAAGGAGAAATACATATATTAGGTTCAAGGATGAAAATTACCATTGAAGAACATTCTATACAATGCCTTATTTGGTTGTAAGCGTCAGTTTCATCGAATAATGAATTTCTAAAAGAACACTAAATCTCCTTCTTTTTATCGGCAAACAATAGTGGAAAGTTCATATATTCCTTCGTAAACAAGACTTCATCCTACAATGTAGGCGTTATACTTGAAAATATCATGAATATTCTGCTGTTTTCTCATTATATTGGCATTATTTAGAATGGTACATCATTTTCAGGAGTCATTTGTAACCAAAGTAACTTTGCAGCATGTACTGTAAGTTTGTCTAACGGAAGTCGCCGATTTCCCTTTTTATCTTCTTCAGTCGACCATCTATTGGGTATCCATCTTATCTAAATATTTTCATCCTCTCGTCATTAAACGATTGTTCTGCATCGATAGATTCCTCACTGTTCTACACTCTTAAATTTTGAAAGTGTTATGTAACACAGTCGCAAATTTATATGCATCAATTTGCTATAATCTTATCAATTATCAGAAACCATATGGGAGAAGAATTCATTTCAGCTTCAAGCTTCTTGTCTTATCCCTCAAACATTTACTACTTTATTGGCACATGTGCAATGTGTATCTCTACTTGTGACGACATAAAATAAAGAAATGTCAATAATTTTCAAGAGATGAAACGCACAATAATTCTCTTTTTGGTTAGTTTTGACACCATTTAGACACTCCCTCTGATACTGGATTTATAGGAAGGGTTACTACGGCGACAGTTAAAAGGGCGACAAAGGGTTCAAGACACCTTCTATCCGAAAAATTATTGACAATGGGGGCGCCGATCCCCGACAATATTTTTCAGATCCGAAACTTGACCTGAAGAATCGAGTCCCACCCACTTTCAAAAACTTGATCTGCTAATTTCAGAATCAATGCAAATAGATTTTGAACGTTTTTCTTAGCAAAGTTGATTTCAAAGTAAAAATTGTCCTTGTTCGAAAAGTTCGAGTAGACGAGTGTGTTAACGAATGAAACATTTCGTAATTATCGTCCAGGTCAGTAATCACTTTAAGGTAGAAGTATATTTCCCAAGGGTTGCTGCAATTTTTAATTTCCTGTTAATTACATTTTTTGTACTACAAAAATCCAGTGGACAGACACAATAAGCAATGAAATACCTTGATTTTATTAGGAATTGGTATGAGAATCAAGCAGGAAAAATACAATACTGTTTTTGCATATTTTATTTTTCATTTCTGTTTTTAGAAATATATTGTGCAATCAACAGTATGGTGTTAAGTCATGCCTGTATTCACGTCGTATTTATGAAAGGTTTGTAAAGGAAGAAAATAGCGGAAAAGTTTTGTCTATTCTTCTCACCTTTATAGATTTCTTCACGTTTCAAATTTGTAAAAGAAATCCTCAATACATTCATATGGGGGTTGAACGGATTCTGTGACATTCAAAAATACGGTATTTGATCTGCATGTCCTTTCGTGAACCTATACCCAGACGAACAAAATGAGTTTCTGTCATTCAGAGAATCAGATTATTCAGAGCATGTAAATGAACAATTCAACGTATTTTTTATAAGTCAAAAGACATTCATACTTGACACTAGATTTAAATTTAAACTTTATTTATTTTACAACGTTTAACAAACAAGTTACACAACTTATATTAATGTCTCACGTTGGCTCAGATGTTGGCGTGAGGGGGTCCAAGGAGCAGGAGGAAACCGGAGTACCCGGAGAAAAATCTCCTACTGAGGCCTGGGTGGGGGACTACCTACCCTCCCACATAAGACCCTTCGACGAATCTGGGATTCGAACCCGGGACCTTAGATGTGAGAAGCGAGCGCGCTACCACTGCGCTAACCCGGCCTTGACACTAGATGACCATCTACTTGATGTAAACCGGAACAAAACCATGCTTTGTGCAATGTACTGTGAACCATTACAAAAGATTGGAAACGACTGCATTCTAAATCAAGATATTGAACAATACCTAACATCAAAATGCTTAATGAGTGAATTGTTTGGTTGAATTAGGTTTGTCACTCATTGTAGATGGCGCAGCTTATTTTTACACAAAATATCTACCACTTTACGTATACTTAGACCCTAAAGTTTGGCCTAGACGCACCAGGTCACTCGTAAATTTGTGTATTTGTTTTTACTTAATCAATGTGTGCATTCAATATATTCAGTTCAATTTGATATATTGAATGTACACATTGATTAAGTAAAAACAAATACACAAATGGGAGTGCATTCAATAGAACAATACAAAAAAGTGCAATCTCCTTTTTTATATTGCAACAATGAGTTATCATACCTCTTTTAAAATACCATTGTAACATTTGGCCGTATTTGAATTTGACATAATTATCTCAAATCTTGTTCACTGTGATGAATGGGGACACAAATGAGGACTGATAAAAGTTCAGAAACCAGAGAAATGTAACATCACACCAGCATGCTATTTCATCCAAGATAATAGCAATCGAAAACCAATTTTCTTGACATTAAATGCTTTTCGTTGATTATTTGAGCTTTGTTGGTTATATAACATTGGTATTTTGTCATTTATGTATTGAAATTTATAGGATAACTATAGTGTAAAAACTTCATCATTGCAAATTCGCGTTTGAGAGGGTTTGAAATTGTATGTTGGAAGGAATAATTTGCATAGTTGGTTTGGTTGTAGAGACAGTATGTTGGATGGTTTTTCTTGATTTATTACCAGAGAGATTCTTATTTTCGAGAAAACTTATTGTTTTTATTCTCCCAAACAAAACATTCATTGACACAATCGAAGTAAGAAAACGTGAACAGGTTAGCCTACACTATTCTAAATTCTGGGACATGGATACCAGATTATTTCACAATGTAAATGTAAATAATTACAATGTATAATTTTTCGACTTTCTCTTTTACGATTTTCATTAAGCTCTTCAATATTGGAATTTTGCTTTGAATGGAGGTACGAAATGCAAAAAGTCTAAATGTTAAACGTCTTCAAATTCAAAGGCATCATTTAAGAACAGGTGAATTTGCAGCATGGACCAGATATGCACATTTCGGGTACTTAACATGATAGTTATAATGTCCAAAAATGAACCAAAGACGTAGTAGGATGGGTGGGATATGATATGATAAATTACTCTACAGATGGACGGTAAAGATTCAAATTATCATATTGAAATATATTTTCTTTTGTTATAATTTAGTGCATCGTATGAGCTTGTCCACAAACAATGTATCGTCAGTGACGCTCGGGGCCGAAAGAGAGGAACTCAAAATAAAGAATTTATGAGGACATAATGTGAAAATTGTATCTAAGAGCAATTCTACATTAAGTTGGCCTAACATATTTCGACCGGTCTACCAGGATATATTTAACGTTCAGAATTGCCGAAGTACTATAATAAACGTGACTATCGGAACAACTAGAATATATGTAAAATTTCGACTGGCCGAGCTGGTAGAATATTACATGTATGTGGGCATAAATGTCTGTTTCAGAGGGTATACAGCCCCGACCAGTCGAAAGTTTAATATTCGCTTTCAATTCGTAAACGAATTGAAAGCTTTTTGAAAGCTTAGCTTTCAAAATTTCGTCAGCGATTGCTTTCAAAATTTTGAATACTCAAGAGATGACGAAATTTCGTCAGCGATTTTTCGTTAACTAATTTTCGTCAGCGATTCCCTAGCTTTCAAAACTTTCGTCAGCGATAGCTTTCAAAAATTTTGAAAGCTATAGTTAACGAAATTTCGTCAGCGATTAGCTTTCAAAATTTTTGAAAGCTATAGTTAACGAAATTTCGTCAGCTATAGCTTTCAAAATTTTTGAAAGCTAATCGCTGACGAAAATTTCGTTAACTATAGCTTTCAAAATTTTTGAAAGCTAATCGCTGACGAAAATTTCGTTAACTAGCTTTCAAAAATTTTGAAAGCTTTTCTCGTAAGCTATTTTCTGTCGAGAAAACCAAGATGGCCGAAATCAAAGCAATCATTTTCATAATTTGCTTGATGAAATAGTATTCATTATGATGTTTATTCATTATGATTTACATGTATTAAATTATGAAAATATATATTCCTGGATTAACTTAAATATTGGTTCTTGTTTATTTTTATAAGTTTATTTGAAGATTCCGTGTTTCCCAGATCGATGTGTTCCCCATACACCTACTTGATTAAAATAACATTATGTTAATTGGGGGTGAATGGGGCCATCAAAAGGGTATGTTTTGCACTAATTAGTTACCTGAATTTACCTGTATTTGTATTACCTGTAAAGGTATTCCATCTTTAAGTGTATATATGAACAACTTCCATTTCATCTTATATATACCAGAAAATTTACATCTGACCGGCCAAATTCTGACTAAATGAGGGGAATTTATATCCAGTGAAACCCTGGCTTCTCTGTGACTGTCGGAAGCTTTGAAAGATATTTCACAATCGGTGAATTTTTAAAGTGCCACGCCGATAAAGAGACGGCTTCTTTCATCCTCTAAACTGTGCAGAGGAATTCGCCCGAGGCGTGCTGTAGCCATTGCAAAAACAATATGGCACCCGAGCGTTCAAAAAGCTTTCAAAATTTTCGTCAGCGATAGCTTTCAAAACTTTCGTCAGCGATAGCTTTCAAAACTTTCGTCAGCGATAGCTTTCAAAATTTTCGTCAGCGATTGCTTTCAAAATTTTCGTCAGCGATTGCTTTCAAAATTTCGTCAGCGATTGCTTTCAAATATTTTGAAAGCTCAGAGATGACGAAAATTTGAAAGCTCATAGCTTTCAAATTTTTCGTTAACTAAGATTAGTTAACGAAATTTTCGTCAGCAATTTTTCGAAAGCTTTTTAGAGCTTTCAAAATTTCGTCATCTCAGTAGCTTTCAAAAAATCGCTGACGAATAGTTAACGAAACTTTCGAATACAGCTTTCAAAATTTCGTTATCTCGGCGTTAAACTTTCGACTGGTCGGGGCTGTATGTAATTTGCGCGGATGACATGCTCTCTAAAAGCATATCAACAGTAAACAGTAAAATTCAACAGCCTCCTCTAACTTTTTGTTACCATGGCCATCGAGAGGAAATTGCTGAAAAAAGTAGTAATTCTTTCCCCCGCAATTACTCTCACAAAATACAGAGACAAAATTACTGAATCAATTTGTGATCTGAAGCTCTAGACTTAGATCTCCTCTTCATTTAGTGTTTGCAAAGGACCGATAAGGACACTGGCGAGTTTCATTCACGCTTTCTCTCAACGTTTGTGAATGAATTTCTACTCATCTGTGCGGGTGTAATACAAAAAAGGAAAGGATTACAATAAAATAATAAACCAAAAATATTTTCTTTAGTTACTTCTAAGATATCATGCATTATTTTGAATTTTAATCAAGCCACTGCACAGTTTGAGGAAATGTCATCTTTTCTGATTTGCCTGATGTATTCTTCTGAGGAGTCGAAAATAAAAGTTTTTTGCCTTTGTCATTAAGAAATCCGAAGAAACTTATTCGCCTCGTTTCATATCGTGTTCATAAAATTTTCTAATACTAAGATTCATTTCCGATATGGCACATAACTCCCGGTTAAGGTGACGACGTATCGCCCATGATTTGTCGGTTCATCCACGGGGAGACGGAAAAATGGCTTCCTGGCAATTTGATCCTTCCCTAACACTCATATATGTAGTGCTTATAACAAGTGTCTATTGAATCACAAAGAATAATTTACTTTGACGCGAAAATGGTCCTTTGAAAAGCATTGTTCCGTTATACATTTCCGGTATGATATGATTGGATTGATAATGCCACATTGATAATGACTAGGCATAGACTACCGTCATAATATCCTACGTCGTAGTTATTACTACGTCCCTGAGAATGGGCACATAAAGAAATCAAAGAATTGACAACCTTTTGATGACGACTGTGTAGTTCTCCATACTTGCATTTTTCTAATCACTATTCAATTGAATTTCTGTGGTAGGGCTTTTCGATGGGTCATTTATTATAGAATTAATGTGAAAAATTTGATACAATATCAAATACCTCTGTGCCCGGGTCCGACTGAAGGTGATGAATTTGTGCATCAAGGGTAAATCTGTTGAATAGATATGTAATAGCGACAGAAAGATCAAAGATGAAAAAATATGATAAAAGCTCTAGCATTAAGTTATAGAAGAAAGTATCGCTTTTAAGGGGAATTGCAAATACAACAAAACCCTTCATATTTTGATATGGCGCAGAGGTATTAATGTTAAACGTCTTCAAATTCAATAGCATCATTTAAGAACAGATTCATTTGCAGCGTGGACCAGACATAAGTAGAAATATACCCTTATATGAAAGTTAAGAACACATTTCTTAACCCCGACAGCTACTTTTCCCTCCTTTCTGAAGAAATAAAAATCCACATTTTGTACAAGATAGCATTTTGTACAAGATAGTCCATGCTGTAAATTTATCTGCTCTAAAATGATGCTAGTGAATTTGAAGATGTTAAACATTTGACAATTGTGAATCTAAATACGAAGCTGCAGTTTAGCAAAAAGCAGTTAGAGTGTTCTTTCATATGTCTACGAGCGATTGTCCTCTGATTTTGATGATACTTTCTCATAGATTACAGGTTTGTCATCTTATAAATCGCAAGTCCTTGTGGCCTCTGCTTTTTTAATGTCAGTCATAATTACCTCCAGAGGCGATTCATCAGAATTCATAAAAGATGGGTCAACCCCATTCTATTTATATATACATCGATCAACTAAATTTTTCACGGACTTCTATTTATACATGTAGCCCTATTTTTGGAACAGGGGATCCCCTATAACACTTATCAGCTCGTAGCTGAAAATACGATGTATTAGTGCTTGCTTAAAATTTCAATAGTTTCTCAATTGACCTTTGCATATAGGAGTTCATCAAACGGGTTCTTATTCTAAGGATACAGAGAAACGATTATTTGCTGTTTGAATCATGGCGGCTGTCATAACTTGCTGTCATAACTTGCTTTCGTCTTGGGAGGCAGTTGCATCACTGCGCAACACTCCGAGCTTACGAAATATATAGTGCGGGGATTGGTTGTTATTAGATTCAAGAAAACAGTCCTTTTTCTATAAGAAGAGGATATAAAATGCTTCGCGCATTGGTGCGATTTTCCGCCCAGTTTTAAGTTTGATACCTGCATCAACATAAAAAATATACGATTCATTTCTTAATGAATAAATAAATCTAAAGAAGTGGAAACATATGAAGATAAACCATAGGATCTTGAAATTTGTTAATTTCACATAACCATAAAGAAGCAGATCGGCATGTGAACACAACAGACAGCAAAAATGCGTGTTCGATAGGACCCTACTTGTATTCACGAGAAATGAAAGCTTTGGGGAAAGCTATATACTATTCGTATACTAAATCGAAGGTATATGGCTTCTGGTGTATGTGAAGCCACTATTCATGAATTCTGTAGCTAATCAGATCGATGTACAATTTCAAAGAAAGGAAAGGATCTCCAACAACACTCGGTTGCTGCACCCACAGCAAAACACCAGGTAATTCGTGAATAATATGTCGGAAATTTTAACTCAGAAATGAGGGGAGGGGGAGGGGATGAGGCTGTCGCGGTAGAGAAGACCTTGTTTAAAATGGCGATTTTTTCATAATGATCATATCTAATTTTCGACTAAGTAATGATATGAAGGGTCATATTGAATTTGTGCATTCCTCCTAATGTGTTTAGATATCAGATACAGTACCGACAACGTTATCTTACATGCAATAAACGAACGAAAACGATTAACGACCCAGACGTAACGAACGCATAACGCATAACGATTAAGGAAAAACGAACGGTAACGTTTAACGTTGTGGGAATCGTTTCGTTTTAATCGTTATCCGTTATTCGTTTTCCGTTAATCGTTATTCGTTTTCCGTTATCCGTTATTCGTTATTCGTTTATCGTTTTCTATTATGCGTTATGCGTTATTCGATTTTTTAAATGTTCTTTGTTCGTTATAGACGAGATTTATTAAATCAGCAACGTACATGTAAAATGTATAGCACTAATGTACGATTTTTAAATTATAGTGCGATTTTTTTTTTTGCATGTTAGTTTTTATATTTATGTTCGAATATTTATAACTTTTTTTCATTGGCGGATCCAGTACCGCCTTTTTGTCGATCCCAATCAGAACTTGCTGAAAATTTGACAAAATATACATGGAAGTCGGACGCCGCCTCTGTGCCCTGTGAATCCATATTTCTATTATTATTATTTTTTATATGCACCGTATGGTTAGAAGGTGTGCAAGTGTACAGTGTACGAATGTCATACTTGTTATTATCAATACAGTGTACGTATAGGGATGTTCGCCGTGACGTCACGGATCTCGCGAAAACGAGGCTGGTTGGCAAAAACGGTTGGCAGTGAAGGGAAATATACGTGATACCCGGGGAAAAATCGACAATTGATTCTCTAATATACACTTCTTTCCTACTATTATTTTATTGATAAGTCCTGCTTTGACACTGACCATTCTAATCACAACAATAAAGAAATCCCGCTGAGTTTAGTATATCAGACTGCCGTTCGATTGGGGGGAGAGGGGGGGGGGGGCAGGAATCAATAAAACTGCCGATATTTAATTTTTTCTTCAAATTTTGCTTTTCAAAGAAGCCGGTGTAATTCATAGTGTCCCATATCTATGCTCCTGTATTAGGTGTAACATGACCGACTAATTACCTATTGTTTTGACAAGTACACACCTATCCCTCAAACATGCAACGTTCCTATATTAGTTGTAATTTAATTAAGGCGGAGCATGTGAACGTGATGGAAAGAGGGAAATAGTTTGACCAAAATTAATGTCGAACTGTTTGAAAACGCAAAACGGAAAAAAATAATTTAGCTCACAAAATAAAGAGTACTAATTTTCTTAGCTTATTTTTTTTTTTCTCACGACTGTCTCAAATTTAATTATAGATAAAGCCGATCATAGTATTAACAATGAAAACACGCACAAATCCTTCAGTAATTTTCTTACTTTAGATATGGAAATTACGCAAGGTGTTATCTACCGCCAGGGTCACTTCAAAGTCTTTAAGACCTGTCCCTTATTTAGACAGAGCATATTGTGAAAAGTAGAGTTATTATCAAATATATTTTGATAGAAAATTTAACTGAAGAAAGAAATAAAAAGATAAAATAGAAAGAAAAATGAAAGCGATTTCCATGATTTTCAACTTATCGAAACTTTGCAGTTCAGATTTCTTGTCTCCTCGCTATCTTTTATATCTAAAATCTTTTGCATGTATGTCTATTTTTGTCGGAGTCCGTAGACGTAGATATTTACAGAGTATTTGTGATATGTATTATAAAATAATTGTAATTGTATTGCAGAAAGGAACAAAAAAAAAAAAAGAATAAATAATAAATAAATTACAAGGTACAAAATGAAGTTCAATAGCCCCAAAGCATTGGATAATCTTCTATTGTATACATACAGGGGGGAGAAAATATGCGATATCCATAGCACAATGTACGAGTGTACAATTTTCGCTTGATTTGATCACACAGTTTACCGGTTGACTGTCAATTGTGGTCCGTGTGATAGATAATTATGATTGACAGTTGGTCACTCAGTATCAGATATCTATAGGCGTGGCATAGATCTCGAGTTGGGAATTTTCTGAGATCAAATGCATGTACATTGCAAGTGTTTATTACAAAAAAAAAAGTTTTAAATTATTTTTATTTTTACATTTCGGCTACGATACGACTTTTTTCTAGTTTATTTTTTCATCTTTTAGACTCGATACTTTTTATTAAAATCCTAGACTTTTTAATTAATGTCCGTCAGATGATATATAGTAAAATAAACATCAAAGAAGTACCTAACAGTTATTCAGTCTCAAAGTCGAGAAGGCAAGGCCAAATCGTTAGATAAATAGAAATTATTTATATAGCAAACTCCCCGGTCGAGCTCCCTCTCCCGTATGGATAAGCTTAATTAAAAGTACGGTGTCCCTGAACATTAATTAATTTTACAAAATCTTATAATGCAAAATCTTTCTTTTCATATTAAAGTTTACATTCTTATTTGTATTTGTAATTTTCAGGCGAATTTAACCCATATATTCGTAGTTATAGCCGTTTGAAAACGTCATTTTTAATTTGGGGTGCGCAGCTTTAATTCATTACACTAGCGCCACCTACAATGCTTTGCGTTTCTACAATAGAGGTATACATTGTAATGGAGATTTAAATTTATAAACTCGACAATATTATGGTGACTACTGCATATTTTCAAATATATAAAACTTTTTTTATGGCTCCTTTTTATTTTCAATCTAGACCCTTCGGAATAAATTTTACGTTTTCAATAAAATTTATTTTCAGCGACACTGTATCTTTAATTTTTTCATAATTTGAGTTATTGTTAAATCTAATGTAATCAAAGCTGATTAAATAAACGACGTTTCAATCTCCAACATAAACAATGCACGTATGGCCATTGAGTACAGGTACGTACAGTTGTACAACGTCTACAACGACTAACTTCAGCCAACATCGGAAACACGCATTTTCACAGTTACTGAGTTAGAACAAACCGGCCTTTATCGAAAATAAATTCAGTTCTCTCTCTCTCTCTCTCTCTCTCTCTCTCTCCGGACGCACACATATACATCTCTCTCTCTCCGGACGCACACATATACATATTGGCAGAAGATTTATTGGTCCGCGAGAGCGAGGAAGACAGGTTAATTCTTGAATATAACAACATTTCCCACTAATTTAGATAGTATATTATTTTATAAAATGTTCGTGTGTTCATTAATTAGTTTCTTTTTTCCCAATTCTTTTTTTTTTCTTTTACACGCCTTCCTTCTTTCAAACAAACGAACAAACCAAATATAGTCTCAGGTAAACACTTCAATAAAAGCTCCTAAAACTAAATATGGCTTCTTGTATAGTATCTTGCCTATAAAGTCTTCTGATAGGAAAAAATAATTGTTATTTACGATAAGATTTTCAGAAAAACCAAAAGCATCCAATAATTAAAAAAAAAAAAGAAAAACAAACAAAAACCAAAAACCACACACACACACATACACAAAACTAAACAAAAAAAAAAAAAAAAAAAAAATGCTAGCGCCTTGTTCTGGTACATGTACTTCAAACGACTCCAAACAAGTTCGTAAAATATTGATTTTTCATGAATGATGAATCATGTAAATAAATAAAAAAAAAACCCGCATTTTTTCAGAATCGGAATAAAACGGTTAGACAATAATGCCGTTTATATAAATATTCTTTTCATGCAGTTCCATTGCTCTTAGTGCCTTTGTTTATTGACCAAGGTGTAATGTATATGGGTGTATAGGAAAGCTGTAATAAATTCTGACAAGCGGAAGCGAGCTAGAGAAATTTGTCTGAAATTCTATAATCAAAATGAAAGATTTCTAATACAAATTCATCGCGAATTTACATGTTTCATAGAATAAGCGGCGCTTATTCTATGAAATATGTACATTTATACAAAAAAATAAAATTCCAGGGGCGTTCCGGACCCTCGACACCCCCCCCCTCTGGATCTGCACTTGCACTGAAATCAAAACAAATAAACAAAGACAAAAAACACAAGATAAACTAGAAACATGGCTTTTATGAAGGTAGTATTAAACTTTGAATAGCTTTTAATAAACCAAATGCTGTGTCACTGGTTTTTCCGTCTTTATCAAACTCCGCTATAGGTTTTCCGAAGAGCTATATATTAGGCACGGTCCATATGATATTCTAGAGATAGGGGAAGGGGGGGGGGGCACTTGGGTTGATTCCGGGCTATATTGTTTTTTTTTTCTTTTTCGCCCCAAACCGGGGCGAGGGAGATTTTTCGTAGCATGAATCTTAATTTTGATATACAAGAATGTCTTAGTTTTATCATAGCACTCAAAATTGTGAATACGACTTTTTTAAATGAAAAATTGCAATCATGCAAATAAATATCAGCAATATGTAAGCCGGAGTCCGGTGGAGGCCCCAAAGAATGTATAACTTATTATCTATCTGAATCTTGAACGAATCAGAAAAGTGTAAGGAAATTTTTGTAAAATAAGTAAAATATTCCCTTTTTCTTAATTTCGGACGGGACACGCGCTCGAAGAGGTTTCGATTTTATACTAGGGTGCATCAATGTACTTGCACACCATATCCCGATTGTTATACTGTAGGATTAATTTTCTTCTCCTTATATGGTCCATATATCATTAAATACGAAAATCTATTTGCAATGTTTTTTTTTTTGGGGGGGGGGGGGGGATAGGTTTTCTTTCTTTCTTTTTTTATTGGATTTCTAATTTAATTTCTAGGTATTATTCCTAGGTATAATTTTCTTCTCCTTATATGGTCCATATATCATTAAATACGAAAATCTATTTGCAATGTTTTTTGGTTTTTTTTGGGGGGGGGGGGGGGTATAGGTTTTCTTTCTTTCTTTTTTTTTTGGATTTCTAACAATATTTTTTACTTTGTTTCTTGTCCCATTTACATGTACAACATAATTCATAAAAACAAGATTGCTGTGACTCTTTGACATGCATATCGTCTATAAGGCATTTATCCCTGTCCCGTACAATATTGTTGAATAAACATCCCGAAAGTGTCACGTTTCCTGGTAAACTACGCGATATAAAATACCCTGAACCTTGTTACTATAGTTACCAGGTACGATTAAATGGGGCCCTCTACGGGGAACGTATTTGCCAATAAGTACATTGTAAATAAAGCGATAAGTTATTAAACGAATGTATGTTGTGTATGTGAATATGTCCAGCAAAGAAACATTTCTATTTCGGCGTATATTTCTCTAGATTCACATACCTATATCAAATTTTGATTAAAAAAGAAAGAAACTAAGTTTTTTATATGTCCATAATCATACATAAAATCAACGATTAATTTGTAAAAATGATTTTTTTTTTTCGCGCGCACTAGAGGGAGATTTCTTTAAGTTTGTGCCGAAATTTGACCCCATCCCGGCAATGAATTACGCTCGGAGTCTACCCCTCAAACCTTTTGGCAATTTTTTGGGTCAATACATGTCAATAAATCGTCAAATATAGTCTCCTATCACCTGCAAAAGGGACGCTGGATCCACCAGTCTGGTGAGCGTTGTTTTTTTTTTTATTATTTATTTATTCTTTTTTCTTGGTACATGATTAAAATTGTTTGGTAGCCGGCAGGGATTGGCAAAGCTGCGACCTGCATCATAGTCTCATTCCTATCAAAAATTGTCCATTACATCTGCAAATCGCTGCGCCCTGGTGCGCTTTATTCTGCGGTATCCATTTTAAAATTAGTATTTATTTATTTATTTATTTATTTATTTATTTATTTATTATTTATTTATTTATTTATTTATTTATTTATTTATTTATTTATTATTATTTATTTATTTATTTATTCATTTATTTATTTACTTTTTGGTCTATTTAAGTTTAGTACTAATATATACTACTTGACGTAGATCTGATTTTATTCAGAAATATATTGAATTTTCTCCGACATTCTTTTTTATCCTTGTTCTGCGCCTGAGATATAAATCTCCAACTTCCACTTTCGTACCTTATCTGTGTATGCGTTCGACTGTAAAATTATCATGTCATTTTGAAGTGGTCATGCAATCAATGGGTACAAATTGAAGTAATAAAAATGTACAGAAATGTCAATCACAGTCGAGTCCCTCTTCCTCAACGCACCGACATGAAATTGGACTTGGCTGTTAAAAAATGTACTGTGAATTAAACATTGGAAATGGTAAAATTTGGAATTTCAACCCCCTCCCCCGAAATAATGATAATAAATAAAAATAAAACGTGCTGAAGAAAGAAATGAATTTCTATTCATTGTTAAACAGATTTGTCCGATGTATTGAAGCTTTTCGAAAATTGATTATTTTTGGAATTGCTCTTTCGTGAGGAAAGATGGCCCATAGTTTTTAAGAATAGCCCATTGTTTTTGAGAATGCGTGGCTCATTTAAGTTCAAGTGGAAGGGGCTATAGTCCCATTAAACAAGTTTGCCTTCCCGATCACCTTTAAACGGTATCTGTTCATAAAAAAAACATGCATGCTTGAAATCAATATATACTTGTAATAATATATTAAGAGCGAAATTCAGTATGCAAAAGATTTACTGGTATATATTATGTATGGATGGCTATAGAAACTCTTCCACGGGGGGAGAGGGGGCAAAGCCGTCAAGAGGGGGGGGGGGGGGTTCCAATCCTGCTTTGAAAAGAATATACATGTACTAAAAAAGCGAAAATAAGTGATTGCAGCAAATTCTTCGAAAAGGGAGCCCTTGTTCTCCCACTTGATCCTAAATCTGTTCAGTGTTAAATTTTGGATTTTTGGTGTAATCGGATGATGAAGATCCATATCGTCCAAAGAAAAAGAAAAAAAGTGATTTATTATGGTTCGTTTCCTTACGACGCTTACGCTCTTACTTTTTTTGTATCCCTCCATCCATGTGTTCTCATCACTCAACTGTCGATCAACATTAAATAAATTTCGTCACTATTGCATGTTCAAATTTTAATTGGCAATATCCATATGATCATATCATGTCTATAAATGTTGACACAAGGATGTCTGTTTATTTTTTTAAACACCACAGACATGTATACAATACATTGACAAGGACAAGAATATATGTCAGCCGACCCGTGGTCCTAGCAAGGCTTGAACCAGCAATCTTAGAATCCCTATCCGCTAGACCACGGCGCCACAGGAAGTCTGTTTATAAGTCCTTGGTTGACAGTGTTGTAGAAGAACTGATCAAGTCAACAAGTGTTTCACTACATATTCGTATTTCTCTTTCGAATGTGAGATTATATCAGTGGCGGATTCAAGGGGGGGGGGGGGGGGGGGCGTAGGGCGCGTACGCTCCCCCTAAAATTTTCCAATCATGGATAAAACGATCATTTTCAATCAAAAAATAGTAAATACTAGTGAATATTAAGTACATGTACTTGTACCTGTTAGTAAATATAATTGTTAAATGCATCAATTTTCACTCTTTAATCAATTACAGTCACGAAAATGGGTTCTAAAATGCAGATATTCAAGAGCTTCCGGGGGGCTTTGCCCCCCCCCTGGTCCCCCTACCAGGGCTCTGCCCTGGACCCGCTGCGGACCCCAGACCCCTCGCCAATTCTTTACACCCCCTCCCCCTCAAACTGAAAATGCTGGATCCGCCACTGTATATGTTCAAAATTCTTAAACGTACTTGCACACTATTTTGCAATAAACATGTGTATAACACTTTCGTAACAAATGTCAAAATACTGCAGTTTTAAAATAAAACTGAAGCGGTACTTTGATCGGTGAAATCAAAGAGGCGGCATAATTTTTGAAGCGCACGGGCATTGAACTGAGGCTAATAAGCGAAACTTGATATTTAAGTTGATTATTTACATGTACGGTACTTATAACTGATTCATCACATTGATCTTATTGTTTCAGCAATCATGTACTGGCTTCGTTTTCTGCACTTTACCTATATGTAGCTAAGATGCATATTAGCCGGGTTGTGTACGCTATGCAATTTCTTGGATGGGGGGGGGGGGGGGGGTATTCCATGTATTAATTTTTATGTATATGTACTAAATATACTTCGACTAAATAAACAAATAAATAAATAAATAAATGAATAAATAAATAAATAAATAAATAGATAAATAAATAAATAAATAAATAAATAAATGTAGTCCAGTGGCGGATCCAGCGCCCCCTTTGCCCGGGGGGGGGGTCAAGGGGCGAATTTTGCCGATTTTTACCGAAAATGGGCCAAAATATACCTGTTTTTTGAAAATTTTGGGTCAGTGCCGGGGGGGGGGCGCCCCCTCCGCACCCCCTAAATCCGCCACTGACTGTACATCTTATTTTAAATCAACACCGTCTGCTATTTAAATCGCTCAGCAATCGAGGGTTGTTAAAGAGACTGTGCTATGTATATTAAATCCATGTATATTATGCAGAACGTGACAGGTGGTAAATAAAGAAGCAAGAAGTGGTAGACAAATATTTGTTTACGACGGACATGCGCCCGGTGTTTTATTTATTTTTTTTCAATAAAGTTTTTTTAAGTAACGTTAATTCCCCTCTTGACACTTTCATTCGTTGATCATTTATTAAATGTCCGGACTCCCTCAGCTTGATCACAAGAACTTTATTTTCAGTATACTAAAATTTCATCAATTAAGAAACATTAGAAATTCTTGAACAGCGATTTTTCATCTTTCTAAGCTATCATGAGTATACGTTATATATGGGAACGGTACTAACGATTAACGGATAACTTAAAACGGATTACGATTAACGAATAACGAATAACGGATAAAGCATAACGCAAAACGAAAAACGGATAACGATTAACGGATAACGATTAACGATCCAGAGCACCCCTAAACGAACGGAAACGATTAACGATTCAGAGCAAACGAACGCATAACGCAAAACGATTAAGAAAAAACGAACGAAAACGATTAACGCATGTAAGATAACGTTGTCGATACTGTATCTATATTAAATAATTTTCTTTGTCTCTTTATTCCTATATTATGAAACTAGTGTATGAGGTAATTAAATTACCTGATATTGATTTGCTTTATCTCGAATTTACCTCTCGGCATATCGTTTGACATCACAGGATCTTAATTTTGTCTGTCTCGCCAAAGTTTATTTTGGTATATACTTTTGAGCGATGATATAAGATCATCAAAAAATTAATTGTTAGTTTCTATTTTGTCCTCTGTTATGTCTTCGATTTGAACTGTCTCCTCAAAGGCCTATATTGTTATTTAAATGGCAACATTTGAGCTTAGCCAATCACAGGCTATCAAATGCTCGTCTTATTTGTGAAGAATCTGTGAAGAAATCGTCTTCTTGGCCGTCGTGGATTCAGCATCCTACAAAAGCTGAACAGAAAAATATGTGATATGACCGCGTCTCGAACTCGAGACCTTTAGCTAGCTACATTTGTATCTCGCATGCTATCCACTACGCTACCAGGGTAATTGCGATCTATGGTGGTTAGAAGGAAATCATTGCCGCTCCGCCCACTTCTTATTCATGTAGAAACTTCAAATTACCTTCTAACCTATACGTAGGTAAAATAGTTGTATTTGAGTGTATAATCATATCCATTTAGATATTGAGCTCCTTTGGTGATATAGATCTCGTCAGAGTATCATTTCGAAAAACAAAATCTCGTAACGTCATAACAATTACTCTTTTATGCATATGTTTGAACACATAAAAAGGAAATACCAAACAAATTTATCACATACATTATTAAAACACCTCATTGTTTGTTGGATACCTTGATATCCTGTAGTTGTACCCGGCTCAAAAAGAACAAATTTTGTTTTTATACTTGATGGTTCAATTCGTAGATGCAATAAGGTAGAGCTTTTTCATCGGTATGAACTTTTTTAATTAGACTTTTTATTTCCACATATGCCAAATACTTATACATAAATGCATTATATGGGGACTTATTACTGACAATGTCTTTAGTATTCAGTTTGCATATAGCGGACTTCAAACACATAAGTCTAGAATAAAGTACGAAAAGGGAAACTAATATTCAACACAGCTTTTCTAAAATTTGTCCTGAGGGCTGGAGAAACGTGGGATGCTTCATATTTTAACGATTAACTTCCATATGTATAGAAATTTTCAATTTTTCAAATAGATACCATTTCAATGACAAATATGGATAATGACCATATCTCTGTATACAGCACAAAGTCGATTATCCAGAAAATCATAAACCGAAGGCATACAAAATCAGAATGAAACAAGAACCAAAGCAAACAAACAAAGACCTCCGACACATGAAAAGAAGCGAACTCCCGATATGGGAGTGAGACCAGGTGCCCAGGAAGAGTAAGCATCTCCTGCTTGCATGCAACACCCGCAATAATACCATTGTGAATCGAATTGCAATGGTGGAATTGTAAAGTTCAAAGGCTGCGAGTGTCCTGTCGTATCTGGCGAAGATTAGACTGGCTCCGGTATGGAATCTCTACTTCATATTTTGTCAATGGGCAACTTTCCAAAAAAATACCCATAAAAGGAAGTAGGGCTTTGATTGATTAACATTACTGATATGGACAATGATTCTACTTTCGACAACAGAGTTTCATTAGGACAAATGGTACACAATTCCTACTGATGCATTGATAGTAGCAGATATTGACACTGTATTTTACGACATGACTAAAGTGTTTGAGTAAAGTCAAATCTTTTTTTTTTACAGGTTTCATTGTAAATAGAAGGAAACTGTTCATAGAATCATGAAAAAATATTGAAAAAGGTTGCAAAGCACTCCGAAGAAAAACAAAAAACGGTAACCGAAAGAATTTATGGGGAATTCATTTGTTGCATTATAAGGTAGTACCATTTCACCGTCTTTTATTTAATTCCTTGATCTGTCCTTCATAGTAATCACTAAAAGGTTTTATGTCCCCTACGAAATGTACGATAAGTCAATGAAAATAATTTGTCAAGTCATATACGTCAAATGATACATAAATGTAAAGAGTGACATGTTCTCAATAGGAAAAACCAAAATGGGGCTATTAAGGACTAGGTTAGTCCTGGTGTCCCATACAAGTAGGGTTGACGACGCTTGAACGAATAACGGGATGAGGTATTCATCAAATTCATTTAGAAATCGGAAAACAACATTAAACATCTATTAGACCTAGAGAAAGTTCATAGCGCGGAAAATCGAAATCCTCTTATGAATTTCTATACATAAGGATTACAAGAGAGGAGTTAAATGTACGATACACAATCGTAAAGGAGCATTGATCCTGTCATGTTGGGGGCAATTGAGGGCCATTTGTGCTCTTGGATTGTAACAAGGAATATTTCATTTAACGGCAGCTATTTCTACATTAATAGGTTGTATTACAATTCTGTTTTGAAAGGAAGGGGAAACACGTAATTTAAAGGTTCTTTGATTCAATTCTTTCTCGGTTCCTGCTAGATGCCTGCTAGTAATATGACAGAGGAATATTTGATTTCTGCTCTGTTACTGACATGGTTTACATACATGATTACATGTCTGGTCGGAGACTAATAGAGAAACCATGTTATCGTTATTGTTTTGACACCCCCAGATTTCATTATTCTATCAATATCAGAAACGATGACTGTTCTTATCTTTTATGCGATGCGCGTTTGAAATAAAAGCCTTATGTTTCGTAATTTATGTCCCTCTTGTTTATGTATAATTCTTGAATTCTTGTGGTGACATTTGAAATAATTCTAGGAGTAAGAATCTCGAAGAATAACTGTCTTAATGGCAAAACTTAGTTGTTATCTGTTACAGAAGATTCATGACGCTTGGTAAAATTCTTTTTATTCAAATCAGCTTCTAGTTCATTATGGAAAATCATCTGTTTTGCAAACATGATGTACATGTATTAGAAAAAGCGAAAATTGCATTCGAATTCGAGGAAATAAAACCAATAAAATGAAAAAAAGCAAATAAAAATAGAAGATGAACTATCAGGTTGTGATGAGTCAAAGGTGTAGTGTTATAATGACAATGTATCAAACATTTTCCTATTTTGTCATTGTTAACATGATTAAGATGTGCAAAAGCCACTCGTGACCAGTGTTGTGAATGGGTATTTGCCAGCCTGTAATATGGACTTTTACCAAGACAAATAATGGAACTAATTCCGCAGTTTAATCGATGCCCTAGCATTTGGTAATATAATGGTAACTATCTTGAGTAAATTAAAGAATATGTTTTGCTGCCCTAGTTGGAACCTTCAAGAGTGCGGATGTCTATCTGCCGGAGCGGACTCTTATTTGTTCCTTGTTAATATGTTCCGTACTCCAGCAAATAGTTGGCACCCCAATGGGTACCCACTGCTTGCGGACTTAATTTTATATTCCTACGAAGCTGACTTCATCCAGACCTTGCTCTCGACTAGGCGAAAGCACATCGTATCTCAGTTCAATTTTACTTTCAGATTTATTGATGACGTGTTGTCCATCAATTATCCGAACTATAAGGATCATCTACATGAAATCTATCCCCATGAACTAGATACCAAGAACACAAGCGAGAGCGACAGATCCACTTCGTACTTGGATATACATGAACTTCAATCTTTCGACGCAAAGGCAATTTTTACACATCACTGTATGACAAACGTGATGATCTTAGTTTCCACAAAACTAAATTCCCTTTCACGAGTAGCAACATTCCGTCTTCTCTTGCTTATGGCGTTTTTGTTTCTCAGCTGATATGGTACGCTAGGGCATATTCGGGGATATAATAAAAGAATATCATATTCCCTTTCCAGAATGTTCAGTGACATTCTGGATTCCAATTAAATGGATGTCATCATCAACAAACAAGAAATATTTACCTGATATGTACATCGAGACATTCACCGAATTTGACAAGTTTTCATGGAGCTGTTAGAACGGGTGTTGCATGCAACCTGGAGACGCTTTCTCTGCCCGGGCACCTGGTCTCACTTCGGAATGTTATTCATTTCGAGGTTCGCAACAGTTCAAATGGAAATTCTAATGATTATGCCTTGCCTTCTCGACTCTGAGACTGAATAACTAATAGATACTTCGTTGATGTTTATATTAAAACTCATAAACGTTATCATAATATTTTTTCCTTTGGAGTCAATCAGGAATGTAAGAGTCTGTCTGTGTGTCTGATTTTAATGTTGAATCACTCCAAATTGTTTATTTGGAAGTCTCTGATTCGCCTGTTCGGTCATACAGGGCTGCAAGTATGTGCCGTATTGTGTCTGTTTTCCTGTTGAATCAATGAGGTTTTAGGATTAAAATACTTTTCTTCCGGAGTATAAGTGTCTTCCTGTCTCTTTTCATGTCGATTTTACTGTCCGGTTTCTAAGAATTCTTCAGAATCGGTAGTAGTGTCCCAGTCTGGTTCTTCTGTTGATTGATCAGAAGTAAAATTGCCCAGCTATCTGATCATTTTCAGTTGATCTTTCAAAGATGATAGTTCTTTTTCTGCCTTTTAGATTTCAACATTGTTTTGACCTGCTTGCCTGGCTAATCTGATGAATCTTGCAGATGAAATAGAGTGTAGTGGAAGTGTTTCTGAAAAAGAAAAAGCAAAGACGTTATAGCAAGATAATGAGCAACGATGTGTCACTTTAACGAAAGTGATACCATGTTCCTGGGGAAAGTTTTATCCTTATGCAAATATATTTCTTCATAGTTTGACACACTTCTGGATAGACGATTAGTAACAATCATACATGTGTCAAACGTCTTCAAATTCGATAGCATCATATATGTTACACATATTCAAATTCATGGAATCATTTTAAGAACGGATAAATTTGCAACATTGACCAGACATGCACGTTTCGGGTACTTAACCCTCGCCAGTGATCCTCAATCGAGACAATGAAATATGATAAAAGACTGTGAAAGTTTTCTTAAGAAAATACCGAAAAACGTAGCAGGATGGGTGGGATATGATGCTACAGGACCCACTTTTCAGAAATTTTGAGAAAATGTTGTTAACAGTATGAATGATTTTGAGAAATGTGTTGCATCCTATTTATCCCTTACCCTATTTCCCCCTAAACATGTCAGTAAAAACGAGTAATATTCTGCATCATCTAATATCTAATCATCATTTATATTGCGTAATGAAAATCTGATACATCCATAGAATAATCTCATCTCTTAATGATATTACACTAATCATTAAACATCAAAATTCCATTCATCATTTGATCAAAATTTTCATTAGGCCCGACATTGTCAAGAAACACACCAACTCCCTTTTCTTTGTGCAAAATCATTAACGATATTTCTTCGGCATGACTTCGCACAACGTATGTCTTCAGAAAGCAATAAATTTAATCTTGTGTGATATTGCCTGAAGTATTCAGCGAGCCGAGTTGATACATAGAGGGGGAGAGACTACAAAAGAAGTTTATTAACTGATACTTCAAATAAATAGGATGCAACTCATTACTCAAAATCAACTACGACGCGACTGAGATAGACAATAATTCGTCCCCGTTTGTTTGCTAACACTTGTATCCGTTTCGTTGTGATGGGTCTTTGAAGCCATCGGCGATTTACACCGTATTGTTGACGAATTTAGCAGTACCGTGATTCTAAGCTGTAAAAGTGATACGCTGTATGTCATAACATAAATTTCACGGCTTTGTGCATGGCTACAGACTAGGTAATAATTCCGTAATTGGTCATAATTTCTGATGGAGACAAGATTGTTATTTCACATATATGGTTTTTGAATAATGTCTTTCTGCATATTTACGCTGACCTTGATTTTTTTTTCTTTTTCTAAACGATTGTCAACTATGTAGGCTAAAATTAACAGTAAATGATCGGAAATTGATACTACATGTTTGACAAAAATAACAGCAATATAAGGCCGTATATAACACAAAAGGAATCTTCCGTGAAATGTTACAGTGCAAAATTGGAAAATTGAGCTGTAAAGATAAATTCGTAGTAGTTACGCAATTTTCATTCGCTAGTGTTTCACAATTTTATTGGTAACAAAACCAGAACATAAAGGTCACATGGTCCCAATCAAAAGAATCGCAACAGAACCTCGTTACAATGTATTATATAAAGATATTTGATAAAGATTGAAGTGTTTCAAAAGATTTCATCGGATTTTAACTATTCTCCTTGTGGACACGTTATTACAGGTGACCTTAGTATAGTCAAGAACGACAAGTTGAGAGATTTGTTAAAAAAGGGTCCCAAATACAGAGAAAGTATGTCCTTTACATGGAACCAAAATTTCAAAATTATCATGGACTCTTGTGAGGAATATGCAAGACGTTGGGCAAAGAAAGAGGATGTACAGCTCGACACACTATCCGAATGGATAAAATCCATCAGAGGGTTACTTTTATCTAAAATTAACCGATTAAAATCAACCGTGAGCACCAGATTCGAGTCTATATTTAAAGACCCTGATGTTATCACAGAGCTTACCTACCTCCAAGAACATTATGTCATCACACCAGCGGACAAAGCCTCAAATAATTACACATTTACTTGCAAAATGTTCTATTTCGAAAGTCTAGTTAAAGAGTTGGGTTTAAATTCGACACCTGGAAATCCCACTTACACCCCAACAAACCTTTCTGCCTCTGAAATAATAGATAACCACAAATCAGCTCTTTCTTCCTTTGGCTTCCAAACTAACAATTTAGATTTAGATTTACCATACTTATACTGCATACCTAAAATGCATAAGAATCCGTACAAACAACGTTTCATCGCTGGTTCCTCAAAATGTTCTACCAAATCTGTATCGATCTTACTCACCAAAGTTTTATCTGAAATCAAATCTAGGCTTCAAAAATATTGTTCGACAGTATATTCTCGCAGTGGTATCAACCAGATGTGGATTTTAAAGAATTCGAAGGAACTTTTAGAACATCTGAAATCCACTCATTTTAGTAAAGTTCATTCGATCAAAGCCTTTGATTTTTCGACACTTTACACTACAATTCCACATTCTAAATTGAAAGAAAGACTCGCAAAAATTATAAGTAATGCGTTTACAAGTAAGAACGGTAATCGCAAATACAAATTTATTGTTGTGAACTATGACAAAACCTACTTTGTAAAAGAAAAGTCCGATTCTGAAAATAAGTACACTGAAACAGATATTATTCAGATGTTAAACTTTTTGATCGACAACATTTTTGTGGTGTTTGGAGGAAAGGTCTTTCAGCAAATTGTCGGAATTCCAATGGGGACCAATTGTGCCCCACTCCTTGCCGACATTTTCCTTTACTCGTACGAAGCTGAATTCATTCAATCTTTGGTCTCTGAAGGGAAAAGATACTTAGCTTCTGACTTCAACTTCACTTATAGATACATAGACGATGTTTTGTCCATCAATAATCCGAAATTCGCAGATTACCTGAGCAGAATCTATCCTTCAGAGCTTGAAGTCAAAGAAACTACAGAGACAAATAATTCAGCATCCTATTTGGACATAATGTTGTCCTACGACACTGATGGTCACATGAACACCTCACTCTATGACAAACGTGACGACTTCAATTTCAGCATAACAAACTTTCCTTTTCTGAGTAGCAACATCCCTTCTTCGCCTGCTTATGGCGTGTTCATATCTCAGTTGATACGCTATGCCAGAGCAAGTACGAAATATACGGATTTTGTTCTGAGAGCTAGGCGTCTTTCAGATAAGTTTCTCAGTCAGGGATATGTTTGTGACCGACTAACATCGTCACTGAGGAAGTTCTACGGTCGATATGGGGAACTCGTCATACACTATGATGTCCCAGTCTCCAGAATGGTGGGTGATATTCTGTCATAGACCATTTGAACCATCCAAGCCAAGATTGTACTCTATGTCTTCCGAAATGGAAGTTACCGGATGTGACAGTTCTACCGAATTGAAGCGGCGGGTGTTGCATGCAAGCAGGAGATGCTTACTCTTCCTGGGCACCTGATCTCACTCCCATATCGGGAGTTCGCTTCTTTTCATGTGGTGGAGGTTTTTATTTGTTTGCTTCGGTTCCTGTTTTGTCCTGATTGTGTATGCCTTCGGTTTCTGATTTTCTGAATTATCGATTTTGTGCTGTATACAGGGATATGGTCATTATCCATATTTGTCATTTATAAAGATACCTATAATGTGAGCAAACTAAAATAAACAGGTATGGACATTTTTATCGTTACTTTATCGCTACCTTTCATTATGCCAGCCTTAATTGAAAAACAAGTCTTCTCCCCTTTAAAATTGATATCACTTCCTCCAAAGAAATTTGTAACGTAGTATGCCCATATGTCATTTTGATCAATTGTCGTGTGAGTGCTTTGGCCTCACAGTAAAAAGATGACCTGTGTATATACAATTGTTAAAGGTCTTCAAATTCATTGGCATCATTAAAGAGAAGATAAATTTACCGCATGGACCACACATACACGTTTCGGTCACCTAACCCTCGTCAGTGATCCTCAATCTAAACAATGAAATATCGCAGAAAGCTTTGAAAAATTGTCCTAAATAATAATACGGAAATGTTCCAACTCTATACCTTCTTGAAGAAAATTTCAATTCAGTTTTCATGCACCAGACAAGTGTTTCGAATATTAAATTCACATCAGTGAAGCTTCTAGTCAAAGTGCTTTTTATACCGAAAGACGTAGCAAGATGGCTGGGATATGTCTTGTCTGTACTTTGATGCCTCGCTGTTTTCGGTAGCGTATAAAAATTCTTCGTAAGATTAATAGAATCCATCCCCAGATATGATCAGGGACAAGAAATTTATCCCGAGTGTCCAGGATTTCCTTGTACCGCGACGAGGTTTGTTGAGTCGTGGACAAATGCAAATCCTGGGCACGAGGGTTGGGTTTCGGGGTCCCTGATCACATCTGATTGATTTTTCCCCACTGTTAGAAAACGCTCAAAAATGAGATTTGATCTATTCTTTTTCATATTTTGATCGGCTAATGCAGCAATCATGTATGACGTCACCATTGACGTTACAGTTAAAAGGCACAAGTAAATGTTACACAATAGGGGTACGACAAGGATATCTTTTCCCAGCTTTTCCATGGATATCACAGTCCACCTTGGAAGAAAAATTATATCATTTCTTTTGCAAATAAATGTCGTCGGTAATTCATTAACCTTTCGACATGAAGCAACGCTGACAACGTTGAAGACCTCATAACGGTGCCTGTGAGGATAGGGCATTGACCTACTGTTCCATCTGAAATTCTAATTGGAAGTATTGCAAAGATTGTCGAGCAAGGCCTGTTTGACTCATCCAAAATGCTTAAAATATATCTTAACATATGTACCAGACATTTTAAAACCTGGATATTTCTAATACCTATTGGTTCTTTTCGTGAGATGTGACAATGGTAATATGAATTTTCCTCAGTCACAATGACTATTTGACTTTTGTTCAAAATACATAGAATTTCACGGATTGTATAATTGAACCATTAAGGGTTGTGCTCTGAACAGTTGTATATGCATTGTATATTTATATTAATATCTATAACATCCTAGCTTGACACCTTTAATGTTATTTTGGATAAAGATTTTATTTAACTATGCTATTGAATCGAGCCGAGCACTCTTTGCAAAATACAAAAATGGAAATACAAAAAGTAAAACCAGAGGGCGCTACTTAAATACATTTGGCTGTATCTGAAAATCACTTCAGCATTTAATGAATTAAGTACAACTGATGATGATTTGCTAACAGAAACACGTGTCTGGTGCATTAAAATTGGTTTGAAATTTTCTTTAAGAAGGTAAAGAGTTGGATCACTTCCGCATTTTCTACATGTTATACAAGAACGAAAATGAATATCTCCAAGAGGACAAAGAAAGATATGATATTACACATCTCCCTATCATATATTTTACCATTTTGGCACTTTGATGGGGTCAACACCTGGAATTATTGACCTTTAGATGATTATATTGACCAAAGACAAAGTCTCCTTAAAAACATTGCTAACTTAAGCAACTGCTCCACTACAAATTTGTCTAGAAATCTGACGTCAGCACTTAAAGCGATAAAAGAGCACGTAACAAAAAACTGTGAAACTGTTAAAAATGGATGATACAAGTCATTTTTGGTCTATAGAAAATTCAGGATATGCGATTGACAAAATGAAATTTTGAACGAATGTCTAAACCCAGTAAACCGTGTTTGATCAAGGGGATAAAACTTTTATTTGTACATCTGATTGAAAGAAGTTTTTATTCGACTCTTGGATATGTTATGACATGTACAATTCTTTGTCCTTCATTTTGGACACCATTTTATGTTAGAGTTGAATTGAAAATCTCTACAGACAGACAGTAGTACCGCGATATCAAAATTGAAAAAAATCCGAGAAATTCATATCAGTGTGTATGGCAAAAGAGACTTCATTAAGCAGTCACGAGAGGAAATATAAAGATTTACAATATGGCTGGAGGACGTTTTAGCTGGGAGAATTGGTTAAATCATATAATATGAAATATCTTCCAAAATTATGATTTATCGGTCATTCAGAAACCAATACCGCGTAATGGTCCAACATTTGTTTTGCTTATGGAATTTGAATCAATATAATGAGGAAAGATGTAGAGAAAGGAAACTGCAAAAAATCGAATAGGAGAACATAAGGTGAAGCCTCCCTGTGTCTAATATGTCTTCTTCAACAGGAATTATCGGCAGTCGGACATCAGCGGCCGTCTGCCCATCATTTGCCATACAGATTCATATGAATATAAACGTCTTACGTGTAATCCATCACTTCTCACCGAGACTTGATTCTGTATTTGCTTTTCAATCCTTTATGGACAGTCAATACATCACACAAGTTGTGATGTTTGTAAAGATATCAATTTGTAAAGAAAAACGTATGTCATTTTCAAGGCCCTCTGTGTTTTCTCTTTTCTCGCTAAGATAATGTATAAACAGAAATACAGATCTATACCTTTTCCTTTTGTGACGAAGTCGCTTGATTTCATTTCAATATCAACTTCCAGACTGCGCAGCTTGCAGTATCTTCATCCCATTACTGAAGACCACAACAACACATTAGACTGAAATTGATTTCTGGTACATCCTTCTACGTATCCCTAAGAACAATTAGTCAAGGAGAAACAGACTGTTCCCCCTAATGAAAATGAATGGTATTCATTGTCTCCTCTTTGTTTTGTGTTTATACGAGCTGTAATCATGACAAAGTAATATTTGCAAGACACTGTAAATCTTTTGGCTTTGAAGACAAAATTAGTCATGCAAAATGTACACGAAGAACTTGATTTATATCAAGTAGCTTATGACTAAAACTAAGATTGATAAAGTTACACGAAGACATCGATGTCACAAATAATATCATGGTGGAGAAAGGTTTTTATTCTAACTGTGTGACAATGGAACTTTAAACTACGGTTATCAATGTCAATTTATTTCCAATAAAAGTTAGAAATGTACTTCTTTCAGGAACCGTTCATGCAGAATAAAGTGCTTTCTTGTTATATGTTCAGAATAAAGACCGAAATGAGGTAACAATGCCAACATAGGAACATACTGTTGTTTCAAAATCATATGGTATTATATACATTTTGTATACTTATATTCGGGATCTGACTATTTATCAGCAGTGTTAACAGCTCAGTGGTTACAAATAGATTTCGAAATAAGATTGTGTTCTTTGAAACATTTTAAGTGCACAAAGAAGATGTCTATTGTGATTGTACTTATGTTACTATATGATTACAACAACAAGGTTGGTATCTGGTGACATATAAGATACAAAATTCAAACTCTCCTGTTCGCATGCAACAACCGTCGCAACAACCCAAAAGATAGCACGTGGGGACTCTTTAGCAAGTAAACAGCTGTTTTTAAGACATTTCTGTTCCATGTTGGGTACGTTTTAGTAAGTAAATGATAACAAGATGGCTACTGTCTTGATAGCAATACTCGTCCAGGAGACATGGAATCTCAGATATGTCTCAGCATTTAAGCACCTGTTAACTAGTTCAGGATCAGCGGTTTTCACACTGATTTGCTATATTAGGCAAGGCATTGCTGGTCATTACAATATAAATTTGTTACTTCATTAAAGATTCATACTTAATCTTACTTAGACCGTCTTCTACTCTTTTCATTTCTTTTAGTAAAAAGCCATTAACACATATTCAACCATTAGAATACTTGCAATCAATCTATTTCGTGCAGGGAGTAAGACCGGATCGTAATTAGGACCGTCGAAGCCAAGACACAACAGTGAATTCTAATCTTTTATTGTATTGGCGATTAGTAGGATATCAACACGTTTGAGTCGGAAACACCTCTTTATGGTATTCCCATGGGTATCACAGATCAATGTTTCTTTTATTTGTTTTTGTTTTTATTGGGGGGGGGGGGGGTTGATACATTTAAATGTTTAATGTAAAGCCCTCTAAGAGCATGTCACTGAAGGGAAAATCTGCCCTTATATGACTCTTTGGCATACATTTGAGATCATGTTAAGGGCTGGATCTATATCATTTTATTTCAGCATTGAGCATCACTGACTGTACATTATTTTCTGAGCATATGATGCTCAAAATTAAATTCAAGGAATTGTGGCCCCCCATGATTTTTCATAATATGTCTCATGTAGACTGCCCAATACCAAATCTAAATATGGTTGAAATCCAAGGTCAAGGTTACAATATCAAACATTTTGGTGTGCATGGAAGGTCTTGTTTCCAAGAGCACACATGTGAAATATGAAAACACTATCACTTAGCATTCAAAAGCTATACTTACAATTAATTTTTTTTTAAGTAGGTCAAAGGCCAAGGTCACAAGGTAAAATAATTTGGTATCCACGGGAGGTCTTGTCACAAATATTACACATGTGAAATATGAAACTTTATCACTCACCCACCAAACATTCTTTTGGTCCCTGATTGCAAATCAAATGGGCAACCGGTGCCGACTTTGGACGGCCATTTGCCACACAAGTAGCAAATTGTATGATTATCCTGGATAACGCGCGCACAACCCTTCCTCTTTTCCGATTACCCAGAGGTATCGAAGAACGTACAATTGTGGGGTAAAACAACCTCCTCACTGTTATGGCACGCCAAAGTCACAAAAATTTGATAAAGTAGGTTTCACAGCTGTAAACCCTAGTTAACACATAGAAAACCTAGTTTTCCGAGTGTAAATTAGGGTTTACAGCTGTGAAACCTAGTTTTACGAGCAAAAACCTAACTTTTCACTCGTTAAACCTAGTTTTTCTAATTTTCATCACATCGGCACAAGAATTCCAATTATTGATCATTAGCACGTGTAAAGTATTGTTAACATTCCAAAAATCTATTTTATTGCATGAAACTATGATTAGCAAATGTGAAACCAGGTTTCTCTAAATAATTTCTAGTTAACACTTATTTCCACCAATAAAAATGGATTCCTGTGAATGTGAATATATATTTCATCCAATCAAATGAGCTCTTATTCGTGGTAATGGATTTTTCTTTCAAGTTTGAAAATTGAAATTTTGACGAATCAGGATAGGTTTTACTTGTGGTAATGGAAATTTCATCCAATCAGTATGCGTTAAATAAACACTTTCGATATATATCAGTAAATTACTCTTCTTATTATTAGTAGGTATTTTTGTTTTTTATTTACAGTTACTGTCGTCTACATTTTCTTGTTGAGCACTACGTTGTACACCAAGTTAAATGCTATTCAAACGATCCAAGACAGAATCTATCTCAGGTAAATCAGCCCGCGAACGTCGATCCATGTCTACAAGTTTTCAAAATGTTAGTTTGACGGAAGTCTAGCTATTTCCTGTTCGCCTCTGATTGATTAGATTCTTTTTAGATTCCTCAACGAAATGAAACAAGCAACTTTCCGGACATAGGAAGTTATCATTATCAGACTGTATCAAGCAATTTTATTGGATAAAATTACCATTACCAGAATGAAAGGGTTTATCTGATTGGCTAAAACTTTTAGGAAAAATTCCATTATAAGACTGTATCAAGCAATTTCATCGGATAAAATTACCATTGCCAGAAAGAAACTAGTAATCTGATTGGCTAAAACTTCTGTTAACAGAAATTAAGAAAATTTCCATTATCAGACTGTATCGAGCCATTTCATTGGATAAAATTACCATTACCAGAAAGAAAAAAGTTATCTGATTCGCTAAAACTTTTGTCAACAGAAATAAGGTAAATTTCCAGACTGTATCAAGCAATTTCATTGAATACAATCACCATTACCAGAATGAAAGGGTTTATCTGATGGCTAAAACTTTTGTCAGCAGAAATTAGGAAAATTTCCATTATCAGACTGTATCAAGCAATTTCATTGAATAAAATTACCATAACCAGAATAAAAGGGTTCATCTGATTGGCTAACTCTTTTGATTACAGAAATTAGGAAAATTCCCATAATCAGACTGTATAAAGCAATTTCATTGGATAAAATTACCATTACCAGAAAGAAATTGGTGATCTGATTGGCTAAAACTTCTGTTAACAGAAATAAGGAAAATTTCCATTATTAAACTTTATCAAGCAATTTCATTGGATAAAATTACCATTACCAGAAAGAAACAGGTTATCTGATTCGCTAAAACTTTTGTTAACAGAAATAAGGTAAATTTTCATTATCAGACTGTATCAAGCAATTTCATTGAATACAATTACCATTACCAGAATGAAAGGGTTTATCTGATTGGCTAAAACTTTTGTCAACAGAAATTAGGAAAATATCCATTATCAGACTGTATCAAGCAATTTCATTGGATAAAATTAAAATTACTAGAATGAAAGGGTTTATCTGATTGGCTAAAGCTTTTGTCAACAGAAATTAGGAAAATTGTCATTATCAGACTGTATCAAGCAATTTCATTGGATAAAATTACCATTACCAGAAAGAAACAGGTTATCTGGTAGGCTAAAACTTTTGTTAATAGAAATTAGGAAAATTTCCATTATCAGACTGTATCAAGCAATTTCATTGGATAAAATTACCATTACCAGAAAGAAACAGCTTATCTAATTGGCTAGAACTTTTGTAAACAGAAATTAGGAATTATCATTTACACTTATTTTAAATTGTCTTTAACATAGATTTTAATTATCATTATCAGAATTAACTTATGTTAACAATAGTTTTAACTTATACCCACAATGATACGCCACAATGATACGCCTCAGACAGCGCATGCATTTTATATATTTTCATTTTGAATTCGTGCATGAACATCGACGGCGGGTGCGGCTAGCCAAAAGGGGATGCTTACTCCTCCCGGGCACCTGATCCCACCTCTAGCTTGCTAGGGGTCCGTCGATGCTCAATTCGGTGCTCTATTGTGAGTGCTGTTGAGATTATCGTCAGGATCTTCTTTAACTCATGAAAACATACTTTTCCAAGTGCGAAACCTAGTTTCACGTAAGTAAACATAGGTTTACATTTGTGAATGCAAATTTTATTATTTTTTTGTGACACCTAGAATTGATTATCATTACCATCTGTAAACCCTAGTTTACACTCGGTAAACTAGGTTTTCCATGTGTAAACTAGGGATTTCAGCTATGAAACCTAGTTTATTGAATTTATGTGACTTTGGCGTGCCATACACTGTTAGATGACCACAAGCAAACAAGGCCGCAAAACGCTGGGGCCCAAGCAACAGAGATAGATATGTAAATGGGTATAAAAAGAGGGTGTACGTAATACAGTCCGTGCACTGCCGGTTGTAGCGAGAGCTCATGTGTGTTATCACCCGAGGAGTCCGACTGACATTCAGAGAGGATAGGAGGTCGGGCCCTATCTTCTCTAAAGACGTTCTGACAGGGCCCGTCATGGAGTCCCGTCGTCAAAGTAAGGCAGAGTGCAAGTCTTAAGAATGTATGTATTGATGTACATAAATATATCTTGTTTGGTGATGATGACAGCCATTTAATGGCAATAAAGAATGTCACTGATCATTCTGGAAAGAGGGATGTGTTATACTTTAATAATATCACAGTAGCGACCGAAGAACTTCTTCAATGATGATTTCAGCTGTTGTGTAATGTAACGATGAAAATCTTTATATCAGGAACATGCCCTGGCGAATCGTATTAGTTGAGAAACGAAAACGCCATAAGCAGGAGGGTACGGAATGTTGCTACTCATGAAAGGGAAATTAGTTATGTGGAAGCTAAAATCAACATGCTTTTCCTACAGTGATGTGTTCAAATGGCCGTTTGTGTCCAAAGATAGAAGTATATCCAAGTACGTAGCGGATATGTCGCTCTTGGTCGTCTCCTTGGTTTCTTATTCACGAGGATAGATTTCATGTAGATTATCCTTACATTTCGGGTTATATATACGTAAATAGTACATATCCATGTATCTGAAGGTAAAATTGAACTGTGCTGCGAGGTGATATATTCCAGTCGAGAGCAAGGTCTAGATGAAGTCAACTTCGTATGAATATAAAAATATGTCCGCAAGCAGTTGGGCGCAATTGGTAGCCATGGGGATTCCAACTTTTTGCTGGAATACGGTTTCTCCAAACACTACGAAAATGTTGTAATTAAAAATCTCAGGTATCAGGATGATATCGTCTTCGGTATACTTTTTGTTTGAATAAGAGTGTTCCTTCACGAAATTAGTATCATTATCCCGCCCCATGACAAGATATTTGTATCTCCCGTTCCTATTTTTGAAAGAAAGGTGTTGCGAAAAAAAGGGAAAAAATAGACGAAGCAGTCTACCAAGCTAGCAATTATGAACTCGCAATCCGAGTGTGAGACAATATACCCCAGGAAGAGTGAGACTGTAATATCCAGACCATTTCCTTATGGGTAATGTTATCTATCTCTATTATTAACAAGATCTTCATCGTTACGACATCGTTGTCACGTTTTATTACATAGTCGAAAAAAAGTTTGATTTTACCAGGTTATTACGGCACGTTAAACTACATTATTCAAAGTCAATTTCTTTGCGGTAAAAGTTAAAAACTTACTTCCTTCAGAGACCGTTCGTATGAAATAAATTTCTGCCCTGCAATATGTTCAGGAAAAACAGAGATGAAGTTACATAGCCAACTTGGGAACTAGATGCTGTGTAAAGATTTCATGTCATTAGATGCACCTCAGTATCGAACTATCTATTAGCAGCGATACCAACTCAAAGGTTAAGGAAAATCTGCTCGATGATAGATGTAATTTTTCTAACAAGAAACCTACCTTTTAGACAAAAATTCATTGAAATTTTAATGAAACACGAAAAGGGCTCAAAAGATTTTTACGATATTTTTGTATTCAATAATTATGAAAAACCAAACAGTGAATCTAAATGGGAACATGAATTAGAATTTCATCCAGGAAATCAATGGTGGAAACAGCACAATAATTTAGTGAAATTTATATCAAATGACATTACATTAAGATGGTTTCACTTTCGAATTATAATAATAATCTTCTTTTTAAAATGAGAATATTTGATTCTAATGCTTGCTCTTTTTGTAATAACCATCCAGAAACAATTAGCCATCTATTTTTTACATGTCAAATTACAGCAGATTTTATGGAAGAAGTTTTCAATTGGATAAATACCGTTTGTTTAGACTATGACTATACTTGTAACATTACAGATGTGATTTTTGGAAAATTTGGCAAAAGATATAAAACATTTAATTTGATAATTTGTCTTGTTAAAAAATATATGTATCAGCAAAAAATGAATTATAACCTACCACATATCACAGGAGTAAAGCAGTATATAAAACGTTATATTGAAATGGATTATTACATACTGAAGAAAAATATGAAAATTGAGAAATTTCATGAGAAATGGGGAAATTTTGCAACAATGCCAATACAATTTAATTAATCATTATCTTAATCATTATCTACAAAAATATGCAATTTTATATGCTTGTTCTCATAAAAATATCTATACTTACATTATATGCTTTTTCTCATAAAATTATTTATACTTCTTTAACTCATTTGCATCTATGTGTGTGAAAGGAGTGTGAAAGGTATGAATGTCTTGTAATGTCTATATATGTTGCTATTTATGTCAGAAAATGTAATAAAAGAAAAAAAAAAAACAAAAAAAAAAACTCAAAGGTTACCAGTGCGTTTCTTAAAAAAAATAAGTGTACCATGAAAATTTATATTGTGGTTGTAGTTCTGTTCCTATATGATTGCAAAACAGGATTGACATCGCTTCTGATGTCATATAACATACAAATGTTCAAATGTTTTGCAGTGTTTCTTTAATTTCTTGTCATCTATAATTTGAGTATAATACATGTATAATTTCAGTATTTCATTCAGTATTGTTATTGTCTCCTTTTTTGCCCGTTGATGGTTCTTTAGATGAATGTAGGCACCTTTAAAGTTATGTGGGGTGTATACATTTTAAGGTTTCGACCAGGATAGTTTGGCAGTACCTTAGCAGGTTTTCCAACCATCCACACCATTTATGTTAAAAGTCTTCAAATTCAATAGCATCATTTAAGAACTGATAAATTTGCAGCATGGACCAGACAAACTATAGCAAATTCCTAGGTCGTACCAGGCAACCAGTTAATTACTTCAATTAATGAGTTGTATGTCTTATACTTATGGTCGCCATGTTTTCTTACTTTTGTCGATAAAATAAAAACATGTTGGAGATCTACTTGATTTGTATACATTTTTAAGTTTGCTCATGAAATAATAGTTTTCTCTATTTGAATCGTACTTTGGGCTGCTTTTGTAGATCTGAAGAAAGTTACAATCTCGATAACACCCTCAAAAGGACTATTGCAGTTTATGTACAAACCACAAGACAGCAAACATCTAAAAATTAAATCGATTGCATAAACAAAAGAATACAAAACCAGTCAGAACATATATAGGAAATAAAGCCAACCCCAACCCCCCCCCCCAAAAAAGACGGACCATTCTACTAAGTAAGGAATTGTGATGTCGCAAAATGAGAGTCAGACGATATACCCAAAAAAGAGTAAGACTGTTATATCTAGACTATTTCCTTATGGGTAATCTTATCTATCTGTATCATTAGCAAGATCTTCATAGTTTTGAGTCTCGAAATTAAAAAAAAAACACAAATTGATATTACGAAATCTGATACGTTTTGTGTTCAGAGATTTTCAATTCTGATGATAAAGCGTTCTAAGTAAATTTTCTAAGACAGTTAATTTTTATGTCATCGTCTGTAAGGTGATCTAGTTATCTAAGAAAATTTCAAACTAATCTCCGTGCACCACACACGGGTTTTGGATATCAAATCTTCATCAATGATGCTTCCAGCTAAAGTGATTTTCATAAGCCACCAATATTCATTTCAGGTGTACCCTCTGTTGTTATGATATGAATTTAGATTTGTGATTTTTTTTCAGAGAGTGCGCGGGTCCAAATTTCCTGTAGGTTCGATAAATCTATGTTCAAAATAGCATTGGAGGGATGGTCCTTGGATGTAAACCTCCTATAGTTTCGATGGTATTTTGGATGAAATGACAAGCTTCCGAAATAGCAAAATAATATATATGATGTCAGATAAAACAGGCATTGCGATCCTCTCTCATGGAAGGTTATCTGTTTGATTTTGTTACCATATTTCTCAATTCTACTTATGTCTATGCTATGATATTATTACTACTAAGACATACTTACTTGATATGTACACCAAAGTGTACATCGAGACAATCACGGAATTTGACAGGTTTCCATGGAGCTGTTGCGACGAGTGTTGCATGCAAATCAGGAGACGCTGACTATCCCCGGGCACCTGGTCTCACTTCGGAATTTTGTTTATTCCGAGGTTCGCAACCGTTCCTGTGGAAAATCTTATGATTTTGCCTTGCCTTCCCGACTATGAGACTGAATAACTGATGGGTACTTCGTGCGGCGGATGCGGCTAGCCAACAGGGGATGCTTACTCCTGTTTTGTCCTGATTTTGTATGACTTCGGTTTCTGATTTTCTGAATTATAGATTTTGTGCTGTATGCGGGGATATGGTCATTATCCATATTATGTCATCCTCCCGGGCACCTGGTCCCACGTCTAGCTTGCTAGGGTCCATCGATGCTCAATTTTATGCTCTATTGTGAGTGCTGTTGAGATTATCGTCAGGATCTTCTCTAACTCATTTCTGTAATGTTTACTCAATATGAAATCGTTTCTTGCTATATCTTTCATATACAAATATTGTTGCTTAATATACCAGGGAAAAAGGATAACGGAAATATTTTTTGTCGAAAGAATATCTCTCTCTCTCTCTCTCTCAGAAGAAGAAGAAGAAGAGATTAATGAAAACTGAAAGCGACTAAAATAAAACAGTCATTAAAAACACTTAGGAAACGTGAGTTTTAAGTTATCCCTGTTCTGCTTCACTGTAGAAATCTTCGTTTGTACTGATACAGCTCGTGCTCAGTGTTTGATACCACACTATTTTAAGGAGCTACACCCTCGCATTATGTACTGAGAATATCAAGAAATCGATCGTAGAACTTTAACGAGAAAAATACACCCGATACCATAAAAATGAGATATATAAAAGTAGTCATATAATGAAAGGTGTTATGACTATGCTAAAATACGCATTGGATTAATGCTATGTTCATGAACACGAATTATTTGTAATCGGAGGAAAGGTCAAATATATCTGTTTCGATTTTTCCAATACTTTAATATCACATCAAAGACAAAAAACATTTTAATTTGTAAGAAATAGAAACGTATTTGGTTCGGAGCTTGTTATTACGACTTGTTTAAATGACTTCAGAATCAGTCATTTTTTTATCTTTTGATGGTTAGTAGGAATCGAAATTATCACGTAAAAAATTACAAATCACTTGAACTTCTTTTACTACAATGTTGAAAGATATTTAAGGTTTGAACCATTCAAAATATCAAATTTAATACATTCACTGATTCTGGCCTTTTAAACGTCTAGTACAATGGGTCTCATCAGCAAGCAGGATATACATTCTCTCCCTGGGCACCTGATCTCATCTTCATTTGAGACTCCGAATTTGTGTTTATATTTTTGACTTTTACTCTCTGATATATACAAAGCAATTTTTTGTACAAAGTAATTGGTAAAACCATACTTGACATAGAGGGCCAGTTAGACACACGTGACTGGTAGTGCACGAAGCATGAATGATTTGGACTATGAATTCTGATCAAAATTTAAAACCAAAATCAAAAGAAAGCACATGGGGACTCTTTAGCAAGTAAATTGCTTTTTTAAGACATTTCTGTTCCTTATTTCATGTTAGTTCGTTACGTAAAGTAAATGAGAACAAGATATATTAATAATAGATAATGAGAACAAGCTATATAACAAGATATATCATATCAAGATTGAAACCAATACTCGTCCAGGAGACATGGAATCTCAGATATGTCTCAATATTCTTAAAAGCACCTGTGAACTAGTTCAGCAGTTTTCACACTGATTTGCTCTATAAGGCGATACATTGCTGATCATTACACTATAAATTTGTTACTTCATTACAGAGTAATACTTAATCTTACTTAGTCCGTCTTCTACTCTTTTCTGTTCTTTAGTAAAAAGCCATTAACACATATTCAACCATTAGAACACTAGCAATCAATCTATTTCGTGCAGGAAGTAAGACGGGACCGTAATTATGACCTCTTTATGCACAATGTCGAAGCCAAGACACAACAGTGTTTTCTAATCTTTAATTGTATTGGCGATTAGCTGGATATCAACACGTTTGAGTAGGAAAAGCCTCTTTATGGTATTCCCATGGGTATAACAGATTGATATTTATTTTGGGGTTTTCTAGGGGGGGGGGGGGGCTGGGTCTGATACATTAAAGTGTTCATTATCAAGTCCTCAAAAAAGCATGTTACTTAAAGCAAAAATCTGCCCTTATATGACTCTTTGGAATACATGATGTTAAGAGTTGGATCTTCAAATTATTGATAGATTTCTGTTATTTCAGCCTGGAGCATCACTGACTGTTCATTATTTTCTGAAATAAGCATATAGTGTACTAAAATGATTACAATAGAATATACATTCCAATATCAATAACTTCAAAATATGTATTCATAGATATTGTGAAAAATCATGTTCTTTTACCAAAATGTTTGCAGGGAAAAATAATACTGAAGTGTTCTAACTCTATACCTTCCTGAAATCACTGTGATGACAAGACGAACCGACTTGTTCTCTTTTTACGAGACATCGTCTATATCGATATCTACTGCTTTTACTTGTGATCCGAAGTCTCCGTCATCTGTCCTCATTCCCACCTCCCAGCGTATGATCCATCTTTTGTAGTTAGTTTTCCGCATTAAGCTTTCAACGATTCTATTTTCTTGTATAAGACCACCGAAGGGACTTTAAGGAAAATTGGTTCGTCAATTCAAAAACTCAAAAAACAAAAATTCGATTTGAATCAATTCGGTCTCATCATTATGAAAACGAGTTGTTTTTATTGTTATAATAGAAGATACATAATCCGAATGCGACTTCTAATTGTATGATTATTACTCCGATGATTATTACGCTGCTTCATGTTCACCCGGAGGAGTTGTAGAGCACATAGATATTAGAATGTTCAAAGGAACTTCTTAAATTAAATCATCTTATTTGCTCTAGGATGAAATTAGAAGTTTTTGTTTATTTTTTTTTAAGAATAAGTTTTCGATTTTTTATTTGATGTAAGATGCCCCTAACGTTTCAATCAGTAATCCGATCTAGCAAGGAAATTTCAAGGACTTTTTTCTGAAATGATGCAGCAATCTGAGCTTAAACCATATATCGTTTATGTCGGTTTCAAATATAATGTAACATGAAAATAGAGTCATCTCCCTGTAGTTGCAACTCTAACATTAAGCTAAAAACTTTAACATTATTTCTTTTAAACAATTTTACCTATCTAAACACGTCTGAACCAAAGGACCTTAAATCCCATAGCATAACTGAAGAATTTAATAAATCAATTTTGCACTGGGGAGATCAGTTTCCTTCGAATGCAATTTGGTTTCGGCAATTGGTCTGTAGCCCGATCACAGTGTAAGTTTGTGCGAAGATTAAGGAACAAATCTTTGCAGAAATACGATGTCTTACTAATCAATCAGAGAGGCTGAGAAATAGAAGAGGGATTACCTCCCATAATTGATGTCTAACAGACAAAGTGGTCGTACTCTTAGGAATAGTAGACACTGAGGGCTTACATCATGTACGGTCAGAATACAGCCATTTATGGCACCCACAGATATCACTTCATCTTAAATGCTATATCTGAATAAATAACTGATATATATCAAAAAAGGATTGCTTTGACGGATCACTAAATAGTAACTGCTCGAAGAAAACATGCACTTTTGCGCAATGTGTCAGTTAAAATGATACTTATTGCGCTAAGATGTCCACACCCAGCAGAACACACACGAACTTCTTTCTTTCTTCCCCATCGTCTATTAGGGGTGAAACGATACTCCAAAAGTGAATCTCGATATATTGTGATATTTGTTTTAGCTGTATTGCGATATATTGTTTCTTCTCATTTTTAATATTTTTTATGTAAAATCAGTTTTCTTTTTTCTATGTCTGTCCATACTGTTCATATTTTCTGTTCGAATTCCATATTGTCAACGTTATTTGCTTGAAAGAAACACAAACAAATAATTGAATGTTAAACGTTTTCAAATTGAATAGCATCATTTAAGAACAGTATGGACCAGACATACGCGTTTCGGGAACTTAACCCTCGTCAGTGATCCTCAACCTAAACGGCCAAAGAGTGTCCATAAATATACCAAAAGACATAGAAGGATGGGTGGGATATGATGCTACAGGACCCACGTTTAAGAAATTTCAAGAAATCCTTTTGATTGCTTTTGTCATAATTCATTATGAGGCGCTTGTTTTCACTTAAACTGATTACAATCAAAGTGATTCAATGAGTTATTCAGATAATCTATAAGGGTGCGATATATTGCGATACGCATTTCTACTTGTAGTTTACTGAATCGTACCATTTGTACTTTCATCCGTTCACAGTTAATTCCATTTGACTGAGTCTAGAAACAAGTATGAGTTTTTCATCAATGGGTAATAAAACAAAATCTTGTGAAATGTTTTTTCCGAAAGATATTATCTTACGAATAGTGATGGGTAAAAATGCCAAATGTGTGCTTCCATAAAGCATGGCATATTAGTAAAGGCAATAAGACCATCGGAAATTCTGTACAGATTTCATTCGACTCCGGCATAAAACGTACAACAATATCAATGATATCAGATCCAAAGCAGGATTACCTGAATTCTGCTAACTTGTTACTTTTCCAGCGGCATTACTTTTCTTTGAAATCCAATTATAATGAATAATAGATAATACTCATCTCCTTCCTTATTTGTCTGTCATTTTATGTTTCACTGATGTTTTTTTTTTTAGTTTGCTGTGCCTGTTGGAATAAGAGTTCTCTTGACTATGATTGTTTTTGTCTCGATCATTGCGCAAGTGCTATGAAATTGTTTTGTAGTCATAAGCATATAAGCAATATAGGAACAAAATCATTATATTCAAATTCATTCGAAATATCACTTTAAATAATCTTACAACACCATGAGGGGGATGGTAATTTCTTAACCGAGGTTTGCCGAGTCATGGACAAGCAAAATTTCTACACGAGGGTAGCTACAAAACAATGTATCCCCCCTCATGGTGGTGTTTGATAGTTTTCTCCAACGTCGTCGACTAAAGTGACTGTTTTACATATCTGTTTGTTGCCTTACTACATGACGCATTTTCCTAGCGATGACATCAGATGGTGCGGTCGATGACATCAGAGGGTGAGATAGATTTTTCTTGCATTTTGGACAGGAAATACTCAATTTCGCTCGGAAGGATTTCCTTATCTCACCCTACGTCATCTCAGCCTGTGTTATCTCACCCTCCCGGAAGTTGAAGCATTATATACATCTTATATCATCATTTCTGTTATATTTTGTATTCTTAGGGGAATAAGTAACAAAAACAGATGAAAAAACTTCAAAATCATTACAAGTAACGTCATTTCTGCGCTTTAAACGTCAATTTGAAGCTTCGATTTCGACGTTGCTGTTAACGTTTCTAAGTGCGGTTCTGTTGGACGTCAATTTTTAAACAATCATTGACATATAAAAGTAAAAGAGAAAATAAAGATAAAGGTGAGAAAAAGGATCAAACACCTCATTCCGGGATAGACAAATCTCAAACCTCGTGACCATGTCGATTGAAATTCATGACTCTACAAGCCTCGTCATGAATATCAGGTCAATTGGCATGGACACTCGGCTGGAGATTTCTTTGTCTCTCTCGGAACGTTATGTTAGATCCTATTAATCTCGACCCAGGAAAGTTAGGGAGTTCTCAGTCTCATTATGATTTTGTTAGAGTTGGAGTTAATTCATATACATCATGTTTTTCTTCGTGTTGCAATGATATGATGATCCTTGTCTTTGTCTGATTGTAGCCTTTTTCTCGTGTGTTCAGATGTGGTCAGTTCAGCATCGTCATGTTAGGGACCTTCTCCTTATCAAGTATGCTTTAAGGTATCCGGTGTTAAATATAGTAATTTTACATAGCGTTTTAATCATCTCTATTGTATAGCATGGTAAGGTACTATAAAGTACAATGTATAAGGTACTATGGAAAGGTGTTATAAACTATATTTTGTTTTTAAAATATAATGATACCCTGAGTACAGATTTTAGACTTCCATGGCAGATTTACGTGGCAGATGGCCGTCCTAAGTCGGCACCGGTTGCCCATTGGTCTCGTTGGTTTATGTGTAGTCTTTTATGTTTCATGTTTCTATGTTGTGAGTTGGTGTTCCTTGTCCCTTTAATGTCTCTTTCTGTGGGTATCTGTTCTGTGTTTTTGCATGGGTGTTTTGGGATTTTGCTGTGGGTGCTGCAACCTAGTGTTGTTGGAGATCCCCTCCTTTCTTCCAGGTCTTAAAAATCAAAGGGGGAAATTCTTCTACAACTTTGTTATCTTGCATATGTTATATACAGAAAATAAACAACCAAATACCTCATCAGTTATACCCCTTTGTTTTTCACGCTCCAAAATTATTATTTCTGACCAGTTTCAGAAAATATATAGTTTAACGTACCTTACTAGGCATAGAAAAATGTCCTGTTGTACATCGGATACCTTAACTGTATACATTATGCACTTATCACATGATTTATATAAAAGGTTATAGACCTTAAAACGAGATGATAAGAATTCTTCATTTTGGTTCATAGAATCATTAGTATAAAGATGTCTGACAATTTTCTTAGACTGTCTATCTTTTTAAAAGTCTGGCTCTTACATAATGATAGTTATGATAGATATGTTCTGCCAGATATACCACTCTTCAGTATTAACTTATGCGACATCTATGACAACTTACTATTGATTTCAAAATAAATATGAACTCAAGACGTATGAAAGATGTACATAACTTTTTCATAGAAGGAATTTTGTCTCTGGTTGAATGTCTGTGTAAATGATATGTAATTTGGTCTGTCTGCCGGTCCGTCTATTCATGCAATTTAACCACAGGACGTTGCTTACTTTTGATTGTTAAGTGATTTTCGTATTTGACAACTAGCTGCAACTAGCTGCAAGATGACAAATATGGATAATGACCATATACCTGTATACAGCACAAAATCGATAATTCAGAAAATCAGAAACCGAAGGCATACAAAATCAGGATAAAACAGAAACCAAAGCAAACAAACAAAAACCTCCACCACATGAAATGAAGCGAACTCCCGATATGGGAGTGAGACCAGGTGCCCAGGAAGAGTAAGCATCCCCTGCTTACATGCAACACCCGCCGCTTCAATACGCTGTCATATTTAGATCTCCTTCTTATCTTAAGGTACACGATGTTTGTTGATGGCATTTTTTTTAAGTTTGAAAACTCAAATTTCGACAGTTACGTAAATTTTTACGTATTAAGTTAATTCTGACGAGTGTACCTAGGCGGCAATGAAGTGCAAGTCTATCATCTCCTCGTTTTCTCTTTCCATGTAGTAATTCTCATTAACATTTAGCATATGACTGATAAGAAAAAGGGCTTGACGTTCCATATTTAAGTTGTGTCTTCCATTAATGAAAATTTTTAACATCTAGACCTTAAACGTTAACCTACATTTATAAAAGAAATTAATAAAGGACATATCTTCTGAACAATTAGTGATATGACATCATACGAGTGTTTCATGTGTATTTCTTGCGACAAGACATCCCATTAGTATCAATATCTTTAAATTGTGGTCTTGAATTTGAAGTGTCTTTTGCTTCAAAATAACTAACATTTTGCATATGTTTTGAATGGTTTGTGATTGAACTTTTACGTTTCACGTGAGTATTCTTTCTTACAAGGCATTTCTACTTTTCTTTCTTGATTATCATTAATATGTGGCCCTTTCCTCGAAGTCTGCTCTACGAATTTAATTTATCCTAGTGAAAAGATACGAAAAATCCTTCTTTTCACAGACCTTGAAAATTGGTATTCTGTTTAAATTCAGCTATATCATTTGTATGAAAATCGGCGCCTTCAGGCCTTAGGTGTTTTGGGGATTTGCCGTGGGTGATGCAACCTTGTGTTGTTGGAGATCCCCTCCTTTGTTTTATTTCAAGCGCTTTCGTTCCTAACATAGCTGCATGAATGTAAAGGCATCACTGACGACGGTAAAATACCCGAAGCGTGCATGTCTGGTCCATACTGTACATTTATCTGCTTTTAAATGATGCTAATCAATTTGAAGAATTTTAACATGTGTACCACTTGGGGAGTGTCACTGCTGGTGGAGCTGAAGCACATGTAGCTAAGTTCGATCAATTTCGGTTGGTCTTTTCTTCAAACGCATTCGAAAATTTCTATTAACAAAATTGTCTCGAACTTTGATACCTGGGTCCTGTAGCATCACATTCCAGCTATCTAACTACGTCTTTCGGTATATTTTGGACATACTTTTCACAGATCTTGGCCATATTTCATTGTTTGGATTGAGGATCACTGACGAGGGTTAAATATCCGAAACGTGCATGTCTGGCCAATGCTGTAAATTTATCTGCTTTTAAATGATGCTTATGAATTTGAAGACCTTTAACATTCCTCAATCGATTGGTTGTATATAAATCCATTTTCAAGGAAGCTTGACTAGAGATAGGTACGGGTATGTACCCATACTCTTAAACAGATATAATTATTCTGTTTTATAATTATTAGATATGGTTAATTGAATAGCATTTATGCTACAAGAATCAAGGTTTTACGTCGTTCATATCCTACTCCTCATCTTAGACCTAATGAGGTATTAAACACTTGGACGCAAAATTCAATTTTTTCTTAAAATTTCTGAAATTATTAACTTCTTGTCTGTATTTGATTATGCAAACTTATATTTAGGTCTATCCAAAGGAAAATGTTCTATTATACTTTGAAATATGCATTTTTCAACGTATGCGTTGATTCCTTGATTACGTCATATTATCAAAATTATCATTCTGATTCTCGTACAGCTAAGAGAAATAAATTTTAATCTAACTTTCAAAATCTTCATAAATGCATTGCACTTTCATATTGAAAAGATGAAAAGAACTGTGTTTCAAACAAAGTCGGGATACTGGAATAAAAGATGATACTGCTGCTCCAAAAAGGGAAATTTTCGTCAATTGACAGTTATTGATATTAAGGATCCTGCGAATGGACTAACAAAAAAAAAACCCCAACTATCCGAGCTGATTTTATAATTAAATGAGAAAAATTGAATTTTAGGATTGAAATATTACAAGGCTTTACATTTCCGATTTTTCCTTCTAAAATCGTCTATTTTCAACAAAGTGACATCCGATTTCTTATCATATAAATTTGTTTACGAATACACAGTGATCACGATTTTCTTTTCAATATCATAAATGCAAAGTTTCAATACGTTAAGTGTGAAATTAATTCTTTTACAGCATTTCTAATGAGAGGGTTTGTGACGCCAACCCCCCCCCCCCCCCCCTTCGTTAACGTCAAAATGGCGTCGTAGTTTACTCATGGATAAGAACTCCAAAGTCCAAAATTTCTAAAAGGTGCATCATTTCTTACTTCACGTAGGATTTTTTTCCAATTTTATAAATCAATCAATGTATCAAATGTTTTAAGGGAGTTAAGACTGTACTTTTCCGAGGAAGTGAGAAAACAAATAATGTCACCGCCATCTTGGTTTTCACTTCCTCCTTAATGTATTTCAAGTATATTAAAGATCAAAGTGCACGTCTAAGTATGCAATGTACGGATATGTAGGTCTCATGAAATTTTCATTTATCCTACCCATATATTGAAAATATGATTTTATAAACGAAAGGAGGGGATCTCCAACAACACTCGGTTGCAGCTACCACAGCAAAAAAAAAAAAAAAACATATTTACGAGTTTGGTTTGTGTTTTTGCTGTTTGTTATAAAATAAGCTTTTCTATTATGTTGTTGTATAGTGGTGCATTAAAATGCATTGAATAACGGTACTCTGATCATACAAATGTAATTATACAGCTTGCCTTTCAGAATTTGTTTAAAATCCATGTCAATTTTAGATGAATATTTAGTGAAACATATAATAATACCTGCTGTGGGGTCTTATAAACCGCCTCTACCATTTAGATATTTTATAAAATATGAATCAGACTATGTATTTGAATTAAGAGTTTATATGATGTAAAAATTATGTTCAACCCATTTGATTTAACACGGAATTGCATCTTTTCGAAATATGGATAATGTCATCAAATGAATTCAGTTATATCGACAAGACGTCAAGTGCGACGATTCGCTGTTCCATTATATGAAATAAATCAGTCAAACTAAATGGCTATAGAAACGTGTTAAGTGCAATTATTTCTATTTTAATGAGACGAAATATAATCTCAACAGTCGTAAAGTTGTGAAAAACATTCTAATGTGATTTTATTATTCTCTTTTATTACTGAAGAAGCATCTAAATGGAGGCGGTGTCAGAAATTACAGAAATTTACTGATATTCTGACAAAACAAGAGATCGGATGTTGAAATGAGTGTTTCTCGATTGACACCAGATTCGTATAAAACTCCTGGTTGACCATCTATTATTAGTCTATTATATCCTACGTCAACTAAATTGTGCATTAGGCGGCTAATTTCTCATACTAATAAAAAAAACTAGATCGATAAATAACTTATTTTCCATTTAAGTTCCTTGAAAATAAAGATAAACTGATGGTTGCTCTTTGTAAATATATAAGAGAGGACTATTTTGATGTCAATGTGTCAGTCCAGTACATAGAAGAAAAAAAGAATAGGGTTGACAATGGGTCAGGACCAAAAGCCCAGTAGAATTTGTAAAAGATATTGATTTCCCCTTTTACGAATAATTTTCTAATGACATAGGCTGGATTCTATTGTCTGGACTAGACACCATAAATATTGTGTCTTTTTGCGATTTGGGGTTTGTATGATGTCATTTATGCGTCACTTTCTTGTGGATTTGTTTCGCTGGGTGAGTACAGGGTGGTCATGCTGGAGATCATTCCCTTTTCTTTGATATATGACATGAATGAGTAAGTGAAAGCCATGCATAGTACCCTAATCAGAACTGAAAAATCACAATCAGCGAACGGTAAAAACAGAAAAAAGAAAATCAACCAAAAGAACAATAACATTCCGCAAAAGTGAATTACAAATGGAGATAAGATCATGTGACCGGGACGTGTAAGCGTCTCCAGCTAAAAAGCAACATCAATCTATCCTCACAAAAAAGGTCAAACCCGGTGAATTTATCAAATTCGAAGCCTTTGGATTGTTCTTAATCCTTGACTTTGGTAACATTATTTTGTCAAATTTTAATACATTGTATACTTTAAGATATAAGCGCAAGAAATCTTTTTCATGTTACAGTTAAGGAAAAAAATACTGGGAAGACATTGTTGACCATGGGTTTAACAATTGTTCCATATTTGTTATGTAATTGCTTCCACTTCGAACTCACTCGAATCAATTACTCTGTGCTACCAGAATAGTTAATAAAACTGAAATTAATCGGTAATTTACGGTTTGTTTCCAAGATATTCATTGGATTTAGAAGAAAAATAGATAGTTGTATCTTGAAGCAATGACCAGGATTTGGCTGCGATATCCAAAAATGAAATTAAAGTTTTCATTGCTTGACTGAACATTAAAAACAAATGATTATAGTAGGTTTTAGAGCAAAATTAGCTGATTACTTCAAGAAGCAAATCGACGCGAGGACAAGTCTTGTTATAGACCATTCGATAAGAATCATATCGTCCTTAATATCGCTCGTGTTCAAAAAGGGATAATTACATTTTGCATCCATATTTTTCATGCGGACCTTATTTGGAGCACAATTATTTGCAGTGGGGAGGGGACTCTATCAGCAATGTTTGGTGAAACAGAAAAGTAATCAAGTCTAGACAATTCTTTCAGAGATAGCTATATTTCTACATTTGTTACTTTTTACGTGCTTTCGTGGGTGTGTGATTCGAAGATATCATATATTCTAATAAATTCTGCAAACACGTTTCCTTTAGGTCCATGTCAAATGTACGTGTTGTCAAAATTTAAGAAGTACTGAAAAGTACTTTCCACAAATAACAGCTAGGTAAATGGTAATTGCAACTTTAAGCGAGGAAGAACAACGCTCATTAGGCGTTATAATTTAGAGAAAATAAGTGACTATCAATGGATAATTTCCATCAGTAAATAATGTTAATGAACACGCGAGTCATTAGGAAAAGATATGATGAAAAATTTAAAGCGAAATTATACTCGTATGAAAGTTTCGTGGAAATTTCATCTATATATAGATATCTTGTCAACATAGGTTGAGATCTTAATCATGTTTAAAGCAGTTGGCTCCTGACGATTTTGAATTCACTGCGCAACGCGAACTATCGTATACCGGTCGGAATGACGTAAAATGTAAGAAACATGAACAGGAGGCTTACAAAATAAAAAATTATATATGTTTAATCAAATTACAAAAAGAAAAACATAATGATACATAATGAATCAATTTTTGTTGCTGTAAACCCGCTGGCTGCGACAACCTTGTTCAAATAACGTTACATCACAGTGAGAATTTTTGACGTCACGCGGCAAAAATAATGTTCGTCCTTCCCGCCAAGTGTAAATGAGCTGTTACGCTGCAGAACTTGGATTGCTTCATGATCCATTTTATTTTTCTGTAAGCCCTGTTAATTCAGAAGGTAATTTAAAATTTGATACATATGCTTTTAATGAGTATATTTGGATTTAAAGTGTTCAATAAAAACTGGAAAAGATACCCCGAGAGACGCCAAATCATCTAAAACGCAACGAATCTGCACTAGAAAAGAACCCGCGCTAGCGCGGAAAAAATTAACATAAATGCATCATGTATGACTCTCGTATGCAGACCGGTACTTGTACAGAGGAATATATGAAATGAATTTAAAATAATATGATTTCCATCCAATTACGGACCGTCATCTCAATATGTCAGAATCAAAAACAAACGAATTTACGACTACGCAAGTTCGATCTATTTCATATATTTTTGCATGATAAAGTGATTGAAATCGGTATTCGGTTTCCGAAGTGATTTGAGCGGAAAGTAGCCAATATTTGACAAACCTTTTCCCAGTGACGGATTATACACCCCCACCCAAACCCTAAGATTTGCAAATCATAGATATAAAACTATAAATATCTATCCAAAAAAGATGCATACATGTATATGTAAATATTTACTACCTCTTAGTTCATATAATTGTCAAATGCATCAATTTCCATTCAAATTACAGTCACGAAAATTGGTTCTAAATGGCTGAAATGCAAGAGTTTCGGGGGGGGGGGGGGCGTAGTTCCCTTAACAGGGCTCCGCCCTGGACCTCGGCGGTCCCCAGACCCCTCGCAAATTGTACGCCCCCCCCCCCTTCCCCAACTGTTTTTAAACACAATGTGAAAAGTAAATAAAAGTGTCAAAAATGAAACATGAGAAAGTGTCCACATCTAATTTTGACATTGAGCCGATTGAAAACGTCATGGAAAATATATAACAGAAAATGCATTGAGTATAGAGGAAAATGCATATTTCATACTATTTATGCTATTAGGGAGTCTACTCAGACCGAGCCAAAAAAAATTTGTCCAGATCAAGAAGATGATTCCCCTCTAAGAAAATCCGCCTCATACGAGATCGAACGTAGACTATTCAGAATGAACGTCTGGATGCATGTCCGGCGCTTTATCGTCTCAGCTATAATAGTTACCTTGTTCTCGAACGTTCTCTTGTAAGATTGTACGCCGTATTTCAGAAAACGAATATGGAGTCAATAGTATAAAATGACACAAATTTGAGAAATTGATACAGATAAAATCAAACTTCGAAGAAATGAAAAAAGAAAGCACAACAAACTTCGAAGAAATCTTCATTACGCATTCGCGTAACCAATATTTTGAAAAATGAGAGGGAGCTGTGAAACTGTCGAAACTGCAAGTGATTATGATCGTTATATTTTTTATTTTATTTATTTTTTTTTTTTTTTTTTTTGGTTTGTTTGTTTGTTTGTTTGCTTGGGTTTTTTTTTTTTGGTTCCTTTGTTTTTGTTTTCTGTTTTTTGTTATGAGAGGGGCTCCGCAGGAAGTTGAGAGAGAGGGAGAGATCACATAAAAAATATTTATTTTTTTCGTTAATTCGCTCAAATTTTGAATATGATGTGGTAGAAAAAAAATATCTTTTGTTGACGCGTCTCAATTTCACCTCATTTACACTCTTATCGTGTTTTTTTATCATCTGTACAAGACATCAACAAATCCTCCATCTTCATATTGCAAATGACAAATTATATGTTTTATTTTTTGATATTCTTTTTATCTGTAACATCGAATGTGAATGAAACAATAGTGTCGGAATGAAAAAAATTATACTTGTGACAAGTATATATCATCCATTTTCGATCGACTTTTGGTATTCGGTTACCGAAGAAAGTAACTCAGCTCTGTAATCAGAGAGCTCCTTTATATAATTCTGTTTATATATATATATATATGTATCCTTGGTCCGTCCTCATTTCTCATTTATTCCGAACTTCATGTTTATATATGTATACTTTTACTAAGAATACAAACGGATGCGTAAAAAAAGAAAGAAAGAAAACCGCAAAAAAAAAAAAAATTAGAAATAAGAGACTGTAAGTCGAAAGAAAAAAAAAAAGATTTTTATCTTTTTTCCGCCTAGCATGCGGTACAAGGAGGAATGCGCTCGTGATTCTGTAATCACTTATTACTCTTGATTTTTTCCCGTCATTAACGACGAAATGAAATGAAAATATACATGTACACGTTTACAAAATAATGTGTTTTAAAAAAGTAAATGATCAATGTAAATGTCCCTGGTCAAGCATTATTATAGATCCACCTGTCATGTTTTGTTGGTGTAGTATTTGTCAAGAAAAAAAATCTTTTGTGCAAATGTTCATATCTCGTTCCTTGAATCTGTTTAGAGGTACGCAAATATTATTAATTTAATTATTTCCATATAGTGTCTGTATTACGCCTATACAAACGTTTTGACGTCATTAACGTGGAGCCTTGTTCAAATATTACGTCGCCAGTTTTGAAATTGAACATCAACAGTGCTTAAATTTCGTCAATTGCAAAGTAAACCAGATGCCTAAATAGTTATTAATTAAATCATAAGCAATGACTATAGTAATAATCTGTCAATCGATGTATTGACAAAAACCGATACACAAACAAAATATAATCCGCTTCGATGATCGGATGCCGATCCGCTGGAGGAGTTGGAAGGGGGGAGGTATTTGAAAATCCTGTGCAGGGTACCTTGTAACGCAAATAGCGTGAAAAAGAGCAGGTTTTGCTAAAGTTTTATTGAGTTTCGTATATAGCTTGAATCAATGACAAAATCGGTATATAACATGCATGACCAGCATTGTTGGTGCAGATGCTACGCAGCACTTTGTCAACTTTTAAAGTTGGCACTGATCAACAAAAAAAAGTAAACGGATGCATTATGTCAAATATACTTTCCTGTCAATTGTTAATTATCAGTGTACCTATAATTAATCTTATGATAAGGTTTAAAAGATAGAAAAATATGTAGCAAACATGTCAAAATCGAAAAAAATTACTGAAATCTAGGTAGATAAAGGGGCAGTCAGAGGAAATTCTATCTGTATTTCATGTTTTGGGTGGTAAGCCTAGACTATTTTCATTGCAGTCAATATGCCTTATAAGAGGGAACATAAATAATGAATGTCAGAGCAAATTTAATTCTTATTCATCTTTTTATTATTGGAAAAGGCCAAAACTTAGGTAGAAAAACCTTGAAGTCAGAGGAAACTCTGTCCATATCTTCTCTTTTTGCGAGGCAACATTATAATTTTTTTTGAAAAATATAATGTACTAAAGACATCAATCATGGGTTAGTTATTACTTTGAAAGTGACATCACTCCTTGTCGCACATATTTTGACAATTATTCACCCTACACATTATGCTAAAAGCCATATTTTACATTTATGAGATGCTACTTTTAAGGGTCCTAAAGTATGACAAAAATTAAGATTTTCTCCCCTTTTATATTATTTTGTTTTCTTACCACCCCATGCTTTAAAAAAGTAAAAAATAAATTAATATACAAATTGAGTAATTTTCTGTACAGCTTTAAAATATAGCACCATTCATAGTTATCTGTCAGTGTACTGTATTTGACAGTGGATTAAGGTGCCTACTTTGTAAGCTATTTACCTTAAAATACGTCTGACAACCAAAACTTAATTTTACATGAGAGCAATGTTCCATTATTACAGTTAAGAAAAATAACAATTCTAAGTTTATGACATCACTCGTAATATGAGAACCCAACGTCCTTAAATGTAACACGTCTTCAAATTCATAGCATCATTTTAAGAACAATTGACTAGACATGCACGTTTCGGGTACTCAACCCTCGTCTGTGATCCTAAGTCCAAACAATGAAATATGACCAAAGACTGTGAAAGTTATGTCCGAATACCAAAAGAAGTAACAGGTTGAGTGCGTTATGATGTAACAGGACCCACTTTTCAGAAATTTCGAATGCGTTTAAAGAAAAGATCGACTAAAGTTGATCGGACTCGGCTTCATGTGCCCTCGGGGACTCCTGGTCCACCAGCAGTGACACTTACAAAGTGGTACAAATGTGGTACCAAGTAGTGCAAAAGCTTATTTTACATTATGAATTATACATCCAACCCCCCCCCCCCCCCCCCCCCCCATTATTTGGTCTGGATATTTCCAACGTCTTGAGATAGCGTGGCGTTTATCATTGGTGTTTGTATAGTGTTCTGCCTGTGAAGTCAATGTAGGAATCATATGATCATTTAACCAAAGAGAAAGAAGTGCACAAACGGAAATGATAGCATGTTTCTTTTACTTTGCAGTTTGATGATCTCTCTTGCAACATGCAATTTATACAACACCAAGAACATGTTTTTCTCTGTTTATCAGCGAAGATATTTTTTCTTTTCCTCTTATTGTCCTAAAGTAATGTTAGCGAATGTATAAAGTGCAAAATTCTAAATATGACGTAAAATTTATGACAGAAGGACAGAGCTACATGTATGCATGAGGGAAATACCCCTTAACTGTGGAATAGTTTAAGAAATTTAGTGACTGGAAAATATTATGCGTCAGTGCAGAAACACTGTTAAACTACATGTAATCATCCGGGGTTATCAGCAATACCAACCAAGTAATCAAAATTATCGATCTTCCTTGATAATAAATTCAGTGAACCATGTTCGCATATCAAAAAATAGTGCAAGTGATGTAATATCATATACCATTTCGATGTAATTTTAGTAATCATCTCGCCCCAACTTATAATACATTGGTGCAAGAGAAATCAGATAATTATAAGACGCGTAAATTCTTCTTGATTTTAGAGTTATTCCTCTTACACTGACTTTAGCAACAACTCGTGCAAGTGGTGCCGTTAGAGAAATTCGTATACAATCCAATAATGACGGTAAAGCTATGGCTATGTAATTGTCCTAGTGAATGTTATAATAATTTAGAGATAGAAATTTTATCTAATCACTTTTTTCTTATTTTGAGTGGTTAGCTATTCAAGTAATTACATGTACTAAGTATGTCCAAGTTTTTTTTAACATACTAAGTAATTGGAGATGACTTATACAAGAAAATGGCAAATATGGATAATGACCATATCTCTGTATACAGCACAAAATCGATAATTCAGAAAATCAGAAACCGAAGTTATGTTTGATCTGTCAAGTCTTTTTATAAAGAACTTTCAAATGCTATAAGCATAATATATTAGTCAGGCTTTATGGGAATCAAAATATAATCACGATAATATTAGATTAAATAATAATACTTTTTCATCTTGCGATGAAAATAACATCCGTAACGCTTAGAAATTTACCCTGTAGATCTACATACAATGTACATGTACATTTATTGCGAAGAAGCATCAACCATTCTTATTACGGTCACATGTATGTAACCTTCGAGACCGACAGTTCCGTTTCTCCACATTAATCTTCGTCGCTCTCAGTCAAGTTGAATTTCACTGTAAAATTGCTCGTAGGTTTTCAATATTGAAATATATGTTCTATTATGAAAAAAAAATCGGTGCACCACATGCGAGTTTCAACAACTAATGTCTCATCAGTAATATTCGAGGCCGAAAAGGAGGAAATCCAAATAATTAAATATATGAAGAGGAAAATTCTATGACTAAAATTCTACACCAAAGAACCAGCTAAGAACAGAGCAACGCCTTCGTGAGAATACCCGTTTGTTTTTTGTCACACCAAAAATACCTAGATTTCATGCTTCACAATTATTGCTTGCACGTGTTAGAAAAGTATGTCTTTTGTACATGTAACGTGAGATATACTCGGTCAACATTATTTCACCAAAAATACCTAGTTTTCATGCTTCACAATTATTTCTCGCACGTTTTAGACAAGTATGTCTTTTGTACATGTATAGTGAGATATATTCGGTCAACAAAAAAGCGACAATTTTGAAGTATTCTTATTTTTCGATGTGAAATAACAGGAAATGTCGTTATGGCATAGTCTAGACAAGTTTGATTTAGCATCACAACATTTTTTCATAGAAGGGTGTCGTTACTTAATGTAGGCTTAAACATAGAAGAAAGTTAATGTCCTTTGTGATACTATTACTAAGTCTTACTTTTATCCTAAAAGGTATTTTCCAAAATCTGACAGGAACTATGTTTGCTTGAAATGATCAACTATCAAGATGCAGACAATTTTATGCCATGCATGGAACTTTTAGTCTATTGGCTTTATACATGTATGTGGATAATGCATATCGATTCAATGGACAGAATCCGTCTTATTCTTTTGTAGTTATCGTCCTTCTGATACCACCGGTTATTTCAGATCTAGTAACTTTTATACAAAGTTATAATACACGAAGCGCATGCATGTATCCTTTAGACATAGTCATGACAATTTTTGTCGACTCTTAAACAACGGTATGATCATGGAGACACCGAGACTCTATTTCTGTGATTACTAATGATGTGTAAAAACTATAAATGGTTTTAGTAAAACTCATATAGCGTACTGCTTGGTAAGAAAATAAGTGGATAGATAAAACACCTTGACCTTACAGACAAATGAAAATTATGGATAATGACCATATGTCCATACACAGTACAAAATCGATGATTCGGAATATCATTAACCGAAGGCATACACAATCAGGATAAAACAGGAACCAAACAAAAACCTCCATCTCATGAAAATAAGCGAACTCCAAATATGGGAATGAGACCAGGTGCACAGGAAAAGTCAGCATCTCCTGCTTGCATGCAATACCCGTATCTTCAATTTGGTAGAATTGCCACATCCGGTTATTTCCATTTCGGAAGATATAACCATATTCTGTGATTGAACGGTTTAAATGATCTAAGATAGAATATTGTCCACCATTCTGGAAAATGGGACATTATAATGCAGGACGAGTTCCTCATATCGACCGTGACACTTCCTCAGTGACGAAGTTAGTCGGTCACAAATGTATCCCTGATTGAGAATCTAATCTGAAAGACGCCTAGCTCTCGGAACAAAATCTGTGTATTTGGTTCTTGCTCTTGCATAACGTATTGGGCACACGAGTTGGGCACTCCTAAAACTAATAATTGACCCCTACTCTGTCTTACCGTTGCTTTAAGGAATGACTCGAATTTGTTCTCGATGGTTGAAGACATACCGCGAAAAAAGGAAACAAAAAACAAATTGGGTGTAAGTTTTCCGTTTTTTTTTTTTGTTGTTTTTTTTTTTTTTTTTTTTTTTTTTTGTGGTATACCAGGTTATCTTCATCTAACGAAATACATATAATAGTAATTCCTTATCATTATATTTCCTTCAAAGTGCTCTAGATTGTCTGTTATCTTTTAATAAGTCGTCTATCGCAATAGCGATATGACCTCGACGGAGAAAAATACTTGGTATACGGTATACAAGATATTTTTAACCAATCAAAATCGTTGTGCCAATTCAAACTAGATGATTTATGGACAAATTATATTTGCCATGCGAGATGGTGTAAAGACTGATTAATCCATAATGTCTATTTTGAAAAAAAAATGTTAGGGCGAATAACTCCAGAATGAAAAAAAATTATCGACTTTACCTTATACTTCAACATAAAACTTACCAATTTCTCGTTCCTGAGTTGTGACATTCCATCATCCCCTGGTTATGATGTATATCACTTGATATGTTGTTCCAGAGCAAGATCAAATTGCAATGACTTTTTTTCGATGGTAAGGTGACTCATCGAGAAATATCTCAACAATTGGTGTATTTGTGAGTGACTGCAAACAAATTCTGGAGAATAAAATTAAAATATGGAACAATTTTACTCTTACTTATCTTTATCCACACTACTGAAACATGTTTTTAGTTTAAAACAACCCAAGACACCGCTGTTGTAACATTAAGCGGCTTTGACATTAAAGCCCTGGTCACAACCCGCCATGCGTGTGCTTTTAGGACGTGCGGGTTTGTGGAGGCTACGTGCTCTACGTTTTTCTAAAGACGCAAGAGAGGAAGTGGCAAGAGTACGGAAGGAGTGCGCCACACACGTCGCACGCACGGTAATATGGATGGTTACACGCATCATACGTAGCGCAAAAAAAGTAAGTGCGCTGCACGTACTTTCGACTTGCGTGCAACTTGCTTACCACGTACTTTCTCCGTTCGTCTTCTGTGTTATTATAAGGATGTCGAATTGACACGTACTGCTAACGCACGGAGTCCTCACTTCCTTGCGTCGAAGGTGCGTTGCACGTACTTGCAACGTACGTGTCGTACCTCTTGTTGAATTCTTAGATAGCACGTAGACAGGACGCAGCGAAAGTTCTGTATGCACTAAAACTGCTACGTCCTGTCTGCTTGTTCCCAAATCCGCAAGGCGGACGTACGGGACACGTACTGATAACGCAAGGACACCTTACGGATACCCAAGGTTTGCCTACGTTTTTGCAAGCAGACAGCACGCACGTGCACGTGCGGCGGGTTGTGACCACAGCTTAATTGACAGGTGTTGCTAGAAAGCAGGAGATACTTACTCTCCGCGGGTACCTGTTTCACTCCTTTGCAGAATGTTATTGGTTATTTGTTTGGTTTTGCATATTTCGAAATTTCTTTTCGCAACCATTCCTAGGAGAAATATAATGAATTTGTCTTACCTTCTCGACTTTGAGACTGAATAACTGATCGGTACTTCTTTAATGTTTACTTGTGCCCATCGATTGTGATTTTCTACTTCGTGCTTTAGGTTTTTGTTACACTTTCAATCACTCACAACTCATGATAGGATAAGTCTTTAAAAATATCATTCGTATGTAGCCAATGAGGTCGATCGTACCTAACAACGATCTACGCTGTGGGTTACACTTGATGATGTTATCAGAAATGAACATACATGTGTATCTTGCGCACTTAATATGGATTTGTCATGTTGCTTGCTCCCCATGACGCTATCACTAGCAGAGATGAAATACTTGTTCCCTTACACCTTGAAACCTTATCATAAAGTAAAGAAGAACAATTCCATATCTTCAATTAAGCCGGGCTTCCACTGTCGCGAATGTGGAAGAGAATGAGCTACGATCAGAGGCGAATGAACAATCGTGTCACATTCTTATCTGTTCTCATGAAGTATTTCTTGGCGCGATAGGCACACGATAGCGCCGCGAATGCAACAAGAATATGCTACGCGTCCGCCACGATAGTGAGGCAAGAGTGATAAGAATAGAGAAGAATGCGACACGAATATGCCACGATAAAAAGACACTGAGGCGAATGAGAGGCGAATGCAGGAGATTGAGACACGACTTTAACCCGATAGCGCTGCGATGCAGGAGATTGAGACACGACTTTAACCCGATAGCGCAGCGATCATGACAAGAATGTGACATGAGAAAAATCAAAATCATTTGACATATCCAGGAGCATCAATACCTTTGTTGACTTTGACCTCTTTCCAGGTTATTTTCTCTTGAAAGACATTGTCAAAGTTTTCAAAATATTGATCCGCACACTTTTACATAAACTCTGAGATAATTATTATTGTCATTGTCGTGTGTGTATGTAGTACTATCGTGGCAATATCGTGTCATGATCGCGGCTGACTCGCGTTGATTTTTTCATTCGCGTCACATTCTCGGCGCATTCGCATCACTATCGTGTCAGACTCTTTCTTGTCGGGGCTCTATCGTGGCTCATTCTCCTCCACCTTGGGAACAAGAATGCACGCGAATGTGAGGAGAACGCGCTGCGAATGGGGGAGAATGCAAGGCGAATGCGCTGCGCATGTGCCGCGAGTGTGAGGCGAATAAGAATTCAGACGCGAATGTTTTAAACAGTTAGAAGCATTCGCGTCGGTGCCGCGAACATAGGAGAACGATAGTGATACGATGAGACGAGAATGCCCGCGATTAAGAGGAGAATGCGCTACGATTAAACAAAATCACCTAATCGTAGCTCTATCGCCTTTGCATTCGCGACAGTGGAAGCCCGGCTTTACAGGTCAAACCTGTAAAAGTTAGAGGGACAAAAGGACAGACAAACATACAGACTGACCACAGATACATACGTCGATCGACAACTTGAATGTAGACAAAGTCTAGAACGAAAGACAGTACATGTGTAATACCTGGTGACACACAGGCAAATCAATGAGTACAGCGTGGAAGTTTGTGTGAAGCCTCGAAGTTTGTTTATAGGAACAGTTCAGAAATGTTATGCACGAATATAAATTCAAGAAACAAAATCAGAGGGCGCTACTGAAATGAATTTTGGCTGCGTCTGAAAATCACTTTGACTGGATGCATCACTGATGAGGATTTGATTTTCTTCACGAAGGTAAAGAATTGGAACACGTCCGTATTATTATTATAAATATTTATTCATGTTCCCCGTGTAATAATTACTTCTTTTTAGCTCTGTCGCCTAAAAGAAGCTTTGTTTTGGCCCTTTCAGTCTATTTATCAATTTTACATCACATATATTATTTTGCTATTTCGGAAACTTGTCATTTCATCCAAAAATATCATCGAAATTAAAGGAGGTTAATATCTTAACAACATCCCTCCAATGCTATTGTGGTCATAGATTTTATTCAACTATGCTACTGAATCGACCCTACAGGGTATCTGGAGCCGCGCACTCTTTGCAAAGTAAGTGCAAAAATTTAAATAAAAAAAAAAAAAAACAAGAGGACGTTACTGAAATGAAATTTATTATTTTCTGTAAATTTGACCATGATAATTTTTTTTTCATTTAATGCATTACAACTTGTTAAAAGCATATTTACATTCATGCTGGTTTAATGAAGAAGGTCCATATGTATATTTCTATGCAAAAGTCCGTTTTCTTTTAACAAAAAATGACAATCAAAAGTTGAAAAATGTAGTCTGGATTTGCGCCTTGCCTTTTTTCGTGTCAATTGGTAGAAATCGTCGTTTAATATCCTTGCTGATTTAAGGAACAATTTTTAAAAATGGATTAGTAATGGTTCACTTAATATGCTATAGGTAGTTTTATATGATATTTCCTAGAATCTCTTATCTCTGGTATCATACAGATGAATGCGTTGATCTCTAGGATGTACGTAAATGTACATTTGTAGCAAAACTCTTGTTTAACAGATTTGTTACTGAACGGTAATGTATCGATCCAGTTATTGAGAAATATTTATTAAGTTCCATTTTTAAAGGGTTTGATGCACGAATTAGTTCTTTTGTTATTATTTTGTTTGTTCGTTTGTTTGTTTTATTTTAGGAGTTGTGCTTGATGTTGTTTATAATCGCACTGACAATTTGAAATGAATCATCGCATATGCAGCTTCAAACGGAAAAGACAGGAAAAGAGTTAGGCGGTGACTAACAATCCAAGACCAAAATCAAAAATAATCAAAACTTAAAAAAATTATCAAAGGAATCGAGTAAACAGAACACCAAAAAAGACGATTGAAAAAACAGAACAATCAATTCTAAGATTTAATGTAATTCCGTCGTACAATGTAGTTGTTTTGATCACTGGAGTTTGACCCCCTCCCCGTTCCCTCTACTCTGACAATCGAAGAAATAAAATTCAACGTTCAACGAACCATTATATTCATTCAATTAATGGATGAGCATAAAAAATTTCAAAAGGCAACATGCAAACAAAATAATTCTAATGGTGGAATGAAATAGAACACCAGACAAGATATCAATAACGACTTGGCATGGAGCTGTTTGTGCCGGAATGAATACCTTTTTACGATCAGCTGTTTAAGGCAGTTACGATGTAATACCTCTGGATTGACGATCAAAGTGACAACACAAATGATGTCGTAGTTAATCACATTTTACTGATGTGATAGGGAATAAAATAATTTCACGTATAGCCGGATATTCAGTACCGGATTTGATTGACATTTACATTAGATTCGCTACATTGCCACATGTATAACAAATAATTGAATTAGAGAATTATACAAGGCAATCTCCGAAAATGAGAGAAAGAGCATTTTACATTTCCGTATTTTATTCCAAAATGTTCATCTTGGTAGTACTTAACGAGACCTTTGCCCCATTTACACCAGGGGGATTAACAAAGACCACGCTTTGACAACGTTAGATACAGTTAGTATTCAAAGTCCTTTGCGTTATTCTCGGTGATCATATGCATGAGCTCGCTACAGCCGGCAGATCACGGACTGTATTTCGTATGCCTTCTGTTTTTTCTTCGGAATGTTGTTCATTCTGGGGTTTGCAACTGTTCCGATGGGAATTCCCACGATTTGGCCTTGCCTTCTCTACTTTGAGACTGAATAGCTATTAGGTACTTCTTTGATGTTTATTTATATACATTTACAAATCCATCTGTTTGTTTCGTGGTCCACTGCGTCATGAAGTCTGTTTGTATGTTCATCTTACAGCGAGGAGGTTATTTTACACCACCATTGTGCGTTCTTCGAGACCTCTGGGTAATAGGAAAAGTGAGAGGGTTGTGCCGAGTAATCCGGATAACTACACCTTCTGCTACTTGCGTGGCAGATGGCCGTCCGAAGTCGGTACCGGTTGCCTATTGGTCTCGTTGGTTTATGTAAGGTATTTTGAGTTTGATGTTTTTATGTTGTGAGTTGGTGTTCCTTGTCCCTTTTGCATCTCTTTCTGTGCGTGTCTGCTCTGTGTTTTTGAATTGGGTGTTTTGGGGTTTTGCTGTGGGTGCTGCAACCTTGTGTTGTTGGAGATCCCCTCCTTTGTCTTCTTCGTCATCTTTGTTCAAGTTTTTATGCTTTTTGGAATAGAGAATTTTGTCATAAATATCACTTGTCAGATATTTTAATTGGTCATTGATTGTATTTAATAATGTTACTGAATCAATCCTACAGGGAACATTGGGCCTCGCACTCTTTAAAAAATAGATACAAAAATTAAGATGGAGTGTGATATTAATATGAATTTGGCTGGTCTGAAAATCACATTGGCTAGAATTACAACTGGTAAGGATTTTATTACTATCCGAAACTGACACATTAACTTATTGTATGGTATTATCCATTGTTTTTGTAACCCGCATCCCCAAATGACGACGTTGCAGTTGTAACATCGCAACATAAAGACATGGGACGAGAAAGTGATGGATTACACGCAAAACCAACATATGTACAAACAGACGGAGACAATGATTCTGGTTGAAGCATAAAGGACAACAGTATATACATGTATATATATATGAATAATATTCACAAGGTCCTGGAGTAAATGTGGGCTATGCCACTGGAATGAATTTGTGTGGAGCCACACACTTTCAAATAAACTGATGGAAAAAAATTAACGATTTCTGATAATGGTCTCCTTATTTATATTTTGAGAATAGAAATTCAAAGAAAAATATTCATGAATCCAGATGTTTGAAAAAAAAACTTAGTTTCAATCATTCATACTGGCACAACTATTCACCTGAAATGATAATTTCAACCTCATTGAAATCGCGTAAACATTGCTGTTCGACTACTACATTCATATGATTTATATGATCATGGAACAATTTAGCCAAGAAACACTGTACCATAAATTTCCTGGAGGATTTGCGCTTATTTTACACAGTGGATAAAATGGCTGAACATACATGTAAAAGTCGACTGAGTTTGTCTAATAACCGTCATCATGAAGAAGCCTGGTTAGGATTGTCATTAATAATATGCTTTCTTTGAAACAGAATCCTCTTTGTTTCCTTGTTTTTACTTCAGAATTATCGAATGGTTACAGTAGCTAGGCTAAGAAGAATGCAAGATGTTTATTGCTTCTGTGATTTATTTTTTCCTTCATATTGCTACCTTTCGCACATACAAATTCATCCTTCTAAAGGATTTGCTCCTTTAACCACACCATTTGCTACTTTTAAGATGGCAGATGACTAATCTAAGCCGGCACCGGTTGCCTAATTGTCTCGTTGGTTTATGTGTAGTCTTATGTATAAATATCGAAGAAGTACCTATCAGTTAATCAGTCTCAAAGTCGAGAGGGTAAGGCAAAACCATTAAAATTTCAATTGGAATGGTTGCGAACCTTGGAATGAACAACATTCCGAATAAGGACCAGGTGCCCGGGGAGATTCAGCATCTCCTGATTGCATGCAACAACCGTATGTAATGTCTGGATGTTGTCTTTGGTGTTTTATCTTCCTTGTGTCTTTGGCGTCTTCTGGTGTGCTTGTTCACTCTGTGTATTCAAATTTGGGTGTAACGGATTTTATTTTTGGGCTGTTGGGAATACAACAGAGCATTGTCGAACACTTCTCAAAGAAACCCATTCAAGTGGAAACTATGGCTATGCCGACTTTGGACTCGTATGCAGCTAGCACGTGATGTTGTACATGTATCAGCTTGGACATATGCGAATAGGGTTTTTAAATAACGATACAATTTTTTTATGTCCACATTTTTTCTAAATGTCCTTTCAAAATCGAAGAATACATTAAAGTAAAAAAAAAAACAATGACTTTTGTTTGATCATAGAAGTATGGACAAAGAACCACAGACGACGCCATCATAAAATATGGAGTGTTCGTTTTTCAAGACGGACTCAGCTTCCTCTGTTTATCATCGTCTAGTTAATGTTACATGTCTAATGATCTCTGTAGCACGAAATTTACATATAAAGTTTGCCAAGTAGATTGAGAGCCGTTATCTGCATACCATTAAGGATGTAACAGTCTATTACCTTCACCTTGAACATCTTTAACTGCATTGCTTCCTAGATCCAATGGTCACAAGATAGAATATATGTTACACATGCGAGGTCAATATGTTCTTAATTATAAATACTTCAATTATTTCTGTAATTCCTTTATTTTCGTTCTGAACTCCATTCGACTTTCTATGTCAATTTTTCTATGTCAATTTAGAAATGATCAGATGATGATTAATATTGATAACATCTGTGTATTGTCTCCGTCTGTTTGTCCACTTTTTCTCAGCTCGTGAGTGTGTGTTCTACTGTTTTCCTGTTGGGGATCTCCTCCCTATCTGTATTTTGTTTTATATCTTGCAAGAATTTGTATGCCTATTTATTGTAATTGTTGAATTCTGATTTGGGTTTTGTACTTGGACTTCCCTTCACTGATTTAAGGAATATCAAGATTGATTTCAAGAAATCATGGTGAAAATGTCCCCACTGCTACACTTGTGTGTTGACACTCACTCTTGACCTGAAACTCAACGAGAGGCCACCACTACAATCATTGGCTTCCATGAATCAATTTAGCTTGATGATGATTCATTATTTACTTCTGCCGAGAAGGTTTTTCTATGGCTTCAGAGGTGAAAGATATATGTTTTCATACATAATCGGAGTGATTTAAATTTTATATGAATTTATGAAAAATGTCTTAAACAGAACGGGGAAGTTGAGTTATGTCAAGTTCATTTCCGAAATTTGTACTTGTGCCTTTCTTGATGTAATTTCATTTGTATGTTTCCAAACTAGGGTGTTTTGTCGTAGATTCTACAATAAGGTTTTTTATGTCTATCTTTTCTATCTTTATACACAGATACAACCTTATAATTTGTAAATGGACATCCGAAGTCAAGAACATTTCAACGTGAGTCTGGGAGAATTATTCACACTTAGAGTCGTAGGCAATATCCATATTTTAGGGTATTTTTTGTCTTATTACTGTGGTTTCAATTTTCAGACATTCATATCTAAGATTAAGTGTACTATATTTTCTTTCTCTTTAATGTATTCACATATATCATTTCAATTACAAGATAAAATCATTGATTACAGGGAAGTTTTGAAATGAGACAGCTGTAACAAAAAGGAATTTCAAAACGGTACATCGGAAAACAATCTTAAATAAAAAAATCTTTGCAAGCCCCAACTCCCGTCTACAAATCCGTTAAGGAGTATCTGACTTAAGATATTTTTGTTTTCCTCTTTGAATTCTTATTTAAGAGCAACGTCAAATGAAATCTGGCTTTTAGAAATCTGCTTCCTATGCAAACAACCTGACGTTGACTACCATTCTCGTCTTAATTTTCTCCTCAATCAGCTTGATTTTTGTTATTTGATACATGACATGGCTTTTGATATCCTAAATTCACGTTGAATATCAGAAATCCTTTAAACAAGCAAAGATGGGGTTAACTTAGAACGAATCCAAGACTTGATTTCCAAAAGTGTTTCCGTTTGATATTGACCCAACAAATCATTAACTTTCATGCTAGTTCATTTTTCCACACACTTCCTTATAACTACAGCAAAAGGAATATTGCTATTGCTTAAATAACGTAAATCCATATTGTCCAAGAATTCTTAATTCTTAATTCTAAATTTCAATATTCTTTTGTCTTGATATAATATAAGTGATGACTTAAAATTGCAAAGAATTTTTCAATTTTCTTAGTAGAATTGAATGGATGATCTCAATATGTTAATTTTTTTCACTGATTTCTTATATATCGTATTTTGAGCATTTGACTTGAGTCAGTTCTGAGCATGGTGTTGGGCCCAGGTTGGAGTTTTTTTCATAGACTCACAAATAAACGCTTGGTACGTAACGTTAAAATGAACCTTACGGACAGGTTTCAGTCTCTATGAAGGAATTGCGAATACATGTACCTACAACATTATGGGAAGTTATGGGCAGGTTAAACGTTTACTAAAAATGTCAAAAGATAAAGTCAGGTACTCTTCGGAACCATATATTGTTGCATTTTTTTTTTTTTTTTTGGAAGAGATGTGTGAAAGTTCATTCTATTTTCTTCCAATAATTTTGTCTATTGTAATGAATGAGCGAGAAAGTTTCTGCTCAATCTGTCAGCTCTCTCAGATTCCAGATTAACACGAATGAACGATTAAGATAACAAAACAAACAAACCTTTTTCATAATGATTTTGCGTGTCGCAAAGATATCTGACCACAGGAAATATTTTTCAAGTCATGCAAATCGGGAACTAACAATATGAAGATATCCGTACTTTTCTCCCTGTCTCCCTATCAATCATCACAAGTGTTGGTGGCGAACTCGCTCAATCTATATTGATCTGATGATCAACGTTATTGGTCGCAAAGACTTTCACATTAAACACAGAATTTCTCTAACAGAGTTAATAAGTTGTGGCAAGTTTATAATCACTGAGATGGGTCGGAGTAAATGGAAAGAATTAGAAAAATTACTGTCAGTACCACCGGCCTTACTGATCTCATGAATTTTCTGAGGATTGGATCTAATCCGACCAATATGAGTTTTTATTGGCTGAAGTGATATAGCTATCAACACCGGTGCTACTTATTGTCTTTAATGAGACAGTAATATTGCCGGCGGCTCTCGTATTTTACTCTCTGTAGATGTGCTCATAAACCAAAATCTGACTTTATATATGTCTATCTCATATCAGCCTTGGAAAGCTTCAACACTTTAAAATATACTTGATACTGTAACTCAATAACTTCTATTAGATTACCAATATTAAAACAAAATTCGCTGACGAAATCCCAATTCACTTGCCCGAACATCAGGTATAAATTACTATGCTACTATGAGAGCAATTAACCCAAAATGAAGACACTTGTAACGTGAAAAGCAACAAACACCAAAATACTCTGCACAACCCAATCGGCACATGTAACAGAAAACCAACGGCCGTCCGACGACACAAAATCAGAGATGCATAAGCAACATGATTAACAGCTAGCAGTGATACAGAAACAACAGTGATACATGAATACAAATAACACACAAAACAACAGTAACACACAAACAACAGTGGTGCAGAAACAACAGTGATACATTAATACAAATAGCATACAAACAGCAGTGATACACAAACAACAGTGATACACAAACAACAGTGATACATGAATACAAATAGAACACAAACAACAGTGATACACAAACAACAGTGACACATGAATACAAATAACACACAAACAACAGTGATACACAAACAACAGTGATACACAAACAACAGTGATACACAAACAACAGTGATACACAAACAACAGTGATACACAAACACCAGCGATACATGAATACAAGTGACACACAAACAGCATACAAACATCATAGATTCACAAGCACCAGTGAATCATAAACCTAAGTAATACATATAAACCAGTAACAGTAACACACACATATACACTAGTGACCAATACATACATATACACGAGCAACACACAGGCACAAGTGACAAACAGTAACACACATCATTGCATAGATTTTTCAAAAATTAAATGATTGAAATTGATTTTTTTAAAACACTCCATAGCGTTTTGATTCGTATTTGTGTATGGAAGGTTACCATGGAACATGACATTATAATTAAAATTGTACAAGCTATCACAAGTCTTCGAGCTTGTTCAGGTTTGCTTCCTGTCCTTGGTGACGCGTGTGCATGTTCATTTATAAATGTATCATGTAGGTATCCAATAGTGTAATAGTGTGGTTAATTGTCAGCAAATAGCACTGGACTTTGATCTGTCGTTGGCTTCTTGCCCGAGACCATCGCATGTTCTTTTTTCTTGAAAGGTCAAGAACCGTGTCTAATTGTAACATAAAAGCGTATAAAATATATGGTGAATATGAATTCAGGCTCAATCCTCTTTAATGGTACGTGTATTTATTGCATCGATATCAAGGAGATATAAGAACACATGTACTTTTTATGTATATAGCTTTGCGTCTTGGAATGAATTCTATTTTAATTGATTGGGTCTAATTCAGTAGTGCCATGTTATTACTAGGATATCCGTTTCACCCGCAAGTTTGTCAGATTTTGTGCTATAATTTCTGAAATCAATCTTCTTTGAAGAATGAATCGGACAAAAAACCATCTAGGATCCGTTAGATATGCACAAGGATCAATTATATTAATTAGTCCGTTTCACAAACTCTGCGGAAATCAAATAAATGAAATTGACAATTTCATGTTAATCTCGGCCTAGGTTATTTCATGACATTTTACTTAATTTGTAACAAATTGAGATTCTGTATTATTGACTATCCCAACACCACTTCAATGAGCTCAAAATATACCTCTCGGTGCTTGTGTAGTTTATCATTCCCTTTACATGAGGGAAAGAACCATTCAATAATTAAGTCATGTAAATTATTGACGACTCGGAGGTTTATACGATATATACGAAAAAGAATAACTCTAGTTTCTGAAAGTATGTTTGTATATCTATATATGAGATTAATTTCCAAATTTTGACCTTTTGTCTCTGTAGAAAAATTAACGAGGAATCTATACAGAATTTAGGACATGCGCACAGAGAATTGAATTGATTTATGTAAAACGTCTTCAAATTCAAGAGCATCATTTAAGATCAGATAAATTTTCAGCATGGACCAGACATGCACGTTTCGGGTACTCAACCCTCGTCAGTGATCCTCAGTCTAAACAATGTAACATGGTCAAAAAGTGTAAAAATTATAAAGTCCAAAAATGTACCGAAAGACGTAGCAGAATGGGTGGGATATGATGCTACAGGACCCACGTTTTAGACATTTCAAGAAATTTTGTAACAGAAAATTTCAAATGCGTTGAAGAGACAGACGATCAACCGAAGTTGATCGAACTTGGCTACATGTGCCCTCGGGGACTCTTGGTCCACCAGCAGTGACACTCACCAAGTGGTTCAAATTTAAACCGTCTTCAAATTCAAGAGCATCATTTAAGATCAAATAAATTTTCAGCATGGACCAGACATGCACGTTTCGGGTACTCAACCCTCGTCAGTGATCCTCAGTCTAAACAATGTAATATGGTCAAAAAGTGTAAAAATTATAAAGTCCAAAAATGTACCGAAAGACGTAGCAGAATGGGTGGGATATGATGCTACAGGACCCACGTTTTAGACATTTCAAGAAATTTTGTAACAGAAAATTTCAAATGCGTTGAAGAGACAGACGATCAACCGAAGTTGATCGAACTTGGCTACATGTGCCCTCGGGGACTCTTGGTCCACCAGCAGTGACACTCACCAAGTGGTTCAAATGTAAAACGTCTTCAAATTCAAGAGCATCATTTAAGATCAGATAAATTTTCAGCATGGACCAGACATGCACGTTTCGGGTACTCAACCCTCGTCAGTGATCCTCAGTCTAAACAATGTAATATGGTCAAAAAGTGTAAAAATTATAAAGTCCAAAAATGTACCGAAAGACGTAGCAGCATGGGTGGGATATGATGCTACAGGACCCACGTTTTAGACATTTCAAGAAATTTTGTAACAGAAAATTTCAAATGCGTTGAAGAGACAGACGATCAACTGTCCTATAATGCTCAATATTCATGCGATCCTCCCCTTTCTAAAATTAATACTTTTCAAGAAAGACAAATTAAATATAAAAATATCTTTTGGGAAATTACAATGCAGCATCAGATCCCTTAAGCATCTAAATCTAACTAGTAAAGCTGTATAAAGAGAAAATAGATTTTGTGGGAAAAATGACATCCAGTACTCAAATAAGTTTCATTTATCAAGAACAGCAACTCCATATCTTTATATTTTTAAATCAAAAGTACGTACTTTGGGGCTCGAAATATTCCAATAAGCTTCCATGAATATGCATGTTCGACTCGTCGGATGACTTTGACTTAATTTCTTTAGTCACTGAGAAAAAAAATTGTCCATTCAAAGAGTTCGAAGTCTCATTTTTCGTTAAGTCGATGTTCAAATACTATGTGGCAACTTCTACCAATGCAAGCACAAGTAATCTAAAGTGAAGTCCTGATGTAAAGCAATGAGCATAGAAATTATACATTGTCTATAATGATAATTTCACTCTCTGCACCGCATGCGCTCGAGACCGAAATAGCGGAAATCCAAAACCTTAATACAGAACTTAAGATTTGAGCCAAAGAACCAACTTAGGTCAGGATGAGACAGTAACTCCTTAATGTTAGAAAAAGAGATTCTCATTTTTTTTTTCAAACTAGAAAATATACTTGTCAAATATAATTCAAGAGAATACTGCTCTTAGTAAACACTATAGACAGTAAATGTTCAAGAATTTCAAATCATACTATTTCTGATCTTTTAAGTCTGAAATGATATAAATTGAACAGGTAAGATCAATCTGTGTAAAGTGTTCCCATAAAAACACTTATCTGTGACATCATTGCCGGATTGAAGACGCCCTTTTTTTAAACACTCAGTCACGGGGAACATGTTTTACTCAATACGGTTCGTAAGAATTATTATTTGTTATCAGTAGCATAGAAAAAAAGAAAATAATAGGCTTCCATGACTTAAGGGAAACAATTATGTGGGGCCAGAAAGGCTCTACTTTCGGATACATTAAAGCCTTCATACGCATTAAACATGAACTATCTCTTCATCAGTGACGTAACAGAAAAATCCATAAAACGAAAGTTACACTATTATTAAAATTATTACATGTATATTCCATATTTTCAAAAGTTCAGTTTTTCCTTGATCTAATTACACGTCTGTTTTCAAATAAACCCAATGCCCCACTAATTTCCTAGAGTTACAATTAAAATCGATGTTATCAAAATAAGGGTGGTGTTTGATCTGTTAACTAGTCAAAAGGGGAAACTTAAATCGATTTTACACTTTATATGCTTGTTAAACGAGCATTTTGTATTTGTTTTTTATCCTAGAGTTGTCCCCAAATGTATATGCTTTATGAATTTTGAACAAATTGATGGTGAATATCTCTTCTTTGCAAGATTTTGTTTATACATGCCACTGGTGCAAATACCGGTATATCTAATAGTGCTTTAACAGAAATAGTCTTTCTCGTCAAATGTAAATGATGTATATTTGAGTATCATTTTACTGAATCGTAATAAAAAGATATTTTAAGAAAATCTAAATTTCTACTTTAGTCCCAAACAGTCTTATCTTGAATATTTTGATAAAATCATAGTCAGAGCCTGGTTGTCAAATGCTTCTCCTTTATGTAGTATGTTTTGTTTTTATCAGTTTTGATTTTCTTTCATGGCTTTAATCATTTTTTATTTATTCTTAAGAAGTATTTTGGCCCTTTATTTATTTATTTATTTTTTTTTTTTTTTTTGGCATCAAATACATTGTTATGCTATTTCGGAAACTTGTCATTTATCCCAAAGGAGATTAACATCTTAGCACCATCCCTCTAAAGCTATTTTGGTCATAGACTTCATTTAACTAAATATGCTACTGAAACGACCCTACACAAAATTTGGAGCCGCGCACTCTTTGCAAATTAAAATTCACAAATTTAAATTCAAGAAATAAAACCAGGGAGCGCTACTAATTCGGCTGCTTTTACCTTTATATAGAACTGTTCAAACTCTCTACCCTCTTGAACAAAATTCCAAACCAACTTTAATGCTCTAGACATGTGTTTCAGATAGTAACATGACTAATTTTTTGAAATGCAAAGGCACGTGTTTCGTCTACTTTGGAAATAGTGCGCGGTTCCAAATTTCCTGTTTGGTCGATTCAGTAGCATTGTTAACATTTATTAGCAAAAGAGCGTTGGAGGGATAGTGTTATACGTCTTTAAATTCAATAGCATCATTTAAAACCTGATAAATTTACAGCATGGACCAGACATGCACGTTTCGGGTACTAAACCCTCGTCAGTGATCCTCAGTCTAAACAATGTAGTAATATGGCCAAAAAGTATGAAAATTATTATGAATGTCCAAAATGTACCAAAAGACGTAGCAGAATGGGTGGGATATGATGCTACAGGACCCACGTTTTAGAAATTTCAAGAAATTTTGTAACAGAAAATTGCAAATGCGTTGAAGAGACAGACGATCAACCGAAGTTAGGTTGTTAACAATCTTTAATTTAGATGGCGTTCTATGATGAAATGACAAGATTCGAAAACAGCGAAATAATATACGATGTCAAAGTGATAAAGGACCAAAACAAAGCTTCACAGAAACATTCAATATTGTTTAATATTTTCCATATTCAAGAACAGCAACGAGTAAGTTATATGTGCGAACTTCGAGATTCCCTAGTTATGTGGCATTTCTACATGTATTTACCCAACCTCCTGGCATATAGGAGTAGGTGCGGCAACCTGCCATTTCGGCTCTATTTTCAAAGATGTTCAGATATATATAATTTTCTAGTTTACAAAATTTCAATTGTATGGTGTTTCAAATTATGGAAATACTGTTTTGGTTTTACAGTCCTAAACTGAATACTACGACATTCAAAACGTCGAAAGACGTTGAAGTCATTGAAAATATCAATCAATGAGCGAAATTTTGATACAAAATTATGAAATCAAGTAGCGCACCAGTCCGTGCCAGTAATAACTCTTATATTAATTGATAGATTTTGATCGGTCTATCAATTTGAAGAAATAGTATCGAGGACGAGGCTTGCTGCACAGACGATGATTTTATTATGTCAGAATATGACGTCATATCATAGCGTGCATGTGATGGTACGAGCGTTAAGAATTATGACGCCGTCTTTCCTCGCACATTCAACATCGCAATAGCTGATAATTGACCATTCTTTTAATAAAATCACTTTGTCGAAATTATAGAAAAAAGGAGGGGACCTCCAACAACACTCGGTTGCAGTGCACAATTCAAAACAACCCATGCAAGAACACATAGATGACACAGCAAAAGACGGAAAATGGACAAAGAACACCACAAACAGCAAAGACCACACATAACGACGAGACCAATTGGAAACCGGTGCCGACTTAGAACGGACGTCTGTTACGCCAGTAGCAAATGGTGTAGTTATCGGGATTACGTTCGCACAATCCTCCTACTTTTTCGATTACAAAGAGGTCTCAAAGAATTCACAATAAACCTCCTCACTGTAAGATGACCATACAAACAAGGCAGCATGACGCAGGGGCCTGAGCAACTCACAGACGATATGAAAATGGATATAAAGATAAAGGGCGTTCGAAATAATGTAATTATAGGGTCGGTTTGAGGGGTTAGAGCACCTAGTCTTTCTTTCATTGTGGTTGAAAAGAATCAAATGACTCTTGCATTAGATCGCTGACAGGATACGATTTCAATACCCTGTTTCTACTTGGACGCTTTACGCTGTTGACGTAACTGAAATGCTTTTTAAAAAATCTGGTGACGTAACATACACAAAGCAAAAGTCATCGACGGGAATAATTCGTTATACAGACGTTTCAGAGAGATGGGGGATACAAAAATATCTTGAATCCATGAAAAAAAAATTTTTGTTTCCCTCTGTAAAATACTATAACTTATAGTATCAATTTTTATGTCCACAAATAATGATGAATTCAAGAAAGAAAGGCAACAAATCATATTCAAGTTTCCATAGTGTATTAATAGGATATTGTTGACTTAATCATTGTTCATAGATTTAATGACTGATTTCTAGATATCTTCATGCGTTGATTGAAAGACAAAAATGTATTTATAGTCTCTCCGTTAATGATCGGTACTAAGCTTAAGGAAACCATCTGAGATTTCATTTATATCTGTATCTCAGTCAGTGGTTAGAGGAACATTCCCAATGCGGCAAATTAAAGTAGAACAATAGTGCAAGCATAAAACAGATTTCCGAAAGCCGTTAAGCTTTAAAAGTACCCATGGCAGAGCATGTCATCCCGTAGGTTGAATAAAACGAAGCTAATGTGATCTTAGAATGGAAGACAATGTCAGTGAATCGAGATTTCTTTATTTCCTTTTCCGAATTGCTTAATCAAGCGAAGTGATGGAGAGAGCGTTTACGGGCATCATTGGTTGATGGGAACTTTTAACTACTGCTGAAGCCTAGCGGGGGCAATCAACGCATCAAAATATTCACCATTAAAATATTATGCAGATCATATCAGGTGGTGCACTTCTGAAAAAGCTTTTTCAGTACATATCAATCGTTTTATTTGTTGACGTAAAATCATGAAGTTGTGGGAAATATAAATGAAAATTTCTGATAAAAAAATTACCATAACGCCTCTTTGAAGTGTATCTCACCTCGTGATGCTGCAATGTTAAGCCCGTCATGTCAGCTTTTATAACGTAGAAACGCTACATGGTAATTCCATCATAGGGGCAGATAGATTTCTACAGACTTTGTTTAATTGATTTCCTGCTGTTATTCTGTATGCTTTTTCAAATTTAAAGATTATTGAATGTGATTGACAAAAGAAATTAACATGCAGAGGATGATTTTCCTCCCTGATAATACACGGCGTGTGACTGCATCCAGTCAGAGAAATGAATTCTGCTATCATAAAAACGTCTTTAGCTATAATCATCACGATCGGGACATTGGAACAAGACGAAGATTCATTAGGCAACAGAGGTTTTTTGGTCGAAATCTTATTCTTTTTCGCCGATAATTTAGAATGTATTACCTCTAATAGTTATTTGATCTCGAGCGGATCTTGAAATGTTTCAGGGTATAACCCAACCAATGTTTTTGAGATAATTCAGTGTAGAGTGAGGCGGGGGGACAATTTTCATTACTTCCAGGGGGAAGAGGATGCTGTTGATTCGACAACGATCCCCTCAATCAGTAAATAAAAGTCCAACATCAAGCCCAGAATCGCAAATCAAAGTTCATAATCATTAGGCATACCAAATTATGAAATTATGATGATCCATTCACTTATTTCAAACAAGATTGAAGTGATACACTGAAAATAGTCTTGGGAACAAAAGCACCAATATTGTCCTGGATTAACTTATTCTAAGCTATTGTTCAATGACATCCATTATTCGTACATATGTGGTCAAGGTAATGCGAAACCCTGCAGAACTTTAGTGACAGTCGAAGAAAATGCTTGCAGAGACCATTTTCCTTCATGTGTCCTTGTTCAATTATGTATTTTGAACTTCCGTCACATGAAAAGCAGATGCAAAAAGAAATTATATAAGACAAAGAGAACTCAATATTTTCGAACGATTTTTGCTAAGAAGTTCTAAGAGGCACAAAGATTGTATGGATTTCTTTAAACATTATTATGTGAACATCACTAAAGGCTATGTATGAAAAAAAACGTTAATGGAGAATAAATTCAACTTTTCATACAAAGATTGCGAAACGAAGAAAAAGAAAAAAAAATGTCTCAAAGCAACATAAAAAAGTGCAAGGCATTTTGGCTTACACATTTGAAATTGTATTGCATTGACGGATATTTTGTAATGACAACATAAAAGAAATGAGTCGGTAAGAATTGTAAAAAAGTTGGTAAGAAATGACCTGAAACTGAGTAATTAAATCTACCAAAATAAGATATCAACTACAATTAAGCTGGTATTTAATTAATCATTTTAATTTACTGAAACTAAATTTTATGGTCATACAAAACATAAATTCATAGTTAAAGGCGGATTTTGAAAATGTCCAACAGGTTATCGATGTCTTCATATCAAATTGGTATAGTCGTCTGATGGTGACATGAATGAACCAATCAGCTCATGATTAAGGACACTTACATGAACCTGTCACCTCAGAAATCATAAGTAATATCTTGTCAGTATTAATGGTACTTCGAAAAAAACAAAAACCGTAGACATAGTCTGTTTAAATCGCATCCATAAGTGAATGGTCATTCAATGGACTTTACAACCTGTCATTGAAAGTCAATTCTACATGCAAGCTGGCATTTTCCGTCAGACGTCTAGGGGAATATCCATCTTGCTGAGAAGGACCAATATCATTCAAATAATGCATGGTTATTGAACATTGCTGAGTATTGTATGGAAAAATATTGTACTAGTGTTTACCGTATAGAACACCCGTATTGGTTTATATGCTGAAGGCCATATATTTTAATTCACAAGGAGCTAAACAAAAATATATTCTCATGATAAATCTCAATACTTCCTCTCATTTTCAAGAATATTTGCTTCAATTTGTATATTTTCTGTACGAAATGCCTCGAAGCATCTTTCAACCACTAACTTGACGTAATGATGTTTCTGATGCCGTATAGAAGCAATTTAATTTCACATGACTTTAGCCGACAGTACCGTTCATATATTTGGGGGGTAGCTCAGTACCAGGCACCTCCGGAGTACAATACCGACTTCTCTTGGACGATCACAAGAATTTTACGCTGTTCTAATTAAGAAATAACAGCTAGCTAGCTAACCAGTGATTCCCTGAGTTGCATGAACCAATGAAATTGTCACCGAGCCGCGACAATGTAGTAACCGGTAATAAGGGATTTAAAGATGATCCTGACGATAATCTCAACAACACTCATAATAAAGCACCAAACTGAGCATTGACGGACCTCTAGCAAGCCAGAGGTGGGACCAGGTGCCCGGGAGGAGTAAGCATCCCCTGTTGGCTAGCCACACCTGTCAATGTTCACGCACGAAAGTGAAAACAATATAATAATGCATGCACTGTCTGAGGTTATGTCTATATAGAAAGTGCTATGGCGACAATGTCAGGGAAAAATTCAAAACACTTACTTCAAACCCCTCGCGCGTTTGACAAGATACTGTGCACGTTACTTATTCATTTTTGTTTAATATGAACTATAGTATTTTCCTGCGAAGAATTCAATTTGTCGCCTCAACATCAGAAACAACACCATGAATGATCTAATTTTAAGTCTTATCTTTACATCTGCATGAAAAGTGCAGGCTAAAAGCAGATTGGTAATCTTCTTTCTACGATCAATCTAGCGTTAGTTAAGGCACATTACTTCAAATGCAATGAGTTATCAAACTAAATTGAAGTAATTAGAATGCAAATTAATTTGAACTTATAATTTATAATAATCATTGATAGTTTTCTATGTTAAGCATTAATTTTGATTTTACAGGTCATATCAAACAAACAAAAATTAAAATTAAAAGATGGAGGATTGATAAATTCATCTTCTAGACAAATGTATTAAAAATAAAATAATTTGATCAAAAGGTCGCAATTATTTTAAGTCTTTAAGTTTCGGTAAAAAGCAAAGAATATTTCAATTTGACAAAAAAAAAAAACCCACGGATACACGTACGATTGAATTACATCGATAATGATAAGTGAACTTTTTCTCATCTGAAAACAATTCAATGAATTTCTTGTATTGGTCATATGCAACAGTGACATGAGGGGTGGACAGAGTGAAAGGGAGGGGAAGGAAGGAGCGGAAGGAGGGAGAGAGGGGATGAAGGAGGGAGGGAAGGGGGAGAAAACGGAGGGAGGGAGAGAAAGGGGGCGGGAGATGGGAGGAAAGGGGGCGGGAGGGGAGGCAAGGGGGTTGGAGGGTGAGAGAGAGAACCCCTGCCCTCCCCCCGACATGGTACGTGCTTCTTGTATATATAGAAAAACGGTTTGTCCGGCTCTACTGCCAGAGAGAAGCCTTTTAATGGACGACCATTCGGTTCTGAGGGGAATGGACACTTTTTGGAAATAAATATTCTGACCCAAAAAATGTTGAAAATAAATAACCTGACCTGGAGTTACTGGAAAATGAATAATCTGACCCGAAAAAAAATTACCAGCCCCCCCCCCCGCCCCTCTCAGAATCCCTTATATTGACAAAACTTTCTAGATGCAGTGCACTAGACATCAATTTTTCACTGATCCTTATTATTTTTTCTTTTATTAAAAAATTGTTCCGATTCTATGGCCATATTATGACAGCCTTAATTTTTCTTTTTTTAACTTAACTGTACTTTGATATGCTTTGATTTGAGCGTCGCCACCTGTGATAAATTTTTGTTTTTAGATATAGACTCTGTGGAGATTGATTGTTACATTAAGATAGTATTGTCCCTCGTGTTTCTACGGTAAGGTGCCATTGTCTCCAGACTGCCAGTTTGTGTGGTGAGAACGTGTCCTGCTTTTTACACTATCTGGGATCTCCTCTCTGTCTTTGTTTTGTTTATATTATTCAAGAATTTGTATGCCTATTGGTTGTGATTATTTTTATTTCAAAATTCATATTTGGATTCAGTGTTTTAAAACTTTCATTTATTGAGCACAGAGTCCGGTTTTTCACAAATAAAAAAAGATATCTCTCCAAACGAGCACATTATTGCTACAAACACCTGACACCATGTAGAACAACAACTGCAAACATCGGGAAAAAAAGGGATTACTTAAGCTATGAGGACCCTGAAACAGACAACCACAAAATCCCTAATGCGCAATTGAAACATGCATGACAACTTATAAAAGAAATGAGAGCAAATGAAGAACATAAAGCCGATTTTCACAGCAATCCAAATACGTGTAAGCTGTTTAGCACAATGCCCTGCGCAATGCAACACGTTATACCTGTGCAAAAACTACACAATTTAGAAAAATATTTCTATTTTGGTCAATTTCTGTAACAGGTTTCATTTTTAGACACAAATAAATGAGGAAATCATGATTTCCGCTTTTGGATTTGAGAAATAATGCCGAATTAAAGCATTACCTTTTCGATAATTTAAACAAACATCTAAATTCGGATGGGAAAAGAAGCATAATTGGTTACTAGTAGCTACTGTATAAAAGACCCCTTGTTGTTTGGAATAAGGTAAAGAAGTATTCTTAGCATTATATGCGTTTCCTGTAAAACATTTCTGTAAAAGCGGGGTGTTAAACGTCATCAAATTCAATTGCATCATTTAAGAGCAGATTTTGCAGCATGGATTAGACATGGACGTTTCGGATACTTAACCCTCGTCAGTGATCCTCAATCTAAACAATGTAATATGGCTAAAGAATGTGAAAGCTATTGTGTCCAAAATGTACCGAAAGACGTAGCAGGATGGGTGGGATATGATGCTACAGTTTTATAAATTTCAAGAAATTTTGATAACAGAAATTTTCGAATGCGTTCAAGAAAAGATCATGAATGTGACCTCAAGGACTCTGTGCTGATTTGATAATTTATGTAAGGTGATTTTAAATAGAAATATATATGCATGTATACATTAATATTTCTACAAGTATCTCAAAGGATAGATATCTGAACATTTCTCCAACGATAATCAAAGTTTATGAGGACTAGTATTGAAATCAGTGAATTAAAGTCAAACCCCAAAACCCGCAAACAGATTCCATCAGTTGTTGCCCAGAACAGATTTCTTATCATGGAATAGGATAGATATCCACTTTAAGTTAGGTTTGTCCAATTTTGACCTTTTCGTCGTTATAAATTTGATTTGTACATATCCTGCTTGATCAGATTTCGTTACTTGAAGGGATGGTTGGTTCCGGGGTCTATTATAATTATCTCACCATCAGATGGGGGTAAACATGGGATGTTGATGTGAGATAAAACCATTGTCTTCCTCGTGTCGTCAACATATTCTGTAAATTTATTGCTTTGATCTTTAATTGCTGATACCAAAGTTTCGTATTGCGGCTATTAGTGTACTGGGGACTAGAAGTGGAAAGATGATGCGGATAGAATTCGGCTTCGGTAATTCCGATGTTAAATGCATTTATTCTATCAGATTGTTCGATCTTCCAAGAAAGAATAATAAATCCATTGTGTCAAGCATCTCTTGTTTGATGAGTTTGCAACCTTAGCATAAAAGCCTTGATAACATAGGAATTTGGCACATTATTTCAGGATAAATGTGTTCCACCTGACGCCTTTATTTCTTTATTCATGAATGGAATCGATTCAGTCGCCTAAGAATGAACCTAGCGAATTGTGACGTTTATATAACTGTATAATATAAACCATAATTAAAGCAATATCTTATGATTTCCAGATGTCAAATGTACATGAGTAATTATTCCATGCATTAATGAGCGTTTAAAAAGCGGTTTATGTACATTCATAGACAACAAAAGCTCATAAATGTTCAAATTGCTTCCTCTGAAGAGAACACGTACATATCAATTGCGTTATATGTATCTATCGAAGTCATAGAGCATGTTATTACTTCAATTTCTATTTCTGAGTCCTTTTGAAACCATTAATTGTGGGAATGATACTTGTGTTTAATTTTATATATTATAGGTAAGAACCATACAAAACACCGATTTATCAATTTACCGGTTAAGACTTTTTTCTGCACGGCCTAAGTAACGGGTGTTGCTAACAAACATAAGATGCTTAGTCTTCCCGGGTACCTAATTTTATCTTCAATTAGGGATTCACTATTGCTTCTTTTGTGGAATATTTAAGTTGATTGTAGTATTCAAATCCCCATTGAAGATTTTTTTGTAGAATCGATATTTATTGTAGATGGCGCTGTGAAAATCAATTTGTGTGGTGCCGCACACATATTTAACTCTATTCTGGTTAGTTTGAAAGTGAGTATTACTTTGAGAATATTTAAACAAATCGAATGTTAAAGTTGATACTTGTGTTTCTTAGTGTTCGCTGTGTTTGTATTTTTTTTCTAAGACTTACAAATTCTATGAGAAATTATCATGATTGGCAGGCTTCAGGATCAGTGGAATTGCATTTATCAATTTTAGAGTACGTCTATTTTATTATGGAATTTATTCATGGTGACGCTTCTTAAATATAATTTGGTCATAATGAGCGAAACTGTGGGTAACACTGGGACAGAAATCCGCACTTACACTGGAGATTGTTCATTAGATAAGTTGTCCTTCGTGTTTCTGTGGAGCTTGCTCAGTTGTCTCCGTCTGTTTGTCCTATTTTCTTTTCGCGTGAGAAAGTTCTGGATTTTTTAAAATCATAAGTCTTTCTAATTTGCCTTTTAGAATTTGGTTTCGGCTCTTGTGTTTGACTTACATTTATTGATTCACGTTCTTTGTATTGTCCAAAGAATTTCTGTAGTGAAAAAGTCGAAAATATACCCTTCACAGCCAATTGTGCCTCACATGAAACGAGCATCATGTAAATTTCACATGAACGTTCATGTAAAATTTATATAAATTTCACATAATATTTATGTGAAAAATATTTTACATGAATTTAACATAAATTTACTTCACATGAATTTATCTATGTGACCTCCATGCGAAATTGAATTCACATAAAATCCATGTAAGAAACTTCACATGAATTTCATGTAAAAAAATCATGTAAATTTCATATGAATTTCATGTTAACTTTTACGTTAAGTTCATGTAAATTTTACATGAATTTCATATGAGGCAAAATTGGCTGTGTTAGTTGAGAAGTCTTTTCAGTAAGCTGTCATGCCCTAGAACGTAACCAATCAAGTTCAGCTTGCTCTGAAATAGTTTTTCTACACAATAGGCAAAGAATGAAAGCATTTCGTAAGTAAATATCGGTAAACATCCGAATAAATTCCTTGTTTGTTTTTACTCATTAAGCCTACAAACATTCAGGCTTAGCTTTCTTGTGATTTTAGAGTGCACTAACAGAAAACCAAGTATCTGTGTGAAATAATTGTAAAATAAAGAGAGCATTTCCTGATCTAGGATATTAATGAATATCGGTTGTAAATCAGTTTAATTGTTTTCCTCTGTAAAGATCAGACATTTTTGTACCTCTGTAATGATAACACCCGCATTTTCCTAACGAATTTAGAAGCAGTGCTACGTGATAATTTGACCTTTACATGCTCTTGGTAATATCCTGTTGCTTGCACAGAGTGGTTGATAAAGAAATATCCAACAACTCTCGGTTACATCACCCACAGCAAAACAACAAAGGGTACAACATATTTTGAATTTCTCTATCAAATCATAATTTGTATTGTCATGCATTTCTTTGAACCTTGATTATTTCAATCTGAATGATTATTGCTGCTTTAAATGAGTAAAAGAGGTTAGATAATTATGTCTATGAGTCTATCATTAATTGTGTATCCTTTTGATGTAAGGTGTTTTTTTACTCTGTCATCAAAACTGTTCGAATAGTGACTTATCAGTTCTTTATACTTTATAGTCTTTTGGTATTTTGTCCTACTTTTCGATTTGTGTCTCTTGATCCCCTCCTTTCTTCTATTCATTCGTGAAATATTTGAATATAAATTCATCCGGCTTGCATTTTTCTGTCGCTTGCACAACGAAGTTCTTTCAATATCTAAGCTCTAAAGATGGACATCCTATGAAAACTTGATGGTACTATCCATGAATGTGTCCATTTTAGTTAACACTACTGACCACGTATATGACATGACTGATAATTGCTCACATTGGTCTATGTTTAAAATACTTCTTGCAATACACTTTTCGTACACGCCTACTCCAAATATATACAGTACCTATTTACACACAATTTCAGTATGCCCAAACTTATTGCGTTCCTTCACGTCCACTGAAAACTTTGATGAGAATTCATAATATAGACCTAGTGTTCGTAAATATCCGCTTTGAACTGTAACACTATCATTGCACGTCCCTTCTGTCCTATGGTAGCTGTATCAACTCCAAACTTTCAACCCTGTGCTGGGGTAATACAGCATATTGTGCGTTTCTGTGTTTGTGCACTGTGGACACTGATGTACATGTACGTTTTCCGTGCATATCCACATTGAAAGATCAAAATACTCATGTAAATGGAATAATCGATCTAAGGTAATGCTGATTAATATTCACAATTCATATATTTCTGCTCTGAAAGAAATCTTTGACCGTGATCTCCGTTCCTGTCAAAAGACGCTTCAAAACAATCTGCTGTTGTCCACCTTCTACCATACAACAAACATCAGGGCACATGTACTGTGCTACATTAATTCAAATTAAGGAAGTTTAATACCTACATTGTATCATCCATCAAAACCACAGTATCCTTTTTCTTAATTTGCAACCTCATATTGTTAAGTTATAGTATTTCCTCTGTAAGATTAGAAAATGAATAGATAAAAGAAATCAGTATTTATTGGATTAATGGTGAAATAAAATAATGTTGACGGAAAACCGTCAACGTAAGAAATAGAGATTGATTCTACGGTTTGAATTACATTGTTTCTTGTTGAAGGCAATGAATCAGTATTTAATGTCATTCAACTTTAGGTACCTCACTAGTATATAGCCAATATATGAATCATTTAACGTTATATGGACTTGTACCTTGTACCTTAAGATGTCCTCATGGTTCGCCAATATAGAAGAATAAAGACATAGCTTAATAAAAGATTGTGGTGACGAGAGATGGTTCGCAGAACGATTATTCATTAGTGACCCATTCTTTTTCCCCAGAATTATGAGCGTTGTATGCCTTCGTACAAAGTAAAATGAAACCAGACCTCAGCGAATGGAGTCAAATATAAAATGTATGCCTTGTGTGATGATACAGATATATATATGATTGGGGATGTAAAGAAAACTTATTGGATTTTTAGATGGTGATTTATGTTTGCGCTCGGTTGTGTAAAATAAAGAAACTGCGAATCGTTTTTTAAGGTAAAAAAAACTACGATAATGAAACTTCATCCATACTGGAATGGTCATCTTACATCTTAGTCAACAGTGAGAAATCAATAATATAAAAAATGTGAAATATGCAACCATAAAAAAGAAAGAATCAATCATCAAGAATTCATTTGAAGGAAATACACGCGAAGAAGCTTGGTCATTTTGGTAGAACTCATTGCATTTCATAGATGCATTCTATTGCGCAGCTTGGAATTTTATATTGCCAGATTTAGTGATATGGTTGTCTATTACAATACAGATTGTTTGATTGTTTCCCAAACCAAAACGAGCTAGTGGCATAAACACGAAAAATTCATGGAATTATTACTTAACGCAAGGTGTTATTTTTTATTAGAAGAAATGGAAAACTTGTGAGTTTCCTAGATATTTTGATTTGAATTCAATGTTTGCAAACAGCGTTATCTTTCTCGAAAAACCTATTGATCCGAACTAAAAAGTTCTGAAGAAGAGTAAGCGAACTGAGAACGGTAGAATGATTGGTGCCTCATTGGACGCTCAATCGTTTACAAGCTGCGCTTGAGAGCGAACAAACACTATATTCATGTCATTGACTTGATTAAGAGATTAATTTACTCCAAGCGATTACGAAAAAAAAAAGGTTTCACTTTCGTTAATTACAAATACTACGGATAAATGAGTGGAGATAAATAACTATTTAAACTATGACATGCTCATCAAAAATGGATTTTTCGCTTAATTTCAAATTGGCATTTGTTGCTGGTTTCTTTTGTTTCTTTAATTTCATAAGTGGGGGGACGCGCGATATTTTAGAAATAAAGTTAGCAGTTCTTGTTCCGGAAAGTGAAAACGTGTCTCGATACTTTTCGCTCCATCATGTTCAACCCGCCATACAAGCTGCAATCGACGAGATCCAAAACAACACGGATTATATGTATGATTTCGAGTTTCTTGTAACATACGCCGATTCTAATTGTTCCATAGACCAAGGGATGAATGAAGCCATAAAAATATACATGAATGGATCTGTACATGTTTTCTTGGGACCTACATGTGACTACGCGGTGGCTCCTGTAGCTCGCCAGGTATGTACTACATTTTGTGCTTATTGTAGAATAGAATAAAAATAAATGGGGAGATCTCCAACAAGACTGCATTGTGACCACAGCGGAACATACACACAAGGTGAAAACAACGGACACCACACAAAACAACCACACTAAGAAACAGCAAGAGAAATCGTACAACTGAGAACACCAACGCCAATACAACCAGCATCAACAAAACAAAAGAAATATGAAAGACAACACATTGGAGGACAGAGAAGTAACAATTTTGATAGACAAGCCCTCTTTATCGGAGATTCGGGGTCATACAGCTTTGAAGTTGCCATTTGTCTCTTTGCTTGTCTTTTTTTCTGTAACATGGTATAAAAATTCTGAATTTGATATCCTCATTCAACTTACAACGTGCATGTATATGATTTGTTATACAACTCAATATTTCTATATCTGTTGCATAGACAGTACATAGAAAATGTCAATTTGCTGAATCCAGAAGGAGAAAACGAATGACAACCATTCAAATACGAATAATACCTCAATTCAATCAATTTATATTTCAGAGAGCAATGATCTCTATTTTATTTACTTTTCTTCGTGGAAAAGGTTAATAATATCTATTCTAAAATTGATAAACAAGGCACGTGATATACATCCGGCATGAATTTCATAGATTTTTCTCAATGAAGTTACAATGAACATAAATAGGCTCTTATTTAGCTTTGTTGTCGTAACTTGTCCAGAGTGAAGTAGAAGAAGAATGAACGATGAATTCGCATATTTATTACTTGCATAACAATGAAATACGAAGACATCGAAGACATTGTCCTGTTCCTGTAGTTCAGTATCTGATTGTCTGTTTCCTTTTCCATGAATAAAAATGAGAGAAACAATCAGTAACAAAGTAAGAGCACTGCCTGCAATATCGTAGTAACAAAATATAAAAAAAACCGCAATAGTTCTACATAACAAATTGCTTTGTAATAACATAGAGAATCTACAAAGGCTAATCATTTTCAAAAGGACACGGTGTACCTATAGAGAGAATATTTGTGTCAGCGCAAATTTATGTGAAAGATCAGAAATTTGTCACAAAAAGGTCTTTAATCTATTATACATATAACATTCTCTCTTAATTAATGAATCCAAACAATGACGAAGCTCGATTGTGATTAATTTACAGGAAAACATAATTCAAACAAAAAATATCAAGTGAGCCACTGATTTCGGACCCTTTTGATGAATTGAATTGAATCCTCTAATTCTCAAACAATTAGTAAAACTCTCACTTCTAATGACTGTTCCTGAGTGCAAGCAAACGAGTATGCCAACATTATTCATTCCTTATGCCTTTTGTACACGAGTTGACATTAATTCGATTATGCGATACGTGATTTATCTGCATTTTCCTTGAAAGATCATGGAGGATTTTCACTTTGAAAGAAACAAAATAGGTTTTTTATATTACGAAATGAACGGAAAGAGCTTCTTGTTTCATTCTATTTTTTCTTTCACTTTTTATCGTTTCTGTTTTATGTACTTCTGAAGATGTATAAGTATATGGTATATTAAAGTATGTTATAACATGAATATTTTAAAAAATATATGACTAGACATAGTATTGTAATCATTTTAGTTTACCATATGCGCTTCTCAACAAAAAGTGTATCATCAGTGATACCGGAGGCTAAATATGAGGATATCCAAAAGCGAATATATCAAGTGCAAAATTCTGAACATAACTTTATACAATTATTGACTTTTGATGAGGTCTACTCGTGACTATACAGACCTGGTCAGGTATTGGTTGACCGAGGTCGAAGGCCGAGGTTAACCAATGCCTGAACAGGTCTGTGTAGTCACGAGTAGACCGAAACCTATGAATATACCACATACTTATACATCTTCAGAAGTACATAAAACAGAACCGATAAAAAGTGAAAGAAAAAATCGAATCGTGTACAATCCCGAATAGACCGCTTTGGAGCGTTAGCGGTCAACTCACTCTGAGGTACACTCAATCAAACAGCGTCTCCACCGATCAGAAATAAGCAAAATCGGCAATAATTCATGATCATTTAATAATATGCCGATGTACGTACCATCATGTAAGCTTTGCCTTAAGGGAAATACTCGTGACTTTTTATCAAATGATATCATTCATTACAAGAACTCTACAGTAATTCAGTCGTTCAGGATCATTATCAATCATCTAAATGAAGTCATAAAAAATTTTTTTTCTTTATATAGTTTCAAATTGAAAGTGAAGGAGTAAAACAAAACTACAAACATTTGAAATATAAAAACACAAACCAAATCTATCCAAGTTTCTAGAGAGAATTATCAGATGTATACATATAAAACTAGCTTTGCATCCATTTTTTGGCTATTCCTTTCATGCTTCTTTAGTTGACAATTATGATTTCAAAGAAAGATTAAATTGTCACAACTCTGCTGCAAGGGAGCAGCTTCCTGGACACACCCTCCTGGACACACCTTCCTGGACACACCTTCTTGGACACACCCTCTCCACAAAATAACAACCACAGTGCACCAGATATTCATTTTTAGGATATCCTTACTGCCAGAGGAACTTAATTTAAGTCAAAATAAGGTGACACTCCCAGGGCACATGCTCACACTCCTTTCTGGCCTCGAGCATCACTGAACATAAATTGTTGTAATTCGCATATGGTGCACTTGAATCTTTATAGTGTAACATATATTACAATATTGATAATTTCAAGCGCGTATCTAAAGTGAGGCGAGGGAGCAGAGTCAGAAAACACCTTTCTCCGTTGAGTTTGCTGAAAATGCTGTTGTCTTCATAATCATAGGTTTGACCTCCAAGTTGGGCTGGACACCTCTGAAAAAAATCTAGATCCGCCCATGACTTTTAAATAGAATCACAATTGCTAAATGCCTTGCAGACATCACTTTGAACAGCTGTGATAAGTTTAAATAGGCTGATAAGCAACAATTTGTACAACATCAATGAATAACGAACACAGTTTGCTTTAATTCACATCATTGAATATATCTAAGCATTGCGTCTTCACATAAAATTTAAGGTATTGAAAGTCCTAGTTGTTCTCGTATTTCCTTGTTCTAACGTTGAATCTACCTACCCTAGAACTATCACTAAGCAATAATTTGATTTCAGATATATTAGTTCTTATTATGTAATGATGAAGTTCTTAAGACAGTTGTTAACTTCCATTTTTTCCTTTTTTCTTTCTAAGAGAATCCGAGGTATGACTATTTTCCTTTGCACCATGATATGATACATTTATATCTACCTCGAACCTTTTACATTTCTTTCTTCCTTTATCAATAATCTCATTCAGTCAAAAAGTATGGATAATAACCATAATGACCATATCGCCATACACAGTACAAAATCGATAATTCAGAAAATCATAAACCGAAGGCATACAAAATCAGGATAAAAACGGAAACAAAGCAAACAAACAAAAACAAGAAGCTAACTCCTAATATGGGAGTGAGACCAGGTGCCCAAATCGAGTCATCATCTCCTGCTTGCATGCAACACCCGTCGTTTCAATTCGGTAGAATTGTCAAACCCAGTTACTTCCATTTTGGAAGACATAAGCATATTCTGGTTTGATGGTTCAAATTGTCTAAGACAGAGTAGCATCAACCATTATGGACAATGGGACATTATAGCGTATGATGAGTTCCAAGTATCAACCGTAGAACTTCCTCAGTGACGATGTTAGTCGATCACAAACATATCCCTGACTGAAAGACGCCTAGCATTCTGAACAAAATCTGTGTATTTGGTACTTGCTCTGGCATAACATATCAATTGAGATATGAACATGCAATAAGCAGGCGATGAAGGGATGTTGCTACTCAGAAAAGGAAAGTTTGTGATGCTGAAGTTGAAGTCGTCACGATTGTTATAGAGTGAGTTTTTTGGTGGCTCCGCTGGAATAATCACTGATGAGAATTTAATATTCGAAACACGTGTCTGGTGCATGGAAATTGGTTTGGAATTTTCTTCAAGAAGGTATGGAGTTGGAACCCTTCGACATTATTCATGTGACCACCAGTGTCGTAGGACAGCGTTATGTCCAAATAGGACATAGAATGAATTATTCGTCTCTGTAGTTTCTTTGACTCTAAGCTCCGAAGGATGAATTCTGCTAAGTTAATCCGCGAATTTTGGATTATTGATGGACAGCACATCGTCTTTATATCTGTAGGTAAAGTTAAAAGTCAGAAGCTAAGTATCTTTTCCCTTCATTGACCAAAGATTGAATGAATTCAGCTTCGTACGAGTAAAGAAAAATGTTAGCAAGGAGTGTGGCACAATTGGTTTAAACTGGGATCTATAAAGAAAATGATAGAATATCTTCATCCGGTGCAAAATATTTACAAAAAGTGCTTAAGCAAGTCTCATATGGTGTGATCATATAATTAGCGAAAACTGAATTCTATTGAACCTCTCTGGGCGACCATCCCTTTACAAAGACTCCCTGCACTAGGTGATCATATTTTCTCACCCAAAGGATATCAATTATATTGATAATAAAACCTCTATACAGTGGTCACTTTTTTCTTATGTGACTCCTGGAAGAGTGACGTAAGACAGGTTTGGCTTTATCATGAATGGTGTTATTAAAAGAAGGAGACGCTAACCTTCACCGGGTACATGGTCACTCTCCTTGTCATGGGGTTGTACTCTTAGTTCAAAAGGATCCCATTTTTAAATCGTTGTCGTAATTGTCTCACAATTTGCTTGCTTTTCCTATATTAATATTTCTTATTATCCTACACTTTAAAATATCTTCATGTTCTTAGCTTGGTGAAGAAATCAAACCGTGTTGATGAAATTGTTTATCTTATCTACAACCATGTAAGTAACCCATGATACATTGCAGACAAAATGACATACAGAGACATTAAGATCTTTTTTAACAAGATTTGTGTCAGTAACCAAGTATTTATTGAATTTGTTCTCTTGTAAGTTATGTATGCCTATTGTAAGTAACCCATGATACATTGCAGACAAAATGACATACAGAGACATTAAGATCTTTTTTAACAAGATTTGTGTCAGTAACCAAGTATTTATTGAATTTGTTCTCTTGTAAGTTATGTATGCCTATTTTGACGTTAAGTGTGATTTGCTTTAGATTGATCTCCTCGATGCACCTCAATAGGACTGCCTCGAGACAAGTTACTTCTATGGCTTACACCTTCTGATCTAAACCAGACGATATTCTATAGATAAGGCTATTTGGAGTGTACTGTTATAATCATAGCAGATGGTTTTTTTTTTGATTGATTGAAATAAATATTTCCTATAAAGCTAATCAATTTAGATAAAAACTGTTAACAATATGCTAAATGCGAAACATTCAGCTGTGTTAGCATGCATTTTCATTAAAGATACTTAATGCAAAAATGAACAATGAAATATGAGTGATTTCTTCTTTTTTTTGAAATCATAAAAGTATCATAAGAAATAGACAGCACAAAAATGGTGATAATGGTGTAATAAAAGATAGATATCTTAAAGTTTATGAATAATATAGAAAAAAACATCGATAAAAGCTTACTTTAGGGATATGTAGCGTTTACCATTTTAGGATATTTATTACAAAGTATTTGTTCATTATAGCGAAATAAGATGTATCTATTGTTATAATTTCATTAGCTCATAAGTTGTATCATTTGCCTCTAAACTTAGCCATAGATAGAATTTTAAAAATCTCTTTCTCGGTCTTTGGGATGGGGAATCTAATGGGTTTGTAAAAGTAGGGCACAAATCAAAAATTGAATTCAGAATCAAAATAAATGGAATTTCATTTCAAATTAGGGTGTATATCTCATTTCTTCATCGAATTCCTTCATGGTGTTGTTGGGTTCAGAGATAACATAATTAGCTTTAAGCGTCCAGTTTGGTCCTATTTACTTAGATACTATGCATGTACTTGCATTAGATATGTAACATTATTCATGTGATATCTGAATATAATTAAACATTGCAAATAATCACGGTGCTTTTTAACAGTGCCACTTACAGTGCATTTCTCACTTGAACTGGACTTGCACTGGTGATTGTTCGTTTGATAAAGTTTTATGGAGCTGTGTCATTGCCTTTGTCTGTTTGTCCGATTTTTCTATTAGTGTAAGAAGGTTCTGTTTTTAAAAATTTTTCAAGAATTTGTGTGAATATTGAAGTTTGATTCCTGCCTCTTTCCCTGATCTATAAGTATCCGAAACCTCGAGAAATACAAGAACAAACGAAGCAACAACAAAAAAAATAAAAATCAATGTGAATCTCCGATGTCAGATGTCCGGGGAGAGTAAGCATCTCCTGCCAATGGCATTCACATTACTTAAAATGTTACATAAAAGCAATTGTGGAGCAATTCAAAATATTTTCTGTATTTGTAGGTGAAGTATTGGAACATCCCAATTCTGACATGCGGAGGCATGGCGAGGGAATTTTTCGTATACCGTGAAGAAACATTTCCCCTGCTTACACGGTTAGGACCTTCCTATTTTAATTCCCTTGCAATGTACTTTCTGCAGATGCTCAAACATATGGAATGGAATAAAATTAAACTCTTATACGAAAGAAATGGTCAGGACCGCGTTATGGAGGACTTGTGTCATTTTGCAATGAGTGCTTTGCATTATGAACTTAAAGATATGGATCCGCTTCTCCAAAAGGATGTGTACAAACTTGAAGATAATGACATAGATTATATACTTACTAAAGAAGTTTCTCATGATTATGCAGGTAAGTTTTAATTAATCTAATTAGCATACTCTATATGCAGGATGTCACTCTTACACTTGGACGAAGATCAGTTTCGTTTAATTAAAATCATGATACTTCATTAATGGTTAATAATGAATCTTTACGTCCTTAACATCGATGTAATAAGAGGAGAATTCGCTGACTAACTCATGTTAAATCAACTTGGGCTGTGTCTACTTCAAATGGAAAGTATGGGTGGTTGGACAAGTTGATAGTTAAACAATAGCTTCCTGAAATTGCAGGGAAAGTCTATCCCATTTTGGAGTGGATAGAAAGGGTTCATTAGAAACTTGATTGTAATAAGATCGAGCTATAATTTGTGAGGAAGAATAGCTCAAGAAATAGAAAGTTCGAATGACATCTAACGCGGTACGAAGCGATTTCTTTGTCTTTAAATGAAAGAGAAAGGGAATCTTCTAGATTTCCTATGTTGAATGCAGACATAGATTTAGCTTTGTTCACCGTTGCTAATCTAATCCGTCTCCATTAACTGTAATTATGTGGAAAGCAATTTTCGAATTCCTCTTTCCAAGATACTTTTTCATTTGAGACAATCGTGTACTTGATTATAAAATATCTCATATATCATCATTTCGTAGGCAAAGCTTTAATCATCTTTTACGAGGTATGTTGGGTTTTGGGTATGATTTGCATATACTTTCGAGGGAAATAAACCATACGACAGTAACTGCCATTTTCTCTACTTAGAACACATAGGTTGGTCGGAATGGTTTATCATTTTTAACCAGGTGCACACAAAATCATAATATTAACATTTAAAAAAAAAGATTTGAGACAAAACTCCAATGTGGAATGCATAAATTGTGAAACAATATCCCCGAGATGAAAAAAATATGTTATCTCGTAGTTAAGGAAATATGAATATTCATATTAAAAATTGATTCAAAGTTAATAACTTACAGTACATATACCAGAAAGATATACAAATCAAACGGTGTACATGTATCATGATGTGCTTAGAATTCTTTATAACTACTGATGTAAAACAATCCTAACATAACTGTCAAATATCAAATATGAATAGGTCACTATTGTCATCAACATGGTATTAAAATCTACGATTATAAAATGCTTTATGGTAGGAAAATCATATGGTAATGTCATAGAAACTGTTTACTCTCTAACAGACATTTGTAATAATACAATAATTGTCGCAATAATAATGGTTTATTGCAATAATTATTGCAATAAAAAGATGTACAAAATAAGAATGTAAAGTTCTTCTGCATTCCTGGATAACTGCATTTACCACGCCTTCTAGTTCATATGTAAGAGTTTTTGTCGACATCGCCGAACGAGACATCTTTGCTTTCCTTGATGTGCATATCAATATGTACATCGAAAAGTCACCGAATTGGTCAAGTTTGATGCTATTCAATTTGAAGACGTTTACATTTCATGGAATTGTTGCGATGGGTGTTACATGCAAACAGGGGACGCTGACTTTCCCCGGGTACCTGGTTTTGCTTCAGAATGTTGTTTTTCCATGGTTCGCAGCTGTTCCAATTCCAATTCTAATTGTTTTGCTTTACTATCTCGACTTTGGGACGGGTGCATTGTTGGTACTTCTTTGATGTTTTTCTTAGAGTTGTTGCATTCTATGGACGTACTCCACTGTGGTCAATACAGATAAGTCTAACTGGAGAATTCTTCTATACCCTTACGTATAAAAAACCGATAAGAATAGCAAGATCTTCAACTTTAATTATCTTGATAAATGTGGTCAATTATTCTGAAACGTAGATGCATGCATTTGTTACATTCACCACTGTTTCTTCTGCACTGCAAGAACGTTTACTTTGGCAAAGAAGAAAAATAATTCAAAGGGCATGATGCGTGAATGGAACCTGCTTATAAGCAGATTTCCAAGAAGGAAATTCGCTCAGACATTGGAACTTGAAATTGGGCTCTTCGTCAAATCCTATCCAATTTGTCAGACTATATCCAATATATTTTCTCTCCATTTTATTACGATAGAATGCTTCACGCTTGTCACAGCACTGAATTGTAACAAATGAATTAAGCCAATCACGTTTGTTCTAACATTATTCTCTTCGGAAGTGAATTACGCCATTTTTTATTTCATTCTACGTCAATTTTTAAATCACATCTTTCGGCTATATGTGTCCGATATAGCAGTGTCTTTAAGTTGAGCTAAATATAACTGTTTTGACTGCAATCAATTGGAAAATCTAATTTAAGTTATATACTTTAATAAACTTTAGTTTAAAGTTAAAATTAGCCTAATTAAGATTATCACATTAATCATTACTGTCTGAAATTGTCTACAGTAAATGACAGACATACATACATGTACAAACATACAGAAGTTCATGATTTCCTGGTATCACCCTTCATGCTTACTTTCGCTTTTCTGAAAATAAAGTCGGAATGATCTACTTCACTTGAGAAAGATATTTTTCTTTTATTTGTTCAGTCTTCCTTTTCATATATCTTCATATCGATCTTGTTTGTGTGTTTTCGTGCCTGACGGGAGGATACCTTTCAGAAAAAGTTCGGGACGTAAAACAAACTATTGAATTACTATGGCCTTAGGTATGATGCGGATCTTGATATCATATGCTCATGTTTCATTGCATGAGGTCTTATGTGGATAAAAAAAATCTTACTTCATATAACATCCATCTTTGTGGTTTAACATTCTTATTCATGAACAAGCTATTATAAGCTTGGACATTGTAAGGGAATTTTTTTTCATATTTTTAAATTAGAGATTGAAAAGAGGAAGTTTTTTTTTTTCATTTTATTCATGAAAATTAATCTCCTTTAAACTATTGGTTTCTCGTTCAAATAAAAGCCGTAATCGGATTTTACATTCAGAGAAAAAAAAAACTGAAAAGAAATATGATTGGATCTATTCAAAATAATGTGTAATTCTATATTCAATCTCAGGATAGGATCTTCAGAAATAAGGAATAACAAGATCTGTATTAATAATCATATTTTTTGTTTTCATATCAAATGCATTGCCTTTCCTATTCTGGATGACGGAAGAGAAATTAAAAAAAACAAAACTTGGAACCGTTTCGATTACAGTCTGGTTCCGTAATTATAGTGTCCGAACCATCAGAAGATATGGCTTGTAACATTCCTTTTTCATAATTTGCAAATTCTATACATTTATTCGGGCTCATCATAAGCAATATCCATAGTTCAAAACGATTTGTGATTCATCATAAAGTGGTAGAGTTTGTCCAAGTCCTGCTGATAATTTCATCTGGAAGCGTCTTCTTCCGCGATCTGAGGACAAGTGCTTAGGCAAGCTACTAGAGAATTGAGTGAATCGAATCAGGCAGTTTTCACGGCCATGTTCTTGTCTTTTCAATACAATGTGTAGAGAAAAATATATCAATATTCATAGAATATTGAAGGAAATTGTATAATTTGTCGTTCAATTACCTCTGTGTGTAAGAATTCATTTCATAGAAAGCGACGTCTTGCAAGTAATTTATTGCATTACAATAGGGAAGGAAAATGCTAAAGGCTGCTTCTTTTGTAGTTCTGTCACAACCCGTTATTGTACCTCATACAACCAGGAGAACATGACTAGATTGTCAACATACATAAAAAGAAAGTAGATGAAGCAAAGTACTAATTATAAATATAGCTGAAAACTGAACTGAACTTTTTTCGCTATATCGCATTGTTCCATTTCTTTATCACCAAGTAATTCAGGGATTCATTTCTTCTCAGAGTTTTTATGAATTCCCATATATTCTTAGACTATCAATAATAGATCGCTCCATTGTGACTTGCCTATTTCTATATTTCTTCTTCCTTCTTGAATAAAAACTAGTCGCCGATATTACAAGGAAATACCATTGTTAAATCATTTTAACATTAATATAAATCCATTTCTACTGTATTTGATTTTCCTTACTCTTAAATTAAGGAACACAAAAGAAAATTCACATATCATATGGCTGAAAAGTCTCAATTATTGATATACCTATTTCAAAGGAAAGTGAACCAAGATCATTCCTTTAACAAAGTCACTTGACACTTTTATATGCCTGTTTCCATGGCAATTGTAGACTTAAAAGAAAATACCATCACAAGAAGTTATCATTATAGTGACAAGGCTTACGCCATGATGCTAAACACACAAAAATGCTAAATTACTTACAACTCAAACAAGGAAAGAAGGGCATCTTTAAAACTTGCAAAATATTGAAACAAAATATTGAAACAAAATATTGAAACAAAAATTACATAATATTGGAATATTCAACTCATACAAGGGAAGCAGCAAATCTTTATAAATTGCCAATTATTGAAAGAAATATTGAAACAAATATTGAACAAATATTGAAACAAACATTTAACAAGTATTAAAACATAAATTGAAACAAAAACTGCAAAATATTGAAACAGAAATTTCAAAATATTGAAACAGTCAACTCAAACAAGGGAAGCAATGTATCGTCCTAATTACATTGGGCACCGGTTGCCCATTGGTCTCGTTGGTTTATGTGTAGTCCTTTGTGCTTGATGTTTCTGTGTTGTGCTTTGACGATCCTTGTCCCTTTTGCGTCTCTTTCTGTGCTTGTCTGCTTTGTCTTTTTCATTGGGTGATTTGTGGTTTTGCTGTGGATGCTGCAGCCTGGTGTTGTTGGAGATCCCCTCCTTTGTTTTTAAAATTGCAAACTATTGAAATAAATATTGGTACACATATTGAAACAAAAAATACATAATATGGTAACAAATAATTCAAACAAGGGAAGCAGCAAATCTTTGAAAATTGCTGAATATTGATACAAATTATTGAAACAGATATTGAAACAAAAATTGCAAAAGATTGAAACTATGAACTCAAACAAGGGAAACAGAGTATCTTTAGAAATTGCAAAATATTTAAACAATAAGCTAAATCGCTCAGTTGAAAATCACAACCCGATGGGTGTATAAAACAATAAGGGGCAATGTAAGCAAACAAAACGTAATAGTCTATAGTTGGTGAATAATACTAACACTATCGTGAGGGAGAGAGGACGATTTCTCAACCCTAGTTTACAAACTTTTGCAAGTCTATGACGAGGCTTAACGAGTCAAAGACAAGTATAATTTTGTACAGAAAGGTTGATAATTCGCCATCTTTCCGTCGTGCTGGTGTTTGATCGTTTCTCTCGTCAACTATAAAAGGCAACTAAAATGAAGTTGCTTGTTGTTTTACTTTTATGAAGTTACTTTAGTAGCGTTAGCAATGACGTCAGAAAGAAAATTTGAGACTTCTTAGTCTCAAGTGGGAGAATTATAGAATATATCACCTGGTGCGACAATTGACGAGGAAAACCAACCCGAGTGTGGATTTGCTTGTACCATGACGAGGCTCGCCAAGTCAAGGACAAAAGCAATCACGGACACGAGGGTTGGATTTCCTTGTCAATGATCACATTCGGTGTTTGATTGCTTTTTCCTGTGTCTGAGGAACATCAAAAATGATATTTCTGTGCGCGTTTTTCCACATTTATATATCCAGCTGAAGCCATCGAACGCGTCAGTCTTTTATGATGTCATAGTTAACGTTCACATGTTTAGCTTATCATCCACCTCCTGTGGATGATCGATTTGTCATTTTGCACATTTTATGAGTACAACTCTGTGAATATGGATATGGATGGATGTAAACACCCAAACTTTTAGTATAAGGTGTATACGAAGTGAAAGCATCTCTTGCTGGCATGCGCCAAAAGAAGAAAATTGTCAGGTCTTATCATCTCGATGTCTTAAATTCTGGGGGGGGGGGGGGGGGGGGTTATTATTCAGTAGCGCCATCTCAGTGTTAAGTCTATTGGTGTTTCAATATTCTCAAAATCAACATGCATGCAACTTCCCGCCGCTTCAATTGGGTAGAACTGTCACATCCGGTTAATAATATAAAATACTTAATGAGCTCAACATTCATTCCGTTCCAGCTTCAGCCACAGGAGAAGAGTCAGGGGATTTTCAATAACGTTTTTTTTTCTTTTTTCATGAAAAATTGATAGAAAGATACCTTGTGTTGCTTTAGAAGGAAACGTTATACAAAATGATAAAGCCTGAATATGATTGGCTGTTTATACATCCGCAATAATCCGTAAAACATAACCTTTTGCGAAACGTAAAGACAAAAAATAGAGAAAGTGATGTTTTATGCTTGCATAAAAGCAATGACATTTTCATGTGGTAGAAAAATATGAGAATTCTTATTGAATTCATTCTAAATTCTAGTTGACAAATTAAATTTATTTCTTTTCTTAGAGGTAATGTGCTGAAATCAAACCCGTCTCTTTGCAGAGCAATGTTATCGTGTGCTTACTTTATTAAGAAAAATTGGTTGTAGAATGCTGTTTTTTTTTCTTCTTGTTTTATCTTTCTTGTGACCGTACATGTATTGCCTGATCAGATAATCTGATTGTGGACAAAACTATTCAACCGGATATTGAAATCTATTGTCTATAACAACTACACTTTGACATAGACGTGCTTCTTGAATACTAATTAAAGATGTATCTCAAAATAACGTTGATCATTGTATCATTGTGTGATGACTAATGCGTGATCAGCTTCTGCTACTTTAAAATTAAGTCTTAGAATGTCAAAGACTTCAATCAAATTATTGAATGAATAAAACTTGTCCTTTAACAGGAAGTATGGCAATGTATTGTGTTATCACCATAAGCTATTTGAGCGAAAATGAAATAAGGGATTGAAGAAGTACTTTCTTTGTAAAGCCATTCAGCTGAATGAAAAACTGACTTATAAATGACCCCCATCAGCTGTCTGGAAAGAGATGTAGAATTATTAATATAAGCTGATCATAAACATTATTGTCACATTAATGAGTTTTCAAGGGTATTTTCACTCACTCACGCATGCAAGTCATGTAAAAGTTTCCTCTTTGATAATCGAAGAAAAACGTCCTGATTCTGATGCCATTGAACAGGCCAATTTACCACAAAAAAAAATGCTAAAGACAGTGCACAGAACATGCATGCTTCTAATCCCCAACACAGGCATTTTAAACAAAAATGATTAAAAGAAGTCAAATCTATTCAGACATGCTCCCACATTTCATATCTTGGTATTAAGAATTAATTTTGTCTATTAGGAGAGGATATCAAAATGGACTCGATTGCCGATTTACATACCGTATTGTACTGCATAACAGTGGTATACAATATGGGCTTTAGTGCATTCGTGTTTGAACATTGACAGCGGGTGCGACTAGCCAAACAGGGGGTACTTACTCCTCCTCGGCATCTGACCCCACCTCTAGCTTGCTAGGGGTTCGTTGATGCTCACTTTGGTATTCTGTTACGAGTGCTGTTTAGGCTGCCGTCAGGATCTTCTTTATTTAATCAGAAACTGTATCAGAAACTTGTAACTTACTTTTGCCATATCTTGATTTCTGAAGAAACTCTTTGATTTTGATGTTGCCTCAAGGCATTTACGTACAAAATTAGATACTATTGTTGTATTACATTACAAACGAACATAATGTGTGCAGTAAAGGAATTTCTAAAGTGATGCAATCTTCAATATCAGTTTGTCATAACGTGATATTACACCGCACTTATCCCCTCCCTATAATGAATGACATGTTCGTTGACTGCTCATTGGAAACCAAATATCGGGGGTCAAAATACTGGACAGAATCATTAATCATCCCTTCTCTGCCGACATCTGAATCGTCTATAACTTAATCATCAATGTTTAACTTCCTCAAGTCCCTGATACTTCCGAACCTCTCAATTGATTTCATTTGGGAAAACTCTTTGAACAAATGATCAGATTTTGTATTGTTATTTGGGTACAGCAATATACAGGGTAATGCCACAGGTAAAAGGGACGCTATTTTCTGGAATTACTGTCTGTAACATAACCTACGAGCCCAGCGTTCAATACAATTAAGTTGAATATCCATTCCACTTTAGGGATGTTAGCTCATTTTATACTGTACTGATGATAATCTGATGGTTATCTTTCAGGATCTGTTACCATAAACAGTTTTGCAATTCGTTGATATGATACGTCTAAGTTCTTCTAAATAAATTATATGATAACAAGGACAAGTTCTCATTTCTGATCCTTTCCCTATTCTTATAGCGTGTATGAAAAATTGAAGCTAAATCATCTTGCATGACCAAATATTTTGCACACACACCAGTAATACGCGTATTTATGAGAAAAAAAATCTTTTTTGAAAAAACATTTCGCTTAGTATCAATGTCGTCTCCTCCCACAAACTTTTTATTGATAAAAAGTTAATTTATTAACTATTCTAATATGACTTGATTCTTTTTCCCTATTAAGACAACAGACACGAGCCGGGCTCTATTCTCCAATATAGGCCCTATAGCGATAAGCCACGCCTACCCATTTTCTGAAAGCAGATAAACTGGCAGCAACTGGTTTTTACCAAGAATCGATTTTGTCGTCTGTGTTTCATTGGCTCGGTAATAAATGTGATTGGCTGAGGACGCTCGGGCATTATGAGACAATAGAGCCCGGCTTGTCATTTTTTATTTCTTAATTATTCTTTGTTTATTTGGTATTGCCTCTTGCATATTTCCTCTTGTGTGAGTTATATTTGAGTCCTTCTACATATACCTTTCCATTAAAAGTTTCTAAAGAGGGATAGTCATTTTTGGTGTCATTAAGTGCATATGTACTACCCTTTATCCTGTATTCCATTTTTTATATGTAAGTAGGATAGTAGTGACATTAGTTTCTCTGATGACACATTGATTTAATGTACGTTTCTATACCGGCCTCCACAGGCAGTCCAGAGATTGATCCCAAAATATGTAAGGAAGCATCATAATGAAAATAAATGTACCAATACCAAGTGACAAGATTGCACTATAATCGTGCTTAAAGATCATTGATTTACAAATTATCACAGCAGAGGATTTGGAAGCTTTCATTCAGTCAGGCATGAGAAAGTAAAGTTAATGCCAAATATCGGCAAAATATCACTATATCTGTCATACATGATCATTTCACTGGATGGATGAACTAAGAGAAAGCTTCCATCATGATGAAAGAGAGGTCGAACAATGGAATCGTAGGTCAAATTTTCTCAAATTGGCTTCATAATGATAGGGGTAAATATCACGAATTGTCTGGATAGTGGACCTGCATACTGCGCTTCAATTAACTATCTGAGAAATAGAGAGATATAATTGTATAATGCCTATTTGTACTTATAATCCCTTTGGTCTAATTTGTATTCCTAAAACAAAGAAGGGGATCTCCAACAACACCAGGTTGCAGCACCAACAGTAAAACCCCAAAACACCCAATGCAAAAACACAGCTATAGACATCGTTATTGTTAAGACGTTCAAGGGCAACAGCGAATGAGTTTGGGATTTTTTTAAGTGAAAAGGATTACAAATTCGACAAAATGATTGATAAGAATGAAAGCAGATCCCACTTTGGGAATTGGGAATGAACTAAACGATTTCAGATAGTTCATTTTGGCATATCATTTTTCATCTTTCTTTTTTTCCTCCAAACATAGCAATGTTTTTGCATAAATTTATCATTTTCTCCTTTTATTCCACGAAATATTGTAATCCTCTGAGAAGCGGTCGTTCTGACAAATATTAGTTTTAACATGAATGAATCAGTCTTGATTTTATTAATTTTCTAGGAATCTCTCTTTGTATAATGCACAATACTCAATAAACATGACTTGTTCCACATTGTTCTTATCTTAGGTTAGATTTATTATCCTGGGAACCTATAGACCGGACTTAATTTGCATGTCTTCGGCACTCTATAGCTTCTAAGATAAACTAAAGTACCAACGGCATATGGAAAAGGACATCGTGAATCGATGGTGTTAGATGTCTCTGTATACCTTACCAAAAGCAAAACTCTAGCCACTTAAAGAGATCAGATTCATTATCTCATTATCCTCATTCTCATTGACCAACTATATGTATACGTTTCATTCAAGGCAAGCTGGGAACAAATGAGGTCTTTCCGTTGGTCAAATCCGTTTTATAAGACTCTCGATTCTCACGATTATTCTAGCTAATTGGATGGTTAAGACAGACCTATACTTTATCTGTCTAGTCTGAAATAATAAAAGGAGTTATGTTGCATTCATTATCAATCTTCTTTTTACCTTTTCCGTCGTCATTCATTTCTCCTCTCGCAACAAAGTTGTAGGAGAATATAGCAACGCGACCGTTCGTATGTAAGTGAGTTTCTTTGTGTGTGTGCGTGCGTCACAATTTTTGTATACAGCCTAGAGGGAGCAGTTTAGATTGGAACTTGACCAAACTTCATACACTTATTGCATATGACAATTGGAAGAACCCTATCGATTTTCATGGTTAAAATCCTAGTATACAGCCTAAAGGGCGAAGTTTTGATAAGAGTTTGACCAAACTTCATACACCTATTGCTTATGGCAAGAGGAAGAACCCCAGTGATGTTTAAGGGCAAAGGTCAAGGTTACAGGTTGGTTGTGACTCCGGAATTTCAAGTTACATGTAATAAGAGGAAGCTCCTTCGACGTTATAATGGATTTTTTTTAATGAAGACAGTAAGTTTGTTGTGTATTACTGTAAACAAGGACTTGATACGTAATAAATCTACATCCGAGAGAGCGATAAGATCTTCAGTAATATCTTGACCAAAAAGCATTTCAAAAATTGACTACGTTTCCCGCTCTTTGTCCTGTTTCAGTCCATTTGTCCTTCCCTGTTGTGCATTAGTCTCTTCTCTCATTTTATTGTAAGTTCAATTTTTTCATCTGTCAGTGCTTCATTGTAAACGTTGTGCTGTAGTCGTTTTGATGAAGACATGCTTTATGCCGTCCCCTTTTTTCATACTTTTGTAGAGTTTTGAAAATTCATGATATTATATATATACTATGATAGTTGGAATACAAAAATACAATTTTGAAGATAAACTCAACTATCTGCCCCTAACTTTTTGTCTTGTGACCCTATATTTTATGTGTCTATATTATTTCAGCTTTAGTAACTGTTTGATATCTATGAAAATACTACAGGATACAAATATAATTCTATACATTCCAATTTTCTTGCTGCTTTAAATATATTGCACATTTCATCACTTAAAGGGAAGTAGAGATTGTAGGGGAATAAGTCTAGAATGATATAGTGACAATTACAATGGGAAAATACAAAACATACACCATCAAGCACTCTAGGGACAGAAAATGTCATAAGTATACATCTGGGTAATGAACTTTTATCATAATTCATAGAATAGACAAAGTGAAAGCGTCGATTAGCGACTCCTCTGATACGAAATACAATACCAACTTGAGTTTAAGCATTTGCTCTTAACCATGGCTGATAATTAAAGATGGATCTATCTGATCTATTGAACTTAGAATCCACATAAATGGATATTTTGATAGTTAAAAAGACATTTATCAGCAGGATAGCAGAAATTACATACCTTTACAATTTTTAATTACCGCTTTGTATCACATATCACACAGAGCTTTCTTCGAATTATGCCTTTGTAAAATGATCAAAGCATCTTTACATGTCTTCAATTGATTGCTATTATTAAAGTAAAAGTTTATTACCTTTACTTATTTAGGTGGCCTTGAATTGTTTTTATTCTGTTCGTGTTCTTTTTCCATAGGTTTTAAGCGCTTTGTTTTTTTAATTAAGGACGTGTTGCCGTTCTACGGATAGTATTAATTTACTTTATGTATTTTTCGAAATACATTGGGAACTCATTGGTAATGCCATTCATATTTTTTTTAAATCTTTTTTCTTGAAATGATAAATTATGTTAAAGACATGAGACCGGCTAATTGAATTTGTTTAATTAGAAAAAATATAGTTCCTTACAGAGATTTTATTCGCAACACTCAAAATTTGCCTTATGGTCATTCACCGATGATTTCACTGAATACATTAATTTTCCATTAAATCGGAGAAATATCATTACAGGAAGGACCAATCAGTTCCTTCTGGTGAGCAATGCTTCTTTCGTAGTTAAGAGTGTTTGAAAAGGTTCTTTATACTCGTATATGGGTAGTTGAAGATCGTGTCCTTTATATGACATTGATATATAAAAAGATCATTATCTTTCACATCAAAGAAAAATTCATTAAAGATTTTGAAGGTCATAACGCTTTCATCTTCAAAAAAGTAAAGCATATATGATATTGCATTAGAATCAAATACTTTAGAATTGCAGACTCTATAGACTTAACTGATCAATAGAATATAACTACATGTATTTTATTGAGTGCTATGAAATCTTATCAAATGACAATTGACTAGGCACCAGAGCCTTTTAAGGATCTTGCTGATAATAGAGAAATTCTACAGTCTTTAAAAAGGCGATTTCCATAACTGATGACCTAACATGACAACAGTTCATATATCTTAAAATAAATAATATTGCCCCTAATATATTTTGCAATCCTAAAGTATCCTCAACTTTTACCTTTGTTCTCTTTTCCACGGCAGATAACGTAAGAGTGTGAGACTTTGAGTTAATGCGACTTACTTTCATCAATAAAGCCACCTTTTCGCTATTTTCGAAAACCAGAGTTACTTCCCATTTGAGACGGTATCTGACGTAGACTGATTTTGACGTCATCAAATTCTATGGAAACAGTCCTAAAGGCCTGGGAAATGACGGTATAAAATCGACGTTACCATACCATTTTCTTGACTCACAATCGTTATACGTCAGATGCCGTCTGTAAGGGGGGAAATCTGTATTCCGCAAAGAATAAATATCGAAATATGATTGATGATAGGATTAATTGTAGATATTTCACGTGTAAATCAATGTCTCTCATGTTTTAATGATATTTTGTTTCGTCAGTTGGTCGTTTTGACGTGATTTTTCTCGTTCACGTCATCTCCTTTTTCAATAAATGGTTTTGTGCGTTGCCTTTTATTCTCATTTTATCCGTCTGTTTTCTGATGTGATTACTGTATGCCCTGCACGTAATGTTGGGAATCATGTTTATCGTTACATATACTGTTAAGTCGACACTCATTTAAGGTATCCGTTGTACAAATAAATATCAAGTGTATTATATAGTTAGAATCATGGCATATTTTTACCTAAATATACCTAATACAACATAAATAATGGTTTCTAACATCAGAGGTCAGCATGCCGACCGTCGCTCAAGCCACGGAAACTATCGAGACACTGCCGAAGATTACCGAGATCATTTTAACACTGTTTAAATGGACGAGACGTCCGCGAGATCTTCATTTGTACATTGGATACGTTAAAGAATCATTAAGAAGAAATGTGTTTTTGTAATGAAAATGTTTTAGAGGTTTCCTTTATCGTAAAACGTCATTTTTGTGCATGCCGTCTTGAGAGTCTTGCTACAAAGTCACGATTTATTTCTTTTGTTGTCTTTTCTGAAAAAATGCATATTAACATGAATTGAAAATCCTCTAATCTGAAGTGCTGGTAGCGTAGTGGTTAGCGCGGTGGACTGCGAATCCATAGGTCGTGGGATCGAATCTCACCGTAGCCGATCAATGCAAACCATTGTAATCTTGGGCAAGTTACTTTACACTACATTGCACTCTCTCCACCCAGGAGTGAATCGGGTACCTGGCACGTGAGACGAGCATGTAATGCGAATGAAAAGCATAAGCGCCTAAACGGCAGCTCTGCTTGTATACTCCCAAGGGAGTTGAAAATGCACTAAATTGTACAGGTCTCGCCAGGGAGGTGATTGTAGAAGTCGCGTGAGGCTCAGGCGAACGAGACTATAAACCCTACCTTTACCTTTACCTTTTAAAATCATCATTTCAATACTTCAGAAATGTTGCTGAAGAATATTGAATATTAAATCAGTCGGATAATAATTATATTCATATGCTTGATCTAGTCAAGGAGATTTGGTTAAAAAAAAAAATGTGAAAAGGTATGCCCAAAAAAATCCAGCTAAGGCCAGACCTCTGCCCGTAAGACAATGCCCATTAGTTTTAGAAAAAAAATTCAAATTTTGATTTTTCGACGGAGAATTTACAGATATATTTCAAGTCAAGTGTCGAAATACCGTGAAACTAGGGATATATGTATGATATCTTAGAAAACTAATAGTCAACCAGTAAAGATACCATCTTTGTCGTTGAAAATATCAGTATTTCTTATGAACTATATGTTCGATTGTAAACATCTCAGTGCACCATATGCGCAATTCAATAAGCAATATCTTATCAGTGATGTTAGAGGCCGAAATATTTGAAGACATGAAGAGCAATATTCTACATTTGGCACATTAGGTATGCTGAAGAACCATCTTAGGACAGAGCTGTGACCCTTAGTTCTAGAATAATTTATCAATTTATCTTATGAAAAATAAAAGATACATTTGAAGTCTAGTATCGAATCACTTAATAACTAGTTGAAAGATATCCCCAAAAACACCAGCAACGATACAAACCTTGAGGTTGAAATGTTTAATATTAAAATTTATTACATCGTCTATTTCTATTCCCACTCTCATTGGCTGAGAACTGTCACGTGACGAGTCATTGTCACATAATATTGACCTGTGAGGGGCGATTTCATTAAATAATCGGTTTACCATGAAAATATCGAAAACGCGCGAAATTTCTATCTGCGACGTCATTTCGGAAACAGCAGCAAGGACACTGCAGCTGAGCTTTAAAATCCTTGAATTTTGAATCAATCTAAGAATAACGATGGATTTTGACTCATCTTCATTTGACCAATTGAACGATTACTATATTACGTTTAGTCTAATTCAACGACAGATTATGTCTATTTTGTCTTCGAAATATTTCTTAAACAAAAATCGGTTCCAGCCATTTTCGAAAGGATAGCTTTATGAATACTGAGAAAATCTACTATATAATGAAACAATTGTGGCTTTCGTCTTGGTCAATATTTTCAAATTAAGAAAATATCACACCATATTCACCTCGTAAAAAGTCCATAATTGTATAATAAGTTCGATTGTTACCATTTCAGTGTACCACATGACAATGGTGAACACTATGTATCTTTAGTTATTATCTGAAATTCATGTTCTGTTACAATATTTGCAGTGCACCATTTGCGCATTTTAGCGAGTGAATATATCATCAGTGGTACTGGAGGCCTAAACAGAGGGAATCAATAAAAGCGTGAAATTCTAAACCTGACCTAAATGTATATGCCTAGGAACTAGCTAAGGACAGAGCTTTATCCGACCTCTGGCAAATTTCTTGCAACCTGATTGGCCGAGAAGAACCGGATATTATGTTGTATTATGTTATTGACAGGATATTACTCTAACACCCCGCTTCCACTAAGACGCTTTACGCTGTTGACGTCATCGAGATGCTTTAAAATATGTTGACGTAAAACATACACAAAAAAAAAGCCATCGGCGGGATCAATTTGTTATACAGTGTTTTACAGGGGGGGGGGGGGGGGGGGGGGGTGAGGGTGAATACAAAAATATATTAACTTTTTTTCATCGACCGTATATATTTCTGTATCTCCCCTGTAAAACACTGTATAACTAATAATATGCCTCCAGCGACTTTGGTATATATCTAGTCTAATCTAACAACATGTAAGACGAATTTCGTTCATCATGGCCCTTGCTCATCAGAAATTATCGCTTCAAATTCTCTACTACGTAGGTACCTGTACGTGATCTCTACTTTGTGCGATTCCTTCTTCGAATATAATACAACCTTATAACTCAATGAAAATGTTTTCAATCACTTAGGATTGTGTTTTCGTTTCCCATATTCCCTCAGGGACAAATAAAGACGGCTTCAGTATTCCAAGTGTCTTACAATAGCCGGTTTCTGTTAGAGACAAATCTTGATTTAATAGCATTTGACATGCCCCCACGAATGACTGATAAACATTAAGTGACTAGAGGCCAAAGAGAATATCGCGTAGCATAGATATGAATTAGACATGCCATTGTCATCCTGAATATTACAATAAAGCGGGTTCATCAACGATTTATTAAGGAGTTGCTAAAACAGAGCTTTGGTGCCTCCAGTAAAGCATAAAGTAATGGCGCAGACACAATGTTTTCCTCTGATTAATGAAATTTTCTGTCCTCTCTTTCCTATTTCGGATCACTTTGCTACAAGCTATTATTTAGCTCCATTCTCTTTTCTTATTCTGTGCTATATAGATAGTGAGTGTCACTGCTGGTGGACCAAGAGTCCCTGAGGGCACATGCAGCCAAATTCGATCAATTTTGGTGGGTCGTTTCTTCGAACGCATTTGAAAATTTCTGTTTACAAAATTTTCTCAAATTTCTAAAACCTGGGTCCTGTAGCATCATATCCCAGCCATTTTGATATGTCTTTCGGTACATTTAGGGCATAATTTTCACAGATTTTGTCATATTGCATTGTTTAGATTGAGGATCACTGACGTGGGTTTACTACCCCAAACGTGCATGCCTGGTCCATGCTGTAAATTTATCTGCTCTCAAATGATGATAATGAATTTGAAGACGTTAAACATTTGTACCACTTGGTGAGAGTCACTGCTGGTGGACCAAATATTACCCGAGGGCATATGTAGCCAAGTTCAATCAATTTTGGTTGGTCGTTTCTTCAAACACATTTGAAAATTTCTGTTTACAAAATTTTCTCCAATTTCTAAAACCTGGGTCCTGTAGCATCATATCCCAGCCATTTTGCTATGTCTTTCGGTATATTTAGGATATAATTTTCACATATTTTGTCATATTGCATTGTTTAGATTGAGTATCACTGACGTGGGCTTACTTCCCGAAACGTGCATGTCTGGTCCATGCTGTAAATTTATCTGCTCTAAAATGATGGTAATGAATTTGAAGACGTTAAACATATTAAAGAATTTCAATAGATATAGGAAATAAATGCAGAGCTTTATAGTCCCTCTTTGAAATAGACACAATTTACTGCTCGATTCCTATATTCCTATTTATGAATCTCTTCTGGTGTTTTCGGGCAAACTCTGACAGAAATTCTTTGCAATATAAAAATCACCAATAAGATTTTCCAATGCTCATTAAGCGGGGGGCGGGGTTCTTAAATGACTTAAGGTACGTTATTTCAATGCGCAAATTTGAATTGTGAAAATATTTATTTTACTCTTGCATATTGAAAGCTGTACCGGTAAAATCAAATTGAAGTGGTGGGTGTTGCATGCATGCAGTAGATGCTCACTCTTCCTGAGCACCTGATCTCACTCCTTCGCAATAAGTTCACTTCTCTTCATATGGTAGATTTTTTTATTTCTGTTCCATTGCCTTGATTCTGGTTTTATCCTGGGTTTGTATGCCCTTGGTTAGATAATTTTTAGATTAAAGATTTTGTACTACTTGATAGGGGTATGGTTTTATCCATATTTGTCCTATCTTACGGTACCCGTCCATTCTACATATATGCCTCATTATAGATCTGTTAAAAACAACTATTTCTTAAATTATTAAATTGGCAGAAAATGTGGCAATCTTCAAACGAACCGAGTACATTTGTACTTGAAAACAAACTAACTACGCTCTATCGCTCTGTGAACCGATATTTCCCAATATTACACAATCGCATACAGTAAATATATTTGCACAATCGTTCCACTGCATAGAATGCAAAATACCAACGCATGCAAAATACTGGTATTGAGTTCATACGAGATTACACAAGCCGAACGGAAGAAACCAGTCAATAATGTCATGTATGTGGATCATGAATGTTCTGTAGGGTTTTTAAGTGATGTTTTTAATAAATATGTACATTCCATACCTTCGTGTACCTGGGGAAGCAGGTACATTATTCGGTTATTACGTTTTGCAAGCATCAACACTTATTTTGACGCAACAAAGAGATAACCGATTAAATTCATACAGTTCAAAGGGAATGTCATGGGTGACGATGTGATATACTTTCCAATTGATGATGATAAATGATGTATTAAAAGTGTAATATGTACAATTGTTTAAAGAAAAAGTATATCTTATTGAATTTGAGTTCATTTGACCTTGCATTAATTTTATTTCGCTAAAGAGACTAATGTTAAACGTCTTCAAATTCAATAGCATTAATTAAGACCAGATAAATTTGAAGATGTGTAAATCCCACCAAAGACGTTGCAGTTTATCGTTAAAATTTAATGACTTCTTTTCTTAGGGGGCAAAGTAGGTCACTTATTTTCTTATAGCTTAAAATCTGCACGAAAACGTTTTAAAAAGAGGATCTTGGCGTGATACATCCGTCATAGAGCTGTTCCTGCCATACTAATATGCTAATGTATATGGAATCCAGCCTTCGGTCTCTCCCGATAAAAGATAACAGGAACAAAGCCATTAAGGAAATAACAAAGTGTCCAACTTCTGGACAAAAACTCTAAATGCTTTGCATCAGACTTGCATGTTTCGCGTAATGAATCCTCATCCTGGCACTTCGAGCCAATATGATTCAAAGAAGCCAAAATTATCAAAGAAGCTCAAATACATGCAATTTAGTCTGTCTGACGTCCCTTCTTTTAAATTCTAAATTTGTCTGGAGTAAGCAGCTCCAATGAGTTAAAGAAGATCCTGACGATAATCTCAACAGCACTAACAATAGAGCACCAAACTGAGCATTGACGGACCCCTAGCAAGCTAGAGGTGGGACCAGGTGCCCGGGAGGAGTAAGCATCTCCTGTTGGCTAGCCGCACCCGCCGTCGATGTTCACGCTCGAAAATGAAAGTTTATTAAAAACATGCACTGTCTGTGGTTCTGCCTATATAGAATGTGTTTTAGAAGCGCACTTAGGAGGAACGGTGCAAGGATGTTATTGTGTAGCTTTAGTGACAACTTAGAATGGAATGGCAGATTCAAATTAATATCAATAAAACACAAACACTCAGTTACACAAATTTTCGGCCTGTTGGCCTTTATCATGTGTATAGCTGTCATAAACATTGTCGTTTTCAACACTTGATAAAAGCCAAGGAGCCGAAAATTTGTGTACCTGAGTGTTTGTGTTTTTTTGTCAATATAATTCTTTTCCTTTGGACAAAATATTTCATTCTTATTTTAAAAGCAATATCGTTGACTGCTTGTCTGCCTGCTTCGTCTGTTTTGGTGGCAAGAAGAGATGCATGTAACCGAGTATATTCATACTATCCAAAAGGGAATATCATTGGCAGATGGTGATGTGATATACTTTTCAATTGATTATGATATTCAAAGTGTCTTCTTTACATTTGTTTTAAAAAGTATATTTTTCAATGTTTTATTGAAGTTAAGTATAGTTGCCCTTGTTTTAATTTCATTTAGCAAAATGGACTAATATTTGGAAGAAATCATTTGAATGATGTTTTGAAAAGCCCATCAAATACATGCACCTTATGCTATGTCGTTCAATATAAAACGTTTTAAAAAAGAATCTTGGCGTGATAGAAATTTTTAATGATACAATTTACAATGCAAAAAAAGGTATCTTTCGTATGGTACAATTGGATTTACACTAAAAATACAGAGAACATGTCTGAGACATCTATTTTTATTAGTATAATACCGAATTAAACAGTATATTAGCAGGTTCTAAAGGAGGAACGGAATCCCTTGTCAACGATATAATCTGAGAATATTTCATGTTTGGTTCGTTTGTTATGACATTCCAAGGTCCTCTTGCTTCGGTTAACGATGAAGGGATTGTCAAATGTGCGAGCTAGAAGGTTTTTTTAAAGCACTAAAGTTTTGTCAAATGTCTTATTTAAATAATCTGCATAATAAAATTGTACAGACGCTCTTAAATACGATTCTAGGCAATGACAAGTTCGCCATTTTGAGCTCAACTAATCCCAAAAGAGTCTTGAATGTGAATGCTATTATGAGTTAAAGTGACGCCGTTGATCCAGCAAGGAAAGTAAAAAAAAAGCCAAATATTGAAAAAAAGTAACATGAAACTAACATGAAAACAACACAAATAGTAGACGTCATATTTTCATATTTTTTGGAATTTTTAATTTATAGTTATCTTCCATGTTCACTATGGGCGTCTTACATTCTAAAGTTTTGCGATACATGCAGAAGTAACATATTTCTTACTTAGATGCATCGTTATATTTTGTTGACAGAGTGCAGCTTCTTGGTCTATTTCACGCTATCAGAATATTTTGTAAGTTCTGTTTTCCTAGTTTACCAACAAAGTTTTTCAATCAATGTTATGGTTCATGTTTCATTTGGGTCTTTTCCTGGTTTACGTGCTTATTGGACCTCTTTGTGCGAGGATCCTCTTCTGTTTCGTTGTATCTGGATATTTGTTGGTGTGATTGTTTTGTGTGTTACAATCTTGTGTGTGTGTGTGTGAGTGCGTTTCGTTGGATATGCTACTGAATCGACCCTACAGAAAATTTGGAGACGCGCACTCTCTGCAAAATAAAAAATATAGCCAGAATGCGCTACTAAAATTAATTTTGGCTGAATCCGAAAATCACTTTGACTGGACGCATCACTGATGAGGATTTAATAACCGAAACACGTGTCTGGTGCATAATAAATTGGTTTGAAATTTTCGTCGGAAGGTATAGAGTTGGAACACTTCCGTTTTATTCTTTACACACTTCTAAACCAATGTATTTGATATAATACTCCTACACTTGGATAGGATGCACTAGTATGGAAAAAAAATCTCTAGCAAGAATACCTACAGCACTAAATAAAGCATAAGACACCCGCAGAATTATAGCAGACTACGAACACCAGAAAAACAAATTCAGCAAACAACAGAGGACAAACAGATGTACAATAATAGCCACAACGTACGATCAAAGCAGACATAACCACAATATATATAATAACTCGAAAATGACTGTACATAAAATAAGAAAGACCAATGTAGAACAACGCTTTCAATTCACTCTAACTCTTAAAGTGGATGATTCCGTTTTGGACATAACTTTCGCAATTTTTTGCCATATTTCATCGTTCAGATTGAGGATCACTGACAAGGGTTAAGTACATGTATCCGAAATGTGAATGTCTGGTCCATGCTGCAAATTGATATGTTCTTAAATGATGCTATCAATTTGAAGACGTGTATCATTTGCACATGTCATACATATTTTGAATGTTGGACTGTATATGATGGTCCAAGTTTTACAATGTAATACTGAATATTTTGTTGTCCTGTCTAAAAGTTAAAACATCACACACTGTGTCAAGACAATGTACAGTGAAACACTAGACCACCTATGAGTTGTGTCTATAGACTCTATATATCATTAAATTCCAGCAAGTCTCACAGTAATGAAGTTTTGTCTTCAGAAGAACGGCACCTTTGAAGCCGTATGGCCAATAAAGTTTTCTAGGATTTCGCTTTTTGTTAACTTGAGATATACGCCAGTCATTAGTGCTCCTATACCGAGACAGTGTATCTAGAGAGGATGTCTTTTAAATGATAATGAAGGCTTTTAATAAATATCCGTTATTTGGAAACAGATTATATGACATGTTAACCAGTTGATGTTTTATCTTTCAAATCGTATTATATTTCGTTTGCCAATAATCAACAAGCCACACGTTATAGATTATGGCTTTACTTAAGAATCGTAACGGTTAATTTTCAAAGAAAAGAAAAAGAACTATGAAGGTAGGGATAGACAAAGCGTATCTATTATTATTTGAATTTGAAATGTCATTCCTGTCAGTCAAGTCCTTCCGTAACATATATCACTTGCAAAATAGGTACACGTATTTTTTAAATGCGTTTGACATGAATAAAACATTACTTGAACATACATTGTAACACTTCCTGGACTCCTAGAATCTTGTTTTTAGAACACTGGTCCTATGCTGCTACAAGAACTAAACGTGTGGAGTGAGATAGGATAGTAAAATACACATGCTGCAGAATGTGACATTAACATGAGATGGCATCCGAGTCCTGTCGGAGACCCCCTCCTTTCATAAAAGCACTTTTGCTTCATTTTTGGACATAATAACATTCGCCTTCCTTGGCCATATCACATTGTTTAGATTGAGGATCACTGACGAGGGTTAAGTATCTAAAACGTGCATGTCTGGTCCATGCTGCAAATTTATCTGTTCTTAAATGATGCTATTGAATTTGAAGACGTTTAACATTTATAAAGATAGAGGTTTTCAAGACATGAACTGCATGATTTTTAAAATATCCCAATATGCTTTTGTACTACAAAATCCACAGTGCCAAATAGGGCAAAGATCTCCAACACGACAAGATTCCAACAAACAGCAGCCCGCTATATTGAATGGTGCAATTCTGTACTTTGCTTTTACAAACAGACAAGTTTGGACTTAATTAATTCTTAGATTCAATCTATATTTTGTAGTTACTTTTACTTCGAGCTATAATTATTGAGCATGGAAATAATGTATTTCGATATTCTAAAAATATCTCTGTAAATAATGTATATTTCTATTCCTGACAAATTTAGCTACATATGTATAATTATTGAGCATGGAAATCAGTTATTTCTCAATTCTAAAAATATCTCTGTAAATTTGTATATTTCTGTTCCTGACATATTTATGTCATGTTTACAAAATTATGTGGTATAAAATTATAAAAAGCTAAAATAAGTTGTTTAGATTTGAGGATCACTGACGAGGGTTAAGTACCCGAAACGTGCATGTCTGGTCCATGTTGCCAATTTATCTGTTCTTAAATAATGCTATTCAGTTTGAAGACGTTTACATAAAGACATAAAAGGGGTAGAAAAATATGTCTGTCAGTGACTTCGTTTACTGGGTTCGAAATCATGTAAAGAGGATCAAGTTCTGTGTACAAGTAATAAATTAAAATTATATCAAATTTATTAAAATAAATATAAAAGAATTAAATCTTCTACATGAAATGGTTTTTTAAAAAAATCGTCAATAACATATGACTTTAAATCAATATCATTATAATTATATTTTTCAATACTTGGCATAATCTTAGATACGAGTATATGATGCTGCATTTTGCACGGAAAATACGCATTTCTGGGTAACAATATTATCTCATTAATAATATATTTGATTACCGGATCGCGTTTTGTTTGAAGTTTTTCCTAAACTTTCTCTTATTTCATCACGATATTAGAAATTCCACTTTATTCTTTACCATCTTAGTGTGTGTTGAACAATTTTTGTCAGCATGAAAGTTCAGAATCGAATTAACCGCGCAACTTTGAATCCCAACGGAAATATATCGCATTTATAGAAATCTATTCGGGAAGAAAAGATGAAATGAGGATGGATTTTTTAGGTTAAATAACTGCCAAAAGCTCACAATTTGATACACGAAGGAACATTTGTGTTATTAAATTGTGAAAATAGCCATCTTATACTTTTGATGTGGGGCCTCTAAATTTGATTGCAAAATGGACGGGGTTTTATTTATTTATTTATTCTTTTCTATTCTTATTTATAACAATGTTTATTCGTATCATGCTGAGGGGCGTGTCACAAGGTACATATGCATTAACTAGAAGAGAGATATGAAAAAAGGGCTAGATCTCTCTCTCTCTCTTTCTGTCTGTCTGTCTCGCATAAGCACACGAATTTCTATGTCTGGAATACGTTAAAATTCATAACAGCTACAAACAGAGAACATTTGCACCCGCACAATTGAAATGAAGACAAAATCCCTTTCTATATCAAATAAAATAAAACTTGCCACACTTGTCACTTCTACGTTGCATGATAAGAGAATTTTTCACGATAATTCACTCTCATTCTTTTTACTTTCACAATCCTTGGTATGATTTATCAGTTGTTCAAATTAATATTAGGATCTTTATCGATAGCCATGTATATTTTTTCACTAGCCTGGGTCTAACAACAGTCTTATTCAATTCAATTGATCGCTCAATCGTTATATTTTGGAAAGCGGTTGAGACGGGTCTGAGATGATCGTACGGATCTGAGAGTTGTCCTTCGTGGGATACAGTTTCTAACCAAGAACATGATTAACCAGACATAATTTGATTTATTGATAACAATCATTTGATAAATCGATCATTATTTTGCATTCTTGATATATAAAGTTATGATATTTCCAAAATATCAATTGTCGAACAGAGGATAACAACAAATTGACTTGAATTATTGTGTATATAGAATTTATTATTAATATATCATTATCAATTACCCAAATAATATTCGATTAATTCGAATTACTGATTACAAACGTCAACCAATAATTAGCTATTAGGCATAAATATAGATTTTTTTTCTTTTATCAAATATTCTGTTTCTGAAAGCCTCGGTATAGGTTGAATCCCCTACCCCCCCACCAACCACTTTCCGTCTTGACAAAATTTCTAGGTTCTCGCATGATGTATTTTCTACAGTGTGCATATGGACCGAAGAGAAGGCCAGAACTTACCCATCTATATTATATATGAATATAAATTACTCTTTGATACTTTTATCGATAAAAGCGCTACAAAAAGGATAACTCTGCATGTTTTTGAAGGACATTAGAGTTACCTCTCTTTCCATGTAAAAAAGAATGGAGGAGATCTCCAACAAGACATCCACAACATAACACAAGTAATAATTTCTCCTTTAGACAAAAGCTGCCGGTTTGACCCTCCGTTTGGTTGTTTGGGCATAAATTGCCAAAGGAATTTAAACTTCAATTTGGTTGAAAATTTAAATTCGTAGTCTTACAAAACCATGAGGTATATTTCTTTATTATTTTTTTTTTTCGTAATAGCAAAGAATTATGTTTCATTAAACTTAGAAAAATATTAAAAGATTATACAGACTGGAAAAATAAGTAAAATTTATTTGTCTAAGAAATAATGGCAAAATTTTACATGTAACTATTATACATGTTCCCCATATAACTGCTCTGCAAGTAGGTAATTTTGAATTTTCATTTTACTTTCATCTCTCTCTCTCTCTCTCTCTCTCTCTCTCTCTCTCTCTCTCTCTCTCTCTTAATTCGAAGGGGAAATATCAAACTGAGCCGATCAGTGTAATGGACTGAAATATATTGTTCTAGCGGCGCCAAATAAACCTTTCCTTGTCGGATAAATTGACTTCAGTCGTTCCACACAACGAAATGCATGTATCATTCTCTGACAGTAAAATGTTTTGTTGCACTTTACGGATGACCAAAAACATAAATTGCCGAGATATTAGAAAAGTCAGTTATGTTAGTGCAAGCAGTGGTCTCATGGGTATATCTCAGACAAAGAGTAACTTATTTCTGTCGATAGCTTGTAACAGGAACAAATGAATTAGTGAAAGTTTAAGACAATGTTTCAAAATGATAATAGAATGTAGCCATTTGAAGTGAATATATATAGTTTGTATCGGAAAAACTGAAATAGTGAAAGAAAATATTTTCAAATCATAATAACATGTACATGTAGTTAAAGAATATTGATTTCCAGCAGCAGTGAAAGGTAACACTGGCGATGTATCTTCATTTAAAAGTTTTATTCATCAATGAAAGTTAGAATTAATTATAGCGCGTTCGATACCTCCAATACAAATCGGTATATAAATTTACACGGGCGTATCTAGGATTTTTTTCCGGTGGTGGGGGTTGTTTGGGAGGGGGCGTTGGTACCAGTTTGTAGACGGGTTCAGACTATGATTTGGTAATTATAGATAAAAACGGGAAGAATAAGTAACATCCAGGGAGGGGGTTGGGTCATGATCCCCTGATTCCCCCGACGCCCCTCCTCTGGATCCACACTTGATGTATATTCGCTTGAGCAACCCTATACAATGTACATTTCAAATGATGTAAATTTCATTTACCACTTCATCTAATGAAACATAGAGCGTCTGGATCTTGCTCTAATAACTTAATATTTCTTTTCAAATTCATAGACGGAGATCCTATTAGAGCAATCCCATGGGACGCCCTTCTCCGACAACTTTTTTACTCTGAGAACATAATCCGACATTCAGATGAATTCCGGTGCTTTATGGATTATCACTTTTTCATTTTGATCTAACAATCAAAGTTGATACGTCTTCTTTGCCTTTGTTAATATGCTTTTACATACAAGTGACACATTTCTACGCATTTTTAAATGAAATGGCCCAAGCAAACAAAATGGAGCAAAAACTCGCACAAAAAAGGGACAGTACTCAGAAGGATTGTGTTACAATTTTCAAAGCAAAGTTAAATTTACTCAACAAGATCACACAATTGAAATAAACATTAGAGGTCTTGAAAACCATACAGACGAGCACGAGACGATTTATAATATTTTGTAGGTGGCGCCACTGATAAAAAAAATGCATGCATTAATAAATATATGTGTCACTGTTAGGCCTAGAAGATTGATTGAAATCGGAGTTTGACCCCCACAATAATTTATAATGTGCTCCAGAGGGGGTATTACATAACAAATAGGATAGGGCCCGTGTATTTAAAAAAAACCCTGGAATTTGCAGACCTAAAATATTGATACTTTAGAATATGAGTAGTGTTACAATTTATCACAATTTACAAAAGTGTTATTTATTGGAGATACATGTACTTGCCTTTTTCTACTTCTATCCTGTAATGCTGCAAGCGGTGCTATTGCTTGTTCGTCTAAGCTTATATGTTGTTGTCTTCCATATTTTTAAAGATTTCTAAGCTTTTTGTTTTGGACGTCTTTTTGTCACTTTGATAGCTGAGGGACTTTTTCGGATAACGAGGCCTTGATTCTACAATCATTGTTCGGATCGGGTTATTGAGACTTTCTCGGGTAATTAGGATTTGATCGGTTTAAAATGACTTGTTTGGGTACAAATTCATTTACTTTTAGGACTTGTTCTGGCATTTGGGACTTGTTCGGGTAATTGGGACTTGTTCATATGACGAGGACTTGTTCGGGTAATTAGGACCCTCTAGGGTAACGGGTATTTATTCGGGCAGGCAAGCCTTGATCTGTCAATGAGGACTAGGTCGGATAATAAGGTCTTGTAGGGATGTCTTGTTAGGATATGAGGACTTGTGCGAGTAGGGATGACGTGTTCGGGTAATAAGGAATTGTTCGGGTAGTGAGTACTTGTTAGAGATCAACCATTTATTTTCGAAACTATAACAGACTTACAAAACGAGAAAGGGTCCTCTCATCCATCATCTCAAAAGCACAGCACAGACGTAATAAAGCATGGAATGGAACATCTGTTTAGCCTATCTAAACCAAATACATATATAGCATTAAAATAAGAATCAAAGACAAAACATAGATTAAAAAGCCACATCCAAACCTATAGAAACATAAAGCATATGCGCATACAATTACTTGTAGTAAAGACAATAAGAAAAATGGGTTTAAATACATTTCTACTTAGTAACCTATCATCTAAAAACTTCCTGCAAACATTAAAATAGCGAAATTGATTATAATTGTTGACCTTCTTCTCACCTACATGTACTCTCAAACACCGAAAAACATAATGCAAATCAAAATTGAAGCAAGAATAAAAAGAACTTCTTCACAGTTACTCCAATAACCAGGTCGATATCACATTAAAGAAGGAACATTCTTACCAGCCTTTCCAAAACAAAGCACTCCTGTACAGACCCTACACACATGTTCTTCGGCTGCTCACCTTTCGTAAAATAACTACACAGCCAATTGTGCCTCACATGAAATTCATATGAAATGAGCATCATGTAAATTTCACATGAAATTCATGTAAAATTCATATAAATTTCACATAAATTTTATGTGAAAAATATTTCACACGAATATCACATAAATTTCCTTCACATGAATTTCACATGAATTTTTCTAAGTGACCTTCACAGGAAACTGAATTCACATAACATCCATGTTAAAATCTTCACATGAGTTTCATGTGAAAAATTTCATGTAAATTTCATGTTCGTGCTCGTTTCACATAAATTTCATGTGAACTTTCATGTAAAGTTCATGTAAATTTCACATGAATTTCATATGAGGCACAATTGGCTGTGTACATACTTGAAAATACTTGTAGGAGGCGCCACTGAATTTTATATCGTACTTCTGTATGCCTGGTGCAATGTTTGAGCATGACATTTTTTTTTTTTTTTTTTTTTTTTTTTTTTGCTTCGAAGGATGCATTTCGGACGTTTCGAGTTTTTATGTGTGTGTCGCTAGCGAAGAATAGGATCATTTAAGAAATGACTGTCTTACTTTTGGTGTTCATGGGTGTACAAATTCCGTGAATCGCGAAGCGATTCTCGGAAAATTTGCACGTGTCCAACAAGAATTATACACCCATGAACACCAAAAGTAAGACAGTCATTACTTATATTTACATTTTTCTTAATATCGGTCATTTTTACTTACATGCACTTCGCATATTTTGCCTGTTTTAGCGTCAAATGTATTCGAATGTTGGTAAATTCTCCCTACATGCAAAACTTGAACGTGAGCAACCCAAGTTATTGGAATATAATTCTAGTTGCCTAATGGGCGTTTAACATGGGGAATCTACTAGTAATGTAAATATTTTATGATATACTACCAATGTCAATCGCTCAAATCTGCGACAGCGACACTTTGTTTTTCATTTCGATGTCTTTGGTAGTGATCTAGTTTCGAGCGCACATTTTTTTCCCCTTTTTTTTTTTATCCTTTTTGGTGTTTATTGGTTTGTGTATGGCGAAAGACATTTTTTTTAGAAAAGTACTAGCTTACTCTTTTGATGTCAAAAGTTCTTTTCTGATATATCATAGAGATGGTACCATTTAACATTTGCGTGCTCGTACGATATATTGTAGTCTAACTTGCTTGTCTATGTTTGCTGGAATAATTCAATTACATGATAGTTTTGGAAGCAATTTCAGAGTTTAAGTTGAAGTAGGGGTCAAAAGCTGCAATAAACCATGATAAAATAATCCCTATCTCTATATGTCTAATGGATCTAGCTTCTTCACAAGGGTAGAGCATCTCAAGGCCTCGCTTCGTGTCCAAGCATATCTTCCTCAAAAGACCAGAACTTTGTTGCTACACGTCCGCGGCTTTTCTCGTAATTTCGACGTATTAGGCAAAATGCACTGTACATTCAACTGTGAAATAGAATCATTAATGACTTTCCTTTTTACCGTCTTGAAAAAAAAGACCCCGGCGTTTCGAATGCCACTTCGCTAAATGACATTTCCTACATCCGGTTACCGGAAACATTGATCGATACAGAAATTGAATGGAAGGAATAATCAAAGAGCCGAACTCAGACTTCTGTATAATGGCGGCAAATCAAATCTCTAATTAATGTAGCAAGTCAGTAACCATTTGCATTACACAACGTGCTTTTTGCTGGCGGTTTGAGCTTCTTCTTTTGACTGCCTTTATAAAGTGCCTGATCCGGTCTGATTTACACCATTCTCCGAGAATAATTAGGTCTCTTTTATCATCAGTCTATCATCATATTATGTAACATATGAAACTCTGTTATATCATATCAATTCCTATTTTTTGCTCAGTTTTGTGACTGGTTTTTTTTTTTTTTTTTGTTCATTAGCAACGGAATGATTTTGGTGTTATTCAATGCATCAATGGACAAAAATAAAAGATGAGCTGCTATTTGCTATGTTTATATCACGAAGTTCTTCATTTTTATGTAAATTAAATTCTCATTAATGAGTTAAAGAAGATCCTGACGACACACAATAGAGCAAAAAAAATTAGCATGGATGGACCCATCATTAATTATTCAATATTTGCATACAGTATATGTTTATTCTTTTAATTTTATTTCTTTTTTTGCTCTTTATTTTCCCATTATGAAGTACAAAAAGTGCAAATTCATATGTAAATTTATGTTGAATCGATGAGGCGTTGATTTTCAAATTTGTCAAGCACTTTATTTACAAACAGATTTTGCAGTAATTTATGTAACTCATGATTATCAAAAAAGAATTTTATGTAAGTCAATTGACAGTCTGTTGAATTAAACCTCTTCGAATTTGTGAGTGATCGACTGAATAGAACTGTGTAAAAACCTGTCTTGAGCGAACATTTACTGCATAATGTCATGATATCAATTTGAATATTAATGAGATACATCTCCGAAGAATTCTAAAAGTGGATGGCACGTAAACTTGATAATTCATTACATAAAGTGACATTAAGCTCTAAGTAATTTCCTATTCATTGAATGAGGGACAAAGTAGTTTGTCAGTTTGACACAAATCCCAATTTATTATCGAATGCACTTATTCATGCCCCTTGAATAGGCAGACCCAGCATTGTTTTTCAAGATCCGGGGAGGGAGGGGGGGGGGGGCAGTAGGCTGGGACGGGGGGTTATATTCCCCCCCCCCCCCTTAGATCTATCCTGATCTTGTGTCCTCCTCATACGTCATCGGTCACCTCACAAGTATTGTTCGGGGGGGGGGGGGGGGGGGTTACAGCCCATGGTTTTGAATAGAAAAAAAAAAACGGGAAAAAATCCGGATTTTAACAGAACTTAAACAGGATTCTCCCCCCCTAACCCCCCCCCCTTCAAGATTCACACTTACAATGTATCCATGATATATGTCATCGGTCACTTCATATAGATGGTGTGGTCGGGGTGGTCAGACCTGTTTACCATCTTCACATCCTGCAGGTTGGTTTTATTTTCCTCCCGAGCAGGATGCAGGCTTCACGCCTTTGTCATAACCCGGATGTCGCTAGCTGTGGGAACAAGAAACATCCCAAATTATACTTGAAACAATAGGAAGTGATCCACGTCAAGTATTAATAATGGCACGTGCTTAAGACAACTAAACACTAGTTCTCTTGCATAACACATTTTAAGCTCAAGTTCATGTAAAACTTTTGGCTTAATAACCACTACAAAAACCATTCTGTTCTTGAAACACTCCTTGGAAACGATTCGCAAATGTGTACACCGGAGAGATGCAGGTTAAATTTGTGTGAAAACAATGTATGTGTGTCGTAATATATGTAAAAACAACTTTCAGACAATGCAGAGGATGTTTAAGGTGAAAAAGAATGAAACTCATAAGATGGTTCTTGTGTCACAAGGAATTTATAAAAGAAAACGAGTGAAGTGAATCGCGATGATCAAAGAATAAATGCACATCTCAGGAAAAAAAATCAAATGGTGTTGGAAAAATAAACTGTTCGTGTGATCAGGACTGACCTACTGATGTAGTCAGACTCATTTTACTTTAACTTCATATCAACATATCAGGATAGAATAATTACCTCTTAACTAATCTGTGATATTCCCATAGATCTCAATCAGCTGATCTCTGTTTGTTTCCCTTGTTTTACAAAAGACGTTAAAGTTTTGCTTACTAACTTAAAGTTATGGAAAATTTGCTAATTTCTAGCTATATGTATTGGATTACCTTCATTTTGATTGTTCTTTCACAAACCCTGGCTCAAGGAATCGGGACTACAACTGTCCACTTGGCGGTCATTGCGCCCCAAAGTCCGCAACAAAGACCGTTTTCACTTACCAAAATTAGACCAGCAATAGACATAGGCGTTGAACGTGTCAAAGAAAGTAACATTCTTCCAAACGTTTGGTTTAATGTGACGTATGCAGACTCGGGCATGAACGCAGCGAAGACACCAGTCGAGGCTTTCAGAATTATGAACAACGGTCTCCATTTGTTCCTCGGACCTGTTTATGACCTAGCACTAGCCCCTGTCGGTAGGTACGCCCCTTATTGGTCCGTGCCTATCATATCCCCCGGAGGACTTGCTCATGATTTCAAATACAATAGAGACAGAGAATATTCAACCTTGACACGTATGGGTGCAGGGTTCGATTCCCTAACTGTTTTTATTGGAAGTATTTTCAGGACTTTTCAATGGTCTAATGTTAAACTTTTATACGACGGTGATGGTCAAAAGAACATTTTTCCTAGATTTTGTTACTTATTGGCAAGTGCCTATATCCATTATTGGAACAAAAAGAAAAACAGAAGCACCGTAAAGCATAATTTTTCCTTCCTCAAGCATCGATCACAATATGAGGAGATTCTAAGAGAGGAAATCGGGACGAAATACTCAGGTGAGTACAGTAATTCCGGAATTATCTTGCCAATCATTTTTTTTTTTGTATTAGATCTTCCAAATGAGTGTACGCAATTCAGGAATATATTTCCTGTATCGACGTATGGAATTGTTCATCTGGTATACTATTACTTGAATAATTTCTCATGGGAATAATGGATATTGTAACAAACAGCGGAAACAACACAAAAGAAACTTCATATAAATAATCCTTTTTAACGTACGACTATTGAAGATATGATATAAATGATATACATTTGAAAATCTCATCAAACGAAAAAAAAAAAAAAAAATACATGTACTATTTATGTATATTTGCCATGACAACGGACAACGTATTTTCGTTTTTGATGGGTGCTGACATTAAGGTACAAATATCAAATATCTGTCACTTTTGATTAAATATTGTGTAACTCGGGGTTACTCATCACGTAAGAAAATATTACATTTTAGTCTAGTGCATATTGCATTTAAAATTTTTTTCTAATGAAATAAAAACAAAATCATGACGATAAAGTGATGCCCACAGTAATTTCATACAACAAGCCGAATAAATGATTCTCAGAGAAGGATAAATGCTTCCTTCTACTACGGAAGCAAAGGGGGGATTTCTGTAGTTTATGTAATCTCGTGCACTCGACATGATTACTTCTCGTGTGCACGAGATTATAGAAAATTTGCAGGCGTCTCTCTCAGCTTCCGTTTTCTACTAAAGTAATGACCGCTTTTTTCTGTTCCTGACAATTGAGGATTAGTCCTTAAAATAGTCCAGACAAGAAAATAGAAACTTTGTATAAACAAGAATTTCTTCAATTAATGTATTTGAAATGAAGATTAATGCCATTTGGGATTGTTTATTTCCTTTTTTTGAGTGTTTATCATCACAGAAGAATGTTACGATGAAATCATTCAATATAGTTACTGAATTGTATAAAGAGGTAGCAAGTGTTTGTTATGTACATTTTGTAGCTTGAATGAGCTATAAATGTCTCATACATAATACCTTTTAAATGAAATTAAAATTATTGATCAAAGGGTCACATGTAAGCAATCATTAGCAATGTATAAAACGTTTGAAGGGGCACACCTCCAGTGAGCTATATCCAAGAAATGAATTGATTATATGTAACGGTTTCCCTTTAAATGTCCAGAAACCACAGGTGGGACGGACGGACGAACGTACACACACACATACACACACACACACCCTCACACGGACGGACGGACGGACGGACATGTGAATCACTATGTATAAAATTATAGAGCTGAAATCCAACAAAGCGTTGTTTAGATTATGAAAAGAAGGGCTTCAGAGCCGTCAAAATTTAAGAAATTAAATTTCAACGTTAAGATAGAGAAGCGAAGCGTCCTAATTCTGCAACCACCTACTGTCACAGAGCAGCCTCCAGGACAACAATTACATATGTAGTTTTCCAAATACTGTGCAGCACCAGCCGTGTTTCGGTTAATGGAACTCATCGATCGTGCATCCTGCGAAAATATTTGAGAGGAGGTAATATAATTTAGTGGCGCCCCCGTGTTCATCGAGTTGTTAAATAGGTATCTAAATCTATATTGCCAATAGCTAACGACTCAAAATCTCCAGTATGGTATAATCAAAATCAAATAAAAAAATCAAATTCAAGGAATTGTGGTCCCCCGCTTTTGGGTGTTTGTCTTTAAAGAAATGCTTACAGACATCCCCCCATTCTTAAGTTTTAATAATATATCTCATATATTATCAACATTCTAAATATGAAAGATTAACTCCAAGAAAAGGTCAAAAGGTCCAAACTTGTGTTTTGTTTCCAAGGGACAGGGCTTATGAAAAGGTATGCACATGTGAAATATTTAAGACCTATGACTTAAATTACCATCAAAAACTTATGGTCGAGGTTGAAGTTTTTAAATGTGGGTCAACCTCCATGCACAAGGTCACAAGGTCAGAATGTTATTACCAACAGAAAGGTCTCATCACAAGGAATACACATGTGAAATGTGAAAGCCCTATCATTTTCCATTAAAAAGTTATGGACAAGGTTATAGTTTTTTGAAAAGTAGGTCGAACTCAAAGGTCAAGGTCAAAAATTTTGGTATCCATGCAAAGGTCTTGTCACAAGGAATACACATGTGAAATATCAAAGCCCTATCACTTTCCATTCAAAAGTTACGGTCAAGGTTAAAGTTTTTAATAAGTAGGTCGAACTCAAAGGTCAAGGTCACAAGGTCAAAAATTTTGGTATCCATGGAAAGGTCTTGTCACAAGGAATACACATATGAAATATCAAAGCCCTATCACTTACCATTCAAAAGTAATGGTCAATGTTAAAGTTTTTAATAAGTAGGTCAAAGTCCAAGGTCAAGGTCACAAGGTCAAAAATTTTGGTATCCATGGAAAGGTGTTGTCACAAGGAATACACATGTGAAATATCAAAGCCCTATCACTTTCCATTCAAAAGTTATGGTCAAGGTTAAAGTTTTTAATAAGTAGGTCAAAGTCCAAGGTCAAGGTCACAAGGTCAAAAATTTTGGTATCCATGGAAAGGTCTTGTCACAAGGAATACACATGTGAAATATCAAAGCCCTATCACTTTCCATTCAAAAGTTATGGTAAATGTTCAAGTTTTTAATAAGTAGGTCAAAGTCCAAGGTCAAGGTCACAAGGTCAAAACTTTTGGTATCCATGGAAAGGTCTTGTCACAAGGAATACACATGTGAAATATCAAAGCCCTATCACTTTCCATTCAAAAGTTATGGTCAAGGTTAAAGTTTTTAATAAGTAGGTCAAAGTCCAAGGTCAAGGTCACAAGGTCATAAATTTTGGTATCCATGGAAGGGTCTTGTCACAAGGAATACACATGTGAAATATCAAAGCCCTATCACTTACCATTCAAAAGTTATGCACAAGGTTAAAGTTTTTGTGACTGACGGACGGACGGACGGACGAACCGGTTTTAATGTCCCCGCGCTTTCGCGAAAGCGGGGGACAAAAAATGTGGCAAAATCTATTGGATGGATGTTGTACATGTAAGATGGTCAAAGAACTTATTGTCTGAACAGATAGATCCGTTAAGCCTAAGAAGATATCCCCGGCAACGTCATTTCCTGCCTTTGACCATTTCATCAATGCATGATCGAAGGATATATATCTTAAAGATAATCTGAAATCTTATACGTTTAATACATTTTCATGATTCATCCATATTGTACAGGACTTCAACACGATCAGAACTGCCATCCTGTTTCATATAGTTACCAATCAATCATACACATAGGTGTCACCACTTTTTAATCTAGCTTTGGTGACGATTGCTTATCCGAAACGTCATGTTATGTCTAGTGAACTACATTTCTCTAATATTACTTATGGAAGTGGATCTCTCATGTTCAAGAGTGCCGACTTCGATCTTTCTTTTATCCATGCAAGGACGAGATAGTAAAATATAAACGCATTCCCTTAAAAAGGGGGAAATCCCTTTATGGGTTTAACCATTGATATTACTATATTACACTCTCCTTGAGGCAGGATACATCAATGTGTTTCCTCAATTTATGTAAACATACATATGACCCACAAAGGAACAAAGACTTTTATTTCGATATATGTTGGTAAATAGGACTAAATATGAAACGGAAATCGTGATTTCCGAAAGTCATTGATCTACAGCAGGGCTTTCAGAGATAACGAATACACAAATTAAATTAAACAACTTTGAATTTGAATTTGAACTTTTTTTTTAATTTTACAATATTTTTTTTCTTTGACTTCAATACACGTGGAGTTTGAAAAAATGTAGTCGAAATGTTCTTTGTATCATAGTTCCTTTATGGTCAGCAATACTAACACTTGAAAACCAAAAATGACAAGTAGCCTTTTCCACCCTCTTAACACTAATACACATTAGTTTACAAAGTTACACATTCTCATTGTACATAAAACCTTGAATTCGTGGATAATGCTTTCCAAACTACTATGTTTAAAACTGGATTCATTATCAAACTGTTTCTGTATCTAACCTTCGCCGTCGAATGGAGTGATTTGAATGTAATAAAAGTAGCTATATTTGCTCCTGAACATCCAAGAGAGAGACAATTCTCTATATTCAAAATCAGACCAGCATTGGAAATAGGACGTGAGGAAGTTTTTCGGCGACAAATCCTACCAAACACAGATTTGAAGCTGTTTTTCACCGATTCAAATTCCTCTGCCGTAGATGCGCCGATAGCGGCTTTTGAGCTCAGTAATGCAGGCCATAGTATATTTTTTGGTCCGATTTACGACTATGCTTTATCACCTGTAGCAAGGTATTGTCCGAAATGGAACATTCCAATTGTGACCGTTGGTGGACTGTCTCATTCCTTCCGTGACAATCGTGAGGATGAATATCGAACACTTACCAGAGCAGGAGCAAGCTTTGATCAGACAGCTGAATTTCTTGGAGTGGTCCTTGCTCAGTTCAAGTGGAAGAAATTTATGCTGTTATATGATAGTTATGCCCACCAAGAGTTATTCAGTAACTACGGTTTCTTGGCCGGAGAAGCCATCTTAAATTGGAGATATAATAGCGATGAACTGAGTGGAGATTTTAGGAGGCTCGAACTGATAGGTAAAGAGGCAGTGGAGGAGATTCTCAAAGACGACATATCGAACACTTACTCAAGTAAGTTTGGTCCAGACCTTATCTTGTTGACAATTACAACTCCAACTCTTACTCTATCAATTTTGGTCCAAACAATTTATGTTTCTAATGACAAGTTCAACGCTTACTCCAATTAGTTTTTTTTAACCTTACGTGTTCCAAATGACATATTCAACACTCACTCTTATAAGTTTGGTTCAAACCATTCATGTTCCAAATGACATATCCAATACTCACTCTAGTAAGTTTGGTGCAAACCATTTATGTTCAAAATGACATATCCAACACTCACTATAATAAGTTTGGTCCAAACCATTTATGTTCCAAATGACATATCCAACACCCCCTTTAGTAAGTTCGGTCCAAACCATTTATGTTCCAAATGACATATCCAATACTCACTCTAGTAAGTTCGGTCCAAACCATTTATGTTCCAAATGACATATCAAATGCTCACTCTAGTAAATTTGGTCCAAACCATTTATGTTCAAAATGACATATCCAATACTCACCCTAGTAAATTTGGTCTAAACCATTTATGTTCAAAATGACATATCCAACACTCACTATAATAAATTTGGTCCAAACCATTTATGTTCCAAATGACATATCCAACACTCACAATAGTAAGTTCGGTTCAAACCATTTATGTTCCAAATGACATATCCGATACTCACTCTAGTAAGTTCGGTCCACACCATTTATGTTCCAAATGACATATCCAATACTAACTCTAGTAAGTTCGGTCCAAACCATTTATGTTCCAAATGACATATCCAATACTCACTCTAGTAAGTTTAAATTTGGCCCAAACCATTTATGTTCCAAATGACATATCCAAACATTATTTGTTTCAAATAACATACCAGTATCCAACATTTACCAGAGTATGTTTGTTCTAAAGCTTATTTCTTCACATTGAGAAACACACAAGCAAGTTTCTTTCCAAAGACATACCTAAAACTTGAACTGGTTACTTTGTTCCAAACCTTATTTATTATCGTCAGGATTTTCTTTATCTTACTTTAATGAGCTTGTTCTGACAATTATTATCTGTCGCCTGAAAGAAGCTTTGTTTTGGCCCTTTATCATTTGACATCATATATATTATTTTGCTTGTCATTTCATCCTAAAGTATCATCGAAATTAAAGGAAGTTAACATCTTATCACATCCCTCCAATGCTATTTTGAACATTATTTGGATATGCTACTGAGTCATTTTGGAAACGCGCAGTCTCTGCAAAGTAAATGCACAAATCTAAATTCAAAAAAATAAAATAAGAGGGCGCTACTAAAATGAATTTGGACTGTGTCTGAAAATCACTTTGGCTTGAAGCATCACTGATGAGGATTTAATATCCGAAACACATGTCTGGTGCATAATAAATTGGTGTAAATTTTTTTTCAAGAAGGTATAGGACAGGTACACCTCCGTATTATTGTTACAAATGACGAATTCAAATGCTACAAATTTTATTGATACAAACGACATATTAAACTATTACTTCAGTAAGTTTGTTCCAAACTTGTTTTGTTCCAAATGACTTTCGCCAATAAGAATTTGAAGACGTTTAACATCTGTCCCTAATGAAACCTTATGTGTTCAAAATGACATCCGACATTTATTTCAGTGAGTTTATTCGAAACCATTTTAGTTCCAAATGAAATATTCCACATTTACTAAAGTAAGTCTGTTCCGAACAGTATTTGTTCCAAATGACAACTTGTTAATATACAGTTGTAGCATTATTGTATCGAACCTCGTTTGCTTCAAATTAAATACCCAACACTTACTCTAGTAAGTTTGATTGTGATTTTTTTTTAATCTGATTTCGGGTTCTGTTTTTGACTTCGAATTCGGTCTTTTCGAAATACAGAGTTACTTCCCATTTGTGCAGGTATCTGACGTCAACGCATTGTGACGTCATCAAATTCTATGGAAACAAGCGTGAAATTCAGGGAAACAGTGTCACATATATGACGTTTTCAAAGGAATTTAATGACGTCACAATGATTTTACGTCAGATACCTGCACAAATAGAACGTAGGCCTATAAAATCGAAAACACGGAATTCTCTTCACTGGTTGCTTCAAAGTTTAAACCCGATTTATACACTGGATACCTACATGTATACACTTACTCTACATGTATATATATACCCTCACCTTTTCTCCAATTGAGAACACCTGTCTGTCTTTATTCAATGAAGATCCACCATCTACATGTATGTAGAAATTGTCCTCTTGTTAGTAAAAGATTGAAATAAACAAAATTCGTCAAATAAAAGAAGTTACAATGAAAAGTATAAGTACAATCGGTGCTCATTTGCCATACTGATATTTATGTTAAACGTCTTCAAATTTAAGAGCAGATAAAGTTTAATATATTGAATACAATATATACCGAATATGATTCACACTTTGTTAATAGAGATTGCATGGTTATATGTATAACATTATTTCCCCAATTATTCAATCATATTCATTCATGAAAATTAGCATGGCATTTGATACTAATATATATATAGATATTTGTTTATAACTATTTAGAGTGATATAACAGTAATGATGATAGATTTTCAACTCAACCACCAGTTTCATTCATCCCGCTGAAATTTTATTTAAAATATTTTTGTAAGTCGGTCATAGACAATAATTATTGATGCCGCTTGTTCTTCTTTAACTTAGCTCACAATCTTTTCATCACATTTTTAAGAACATTACACAATTTTGAAGTACTTATCTGCTTATGAATCTGGCCTCCTCTCACCGTACTCTTCAAGCACTTGTCACTTCTTTCTCTAATTGGTATTCTTAAACCATTATAAATTAATAAATTTGCGATTCAGGAAATGTGGACTATATAGAGAAAGAAGAAATAGTGAATACTAGTACTTTTATATAAGGTTAAAGTCTATAATCAGTTTGGAAGTTGGTTTTTAATAGGTAAAGAGTTGCGATGGCAACACTTTACCGATTTAAACGTCCCGATTACGAGTTGATAGAGATTAAGACGTTTTTATTTAGAAAAGGTATTATTGTTAAGTCGTATTTGAAAAGGAAATGTAATAGAAGCTGGGGAGCGGGTAGTAAATAGAGGTCAAATTGTCAATGTGAAGGATTTTAGCGCTGGATGAAATGTAAGCATGTCGCCGGGGGAAAATACATGTGCAGAGATTTTTGTGCAATTGTGGATAATAATTCATAATTCATGCAGGATGTATCGAATAATGCTAGGATGTTGATTGAAACGGTTACAAACATGTAACAAAGCATGTGGTTAGACTGGAAAACTATGTACATTCATTGTTCCGTCCATTTGCTCTTGTGTGGTCTTGTGTACAGTGGTGGACCGGCTCATATTACGCTCTCTTTATTGGTACCCGATTCTCCAAAAGTATACTACTGTATAAAAAAGGTATGGCCTGCAGTTCACATTGGACTTGAAACTGTCAAAGAAAGGAACATTTTTCGTGGTAAGAATGTTACATTTGACGTGAGGGTAGCAGATACAGAGGGTGACACGGTGGTCACTTCCATTAAAGTCTTCAACTTGTCAACAAACCGTTATCAAGTGTTTCTTGGACCTATTTTTGACGCAGCTTTACTGAATGTCGTCAAATTCTCTGAGAAGGCACACTGGAACATCCCTGTGATTACAGCAGGGGGATTTACCCACGAATTTTCCCAGTCCATGTACATGTTTGAAGAAGATGGCAAGTCTTATAGGTCTATACAATACCCTCTCATGACCCGTATAGGAACCAATGTAAACCATCTTACAAATGTGTTGAGTGAAATATTCAATTTTTATTCATGGAGAAAATTTACTCTCATTTATTCAAAGAGTTTGTCTGATATCATGTACTATGAAACTGATCAATTTGTAACAGAAGTGAATATATTTGATTCATTTTGTGAAACTGTTGCAAGAGGGATAGAAAATTGGGCGATGTTTCAAGGCATAGAATCAAGTCAAGAAGACACAGGGGCCTATGAGGGCTTTGCCAGTAAGGGATATGATGAAATGCTTAAAGTGGCCACAAGTCAGAAATTTTCAAGTAAGCCTTTTATACAAACTTATACGAAATTGAATGTTTTGAAGTTATGACACTGGTTAGTTGTTGCGCTGCTTCTTTCCCTTTCCTTTATCTCGACTATCGGGCACATGTACCACCATCGTTTGTACTGGGTACACTTTAAATTTGATCATGCAATACTCAACCTCTGTCTTGAACACAAGACGAACTTATAAATGATTTTACTCTTGTCTGTCGGAATATTAAAGAAATTATATTTAAAAATCACACTTTCTGATGAGATTAGACAAGGGTAACCATCCATAAAGGTTACGCTTTTTAGCTCCATTCAGAAGTCATATTTATCTTGCGCCATTTAGATAAAATTATTTATTTTCAGATTTGCTTCTTTCGAAGTTTGAGTTGCCAGAGTCATGTACTTTTAAATGTATTAACACGCTCAGTTCTATTCTTATGTCCTATCATCAGACTGCTAAACAAAGTCTTAAAATATAAATCTAAAGATGTCCTATGTCATGCATGCAATTGAAAATGAGTAATGTCCACTTTTTTCGGAAAAGTACGCCGTGGAAAGATTTGAAAGATTAATGCGCAGTTGATCCGTACACTTACACCATTTTCCATCAACGGTATCGCGGGTCTATGTGTTGTCGTTGAGTGTTCATATCGCTGGTGTCTGTGCGTTTAGATTGTTTGTCATTTTGCTTGTCTTCGTGTCTTCACATCTGTGGGGTTTGCTTTAATTGTTGTTTGGCCACTTTATGTACCTGCATTTCACTGTCATTTTCAATATGTAACTTCACTATGTTCTTAAACTGCGAAAGAAGCAACATTTTGTCCAAGTTGATGAAAATAATGATTGTGTTGGGTGCTCTTAAAATGAATGTTAAAAATTAAGGACTTGTTAAGCTGCTAGATTAGTTATGACACCGTTTTGCATCCGCTCCATTCTCTGGTGTAGCTGAAAGATTCTTCCACACGATCTCCCTAAAGTAGACTGATTCGTGTTAGTATTTCTAATTTTCACATATTTTTGTGCGCTCGAATACATTTTTTGATCACCGTTATAACTCTAAATCTCTATCGTTTTACTATAGTCATGTCCTCACTTTAAATTCGGAATTCAAAGTTAGAAAAAGACAGTGCTCACTTTTAATAATTGAGAATTGAAACTTTTTTAAATTAGAAAAAGATACTGTCTTAAATTTTCACCTGGTATTTTGAAGTATTCTGCTAACAATCTCAATCTTCTCGTTCTATAACATTTTATACATTAGATAGCACTTAATCGTTCATATTAGTTTTTTCTGTGACTTTCGTTTGAAATCCTTAAAGTTATAATGCCTTATAGTTGGAATTGGCTTTTTATTCTATCGGACTTTTTCTACCTTAATTTTGGACATACTGACCTGCCAGCAGAATAGGCCAAGAATCTTTTTTGTGTGAAAATTTCAAGAAAAAAATATTTTCCGGACCAACTAACAGATACAATAAGATAATTTATAAAACATTTCCCTCTTTGAAGGTGAAATAATACACTGTATATAGTTTGAAGGTATTGTTTCCAAAATCAAAAGAGATAACCATCATTTCATTTAAGTCTTCTTGCATGATCCCTTATTGAAATTAAAAGACAAAATCTGAATTTCAGGATTAGATCTCAACTTTTCTAATTTACTAAAAAGGCTATAAAAGAACACTCACAAAAAGCATTCAATCAAATGATGAGAAACTTGGTATGAATAATCACGATCTAGTGATAGGAAACTTCTGGTGAGGCTATGTGTTAGGTAATTTTATTATCCTTTGATTGATGTGTCTTAAAGTTAAATTGATACTTTTAGCTGGGTTTCGCATAAAGATAAATGACTTCTCTTATAGAGCTGAAGTGCACCTTATTAATATTGGAAAGAAAATTCATACTATATGCCTAAAGAAGAAAAATCGTATACTAAACTTTTGAGAGAACCAATTATGTATGTAGTATAAATGTCACGTGGCATTCACTTTGATTTGAAGTCGGGCAATCACATATTCTATTAACTGTTTCTCTGTTGCATGCCTCAACAGCCAAACCTTAATTCCGTCCGATGTAGATTACTATTTATGTCTGAATTTGCCAGTACACATTCTCTCATGGCAAGCAACAAAAATCTCAGTATCAGTTCCTACTTATCTGAAAACCAATTAGGGACATACAATTCCACTAAGTCGTCACTGATATCATTTTTCACTCAACTAACCACTCGCGTGTATTTTCAAAAGAAAGTATTTATAAGCCCCGATTACTGCCGTTTTCGATATTTTATTGATAGTATCATGGGATCATTGTTTTACGCTGACTAATACATTGTAATGGCGTGATCTATGGTATCAGCACAAATCTTAGAATCTGTTGTCGAATTTCATATCAACCTTTCTATGGCAAGCCAATGTGGACAAAAATAGGTATTTTCTAATATTAGAAATTCATTTTCTAATATAAGAAATTCATTTTCTTATATTAGAAATTCATTTTCTAATATTTGAAATTCATTTTCTAATATTTGAAATTCATTTTCTAATATTAGAAATTCATTTTCTAATATTAGAAATTCAGTTTATTTTCTAATGTTAGAAATTCATTTTCTAATACTAGTATTAGAAATTCATTTTCTAATATTAAAATTTTATTTTCTAATATTTGAAAATGATTTTCTAATATTAGAAAATAAACTGAATTTCTTATAGTAGAAAATGAATTTCAAATATTAGAAAATGAATTTCTAATATTAAGAAATGAATTTCAAATATTAGAAAATAAATTTCAAATATTAGAAAATAAATTTCTAATATTAGAAAATACCTATTTTTGTCCACATTGGCTTGCCATACCTTTCTACATTATGGAAGTGCATAATGCCACATAGACGTTCTTTTTATTTATTCACCTTATACACTTAATTTAATTTTACACTTTACTGTTATTTTAATTCATTGCTTTTATATACTTATATGTAATTATCTTTCAGAAAAAAAGTGTATAATTTCCAAATTAAAGTGTATAAAAGTGTCAATTCATGTATTAATAATTTGATACTTTTATACACTTTAATTTGGAAATCATACACTTTTTTTCTGTAAGATATAAACTTTGTACATGTATATATAATAAAGTGTTTTAATTAAAGATGAAAATATATTCGATTACAAATATCACATTTATGTGAAGAAGAATGATTCTTTGTGGCATTTATGCACTCCTGTATTACCTACATCTTCTTCAGTCTGGCAATCTTTGAAATAAAAGATCAGAGCACTGTTGGTTGATATATTGCTTTTTGCTAATTGCTTAGTTCTTGATCGTAGATTTTACCGAGTTAAATTCCTTATATATTTTCTTGGCAAGCAGGTGCTAGATATACTGTTAGGTTAGAATATTCCTCGTTGTTAATTGATCGATTTAGGAGTTGAATTTTTTTTTAGGATAGAATTATTAACACGTTTAAAGTGCTTTGACTGTCTTTTCCGAAAGAAGAAAATGGTGAAAAACTAAATTCATCATGCCTTAAAACCGTATTCAGCATCTAGTTTTGGGACGATTGGGTATTGACTATGAATTAAGATTTTGGAAATCAATAAATGGGTTACCGGTACATGTACAAACTGATATATTGTGAATGATATCATTATATCATTTTACTACGATTAGAACTATTTTTAGACAGAAAGTCATCATGCGGTTTGGTAATAGGCCTAATTGGTGTTGAGGTTGCACGAAAGCTTTATTCTAAAAACCACGAAATTGCGGATCATATTTTCAGCGCCATTCTTTAGGAAAAAGGATCACGCAACATTTATCCTTCTCCTCCTACTGACTGGATATCTATGAGGGTTTTTTTTATCCTTGAATGAATTCATACATTCATTCACATTTTTGGGACAATGAGACACATGTAAATATTGTCTGGGTGGTGAGCTTTACAGGCTATTTGGGCCTCCTGTTATGTAATTATCGAAGCTTGACATACTTCCTTTTTCCTCGTTGTTAATGATTTTCAGGGTGACAGTGATGTTATCATGAATGTAGACGCATACATGTAAAGAAAGCAAGATGGGTGTGAGATACATTTGTTAAATGCATTGTATTCAAGATGCAGGAGTGGATACAAACACGAAAACAGGTCCTTTCTCCCCTCATTTCTCCTTACAAATCTTTTCATGGATAGTTTGACTTCAAGTGTTTTATTTCCGATCTATTGACGTAAATTTCGGATCTAATCTAAAGATTTGGTAAATATTTTTCTTTCACCTAGAATGAAAGTCTTGGGCAGATTTTTGGAGTGTGCTCCATATCTAAAAGTCAAGGGCTTTTTGAAACCTAAAAATTCATTACAAAGTGGTCACATGTATTTTATGTTAAATCATACTAAATGATTTAATTCCTTCTTTTGATGTTTTGGTAGTCTTGGTTAAAGCAGTGTTAGGAAGGACCTTAGATTTGAACATATTTTGTAATTTCCCCTTTACTTTATCAATTTATGATGGGGGGAATAGGTATGTCCCAACGCTCCCTCTAGATCCATCCGCCAATGAAAGTCGTACAAAATGTAATTATATACTAGTACCAAGTATATGATCTATTTTAATACAACACTTACGTCTCCCTAATCAGCCGTTCTGGATCCGCACCTGGTTGTATTTACATTTTTCCTGTCATTTTTTGCATATTATCATACATGTATTCATATTGTGTAAATATTATAATGTTTAACTCGTTTTAAAGTACATACATGTAGGATGGTTTGGGCTACATGTATACTCTCAAAATCATGACAATGTAAATTTAACACGTTGGCATTTTTTCCTCTATTCTGGTGTGAAAAGGCTTCGAACAATTTAACCTTGCAATTAGATAATCTGAAATTTGCTGTCATACCATTTATCCTTATTCCAATAAAAAAATTACACGTGTATGCCTATTTTGGAGATACAACGATTAGTAACTTTATATCTTCAAAGTCGATGTCAGCTGTTTACCGAATACAGATCAAACAAACATGACAGAAGGAATGTCTTAAATATAATGAATAGCTCTATGCAATCGATTTACTAATACATAGCCCAACCTATGCTACATAATGAAAAGGTATTCAAGGGCGGATCTAGAGGGTGGGATGAGGGTTTCCCCTTGAAATTTGCATAAAATACTGATTTTTATGTATAATTTTATTTTTCGAAATTATTGTTTAGACCCCCCCCCCCTCCCGACGCACTGGAACCGCCCCTTCATTTTTTTCTAAATCAACCAATGGAAATATGTCTAGTTCCGCCAATGGATATAATGGCAATCGAACAGCGAACATGGAAGTTTTTACAATATATAATAGATAAAGGAAAACAAATACATTTTACTTAATTTATTGCCATCCGTTTATAGTATTTGCATTTAACGTAAATCGAAATGGAGGTAAGAGATTGAAATCGAAAACGGCTTTCATTCATATCGTAATTGATCTATGAACAAACAAATCAGACTAACAATTATAAAGATGAAAGCGAACCTGTTGCACCTACATGCACAATAGTAAGCAAACAATCTGCTTACCCGTGATCATTGACGAGCCCCGGAGTCTTCGTTATAACTTCCTTCCTAAGTATTCGAAACAAATAACAGAAATGATTTATACACGTTGTTCCGGATCACCAAAAGCTGTAGTAATTTTGCTTAAGAGAGTTGCAGGTCGACACAAATGGTCGCGATAAATTACGTTAAAAGGATAAGTTAGTATTTTCCCCGCGGAACTAGGAACGAAGTCACACTCCCGTCCCTCGCTCAATCGACAGACTCTGAAACAACCAATGGATATTACCTTAAATGACAATGTTTGAATTTAACAACGTGTGAAACGACTGTGTTATGATTTTTTTTACAAGGAAATATGTAGAATTATGCGTCGACACAGGCAGGTATAGTAACGACAGTTTGTTCTTTTTTTAATATTTGTAATAAGGAAGGTGTCAAGAAAATAACACCATGACAGCGTATGAATCTACAAAATCAACGAAGAAGAATTTGCGTTGTCATTAAAATTTGTTTTCAAAGAGGAAAGTTTATTTGAAGAGAGATTTTTTAACGATTTCACGTATCGTTCATACTCTCGGTGGGATTCGAGGAGCGGGGACCGAGTATAAAAATCCCCAAGACTTTTCATTTCACCTCGTAATTTCTAAATTCTTTATCGTGTAAAATAAAAGTGGGATGTTAAAGGATAAGTCTCCGTGTCAACAAGTATTTACCAATACATGGACCAATGTTAAGATAACATTGAAAGAATGTAATTATTATAATATCCCTTGATACCTCCCGACGAAATTATGAAGCTTTGATTATACGTTATGACAACGATTTTTTAACCACAAAGGAGGGTACTGTATTTTTTCTCCAAAAATTGTTGCCTAACCTCAAAGGTATTACAAGAAGAAATTATTGGTTAAAAGAGGGAAATTAGAGTTCTTCTATTGAGATCACTCAGTTTCGTGCTAGTATTCTGTGCGAGAAGATTGTAATGCAACATTTGAAATTTTAAAAATCTGCCATAAAATATGGTTTGTAGAGGAGGATTATATTGTTTTCGTGCGCTCAATCAAACTGTTGAATTTTATATTAGTGTGAGAGCCGCTGGAATATAAAGAACTCGCCATATTATCATACAAAATAAGAGATTTTGTGAAGAGTTTAGTGCTATAAATCCTCATATTCATTGCGGTGGTTCTGGGGTTTGCATTGTCGATATTGGAACAGAAGAATATATGGATGACAGTAATTGTGTAAAGATTATTTACTTTAATCTTCAGTAGTGTTTATGCAAGCTCGACGTTAAAAACGGTCTTTGCATGGTGATTCGAGAGCATATGCACGTAAGGTGAAGCTGTGGGACATGGAGATGAAATCCAGTCATCACTTATGATAAAAGCATGGGATCGAGAAAAATATACGTGATTTCGCCCATTGTGATCACCCTGTGTATTTTCCAACAGTTGATATGTGTCCGTCCGTACAAAATCACCGTTATGGTACCTACATTGCCAACCGAAAGACTGTTTTCTCTGGCAAAAATCAAACCTGCTGTAGAAATTGCCAGAGAGAAAATTAGGACTAAGGGTTTGCTGTCAGAAAACAACCTTAACATAACATATGTTGACACAGAGGAGAGCGAAGTTACAACCCCAGTGAGAGCTTTTGATATAATAAAGAACGGGGGCCAAAATGTGTTTCTGGGACCGGTCTCAGACTTTGTTCTGTCGCCCGTGGCACAATACTCGGTTCACTGGAATGTTCCAATAGTAACGCCCGGTGGGCTTTCACATGATTACAGTGTCAATCGAAATAAGGAATACAAAACGCTTACGCGCATTGGTCTAGGGTTCGAATCCGCTGTAAAGTTTTTGGAGGAATACATATTAAGGAAGTATAAATGGAGGAGAATTTTGACTATATATGACAATATGAGGGATGGTTATTTCAGAGGGTATAATTATTTACTTGGGAATGCCATAACTTATTACATCTCACTCACAAGTTACGAGACGGAATATGTTCTTATCCCAAGAGAACTGCTCGAAAATTCTCACAACGAAAATGGCAGAGAGAAATTGGATATATTTTACGAGAAAACACTCAAAGACAAAATTGGAAATGATTTTGGAGGTAAGAGCTTATTTATATACCCCCCCCCCCTTCCCTCTTTTCCTATTACTTCAAATAGTAATTATGAAATTTATCAATGAAGCAAAATTAGATATTTTTATATCTTGTTAGACCTATTTAAATATAATTTATTCAAATAGCCTAAAACCTACATGTTGTAGTTGTAGGTGAAGAATTTTGAAAACTGTTTACTTTGTTGAGGTAGACTTATCGTTGTTGGGTTGGGTTTCACAGAGGAATGTGCCTTTTTATAAACTAGCTAATTTTTTCGCCAGTTTATGAGAAAGTTTGCTAAACTATCAAATTTATTACAAATTTTGTTTCGCTAGTAGGAAGAGCCATAGGCTTGCTTTAACAATGGTGTGAACCAAAATTTTTTTTAAGTTCAATTTGGTTGTAAATTCTATTGTTTTTAAGATTTGATCCTGTGAAATAGTCTGCAAAACAAACGAAGTGAATCCATCCGTTTTAAAGTGCATTTTGAAAAGTGAAAAGGTGAATAATTTGTAAGTCGGGTTCAAGTAGAAGACGTCAAATGTTCAAAAGACTAAATGATGCATATTTAAGGGAAAAATCAAATAAAGACGTCCCATCCTTTCATTACTTAGAGTCGCGTAGCTACGACAATTTTCAGCAGATCTCATGCAAGGACCTGGTTTGGACACAGGCGGTGAGCCTGTGGCCATTGAATATGCGGATTTCGGTATTTTTCCAGGGGAGTCAGTCCATGGGAGGGTTGCTCCAGTTTTTGCATGGTTATGAAGTAATTATACATCAAAACAGGGAAAAATCAACTTCGTGGCAGATTCCAGGGGGGTCCTGACCCTAACCCCTCCATAGATCTGCGCTTGCATTGGGAAGTACTCTCTACTGACACTTTAGAGCTTATTCAATTAGTTGGTTTTTTAATGTGGTTGCTTCATTGTATTCCAAGTTCTTGACTTCAGTACCTTGATTGATGATACTCAGCATACACTAACAGAATCTGATTTCCTATATCCATCATTCGTATATACATGTTATTGTATCAAAGACTTGATAAGTATTCCTACACACGAACTTTGTCATGAAGATGTATTGTCATCTTATAATCATGACAAAGGGGGGGGGGGGGGGGTTAATACGTTGTATACACAATACACCTTTATATATGTATGATCATTTCTATTATCTTTCTGAAAAAGGGGGGAAATGTTTCCTGCAAAACCAGATTTCTTTATCGAAATCGTTCAAATGAAAGCATTGTATTCATTGACAAAAAAATCTTTAAACTGGGTAAAACGGGAATTCTGAAGAACCCCTCCTTTGTAATACTGTGCATATACACACTTTTCAAAGTTTTGGAGACTTCAAATATGGTGCACAAAATAGAATATACATGTAATGGTAAAGTTACTTGTAAGAGTTTCAGACAAATCTAAACTTCTAAAAAATTGTCCTTGACCTTGTCCTTGACCTTGTCCTTGACCTTTTAACATAAAAAACAGTTACTGTCCTTCGGAAGCACAACGACCATTTTTGTGATATTCATTCTTTTGATAGACTGATGCAGAAATTATTAAAATAATTAGCACAAAATAAAAAACCTGGCAACGAAAAAAAAAATTATCATAAATATATATACAAGAATAACACGTACTCGTTTACTAGTATTTGACTTTGTCAACAAAGTCGTTAAATGTGTCTTTATCAAAAATTTTACATTACAGGAGGGTCTTACATGTATAGTATAAGTTCTAACATTTTATTTTTGAAGAAAGGAATGTTAGGTAAAACGTTATTTATTCCGTTCTGAATAGCTGTAGGAATATGCCTCTTTAAGATAGGAATTTACTTATATAGTGGTTGGTCCTTTCAAAGAAGGCATGTGCACTGTCATTGTCGACCTAAAGAGTAGAATGGACCCTTATTCAGACCATCCTGTCAAGTTGGTGCATGCACTCGATTCAGTTTGTTTTGTATAATCAGACAAAATCTCTCCGAGAGATGTAAGCATATGCGGATCAAGGAAAATACTTTTCGGGGGGGGGGGGGGGGGGGTGAGGTTACAGCCCCTAAGGTATGGATGTAGAGGGGGCGGTCCAGTGAATGACAGATTTTGGAAAAATACACTCTAAATTCGGGACAATTAAAAAAAATTCATTTGGCAATTTAAAGAAAGGGGGAGGGAGTTGGTAAGATCTTGACCAGTGCCAGCTGGTCATCGTCTAGATCCGCGCATGGATTTTGGTCCTTAAAATTCTTTTTAAGCGTGTTCTTTGTCAATATATACTCCTCTTGTCATAGATAAACATTGATCCCCAAATGATCTTTTCTCAAAAGTCAATCAATATTAGGGTCTAGTAAAATACATGACACAAAGTCAATGCTCTCCAAGATAGATATGATTGATGCATAGTCAGGGCTTAATTCTACAACAACTTCTCAGAGGGGACATTCGTTTCTGTATTAATGAGAACGATTTTGCTATACTGTTTTTTTGGACTTTGGAAATTGAGGGATATATTTCAAATTATTCTTTTTTGCTTGTAGCATCTATGCAGCTATACAGTAATTAGATAACGGTGGCCCGGATTTAACACCGCCTGTATCCCTATTACACCTCCCGATGAAATCCTCATATTGTAGTGTTGGATTTAAGGCAAATTCCAAACTCTGGATTAAGAAGTTGACATCACTATCATTAAAATCGCATTACATGTGCATGAGTATCATCAAAACACTCAAAAATGGGAAAAAAAAGAAAACAAAAACAAAGAAAAGGGGTAGAAAAAATTCCCTGCCAAGAAAAACAAGTGACACAAAACAAAAACAGAGAAATGCAATACAAATAAAACCTACTCCGACTAGATTTTCGGTTAAACGAGAAAAAAAAACATGCATGTTCAATGTAAAATGAATATTTTAAAATGCACCTTTTTAAATGGTAACTTCAAACGCAGTTTCAAACAGGTCGTCTTGCAAAAGAACAACCAGGTCGCACTGAAAGTACATAAAGACATTTTTGAGTAACCTTGTCGCTGTGAGCATATTGGAAATGATATGAAAGGAAAATATTGATCCAGTAATTCATAAAGAAATTGCAAATAAGAATATATAACCTCGATAAAAATATCACTAATGATGAAAAGGCTGCTTTGCATTCTGTGATGGACGTTAAAGGTATGGGCCTAGTTATTAAATTCAAGCTTTTTATGTCATAGGACAAAGAAATGTTAGGGAAAAATTCTAAAGAAACAAGAAAAATTTACTGGTACTGTCATACAGAAAAAGATAATCCCTCAAATTGAGCATGACTTTGATCTAAACTAATTTAGAGTCGCTATTACGTAGTGTTATTATCCGGGTTTACGGGCGCGCGACACTCCAAATCTAATGACAGCGGGGATTTTCCTATGAAAACAATTAATCTTGAATGAAAAATGAATTAGACTTTTATTCCCCGAAAATTATCTCCAAAAATTTGAGAAGAGTCAATTAGATTGACAAAGTGTCGGTTTTGGGTGATTTATCTTAGATTTTGTATCAATAAATGTTTAAAAAGACCTTTTTGTTTACAGTGTCATCATCTGACAACCATTAGGATAGGAAATTAATTTTATTGCTTTGTTGAAATTTTTATCGAAATAATGATTTATTCAACAAAAACATTGCACTATTAGCTTAACCTGTTATCTGGTATCTTGACATGCAAGACATTTCAAAGACAAACTGGATTGTCATGATATTAACTACTAATTGTTATTAAATTCATGTGGCAAATGGAGATGTCAACCTTTTCTAGAGTTAATTGAATGTTAATATGTAAACGATGAAGATGTTAAGAGATAAACGATCGTTTTTCAAATGAGTAAATGGGAACGGAGATAGCGTTACTAACTTGATACAGTGATCGGGTCAGCAGGGTACGTGTGCTGCTTATAGATTTAGGATTCCGTGACAGATTCGGAAATATTTTCATTATACCAGAGATTTATCTGATAAGCATTTGAATAAAACAGGGTTTCCTTTTTTCTCAATACTTAGGGCATGCGCAAATTTAGAGCAGGGAAACGGGGGAGGGGGGCTCTTTCCTGAAATATGCTTGCTTTTCTATTTTTCAACATAATTCTTTGGACTGGAACCCCCCCCCCCCCCTTTATTTTGGCTTAATCCCCCGTTTTCACAAATCCCACTCTCCCCTTTCATGTATGGAATCCTACTTTCCACTTTCTTGGCTGGATCCCCCCTCCCCCCTTCCGTCCCTCTTTTTTCCTCACCCGGAGAAAAACATCTCTAGATCCGCACATCCTTTTAGATAAGGGATCTGACACATCCACTGTTTATATGTTAGTGATCTGTTGAGATCCATTACATTTGAAAGTAAATTGCTCCCCTACATTTTACATTAATCACGATACTATCGGGTGACAACGATAGACCAACCAATAAATTGTTTCACTGCTTTTTGCAACATTGCATCTAAGATGAACGAGGTTTTTCCCTTTAGGTTTTCGTTTGATTTCTGTTCACGTCTTTCAGCACAGAGAGAATCTTTTCTACTTTGAAAAGTACTTTGTTGAACCCCCCAGAAGGATTGAATTTCTTTGAATCCCTGATATAACTTTACAGAGTGTAGACTGTACAGTTCCATCTTTCCGTAAAATTAACGTCGCTCAGCGCCAACAAAACTTACCTTTATGACACCCTTGGTTCACAAAGAAGCATTTTAGTACTGCAAGATTTTAATATTACTGGAAATTGCAGATTATGGCGACTTGAAATCTTCTCTGTCTTCCGTTGCTTTCATAACAATATAAGTATTGTGAATATTTGGTCATCAGTGATTCCGATGAGGTTATTTGCGTTTCGCTGAATAATTTGTAATATACTGCAAATTTCATGAAAAATACTAAAAGTCGCTTTCTTCATCGGGAATACGTTTCTGGGGTCATTAAAACACTGTGGAACTATATGAATCGCCATCTTTATTATCATATCAGCATTTTTAAATGTTGGAAAACACATTGACTGAGTAAACTTCGTTCTGTATACATGTACTAGTATGTAGTCCTTTAGAAAGATTACAGTCTTTATTTTGACGTATTACATGTACATCACTTTTATCACGTCATTTTTGAAGCGAGAAAGCTTCAAGACAAAGAAAGCCACAGAGATGTTTTTACTGTAACATTTTCAATCCGCCAATCTCTTGCAAATACGTTATAATTATTTCAGGAAAAGAACCCTTGTCAACTGTACAAAAAGATAAATACTAGATTCTGTCTTGCTTTTCTGACACCCCCTTCACCCTTTATGCTGTCCTTTGTTTTTGCGTGTTTCATGTTGTGAGCAAGTCTTATTTTGTCTGGTTTAAGATCTTTTCTTTTGCTATGCCCTTTTCCCCCATATGACCACAAACTGAAGCGATGGCCAATAAACTCTTGTTTAAAGTGGAAAGAAGAGCTCTTAAATAAGTGATGATGGTTAGATTTTTCATAATGACCACAAGAAAATCATCTGATGGACTTAAATTGACAGCAAACTATCTTAATCAACTAGGGAAGCATTTGCGTGTGTTTGGCTTACAGACATTTGGTCGAGCTCTTTGCTCGCTATCCAATAAATATACAACTTGTCTTGAAAAGTAAAATAATTCTGCATAGTTACACTTGTTTTATTATTAAGGGCATGCCTGACATGTCGACAACCTTAATAAATTTCACCATTTTCAATAACTTCTAAAATATTCTGGGACATTTAAGGAACAGTTTCCATGCAACGATTGATTAACGTCTTAGGAACATGCTTACAAGGGCATAAGCCGATATGTGTGAAGCAATATTGACTTAATGTTATTCTAGTAATATTAATAGTGTTTTATCCACTCATTGATTTCGTCTGAACACTAATTCTTGATAAAGTGTCATAATTTTGAGGACGTCGATAAATTAAAGCTGTGGTTGACATTTTGTAAAAAAAGGATACAGAAACATTTGTACAATCGAAACAACGACAACAAAAGATTCAGAAAACACAAGAAACAACAACAAAGGATTCAAAAAAGCAAAATGAAATTAAAAAATAAAAAAAAATTACATTGGAAACAACAACAACAACAAAGGATACAGAAATTTACACGCCAAATAGCTACATATACATGTACCATGTGTACACCAAATAAATTTTTAAAGTGTTTTAAAACAAGTAAGTACTTCATACAGCATGAAATTTGAACGTATGTTTATTTAAACCTTTTGTCCTTCATTTTTCAATCATGTTTTTTTTTGTCACTGTTATTTCCGTCGGTCTGTCCCTTTCTATCGTCTCATATGTGTGTGGTCCACTGTGATCACTGTAAAGTCATCATTCTGGGGATCTCCTCCTAATCCTGTAATTATACGTGTGTGTTCCGCTGTGATCGCTACAATGTCATCATGTTGGAGATCGCCTCCTTATCTTGTAATCATACGTGTGTGCTCCGCTGTGATCGCGACAATGTCGTCATGTTGGGGACCTCCTCCTTATCTTGTAATCATACGTGTGTGTTCCGCTGTGATCACTACAATGTCGTCATGTTGGTGACCTCCTCCTTATCTTTTAATCATACGTGTGTGTTCCTCTGTGATCACTACAATGTCGTTATGTTGGGGACCTCCTCCTTATCTTGTATTACACGTGTATGTTCTGTTGTGATCACTACAATGTCATCATGTTGGTGACCTCCTCCTTATCTTGTACATGTAATCATACGTGTGTGTTCCTCTGTGATCACTACAATGTCGTCATGTTGGGGATCTCCTCCTTATCTTGTAATCATACGTGTGTGTTCTGCTGTGATCACTACAATGTCGTCATGTTGGTGACCTCCTCCTTATCTTGTAATCATACGTGTGTGTTCCGCTGTGATCACTACAATGTCGTCATGTTGGTGACCTCCTCCTTATGTTGTAATTATACGTGTGTGTTCCGCTGTGATCGCTACAATGTCATAATGTTGGAGATCGCCTCCTTATCTTGTAATCATACGTGAGTTCCGCTGTGATCATTACAATGTCATCATGTTGGTGACCTCCTCCTTATCTTGTAATCATACGTGAGTTCCGCTGTGATCACTACAGTGTCATGTTGGTGACCTCCTTATCTTGTAATCATACGTGTGTGTTCCGCTGTGATCACTGTAACGTCATCATGTTGGGGATACACCTAATCCATGTTTACTTCATGTTTTTAATTCCCAGGGAGGGAACTCTTTTTTTAAATTTCAATATATAAAGTTCAAATATATTAGTACTAGTACCATTTCCAAAATAGCTACCATGTAGATCTAGATCCAGACAATTTACATACATAATTATAGATCAATGAATGGGTTCTCATTTATATTCAGAGGATATAGCCCTTCACTAATCACCCGGCCTGGCGTTTGCTTTACTGCACAGCTATCTTAATGATGTCATTCTTGTGTCAAACCGGGCGGAATATTCAATCATCGTTATTGTTTAGTCTGGAATCATTTTATTCCCACTCATCGCTCTTAAATGTATCATTTATTCAGCTGATACGTTCATTTTTATTGTAATGGAATCAATGATTATATATCTATAGGCATTCCGATTATCTCTATCAAATTGCACAAAATAGTTCATTCAGACAAAATATCATAATGACGGATAGATGTTCGTCATGAAACGTAATTGTTGTCGGTATTGTAACAGATGCATTGGTACCTTTTTAAAGACGTAAATGCTTTGAAAATAATCACTAAAGTGATCTCTATAGTGTTGAAGCGTGAACAGGATTATAACATTTCAGATCATTAGAAATAAAAATAAAATCATCAAGGTCTCCGCACAATTAGATTCACTCTTTGTTACATCCCGTATTGTAAGACAGATATGTAATTTTTTATACTCATTTTCAATTCCAAATGGGAGCAAACCCCATGAAGATTAATTTTGAGCATTATGTAATATTTAAATCTCATTGACATTTGTATTGCTTTTAGCCGTTATTATAAACCCTTTTCTCGGAGAACAGAATATGTTGCAGTTCTCAGTTTACAAAAATAAATCCAGAGTTATTTCTGTCTGTCTCTGACAGCAGAGTTGGATACTTCATTTTTCTTTATTACTCACACTTATTCTTTGTTGTAAACAGGTTCCCGCGACTGAGTGTTAAAATTGTTTTTATCAGTTACATACTTTTCAACGTTGGTGCCAAAGAGAAGCTTATATTGGCGTCAGATTGTCGCAGCAGAGTCGGTCACTTTGTCAGAATTGACAAACAATGTACACCTACATGTATCAAAGTTTTGAACACGAAATCAATACAAATTGAAATATATTATTCGTCGAAGTACTTTCGGTGCTTCTCTTGCCCATTTCGACAAATAATGTTGTCAATGAGCATACATGTATATCACATACATTTTGTAAATCTTACTACTACTTTTAATAAATGATATGTAGTACTGTATGAAAACGTCCGTCTGTAATGGTTGTATATACCTGGTAGAATACAACTCTAGCCTAGCGTTGATGTTGAGAGGACATTTTTGAATTGTTCAATTTTTCATGGCTAATGACCTTTCGAAAAAGCGTCATTCCAATTTGACTATATTTGGGGGTTGGGGGCTCGTAGATGGTTAATTAAGGTTTAGAATTACGATTTCGCCTAGAAATAGACATATTCGTTACAATAAATAAGGCATTGCTGGAAATCAAGTTAGCGATTGAAAAAAAAATGTTTGCATCAAAATTAATTGTCCGTCACAATGCTACTTGACGACAATGAAGACAGGCAGTTATCTAATGATAGGCTTTCAGCTTAAAAGAACAAGTAATTAAGGTGTAACACTGCGCTATATTCGACCGTACAAACAAGTGATTCTAATTTGTATTGGATGTAAGTCCTCCAGCATCATTATCATTGCATGGTAAATGGCAAAATTACACGAGGAATCAACATGTTTATAAAGGTGTTGAAAGCAAAGATATCTCATTATCAATAAAGAACAGATGCATATAATTTTTAACATCCTCGTTAATTAGTGATGGCTTTCCCTTCGCTTTGTAATGCCTAAAGGCCTTAAAAGCCCGGAAAGTCCAATTATTGAAAATGTTCTGTTTTCAATTTTCATAAGAGAATATGCATAACGATTTCAGAGAGATAAATGGCGGATAGTGCGGTCCTAACACAATGCATACGCGGATCTAGATATTTTTGTTCACAAGGTGGGGGGGGGGGGGTTGTAATCAAGCCCATTAACGAGTCGCATCTACATGTATGACTAAAAACAAAATATTAAATAGAATATATTAATTAAAAACGTTGGAAAATTAACATTTTTGGTAAATTCCTTGTGGTTCTAATGACCCCCACTACTGCCTCTTAAATCCGCACTTGACAATGCGTTTTCCTATACATCGGTTATGTCCCTTTGACGTCTCGTTAATGAAGGTTCCGATTCTGACATTCTAGGCTTCAGTCTAGATTTTCTCTGACATATGAAAAGCGATAAAAAGACGACATTCAATATCGTTAAGCATGATTCCACGGATTTATTATAGTTCCATTATAAATCATATACGAATGATTGATAACTATTATTTCTCTGTTTCTTTCTCATCCAAATAAAAAGTGGAGGAATGACTTCAACAGGAAATTAGATTCATATATTGTCTAGAACAAAACTTATATGAGCAAGAAATCGGAAGGAAAATAACCTAAATTTGATTAAAGATGCGGATCCTGACATACGTACTCAAGTAATTGGTCCGGTGCGCCATTAATTTAGTTCACTTTCGTTTTTGTCTCAGTGGCTCCCCCTATGGGAATAAAAACAGTTTTTGGCAAGCCTTTACTTGCCATATATTTGTTAGATTTTGTGATGGTATTGCACTTACTCACGAAACGAAGCTCATACATTTTGACGAATGCTGTATAAATCTTTCCTTATATGCCATAGTCATGAAACAAGTATGTTTGTCATTTTATTTGTTTATCGTAGAAATGACCGTATTCTAAGAAGCAAATCGATCAAGCCCTTATATGAAGATTGATAAAAGTGACGCCGGGAGTCAAGTACATTCATGGGTAAAATGGCACTTTCCCCTTTCTGTGTGACACGGCAAATATTGCTGCCCTGAGAAATTACTGCACAAGTGATGTAGGAAAACATACCACATCGATATGCAATATTTAAGACTTACTTCACATTCGACAAGTTCGGTCAACAAAGGGTTGTTATCATAAATATGCCATCTCTTCTATGTTTTGTCGCTATATAACATCATGTATGATTTACGTCTCTGTAAATATATAATTTTAACTTTCGTTTACCACTTGAAAGATAAAATCCTGGTATGAAAAAAAAAATCGAAAATAGGTCTTTATCGATCATCTGTTGAATCAGATTATAAAGCACTTCAAAAATGACTGAACACTCGAATAACACTTGTAGAGAAAAAAAAATCTACATTTCTAGGCATGGGAAATGAATAATAAAGGGCAATGGTTTCCCTTGTTAATTTGATGAGAACAACATTAAGGTACTCCTCTATCCTTTCCGTGAAATGCACAAATATAAATTGTAGCATCTTTCACATACATAATATTTCCTTGCGCGGAACTAGACAATTTATGCAGGAGGTCGAGGGGGGGGGGTGTTTCCGGTGTGTTATTTTGACATATATATATATATTACCATATTCAAGATGAGGATTCCAGACTCGTGAATATCATTCTCTTCTGGTCTTCAATAAATTACCCATTCTTCCTCTGTTGAAAAAAAATGATACAAAAATCCCAGAGTCTGACACACAAACAAAATATAAGGTTAAAACAGAGAGACCAAATTACAATGTCTTTGATTTATAGCAAACGATTTTAGTCTCAAATTAATAAAAATTGAAAACGTTTCTTTGTTTGATTTAAACGGCTTCTTTGCAATTCGTTAAACGAAAATCTTATGTGACTTCGATGGTATTTGAAAGTATTCAATAATTTTAAGCAGGGTATTGATAGCGAGGGATTGGTCATTTCGTACATATAACCACTAACAAATTTTTGAATACATTGTTTAGAAGAGAATCGGCAAGAACGATTTCCTAAACTTGTTATTTCTTTTGGTTTCTTTATCGATATGAAAGAGAAACATGAATGGATTGCATTCATTGTCGTTTACAATTTATCTCAAGGAATCCAGTCAAATGTCTTCAACGTGGCGATGATATCACAGTCTGAAGCTCAAATTCCTCTTGGCTGCTCAAGCAGAAAAATAGAAAAAAGAGGATTCATTCGCTAGAATTTCAAGAAAATTAACAAAGTCCGAGATTCGGTACTGTCTCTTATCCAATCAGCCATGTATTCTCCTGAGAATAAGCTTCATCAAATAAGGAAAATGGTCTCTGAAATGGATCTCAATACGGGAAAATTATCACTGTTCTCTGCTTGTAATTTAAATTGGTATATAGAATAAGCTCCTCCTTGGATTTTGCTTGATGAACCCGGCGAGTGGGTGAAATAGATTCGGGGTTGAAGAATTTCCTCAAAATTGCTATGAAAATTTTGTGCTTGACGTCCCTAGTGATTAATTGTTAGGCGACTGAAATCTACTGTGAACAATACACAGTTGACGAAGATTAAGTCCCGATCAAATTGGAGTAGATTCGCAAGATTAGTATTGAGGACATCGTCATTTATTTTTAATTGACAAAAAAGTAGAAAAAATAAAGTACCCATTAAAAAGGTCGAAAGCAATGTGTGAGTGAAATTCAGTGTGTGAGTGAAAGTCAATGTGTGAGTGAAAGTCAGTGTGTGAGTGAAAATTAATGTGTGAGAGAAATTCAATGTGTGAGTGAAAGTCAATGTTTGAAAGTCAATTTGTGAGTGAAATTCAATATGTGAGTGAAAGTCAATGTGTGAGTGAAATTCAATGTTTGAAAGTCAATGTGTGAGTGAAAGTCAATGTTTGAAAGTCAATGTGTGAGTGAAATTCAATGTGTGAGTGAAATTCAATGTGTGAGTGAAAATCAATGTTGGAGTGAAAGTCAATGTGTGAGTGAAATTCAATGTGTGAGTGGAAGTCAATGTGTGGGTTAAATTCAATGTGTGGGTGAAAGTCAATGTGTGGGTGGAAGTCAATGTGTGGGTGGAAGTCAATGTGTGGGTGAAAGTCAATGTGTGAGTGGAAGTCAATGTGTGGATGGAAGTCAATGTGTGAGTGAAAGTCAATGTGTGAGTGGAAGTCAATGTGTGAGTGAAATTCCTTCGAACACAAAATCCTAAATCAGATTCCAAAAGTCGTTTAAAGTCATAATTAAAGGGCACTCAAAACCTCTTAGAAATTCACTTAAAACCAAAAAAAAAAACAGTTCAAAATTCCGGATGAGACGAGGTCTGATTCCCGCGATTAGGAAGTATCTCCTGCTAACTAGCAACACCGCGTGGGATCGAAACGTATGGTGTTGTGATTCCTGACATAGTTTTGGGGTATTTTTTCATTTTCTAAATCAAACTTTACAAAATGATGAGCCATTGCAGTAGGGCAATACCTAATAAATCAATCCATTTCGTCCAGGTATATGAAATATTCATAGTTTTTGCAAACACTTCAATAGTTTGTCGACAACAGAAAACCATGCCTTCTGACGAACTCTTAAAGTGTTTGCAAAAACTACAGACTTTTCAGATATATAAACGATATGGACTTACTTATTAGGCATTGCCCTACTGCAACGTCTCATCAGTTTTGTGCAGTATCACTTATAAGATGAGAAAACATCAAAACTCTCCGTAAGGAATCACAACATCATACGTTTCGATCCCACGCGGTGTAGCAACACTTTAGTTGTTCAGAAAAAGTCAAAACCGGTGAATGTATCAACTTCAGTGTTTTTATGCCTCTTCAACACTGTGGATCATGAGATTTTACCATGCTTAAAATTTTTATTGTAATTGTTTCGCATTTTTAGTATTTTCTTGGTAAGTCGCCTTGCTAGACACATACAAATGTATATAAAACAGCAATTACCCTTCTGTAAAACATCATAAAATTATTGAGAATACGGAATCTTAACGGGTAAAAGTTTTGAACAATGTCATGCATAATTGATAATATGCCGTATACACATAGCATCGTAAAAAGCAGACAATTCAAAATTTTGAAATACTTATATGTTAAAGATTAAAAGATCGAAAGAACACAGCTTTGAGCTATATTAGATTCGAACTTATTTATAATTAAAAATCGTACATTCAAGTATTGTACTACGAACAGAATGCGGTTGAACCGTTGTTGTATTGTGTAGCACTTCTGTTTATTTCATCCTTTAACAAGTGTTGTTTTTGTGTTTATTGATGTCTTTTTGATCTTACATCTTTTAAAAGTAACATCGAGATGACGAAGGAATTATCAAAGGTGAGCTGTCAAATATGAAATGCCAAATAATGGATGATATTGCAATTATTAGGTTTATTCACATTATCTATTGCATTGTACACTCATGAGCGGATCTAGATATTTTTTATCTAGGGGACTCCAGTCTGTCTGGGATGTACGTCGATCGTAATTTGAGGAAAATGCAAGGAGGGGGGTTACTGATCCCTCCAAACCAACCCTCTTGATCTGCACTTGGCCCTCTTTTATATCTATCATCTTTAAATATTTCTTTAATGTGTAGTTTTACGATTTATTGAAAAGTAAAAATCACTGAAGACTCCAACATCAAAAGTTAAAAGGATTAATTTTATGGACAAAGGACAAATATTGCGTGTGTTATATTGTTATTATGAAATTTTAAAAGCAGAGTTAATTCTCGCTTTGCAGAGAGTCAAAAAGTATGAAAATAAGTCCTTTGGAAAAGAAGTATTCAATATTGTTCTTGTATAATTATATATTCTAAATCTGGAGTACTGGTAATTGTTCAATAAATAATGTAATTGTGTCAGTGTTTACGATTCATTTCATGGACTGTTTAAAAAAGGTTCTTATTCAATTTAAATTAACGGTCTAATTATTTGAACTTGCAGGCAGGTCCTTTGTCCAAATAGTCCTCTTTCACCGAAAAATACAACCGTATGAGTCTAGTACTATACAGACTTAAGTAATGTTGAAATGTTATTTGCAAACACTACAACTTTAGAGAACACATTTCACGATTCTCTGTTTCCAAGTTCGCCTTTTTACACATATTTATTGACTCCCTAGAAATTAATAAGATTATATATAAAGTGTCGTTCTTCATGTCTCAATGATGTGATGGGATGGTTCTCGTTGTCTTAATCTGTTTGCTCTTTATTTTTCTTTTGTCTGATGTGTGCGTGTTCCGCTGTGATCACGGTAACGTCATCATATAGGGGATCTTCTCCTTATCTTTACATTCACAATAAAATAACGCAAAAGAAAATGAAGGGAGATAGATTTTTTTCGATATGAAATGAACAATTTTAAGGCAAAATACTGTATGTTACATGTAAACTGTAGTGTCAATTTCGGCCAAATGCAAAGAAAAGATACTTAAGGTTAGGGTTGCGACTACAGGGAGATAACTCTATTTTTATTTCACGTAATATTTGAAACCGACATGGACGATAAATGGTATAAGCTCAGTTTGTTGCGTTATTTCAGAAAAAAATAATACTCTTGAAATGTTCATTGCTGAATGGGTATTTTGGGGGCAAATGTATATTTTTCAATCAAAATCGCCGAAAATAGGAAAAAAATGTCATTTTCGCACGAGTTCTGCTTCTTAAGATTCAAACATCAAAACATATCCTATTCATGATACTCTTTAAAAATGAGAGAATTAGAAATTCGAACTTCGAGTAAATCTTAATGTTTTGGGGTCAAAATGTTGATTTTTTGCACAAATTATTGTGCTATTTATAGAAACAGTCATTTTACTCAAAAACGAATTCGGGTACATATTGGTTTGACTGTTTTAGGATAGAGCAATACCATAGCTCTATACATAGAAAAAAATTGTGTACCTGGCGACCTTCTAGCTATTAATAAAAATAATGAGTTGTTGCCATGGCAACCGGCAAAATCGTATTTATAAGAAAATACACTCCTTAGAACTGTTTATTTTATCAGAATTTTTCAAAATAAGCTTTAATTCATATACAAGCTATAAGAATCAAGAAAAATAAGGCTATATTTGATTTTTTCAATTTTCATGCATTGCAGAGGTATGTAAAGTTATGATGTACGTGGTATTCTCTAAAATGACGAAAATGTTAAAATAGGCCAAAAATGGACGTTTATAGCCAAAAAAACGAGACTGGCAAATTTTGATTTTTTGGTCTGAATAGTTCGAGGAGTATTCCTCTACAAGTGGACATATCCATTTTCTTTTTCTACCTCATTTGTATTAAAAGTCGCCATCCTGACCTTAATTGCTTTTTAAATTAGAATCATTTTGTTGGCTTAAAGTACGGAATGTGCCACTAGTGATTAATATTCATTATCCAAACATGTATACATGTACATGGTTGATGCACCGTATTTATGTTTTCTTTAGCTTCGACCAGGCGTTAGGTGTCATTGATCATTAGGATGCTTTTCCACTGGAGTAAATCGAAGACACGATGCCGTAATTTAACTATTGTCACTGTGTTTTATATCGGTGGTCGAATAAAAACCCCTAGATTACAAGGAATCAAGATCTAAAAGGCATAGTTTACCACTAGTGTGATGCCCCTACTCAAATAGTGAAACAAATGAGTTTTAGTTATCACATTATATGGTCATCTCCCGGCAAGTAACCGTCTTAAAGGCCCGATACGCAGTAATAAAAACTTCCGATAGGAGAAAGTTCTTGGTTTGTTTTAATGCTTTGGTACAGCTATTGGCATTGCCGCAGCTCCCAAGAAGTAGTATTTTTGTCTTATTAATTTCCTGACATATCACGTAATTTACAACTCCTTTTCCCAGGATTATTCTTTGGGAATTCCTAAGAAATCACGGACATCAAAAATATGATGTACGACGAAAGATACGTGTTATATATCACCTTCCGCCCCTCCCAGTTTACTATGGAAACAACTTACATGGTACAATTATCTTATTGTGCCGATGTTATGAGGGCTAAATGACTTCAATACTCGAGGAATTATTGTCCTTGGGGATGAGGAATTTGTTGACAATGATTTCTAAGGGGAGATGCCTCCGTCCATTAACCAAGCTATAATGCTTTTGATTAGAGAAAATACACGAAAGGCAATGCATAGGCCATTAAGATCAGAATTTTAACAATTAATTTTTGACTTGATTGCTTCGTATGTATTATTAGAGATAATTAATTTTTCAACATGATGATATTGCTTTTATTCATGGAAAATGAAAGGAATATCGTTATGGTTATAAGAATTTTAAGCAGCCATCTTAATGAAGTACTTTAAAAATAGTCAGATATACCTTAACATCTCTTTCCTTTTATTTCCTCTTTAATTCTTTTTCTTTCAAAATGCAATTACAGCGAAAATCAGAGAAATACATCTAAGCCTTCACGACCCGACATGTATATGTTTGTACACAGAACAACAATGCAGATCCGAAAATGTAAAACAAAATCGCCAAGAGCTGAGAAAGGACTTGTAGGGATGCACCAGGTTTTGTTTCACCCTTTCAGTCAATTATAGATAAAGAATTAATCCTTGGTCGTGTTTCCAGTTATACCAGCGAATCTATTTTTCTTGATTCCATTATCTGTTTATTTGTTAACAAGGACAAAAACATGACTATTTAGAGGGCTTTGGTTGATAGTAAGAAGTGGTCAACAAGTGCACCATCTACAGCGAATACCACAGAAGGTTGCTTTAAGTCGGTCTCAGGACATGACTGATGAGGCTTTGCATGTTGAAACGAGCAATATTGTTCACTGAGATAAAATTGTCCAAGTACGTACGTTTCTTTTTTCATTGCTCCAACAAACGAATTGATCACGGTTGAAATACACACCTATTGCAGCTTCATTCGGTACATTTGCCTTTGAAAGAATACCGTATAAGCAGACATTTCGCGAGTATCAAGTTTCGCGATTCTTTAGTAAAGCATGTCTTTATTTTCGCGAGTACAATTTTTCGTGATTCCTTAATTACAAGCCAATATGTACATAACATATGATGTTACTGTTTTGTACTTTTCATGATTTTAGTCTTAATTAGGTCTGTGATAAGAGTACACTCTTTTCACATCTACAGCATTTGCGTTTAATTGGGAAAAGTAAAGCATGACGTATGTACGATCAGAACGAATTGTAAATGATAAACCAATCTATGTTGTAACTTATCAAACACAATTTTTTGCGAGAATAATTTTTCGCGATTCCAAATTACTCGCGAATATAGCTAAAATTAGTATCTCGCGAAAATTTCTAGTTATATGGTATTTCTGCAGTATCCATGACCTTTCTTTCCTTTTGTATATTTTCTTCTTGATAGCGTCAGAAGTGTCATCTGTTCTAAGACTGATATTCACAGTTACATTATATGTACATTCATATTCAAATGATTTAAACTACTTAGATTCTAAGAATCTACATAATTATCGTATATTTAACATTTCAAAATGAAGGAAAAAAGATATGCGTTGTAGTGTAAAAGCGGGTTTCTTTTTTTCAAGTTTGGATTATGGGTTTTCTGAGAATTTGGTGTCGTGACGAGCCACATTCGGAAACATCTACAAGTTATACCTTCCAGACTGATCACAGTAGAGTTGTCTAATAAGAGCATTACAGCTTATAAGTCAGAGAATAACGGAATCCCGCTATGTTTTGACCCTCTTTTTGTTTCAAACTATTCAGGATTTAATATTTTTATGTATCTCTACATCTGCAACATATTCTAAGAAATGTCGAAGCACGATTTTAAGATTAGTTGATTACTTAAGTAATTTCCGTCGAACTCAATCCGAATCCCTGGCTAAAACAGGACCAAAATGTCTTAACAACGTTTTCACATCAGCTAATGGTTCACACCAATCTATAAATTGTATCTAAAACATTTATAGTGGTGGCATGTTTTCCCCTTAAGGATATTGCATTCATTGAGATTTTCCCTTTTAGATTTTAAGCAAGGGTGTACAGATGCATTTTGCGAGGCGATCCGATGTGGACCGGAAATCGGTAAGCTAATTGCATCGCAATGTTATAACCGTAAAGCGTTCTAAACATTGATCATTTGAAATTTCCATTGAATTTTAATTCAGTCTTAGTAAGATTTAGTGGAGGTGCAGATGTTATTTCAACAGAAATCAATATCTTTTATAAATGTTTACTAATATAACAATTAAGATTTGACTATTAGTTCGGGCTTGTAAGATCTTTGAACGCCATGATGTTCATCTTACATGAATACTTTAGATTATACAGAATATTGACCAATGGCATCATTACAAAAATGTTACAGTTATTGACTTGTTAAGATCTTAACAAACTGACTGACTGTGAAGATTAAACTTCATGAAGAGCCATAATGAAATCACATCAAAGAGGTTTTCACTATCCGTGCTTTCCAATTCATAATAAAATTACATGCGACCTCGCTTCAGCAAATAGATGACAAAATTTCGCCCATTTTTTTTAATGTTAGTGAACGAATTCAATGATGTTTTCCTGGAATCTGGCGTTCGAAGGTTTTAATGTATGTAAGATACGTGAAACACTGTATCTAATTAACCATGTATAGATTCCGGCAGTCGACAGCGCTAATCAGATGAAGCACAATTGTAAGTGGTAAAAAAGGACAATCTTCTACTAGAAACCCAAATGTAACAACGCACGTTCCTTAATAAATTACTTTTCTCCGTTGGATCATACGTCATGTAAATTTACGTGGTATACAAAAGGTATTCCTTGTTTTAAGCCGGCTGGCATTGTCGAAAACTTATGGTCGGCCGTGCTCTTACCGATAATAGCAAATTTTTACTAAGTCCCTGGGTGAAATATTGAGAAAGGGCATGATTATAAAAACACTAGTGTCTGTCGATGACTGAACTTTGGATTGCTTTGGATTTGGGCAGGAATTCCATTCAAATTAGCAAATGTGTATAAATTGTCTTTTACAAGTTTTGAGCGTTGTCGGATGCCCGCATTAAGTTGCATGCTTAAACCACGCACATGTACAGTGCAATTGAGCGTTGGCAGCCGACGATGACTTTCGATGTATAACCACTGTTTATCAAAGGGTTTTTCAAAGTCTGGCTTCATCGACAGTATATATGCATGTATATACTGGTGTATCCGTTTGATTTTTTTTCGACGTATTTGTATTGAATTTTCCCTCTATTTTACACGTGGATGCTCTCCATTGTCTATAAGAGTAAGATGCAATGAGCGTGACACCACTAACCATAGCGTTGCATATGTCAATACTCATAATAATGACGTCCAAGAAATATTTGCGTTTTGTCTGATTTACAGAATACATGTAATCAATTATCAACTAATGCACGCAAAAACGAAATTCATTTGAACAAGATCTCTTCCCTAGAGAACATTTTGGAAGTCGATCCCTCCGTGAAATTGGTTTTGATTTCCTACATATTCAGATCAACGAGACCCTGTTGAATTGCTCATTAATTGTACCCAAAAACACAAGTTTGTGAAAACAACAGAAATCCATTACAAGTCATCATTGATTCATCGTAAGAATTTATACAGGAGTCATTGAATTATACATGGGCGGATACAGGAAAGTTTCCAGTGATGGCGATGGGGATGCAACCCGTCAGACTGGAGATCTAGCCTTTTATTAAAAATTGATATGAATATGTAAAAAGAGGAAATATAAAAATTAGCGGTTTTGGCAAAGTTCGGATCTCCATCCTTTCTAGATTTGCATCTGCTACATGTATATCTCATAGAGAGAACTTCGTTCCTTGTATAACTGAGATAAACGATGTCCATTTTTTATGGTCGCTTCTTGCTACAGTTTATCAACATTGGTAACTATTTAATTTTGCCTTATATTTCCCTGTAGGGGAAGTTAACGCATTCAGTCTTCCCCTCTTCGTGAAGAATTAAGCTCACAATGAAAACACGGACACTAGAGGACTCTATTCGTTTACATATAGAACAGAGATTTGCAATAATGAGGTTAAGACCGAGGGCAGATAGTTATCTAATGTTACTGCAAGGTCCGATGCTCTAGCAAATCGGCATCTTTTTTCCGTATTGGAATATTCGACGTCGATGCTTTTTTTCCGTTTTGGAATCGTCACCTGACATATTTTCCTTCTCGACGCATGTTCTTTTACAACAAGGCGAGTTTTAATAACTTTGTTATAAAGTTAAAACAATATCTGATTAAATTGATGATGGCAAACTCTTCAAAAGTACTTGACTTGAGGTAGTCTTAGAGTTGTTTTTTTTTTTTTGTCTGAAAGAAGCTTTTTTTTTTTGCACTTTATCAATTTGACATCATAATATTATTCTGCTATTTCGGAAACTTGTCATTTGATCCAAAAATACCATCGAAATTAAAGGAGGTTAACATCTTAGCACCATCCCTCCAATGCTATTTTGAACATGGTTTTTATTTGGATATGCTACTGGATCGACCCTACAGGAAATTTGGAACCGCGCGCTCTCTGTAAAGCAAATACACAATTTAAAAAAATAACACAAGAGGGTGCTTCAGAAATGAATTTAGGCGACTCCGCAAAATCACTTTGACTGGAAGTATCTCTGTTGAGAATTCAATATTCGAAAAACGTGTCTGGTGCATGAAAATTGGTTTGAAATTTTCGTCAAGAAGGCATAAAGTTGGAACCCTTCCATATTATTGTCAACACAGTGCCTTGTGTCCTGGTCATTCAATTCTTTCAGATTCTTTAAAAGGACAAGATAATTAAAATGGAGAAACTCAGCAGAAGAGGACAAATCAGAGTATACCTAACATGGGGCACCACTCTTTATGCATGGTGCAATGACGACATCGGATCCGGTTCAGATCTGACCGTTATACTGACCTGTCATAACTTTGAGGAAACTCTCATGATTACCACCTCCCCCTTCTCTCCCCTCCCCCATCCCGACCTCTTGGTTTGACCCAGCCCGTTTCCAGAAAGATTCGGGGTCACTGAAGTATCTCTCCTCATCGTCCTCCACCGCCGCCGCCGAGCCTCTTCCCCTTCTGCTCCTGGATAATGAAACGATGCTGCTGCTTCTGCTGCGGCGGCGGCAGCGAATACGCTTGATTGCTCGGCGTCGGTGATAGTGGCAGAGGTGGCAGCGGTGGTGGCAGAATGTTAAAATGATGTTTTTCGTTTAAAAGCAGTGGGGTCACTGAATGCTATTACTGGAATAATACGGAAGGGTTCCAACTCTATACCTTCTTAATGGAAATTTTAAACCAATTTTCATGCACCAGATACGTGTTTCGAATATTAAATTCTCATCAGTGATGCTTCCAGCCAAAGTGCTTTTCATATACCGCCCTAATTCACCAGATTTGACAATCTTTGCTTAGTTGAAAAGATGAATGTTGCTTGTAAGCAGAGGATGCCGAATCAACCTTTTTCGTTTCGTGGAGTACACTTATGTTCACATACATGCAGATTTCTAGTTATGCATGATATTTAAATTCATGTTTTATAGACTTACACATCAATTCATTCATGTTTTGTCGTGTCCATCCTGATCAAATAAGCATGTTCACAAAACCTAGATTTATAAATAATCGATCATGTAGAACTGGATATGTTTTTTTTTAACTTTAGGATGCGAGAAAGTATAATGATTAAAGAAAGAGGAAATACGTAAATGGATTTCATACATTATCAATTTCTTCACTTTTTTTAACATTAAGAACAGTCCGGAGATCCTTGCTATTATTAATTTCCGACTTTGAATCTTGTCATCGACACATATATATTGCTCATCGTTTTGTAAATTTTATTTTAAAACTTCAGTCTAAAATTGTGTAAAGCGTCTTAAAAGATATGGAGATTAAAAGATTATTGCACGTTCCTTCCTGTTTCCTGTATTTTACAGATAACATGTAACATCTTTAAACGTGTTAATACATCGTCCACTTTCAGAACGATTGTAACCAACACTTATTCAGGTCATTAAAGATGTCGCCACCTCGAGTTTTGTAATTCTGCTCGAAATTCCTCAGATCGATGATTGTCAACCATCCTAATTCATTTGACAATGGTTATGCTAGGGCTTAATTAATGTTTTGGGAGGAGTAAGGGGGACTTCTGGACCGTATAGATGACACAGGGAATGTTGCACCTTTTTCTTTCTTTCCGTTTCAATTTAACTAAAGTGCATGATGTCCAGACTTGGTTGTCGACTAAATCATTTTTATCCTCCATATGAAAGGAATAAAAGTACATATTTATTACTGGTATAGCTTTAGTTTTATAAACGTACATATCTTCCTAACAATAAAAATCTGTTACGTCCTATTGATTTGATAATCCCCTAGATAATGGTTGTAGTTTTTAATCAACTAAAGAACGCAACATATGTGAACGCATTTTCTTTCAGCATTAATTAGCAATCGCTCAGAAATCTTCTCTGTTGGGGAGAGGGCCGATTCAAATAAAAAACATGCAAGATCTTACATAATATGTTCTTTTATTCAAGCGTGCTGTGTTTACAATAGTTATATCGGACGATTTAGCGTGATACATCTGCAAGAAGTTCAATAATTGAGTTTTCCTCCGACTCTTAAATCCAATCTTCATTGATTTTATTGTACATTGCATCAATATTCTCATGTCGAATAAACTTTTCTTTTGAATAGAAAGAAGGAAATAAAATTTAAATCCAACCTTTTCCCACAAAAACGAAAAGCACATGGAAGGCCATAAATGTTGACAGCTTTTTATGCGAATTTCATTGAATCCTTGTGCTTACAGTCCGTATATTCTATCCCAGTAATTGACAAAATATCTCTAAATAAATTTTTACAAGCTTCCAGCACGCTTTCTCACTTTGAGGCAATAAAAAATCAGATTATATTTATATGTTGGCGTGAAGATATGATATCTACTAGATATTCAAGAGATTAAGGAATACTTGAGAATATAAACATTCAGTAATCGGTCGCCTTTTATATAAAGTCTTTCTAATTAAAGATCAAGAGTTTGTTTTCTTTGGACGCTCTGAACAGAAAACACAAAAATCATGGCAACAGCTGTAGACAGAAGCTGTGTTAAGCATTTAATCAAGATACCTTTCGTGTTTAACCGTTGGATTGATATACATCTAATTTTAACTGTATAATAAGATACACCTGCGAATTCCCTACATCTTGTTTCTTAGAGTTCCTTGTTTCTTCTTGTCACATCTCCTGTAAAACGTCAGTTGTTGGTATTATTTGGCCCCAAGCTACTGGGAACATTTGCTAGATAATAAATTGACAATTTCTTAACATCAAACATTTATGATTCCGATTTTTTTAATATCATAATGGAATGATTAGTAAATACTTGTTCTGTCTTTGATTCTTAGATGACCTACGGGCATCTTTGCCCTTTTCGTTCTCTTTGTTATAATTACTGTGTTCGAGTTCTAATGTACCAGATTTGCTTCACTGAGAAAGCTGAAAATTTCTTATCACAATCATTGAATGTCGATGAGTGAGATATACAAATAAAGCCTAGAGAATGTCCTTATGTAATAATATTATTGTTAATAAAAGCTTTTTCTACCAAGCTTATTCAGACTCTAGTCATTTCCTTATTTCAAGGCTCGTTCATCTCAACATTTCCTAAACATTTGTAAACATGTGGCGGCGGGAATAAACAGACGAATATTAAGTTCAAGTACCATTCATTAGTATTTTCATTTCCGCAAGTAAGCAACTCATTTGAAGAGAGATAATGGGAACAATGTCAAAAATAGATTTTCCACCTTGGCATATAAACACATACGAATCAGATTCAAAATGGTAGTTAAAAATTGACATATAAAACCATTATGGTAACCTTGTAGTCCGATAAACCATGAAACGAAAGACTTGTAGAACCAATAGACCAATGGGAAGTCAACAGAATTATAAAGAACAAAATCAATTGTGTTCGAGGAAATTTTGCACGAGAGGGTATTACTAGGCGTCTCCTGCTTACCGATATAAACCGTCATTTAAGGTCTGTAGAAGCAGTCAAATAAAAAAGAAATAGGACTCAGGTCATAAATAATACTTCAAATTTCATATCGGAGATAAAACAGCAAAGGAAGTAGGTCTGGGCCTAATTTTTTCTCTAATATCGAAAAACCTTCATCATATAAGAAACGATGGATTTTTATTGATCACGTGCTAGAAAACAAGCTATTCCCCTGCTTATAACTTATACTGTTGATAAACATTTGGTTGCTACATGTATAAGATTATTTGAGTTGCGCCATTGTGTCTGAAAGCTTGAAAGGTGAATACACATTAGAGCTGCAATGAATTAAAACAAAAGCCATAATGTATCACAGAAAAAGACTGACATTGCCTTCTTTGACCAGAATCTACTTCTTTTTTACACAAGACACAATTTCTACAGTACAGGGAATTAGGACTTCAAAGCATTGCCCAATTGGTCTTGTTGGTTTATATTTTGTCTTTTTGAGTTTAGTGTTTTGATGTCGTCTATGGTGTTTCGTGTCCCTTTTGCTTCTTTGTTGCGGTAGTCTACTCTCATGTTTTGTACGTTCCTTGTCCATTTTGCGTCTTTGTTGCGGTAGTCTACTCTCATGTTTTGTACGTTCCTTGTCCCTTTTGCGTCTTTGTTGCGGTAGTCTACTCTCATGTTTTGTACGTTCCTTGTCCCTTTTGCGTCTTTGTTGCGGTAGTCTACTCTCATGTTTTGTACGTTCCTTGTCCCTTTTGCGTCTTTGTTGCGGTAGTCTACTCTCATGTTTTGTACGTTCCTTGTCCCTTTTGCGTCTTTGTTGCGGTAGTCTACTCTCATGTTTTGTACGTTCCTTGTCCCTTTTGCGTCTTTGTTGCGGTAGTCTACTCTCATGTTTTGTACGTTCCTTGTCCCTTTTGCGTCTTTGTTGCGGTAGTCTACTCTCATGTTTTGTACGTTCCTTGTCCCTTTTGCGTCTTTGTTGCGGTAGTCTACTCTCATGTTTTGTACGTTCCTTGTCCATTTTGCGTCTTTGTTGCGGTAGTCTACTCTCATGTTTTGTACGTTCCTTGTCCCTTTTGCGTCTTTGTTGCGGTAGTCTACTCTCATGTTTTGTACGTTCCTTGTCCCTTTTGCGTCTTTGTTGCGGTAGTTTACTCTCAGGTTTTGTACGTTCCTTGTCTCTTTTGCGTCTTTTTCTGTGCTTGTCTGCTCTCTGATTTTGTATTGGGTGTTTTGGGGTTTTGCTGTGGGTGCTTCAATCTGGTGTTGTTGGAGATCCCCTCCTTTTTTTTGTTACAACCAAGACCTGTTGAAAATTTTCTCCTACGTTACCTTAACATTCTCATAGCGTCTTTCTCACGTATGCAACTGGCGTAGAAACGGCCATCATAGATCCTTTACACTTACATGTATAGTCCGAATGGATACACATTTTACTACTAATTAAGTCGCCCTCTGTCACACATTGATCCCTTTTTATGTTTCGTCTTAAATGACCTATGTTTGTAAAGTGGTACTATCTTCCTTACTAGAGCTTACTTTGTAAATGGGTTTCTTTCTTTAATCCTTCATTTTGTTTCAAGTACAGCAGGGTTTGGACACATTGCTTTTCCTTTGTTTTCTTTCCGAGATGCAATATTTCTTCATGGAAACATATTATATGTGTATAAATTAAAAATGTCAACCCCTCATTGATTTGAAGGTACATGTAAATAAATGAAAACTAACAGACAATTTATTTATTTTTTCACATCAAACGGGCCACAAAATTGGAGATTTTGTTACTCGCATTACGACATCTTTACTACAATTGCTGTCATTCCATTAAAGATTTCTTGGACGTAAGTGGATCTAAAATTTTGATTAAAGGGGAAAGGGGTGTTGGATGTTTCAGCCCAAACCAGAAGAGGCAAAGTGTCATGCTTAGTAAGTCATAAGAGGTGGAAGGTTCCAATGTATGATTATAGAAAATGATTGTTGAAATAGAAAAAGGCAATTTTGATTAATTCCAGAGGTCCTGACCTTGGAGACCATGATTGTAAAAATTGAATAAAAAACATTTTTTGATAAAATTCAAGAGGTTCTTACTTTTCGGACATCTTCTAGGTCTATCCGTGTTAGAGAGGGGTTTCCAAGAAAAATCAAATAAATAAAAGAACAATTTTTATGAGCTGTTATGAAAAGATGCCAAGTCACGACTTAAATACATCATAAAACAAGACCTTTTATCACCAGCAATATCGTTACAAGTGATGCTAACCTGTAAAACAGATGAAAAACATGAAAACCATCTTTGTGATGTAAGAATTAGTCACTTCATTATGACATATTCAACAAATTACAACATCAAATGCGCTAAATTTATGGTAAAATATGTCATTAAGCAAAAAAGAAATTTGTTTACTCGCTAAATTCCATTTTCTTAACGATATATTTCATTTTTATAATCAGACTACTGATTGGCGTTTTAATTACTTGATGCAGGGTTTGTTAGACGACATTATTTTAATAGTTTTCCTTCACTTCTTGAAAAGTAAATAACAGAAGTACGATAATTTTTACTGATGGTTCCCATAACATTTGGCTTTGAAAGAAAATTAAGTACATATTTCAAAATGAATAAGTAAAAGATCTTACTTCAACTCAAGAGAATTACATATAAGTTGTGTGAATACAAAATATATAGTTTTATCGTCGAGTTTGGGTTGAGGTAGATGGAAAAGGGTTAGTCTAAGACCCCTGGACAACGTGGCTCAAAATTGAAATTACTTGTGACAAAAGCAATGACTTATGTGTTTTTCTTTCAAATAAATGACATTAACAATGTAATATTCAAGCAGAAAATATGAACAGAGTATTGACCAAAATAAAAAGTGGAACCTGATTTTACATTAAAAAAAATGATGAAAATGAAAAAAAAATCAATATATCGCAATATAGTTAATAAAATATCGCAATATATCAAAATTCACTTTTGGCGTATCGTTCCATCCCTAAAAGCAACAAATCCGTTTTACATGTAGCAGTTAAAAATCAAACCAGGGCCGGGATGTGTTTAGAATAATATCGTCTACACACTCAACTAAGCCTTTATTTTGTAAAACATACCCTGAAGGAGATTATATCTTGGTCGTTCATTATGCAATCAGAATACACAGCTTTTGACACTCAACAAAGAAATGGTTCGATTTTGATATTGATCAATTTTACTATTATCATTATAATTTTTTTATTTTGATAAAATAAAACAGACAGGATTAATAAAACAAAAGGTGGAGGAAATAATTCACTTCTCAGAAGCATGAAGTATAAAGCTGAACAAACGTCTATTTCTAACGTCTGATAGGAAGGGTAACAGTAATGTTAATATCAATATATGGATTCTCTTAATCACTGAAATCAATAATAGTGTTTTTAAGCAATTTATGGCAAGATATAAAAGACATCTTCAAATTTAAACATTTTAAAATTTATTTGGCAATTTCCTGCATTACAATTTATATTTGAATTATTTACAAACAGAAAACTTAGTACTTTTTCTAAAAATCGGAAACACCTAGAATTTTAGTTATTTTTATACGGCTAAATTATTAAACCAGAGAAAGAAAGATAACTCTAAGACTTGGTTTTGATTTTGGTACGCTATATAAAAGGGGATACACAAAGAGAAGACTAATTTCCATTAGAATTCTAAATTTATAACATTCTCATTAAGGGAACGAATTCAAACTTTTTTATAAACAAGCTCAATCGGCAGTGATCTTCAAAGTTTCCAAAGCATGAATTGTGGCAACGATACCTCTTCACAAAGCTTTAAATGTTTCCGTTGACAAAAACTTTACTCACCATTCGAGATTTAAAAAGATTTTTTTTCTATATGAAGTCTTAAACTACCTATCGGTAAGAATCAATAGCTGTAATCCTGCATGTTTACTTTTACTCAACTGTGGTGGTAAAGACTGGAAAAGAATATAGAATATAGAATGACATCACATTTAACACAGAAAAGTTCGATTTTCCCCTCGGAAATAGGACCCCTCCCTCCTAAATAGAAACCACGGAATACTGCGGTAATGTTTGTTATGATCAGTTGCTAAAGCACATATGATAAAAGTACTAATTACTGACAATTTCAAAAGAGCATATTTTATTTTTCATATCACTTGCAGGGGGAAACATCATCTCCAATATTGTGTCTCACTTCCGAATATTGTTTATTCCGAGGTTCGCAACGTTTCCGAGGTTTCCAATGGCAATTCTAATGATTCTCGACTTTGAGACTGAGTAACTATTTGGTACTTCTCCGATGTTGATTTAATGTACAAAAAAATAACATGCAATACAGATGAAAACATGAAGGCGATCTATATGACGTAATAATTAGGCAATTTATTATGCCAAAATCAGCAAATTACAACATCAGATTGGCTTAATTTGTGGTAAATTATGTCAATTAACCAAAATTTGTTTACTGGCCTACTAGGTAGATACATTTCTTTCTAAATGGTAGATTTTAATTCTATATATTAAACTATTGATTCGCGTTTGGATTAAAGGATGCAGCGCTCGTTAAACAAAAATATTGCCTTAGTTTTCCTGTACATCTTGAATGATTAACGCGAAGAATAGCAGTTCGGAAAATTTCACCGCAGGTTCCCTTCTGTTTCAGTTGAAAAAAAAGAGTTTAGGTTGGGTAGGTGGAAGGCTTACTTTGGAATATATTTTTTCAATATTGAAAACTATAGCGATCGTCAATGCAATACCTTCAAACATGTATGTTTATTGCTCCCGATGTGTAGTTTTACATGTTAAGGCTTCGTTATGACGACTTGCAACGTAAATAACAGCCACTACAGACTCAGTCCGTATCGAAGTGTTTGGTACATGTAAGCCATATTTTGTAAAACAATCCCTGATATAGATTAGATCTTAGTTGCTCATTATGCAATAGGAATACCAAGCCTTTGACTTCGAACAAAGACATGGTTCGATTTAGATATTGATCAAGTTTTCTAGTATAATTATCTTTTTTTTCAAAAGTAAGACGCGAACGTGGTGTTCAAGAAACAATTGACTTCTCAGAAGGATGAAATGTGATAAGTAGATCAGCACGGAGTATGAAGCTGAACAAATGTCTATTTCTAACCTCTGATATAAAGGGGTTACATTAATGTTATCAATATAGGGAGTCTCATAACCAACTAAGGATTTCCAAAGCATGAATTGTGGCAACGACACCTCTTCACAAAGCTTTAACTATACTGCCGTTGACAATAACTTTACTCACCATTCGAGATTTAAAAATATTTTTTTCTATATGAAGTCTTAAACTACCTATCGATAGGAATCAATAGCTGTTATCCTGCATGTTTACTTTTACTCAACTGTGGGGGTAAAGACTGGAAAAGAATATAGAATATTGAACAGACCCTACGGAATCATAAGAAAAGAGCATATCCTTTTTATTTACTGAGAATACTCCAAATGCTTATGTATTACATGGTCATGGGTATAAAAATATTATTATTATTTGAGAAACATTTATAAGGTAGCATGGGGTCATAACAGGTACTTTTGCTAAGTACAATTTTAAAAGCCTTATAGTTACGAATCATGTCTAGAGTAAATAAAACACTTCCGTCAATTTCAAAATGTTTTGCTTTGCTCCGTTTTTTTTAAAGAATTTCTGATTTCTTACACACTACACAGCGTTTGACATCACAACTAACACAGAAATTTTCGATTCTCCCCTCGGAAATATGACCACCACCACCCCCTCCCAAATAGATTCCACGGAATACTGCGGAAATGTTTTTTATAATCAGTTTTAAAGCACATACGATAAAAGTACTAATTACTGACAATTTTAAAAGAGCATATTTTATTTTTCATATCACTTGCAGGGGGAAGCATCATCTCCAATATTGTGTCTCACTTCCGAATACTGTTTATTCCGAGGTTCGCAACGTTTCCGAGGGTAATATAGTCATAATGCATGTTTAAATGTTTTAATATTTCAAATATGTCATAGGACATTTCCAATGGAAATTCTATTGATTCTCGAATTTGAGACTGAATAACTGTTTGGTACTTCTCCGATGAAATCGATCTTTATGACGTAGTAATTAGGCAATTCATTATGCCACAATCAACAAATTATAACATCAGATTGGCTAAATTTGTGGTAAATTATGTCAATTAACCAAAATTAGTTTACTAGCCTACTATAGGTAATGGTAGATTTTAATTCTATAATTAAACTATTGATTCGCGTTTGAATTAATGGATGCAGGGTTCGTTAGACAAAAGTACTCCCATAGTTTTCCTGTACATCTTGAATGATTAAGTGATGAATACATGTAGCAGTTCGGAGATTCACCGCAGGTTCTCATTCTGTTTCAGTTGAAAAAAATAGTTTAGGTTGGGATAGGTGGAAGAGTTACTTTGGAATATTTTTTTCAATGTTGAAAACTACAGCCATCTTCATAACGCTATGCGTTCAATAATGTGTGCTTATTGCTCCCGATGTGTAGTTTTACATGTATGTGGTATAGTAGTTAAGGCTTCGTTATGACGACTTGCAACGTAAATAACAGCGACTACAGACTCAGTCCGTATCAAAAACTGTTTTGTAAGCCATATTTTATAAAACAATCCATGATATAGATTAGATCTGAGTTGCTCATAATGCAATAGATAACCAAGCCTTTGACTTCGAACAAAGACATGGTTCGATTTTGATATTGATCAAGTTTATCATAATTATCTTTTTTTTTTTTCTTTATTTTTCAAAAGTAAGACGCGAACGTTATGTGAAGGAAACAATTGACTTCTCAGAAGCATGAAATGTGATAAGTAGATCAGCACGGAGTATGAAGCTGAACAAATATCTATTTCTAACCTCTGATATAAAGGGGTTACATTAATGTTATCAATATAGGGAGTCTCATAACCAACTAATAATTTTTAAAGCTATTTCTAAGAATTTATTAAGAGAATCTCTTTAATAAGCATTTTTTCTTATTTATTTGGTAATATCCTGTATATCACCTACATATAACATTTGAATTATTTTAAAATGAAAATAATTTTTTCAAGGGGTGAAACACTAAGTCATAGATGTTTCAGATTGTAAATTTTGTACTGTGTACAGGGATATGGTCATTATCCATATTTGTCATCTCATTCTTCAAATGTAAACATCATGTATCAGTTCAGTGATGCCTTTTATTGAACTACACAAAGATAGATAACTCTGAAATTTATTCTTGATTTTATGCATATTCTTCATATAGAAAACATTTAACATTTTAAATGGTGAGGTTTGGAGCATTTAAAGAACTGTGAAAAGGTGTCTTTTTTGGCAATTCAAACTTAAATGCTTTGAAAACTGCCAGTGTAGCTTGTTTACTACCTTTTAAGAACAGCAATGAAAACTTTCTTCGTCAAATCAGCACAGTTTTCGTAATTTCTTTATTTGTCATATGACTTATTATATGAAGTCTTTAACTGCCTATCGGGAAGAATCAATATGTTTACTTTTACTCGAATGTGATGTTAAAGTTTCATTACGATGACTGAAAAAGAAGCTAGTATATGGAGAGTTACGACAAGAATACATTCGTTTCATTCATTGACTAATAAGCTACGCCTTTTTAAAGAGCATATTTTATTCAGTTTCATATAAATTGTTATGGTAAATATTTATCGTCCTCAAAGGTATAACAAGTTATGTTACTCCATAATACTAATGAAACATGAAAACAACGAGTCAGTTTATTATGGCATATTCAACAAATTACAACATCAAATGGGCTAAATTTGTAGTAAATTATGTCATTAAACCAACATTTGTCGACTGGGTGGATATGTGTTTTAAATGGTACATTTTAGTTTCGTCATCCGACTTTCGATTTGCGTTGTATTTACTGGATAAGGGATTCGTCAGACGAAATTATTGTCACAATTTTTCTGTACATCTTGAATGATTCAAATAAAGAACGGATGCTGATATGCATAATGACATAAAGAGTAGATAATCACATTTTTCACTGCTGAGGTCTGTTTAATTTCACATGAAATGAAAACCTTGGTGCTGCTGCACATTTCAAAGTGAAACAGCTTACTTTTGCATGTACTTAAGTGTACAGATATAGTTGTATGTGCATACAAAATAGTACAGTACTATTATCTTTTATCGAGTTTTGGTTTGGGAATTGGGGAAAGAGGTACTTCGGGTGCATATGATTTGGTTTGAAATTTTTCTACAAGAAGTTGATACACGTATCATCAATGAAAAATATGTCAGTGTTATAGTACCATATGTGCATTTTAACAAACAGTGTTGCGTTATTAATGCTCCAAGCGAGCCAGCCAAGAACAGATACATACCCATTAATTCAAAAATATGATTTAAGTGCGAAGAAATGATTACTTGTCTATAGGAAGTCGGTGCATAAACTTTATGGAACAGTCAACTGGTAGCGATATCAGCTTTGGGGTGGAATTAACTTGATGAAATATTAATTATACGAAAAATATTCGATTTACCCATATGCGCATAACAACAATCACTATATGGTCAGCGATGCTTGGGCCGAAAAAAAGAAATCTAAATAATGAATATTTGAAGAGCAGAATTCGAGAACATTTGAAAGCGCCGCATGAGCTAAATACTCATTTTGTTCAGATGAAAGTAATTCATAACTGTGACCATCGTCGGAAACACACGGCATCTTCTCCGTTCTACTACGTAAGATAATGGTAGGGCAATAGGCTGTGGGTTTCCGACGATGCTGTGTGACTAGACTGATATACATTTACATGTCTTAGCACATGCACTAAGTCTTCTATAATGCAGGTTATTTCAAATCTGTAAGAGAACATGTAGAAAAAAAATATTCACGTGTCATAGATTAGAGTTATCCTTCTTTATGCGAATGGTTATTATCTATTTCGTTCAATACAGTGCAGGCAAAATGAATTGATACATGTATGTACGATGTGTGTCATAAGATATGACAAATGTTTTCTCCACTCTAGTGTATATTTAAAAATCTAATATGGCAAGAAAACATCCGAAATGATGATGAAATCATTAATCACCGAGGATATCATAATTCTTTCCCCTACTTTCAAAGTTTTTCGGCCCTAGGCTTGAAATATATTTCAAACTGTTTCAGCCTGGGACATCACTGATCTGATGATATATTAATTTTTTAAACGCGCGTATGGTGTACTGCTACATTTTTACAATAGAACAAATATTTCAATATTGATAATTAAACTTACATATATATACACATATATATTGAATTCGTACGATAATCCAAATTTCGTGAGATAACTTGCACCAGGGACGTATAAATAAAAATATATACGTCCCTGCTTGCATCTAAAATATTTCTGACACACCAATCCTTAATTCTGATTAAAAGTCCAATTTTGTGTTATATGTTGCAAAAAGCTGTGATATAAAACCGCACCCCTACTAGTCTTCTTAATGAAGTAAAGATTAAAGTGTGCTAGATGGAATTATTACATGCGCGGACATAAATTTTTTTTCCAAAAGGGGAGGGAGGGTCCAACCTAATGTCGAGGGGGGGGGGTGGTCAAGTCTGTTATTTTGCGAAATTATCACGTACAAATTGAAGAATATCAGCAGTTGTGGCACATTCCATTTGAGAGTGGGAGAGCCTGATACCGGTACCTCCTCTGGATCCGCGCATGCAAAAAAGAGCAACAACTTTCGTGAAAAAAGACCAATCAAATGACTGGACTGAACTCTGCGTTCGGCAGTGTCGTTTCCAGAATTAATGGCGTCAAGTGAAGGTGGGATTGTTTTAGCCTAGGGAGCATTGGTTATCGGTTTTTGTCCGTCTGCATCTTTTTTTATTATTTGATTATAACGATTATGGGAGTCTGACTTTTGAAATAAATAGTAGCACTATGTGGCCTCAGTGTCGATTGGTATTATTACACTATGACTGAAATGGTCAAGGAAAACTAATGGTTTCTTCTTTTTACATCATCATGGTATACATCGATTTCATTACATTTTGACTTCTGTTTGACGTTTTAAGACAATGTTTGTGTTTGTTTTGATTTAGCTGTCATTTTTAAGAAATGGAAGGTCCATTTTAATTGAAAGTCAATTTTATGCTATTACTTACTTTCATTCGTCAAGATGATGCTTTCGCTCAATCGAGAATATTAAGAAATACAACAATGTGGTAAATAAATCAATAAATTCACAATTATTAAAGTTGTTGACTACCAGCTGCCAGAGGAGATGTTCCATGTCCATATCACTGAAATAGAAATTAATAGAGAGTTCTCTTTATTGGAAAATATCTTTCATATTTGGACGTTTAGCTACCCATAATTCTATGTACATGTACATTTACATGTATCTAGGGGAGAAAAAAAGTATTCAACTCTGATACCAGAGAACAGTAATATGAACATAAAAAAAATCGTAATTCTGTGCTCAAGACGAACATGTTTCTGAAAATGACAGTAGAACACTCGGAACGATCAAAAGGGCTGAAATAGATTATCTCTGTACAACTCATTGCATAAACACCAAGAGCAATTTATTTCAAATTAAGATCCTGTGTAAATGAGAAGATAATTCTCAATCCTTACGTCTGCCCCTTTTTTTCAATAATCCCCTATGCTAGCCTTGGACTTCTTCCGTATTCTTGAACCTTTGCATATTGCATATCGAGACGGACTGGAATTGGCGTCTTGATTTACTTTCCAATGGAAAATTAATGCGCGATCTGCGGGGACCTGCTACAGCAGTGCTATCAGAAGTCTTGATTGATTACATCTTTTAACTGTTTTCATCACAAATGAGAAAGTCATGTATTGTGTAAACGAATGTACCACTTTTAAGGGCTCTCTTCAGTACCCAATCATTATGAATATGCAAGTTGAATATTAATCAAAGATTCCCATTTCAAGAGAAAGACACTACCTTTTTTCTGATGATTATCAACGTTGATGCTTACATTGTATTAGCCGACGAATGGGTTAGTGCAGTGGTTGGCGTGCTCGATTCTAACCTCTGATGTTTAGATAGGGATCGAATCCAAGATTCGGAGAAGGTCTTACATGTATATGGGAATGCAAGGTAGTAGCTGTCAGCAACATTTGTACTTGTACATAACTGTATTGTAAAATGTTGCATTAATATTCTTGCGACATGCGGAATTATAGAAGAAAGTTTTTTTGTTCTAGTGATGGGATTGTTCTGACTCTGTGGAGATTTGTATACCGGGTATACGTAGTTCTTCGTGTACCTATGATTTGGCGAGATTGTTCTTTTTTGTCTCTGTCTGTTTGTCCGTATCATGTGTGTTTTTTTTGTCTCTGTCTGTTTGTCCGTATCATGTGTTTTTCTCGCTCTAATCATTGCAACGTCATCGTGTTTGGGTTCTACCTTGTATCATTTTTGTTCAATATTTCTAACTCCTTACAGAATAGAGCCTATTGTCGCTTTTACTCATATGATGCATTTCTACAGCATTCTCCAAGTCTCCAAGTATTAATATTCGATAGTTTGCGGTATGATTTCAAGACAAGAATGAATTGCAATATTTCCTGACGGAAACCTAAAAAGCATGTAGGCAGGTTAGATTAGTGTCTTTGACCTTTACACCTTCTTATTGCTTCGAAAGTGCATTAATGCTAGCGAAAATGACAAATCGTCATCCCCCTCTGACCTTTTATTCATCAACCTATAGGTTTGTGTAACTCGTTTTGATTGCTGTTTACTTAATGCACATATCGTGTGCCGTATATTGCGAGTTCTCTTCGATAATAAAACGATTTAGGAGTCGCCTTTTGTCGGATGAGGAAGGCACGTCGCCTATGTTTTATCAGGCCCTTGATACCCATTTGGAAAGTGATGGATTTTCAAATTCAATGTGTGGATTTTACTGACGAACTGCAGATTAACTGTCGAAGACCGATCCATCAAGCATGCACTAATCATCAGGCTGAATAAACCAAAACCATTCATTACAACTTCGTTTTAAGCTTAAGCAGTTTTCTACGTAGCGTTGGACTTGGAAATGCCTTTATCTTTTCTTCACAGGCTGTGCAAACATCTACAATGTACTAGTGCTTTCCGAGCACCTTATTCATATAAAGAAAATCAAAAGTGTCCTGGGCAGCTCTTGACAAAAATTGAACAGTCCACAGAGAGAAGTGTTTCGCTATCGATATCTCTAAGGAAAGACGATCCACGCCACTCTATAATGAAACTATTTCCCTCCGAGGCTTTTCTACCAGAGGTATTGGCTAGATTCTTGAAATTGACTCTGACAGTATCACGAAATTTTATTTCTCAGAAGAAAGGTAGAAATACTCTTATTATCAGATGTTATTTTATATCTATCGTGCGTGTACAATCCTCGTGGATGTTCGTATCACAAGCCATTATAGATTTTTATGCTTTACAATAAATGGCTGAAGTCAAAGATTAAAGGTCTGCAGGCAAACACCCTATAAAAATGTCCAAATAAATGTTATTGAGGACATTCAAAGTTATTATTTTCTTTGTTTCCTATATAAAATACATTAAAATGAGAAGTTTTATCAAATTAACCTATTTGCCAATATGATATAATGTTGTATCTAAATCATATAAAATAATCGGATGCAATTTTGCTAACAATTTTCCATGTACTCGACGAGATAACACGAATTCACGTGATTGTCAAGATTACGTAAGGCTATAAAATAATGTTCTATAAAGTTTAAAGATCCCATAATTTTACCTTGCTAAATTGTATCCATTCTAGTCATGTATACTCGGATACATCTAGTCATTCTAGTCATGTATACTCAGATACATCTAGTCATTCTAGTCATATATACTCAGATACATCTAGTCATTCTAGTCATGTATACTCGGATACATCTAGTCATTCTAGTCATGTATACTCAGATACTTCTATTCATTTTAGTCAAGTATACTCAGAAACATCTAGTCATTCTAGTCATGTATACTCAGATACATCTAGTCATTCTAGTCATGTATACTCGGATACATCTAGTCATTCTAGTCATGTATACTCAGATACATCTAGTCATTCTAGTCATGTATACTCAGATACATCTACTAGAGTCATTCTAGTCATGTATACTCAGATACATCTAGTCATTCTAGTCATGTATACTCGGATACATCTAGTCATTCTAGTCATGTATACTCGGATACATCTAGTCATTCTAGTCATGTATACTCGGATACATCTAGTCATTCTAGTCATGTATACTCGGATACATCTAGTCATTCTAGTCATGTATACTCGGATACATCTAGTCATTCTAGTCATGTATACTCGGATACATCTAGTACTTGTATACTCAGATACCCAGTACATATTTACTCAGATACCCAGCACATGTATACTCAGTACATGTATACTCAGATAACATCTCACACCAAAGAACTATATAATATTAAGAGAGACGAACTTTAGATTAAAGAAAAATGGATATATATTCATTGATAAATTTGTGCCTCATCTGCTCAATTTATCTATGATGCCTGAGGCCCTAATACAGGAAATCCGATTCCTGATTTGTTGAAAAGTGCTATTCTAAAAAAGACTTTAATTTAACACTATGTGTCAAGGAGTTAAATAAGTACAAAGCAATTCATGAGTGGGTTAATTCTTAGTCTTAGGATAATTTACGGTTGCTTCCAAGTACTAGATATTTTCAAGTCAGTACAGGAACACTGGAATAAGTCAAACGGTGTCTTCCACCAGCAGCGATAAACAAAGCCCCATCAGTACTATGTGCTCGAGTTAACAGTGTGAAGACACTTCTTGGTGCATATCATAATTCATGTCCGCTCCATCCACTTTGTAGATGATGACCTTTCAATTTTTTTTTTCAATTCAAGGACCTTCAAAAATCAAGTTAAATGTGAAGGTAAAGTTTAGGTCAAACGCAAAACATCAGGTTAAAAGGTAAAATCAGGGAATGAAAATCAAAAACTAAACCAAATAACAGTATCCAAATATCACAATCAATAATAGTTACATATTCTTGAAAAATATAATGCTGAAAAACCCCTTTAAAAGAAGTCATTGTCATTTTTTTTTTGTGGTTGATCGAGGTATCGACACCAAAAATAGTGGAGAAACTAATGCATCTTGCGCTAAGCGAATGATGCCGTTTTCTCTCATTTCTTGGTGTTGATACCTCGATCAACCGAAAAAGTACTACATTGATAACTTATCTTTTCATTTCGTCGCTTTTCAACATTTATTTGCAGCTTTGAAATCGTTTTGCTAATGACGTTGCTTATGACGTTGCTAAGAGCGTTCTTCCGGTTTCTGTTGATGCAGGTATCAACAAAATTTCTTGGCCAATCAGCCGATGACAATAACAATAGAAATTAATAACAATGGAAATTAAATGATTTTTGTATCATCAGAAATAATATGTAAGGGTAATACATGTATGTATGCTGTAAATGAAATCCACATCAGTACCATTTCCTTGGGAGTTATGCTCAGTGGTGAAGTGCTCTTAAAATTGGATTTATTTCCATGTCCAACAACTTAAGTAAGTAAATGATGATGCATATGAATGTATACAAGAAATATCGTAATACTATTATTAATTTTAAACGTCTTCAAATTCAATAGCATCATTTAAGAACAGATAAATTTGCAGCATGGACCAGACATGCATGTTTCGGGTACTCAACCCTCGTCAGTGATCCTCAATCTAAACAGGTAAGATGGCCAAAATGTGTGAAAGTCATTGTCCAAAAAATGTACCGAAAGACGTAGCAGAATGGGTGGGATATGATGCTACAAGACCCACGTTTTCGTAATTTCAAGAAATTTTGAAAACAGGAATTTTCGAATGCGTTGAAGAAACGATCAACCGAAGTTGATCAAACTTGGCTACATGTGCCCTCGGGGACTCCTGGTCCACCAGCAGCGACACTGACCAAGTGGTGCAAGTGTTAAACGTCTTCAAATTCAATGGCATCATTTGAGAACAGATAAATTTGCAGCATGAACCAGACATGCACGTTTCGGGTACTCAACCCCTTTGAAATATCATCAATAAATAGGGATAAGACTGGTTTGGAAGACAAGAGGACGAACTAACAAGCAGACAGACTGGACAAAATGTTATAAAAATCATCGCATTTGAAGCAACATTAGAACTAGAACTAGTGACCCATTGAAAACGAAAACAAAACAAAACGAAACGAAAATCAAGCTAATATTGACAAATTGTTTTTAAGTATTCAGGATAACTCATCATTATCTGTCGTATTATTGACTAATCTAGCAAATCTTAACAATTTCTGTGTCTTGTACAAATTACTCCAGCAATTTCTAAATGTAGTGAATGCAACCGTTCTTATCAGGCGGAATCATGAATGTTATTCTATTTAGCAAAGGCTCATGGAAGCCTGAGAGTCAGAGGAAATCTTGTCCAAAACAGTTTGTCAATTTCGGGGCTTAAAAGAAAGAATTACTTTGAATAAACATTGCTATGTCGCCAGAAAAAAGAAATGATGTCCATTGAGTGGTTTGCATACCGTTATGTATCGATCAGGATTAAGGAAAGAAAGCTTACCGTATTCTTTATTGGGAAGGAAATTAAGTTAAGGAAAGGTTTCGCCTCATTTCAGTCCTCTGATTATTGGAATGTTTGGTTATGTCGCCCACAATGGCGATCAAAGTACAACAAAAACAGTATACATATAAAGAAATGAAATACAAGGGAATCATAAAGTCCATCTTATTTGGATTTGTAACTTATCTGCGTTTTCATTAATAGACCCCAGTGGACTTCTTCCCGTTTTGATTTTCAAATTATGTTTGATACTTCTCTCTTCTCAAAGATGGTGAGATCTTTACATTTCTTCTCGCTATACTTTTACTGCAGTTAATTTCCTTTGTATGACCGGCGTTTGTTTTTTATTTCTTCTTGTATCTCGATATTTTATAGTGATATCTATGGTATTCCTTATAACGTTTAAAAAGGCATCTTTGTCTATGGTAGTGTCTGTGACCATATCTGCTCGACTGCATCTTAAGTGTTCCCTCTATTAACTGCAATAATGGATCACACAAGAAAAACACTTTCCTAATAAAATATGGACGTTGTGATTTTGGAGCCCGATTTTCTTGTTTCTTTTGTCCTCTGATTAATTCACATTTATTTTGACTTCTCTATCTTTCATGACATATGTGTTTATATGGTTACTTCTCAGTCTGTATCAATTAATGTTCCAATGGAAATGTTCTATATGATATGAAATATCACCTTGCATTCTCAAATCACCAGATTCCCTACAATACTGCAGTGGAAAACTCTAATTTACATCGGTATTATATGATATGAAATTCTCAAATCCACCAGATTCCCGACAATACTACAGTAGAAAACTCTAATTTACATCGGTTCTATATGATATGAAATATCACATTGCATTCTCAAATCCACCAGATTCCCGACAATACTGCAGTGGAAATTTAAACTCTAATTTACATCGGTTATATGTGATATGAAATATCACCTTGCATTCTCAAATCCACCAGATTCCCAACAATAATACAGTGGAAAACTCTTTTTATGCCCCCCTTCGAAGAAGAGGGGACATATAGGTTTGCCGCTGTCGGTCGGTCTGTCGGTCTGTCGGTATGTCGGTCTGTCGGTCTGTCGGTCTGTCGGTCGGTCCGCGACATCAGTTTCCGTTCAATATCTCTGGAATGGATTCACATATTGAAATGAAATTTTGTATACAGACACATCAAACAAAAATCTAGGTCAAGTTCATATTTGGGTCCGATCGAAAAAATTTTGACAGAGTTATGCCCCTTGCATTTCGAAAAATACCAAAATTTCAGGGTTTCCGTTCAATATCTCTTGAATGGAGTTACATATTGAAATGAAATTTTGTTTTCAGACACATCAAACAAAAATCTAGGTCAAGTTCATATTTGGGTCCGATCAAAAAAATTTTGACAGAGTTATGCCCCTTGCATTTCGAAAAATACCAAAATTTCAGGGTTTCCGTTCAATATCTCTTGAATGGAGTTACATATTGAAATGAAATATTGTATACAGACACATCAAACAAAAATCTAGGTCAAGTTCATATTTGGGTCCGATCAAAAAAATTTTGACAGAGTTATGCCCCTTGCATTTCGAAAAATACCAAAATTTCAGGGTTTCCGTTCAATATCTGTGGAATGGATTCACATATTGAAATGAAATTTTGTATACAGACACATCAAACAAAAATCTAGGTCAAGTTTATATTTGGGTCCGATCAAAAAAATTTTGACAGAGTTATGCCCCTTGCATTTCGAAAAATACAAAAATTTCAGGGTTTCCGTTCAATATCTCTTGAATGGAATTACATATTGAAATGAAATTTTGTATACAGACACATCAAACAAAATTCTAGGTCAAGTTCATATTTGGGTCCGATCAAAAAAATTTTGACAGATTTATGCCCCTTGCATTTCGAAAAATACCAAAATTTCAGGGTTTCCGTTCAATATCTCTTGAATGGAGTTACATATTGAAATGAAATTTTGTATACAGACACATCAAACAAAAATCTAGGTCAAGTTCATATTTGGGTCCGATCAAAAAAATTTTGACAGAGTTATGCCCCTTGCATTTCGAAAAATACCAAAATTTCAGGGTTTCCGTTCAATATCTCTTGAATGGAGTTACATATTGAAATGAAATTTTGTATACAGTCACATCAAACAAAAATCTAGGTCAAGTTCATATTTGGGTCCGATCAAAAAAATTTTGACAGAGTTATGCCCCTTGCATTTCGAAAAATACCAAAATTTCAGGGTTTCCGTTCAATATCTCTTGAGTGGAGTTACATATTGAAATGAAATTTTGTATACAGACACATCAAATGAAAATCTAGGTCAAGTGTATATTTGGGTCCGATCAACAAAATTTTGACAGAGTTATGCCCCTTGCACTTAGAAAAAAAACCAAAATTTCAGGGTTTCCATTAAATATCTCTTGAGCGGAGTTACATATTGAAATGAAAATTTCTATACGGATACATCAAATGACAATCTAGGTCAAGTTCTTATTTGGGTCCAATCAACAAAATTTTGACAGAGTAATGCCCCTTGCACTTCGAAAAATACTAAAATTTCAGGGTTTCCGTTCAATATCTCTTGAGTGGAGTTACATATAGAAAAGAAATTTTGTATACAGACACATCATATGAAAATCTAGGTCAAGTTCATATTTAGGTCAGATCAAAAAAATTTGGACAGAGTTATGACCCTTGCACTGTGAAAAATACCAAAACTTCAGGGTTTCTGTTCAATATCTCTTGAGTGGAGTTACATATTAAAATGAAATTTTGTATACAGACACATCAAATGAAAATCTCCTAGGTCAAGTTCATATTTAGGTCCGATGAACAAAATTTTTACAGAGTTATGCCCCTTGCACTTCGAAAAATACCAAAATTTCAGGGTTTACGTTCAATATCTCTTGAGTGGAGTTACATATTGAAATGAAATTTTGTTTTCAGACGCATCAAATAAAAATCTAGGTCAAGTTCATATTTTGGTTCAATCAAAAATTTTTATGCCCCCTTTGAAGAAGAGGGGACATATTGCTTTGCCGCTGTCTTACTTTCTGTCTATAGGTCCGTCAGTCGGACCACGACAACAGTTTCTGTTCAATACCTCTGGAGTGGATTCACATATTGAAATGAAATTTTGTGTACAGACACATCAAATGAAAATCAAGTATAAAGTTGTGACGGACTTTAATCACAGAAGGGGTAGGGGGGCATTAATGTTTTACAAACATGACTTTTAACTTGTTTACATCGGTTCTATATGATATGAAATATCAACTTGCATTTTCAAATCCACCAGATTCCCCACAATACTGCAGTGGAAAACTCTAATTTACATCGGTTCTTTATGATATGAAATATCAACTTGCATTCTCAAATCCACCAGATTCCCGACAATACTGCAGTGGAAAACTCTAATTTACATCGGTTCTCTATGATATGAAATATCAACTTACATTCTCAAATCCACCAGATTCCCGTCAAAAATACAGTGGAAAACTCTTAATTTACATCGGTTCTATATGATATCAAATATCAACTTACATTCTCAAATCCACCAGATTCCCGACAATAATACAGTGGAAAACTCTAATTTACATCGCTTCTTTATGATATGACATATCAACTTGCATTCTCAAATCCACCAGATTCCCGACAACACTGCAGTGGAAAACTCTTATTTACATCGAAAGGCACATAAAATCACAAATCTGATAATTCTTATCAATAAAGCATTCAAATCCAGATTGAATACTTTATTTAGATAAACAAAGAACAAGCCAACAAACAATTTGAATGTTATAGTAAGTGGTCCCACCTTTAGCTTGCTAGGGTCCGTCGATGCTCAATTTTGTGCTCTATTGTGAATGTTGTTGAGATTATCGTCAGGATCTTTCTTAACTCATTTCTATTAAGTGATCAAATAACCATCTAAGAGGGTAAAATGCCATCGCCAGTGTTTAGGTAACATCATTTGCTTCCTTTTGACAGAAATTGTTACATGTAGTTCCGGACATTTTCAAATGGAACTATGTCGAAATTTTAAGGAGTAATTGATGTTTCTACATAAAAGAAATCAAACAATGGCAATATCTGTAGTGTGTCTTTATCTTTTGTCTTTGTTGCTTATGAGGGAGACATTTTCATCTTTTGTCTCCTTATATAAGAGTTTAAACAACATCACTAATGTCAAGAAATGGGAACAATCATTCGCTCAAAGTAAATCAGCATATTTTACTATTCATAAGAATATGAAAAATACAGATAGTAGCCCTTAACGTTTTCCCTTCAATAAATGAATGGGTTTTTTTAAAGTCATATATGCATTATATATAATATATGTTTTTCTTAACAGCATTGCTGATGAATTCTTTTTTCTTTTTCATATTTGAATGGAACGTTTAGGTGAGTAAATAATTTCTTTATTTCTATCAATTTTATTCATCTAAATAGTATCACACCACTGATACAATTACACATAAAGAGACTAATTATAATCCAAATGAGTATCAGCGTAATGCAGTGGACCTTGTGGCGATCGTCTTTGGAGTTGTAAAGCAGTGTCACACATTATGCTGAGAGAACTTCAATATATCAAACTATGCTGGATGGTAAGAATGATTTAACTAAAAAAAATCACCATGACGGAAGTTACTTGTAGATAGGTTATGTGTACAAATAAAAGTGTATGCATAAGTCATATAAGGGAGTAGGACAATGTGCCAAAGAAGTGTAAGCATCACCTGCTAGATTGCTACACCATATACTTCCTGGAGATCGGTTAAAAAAAAGTAAAATCCGATAACTCCACAATCTTTGAAAACCTTATATTTGAAACAGAAAATCAATGTGCTTCAAGTGAGCAATTTTCTCGAAAAAAAAAATACATGTACTTACATGTATGTGTCCAATAATTTACACCTTACCTGATTGTCACTGAATGGGGTACTCTTTTTATGTACGAAGAAAGAGTGAAACAAATGTTGCTGATATTAAGTCTGAAGACGAAACATTTCTTCATTAACTTCTTATTAAGGGATTTCCGGAGTGGGAAAAGGATACGAGGAAAAGGTAGGTAAAGTAAAAAAAAAATGAAAACAAAGAAACAAAAAGACAAATACATATATATAGTATAAGGTTTCCTATACATGTTTCCCGATGCCGCATACAGAAAGGTGAATGTTGATTCAGAATATTTTTTGGCTTTCTAACCAACAGGCATAGTCATTTCCCCGGAGGTTTTAAAGCTATATGCTCATTCCATACAGCTAATCGGAGAAAAATTAAATTGTTGTCATCCGGGCCGTCTAACGAGAAAACGCGGTCAATAATTACTAATGATGTATATTAAATTTAGCAAAGCAATTTTACATTGATGAGGAGTATTGTTTGCCGATATCTTCTAGACCATGATACCTCGTGTTCTCTCCATATTGGTATAGGCTGAGATTTATCTCAAATGTGCTGAGAAATTATTCAAGAAATAGGGAATGTGTTTCTCATTATTTATTTTAATTTTGTTTGCGGTTTAAGAAAATTTTCTCAGATTGCGTTAGCTTTCATTTCGTATTGAAATCTGGAACGGATAAAGTATATCAAAGTGCAAATTAAATTCGATTTATATCGTTATATGAAATTTTCTTTGGCATGCTACTTGAAAAAAAAAATCATGGGAGTCATTTTTAAAAAGGGAGAGAGGCCCTCTTGTGTATGTATTTGTTTAACTTGCTCCTAATACTTCGTCATTTTTCTTCAGTGAATATTTGTGAAACTTATTTTTTCATACAGTTTGTTCTCCGTCTTTATAACAATTCTCCTTATGATTTTTTCTATTTTTCAAGAATGCATGACTGTACATTATGATATAACTCCATTTGAAAATGTTGATTCCGATGTAAAAGAAAAATACAATCTTTGACTGCAAAATAAAGGAATATATAACATAAAAAGTTAATAATCATATAAAACACTATGCAGATTTATTTACATGTTAAACGTCTTCAAATTTAATAGCATCATTTAAGAAAAGATAAATTGGCAGCATGGACCAGATGTGTACTGTGTGACAGTATGTGTACTGTTTGACAGTATATGTGTCTAGTTTGTGACAGTATGTGTACTGTGTGGCAGTATGTATACTTTGTCACAATATGTGTATGTGTACTGTGTGACAGTATGTGAACGTGAACTGTGTGACAGTATGTGAACTGTGTGACAGTATTTAACCTCAATTTTGACAGAGTTGATTACACACTTGTCTTTACATTTCTAACACATAAGTGCATATTGTCCGTAGGCATCGTTCAAACATCTAATTTTCCCAACAAGATTTCATTTGTAATTTGTCTTTTTTCTGCTCCTTGATGTTCTCAAGCTGGCGTTGATTATCACTAAAATGATTCCTTGGGGAAGCTACGTCCAACAGAATCTAACACCGATCTCAAAGCTTTGACACTCTACATTTGATTGTCAAAGATTCTGTCACGGAATTGGCACTATGGCGTTCTCTGGCTTCTGTACCGAAGTATTGCAATGTGAACTCTTCTTTTCTGTAAAATAAGATTTCAATAGGAATGATCTTGACCTAAGAAAAATAAGTAGTTCATCAATTATTATCAGAAATGGAGGAGTCAGTTCATATTTCAGGATTTTCTTTGAACAATTCAGATTTGCAAAATTCATATGTAAAAAAATCATAACTGGATGGATAGAAAAATATTAAGAAAGCCATACTTATTTAAGATTGATTCTCATCAGGATATTTGAATATTTAATTTTAAAGTTTTATGTATACACGGCTTCATTAATGATATATATGTACATGTATTACTTTCCTTTCCTTCTGTACGAATTAACTGTATAAATGAGATTGAAAAAAAGATCCTGACCACAATCTCAGTAGCACTCACAATAGAGTACCAAATTGAGCATCGACGGACCCCTAGCAAGCTAGAGGTGGGACCAGGTGTCCGAGAGGAGTGAGCATCCCCTGTTTGGCTAGCCGTACCCGCCGTTGATGTTCATGCAACAATGTTGGCGTTTCAGGGATGTGAGGATTAAGTACCGACTTCATTGTTCAATGTGTTTGTCTTGTTTCTTTGTTGGTACACTTTATGTGGTGGTTTTCCTTAGTTTCGTTGTCCCCGCTGTTGTTTTTGTTGAACTGATTGTTTTGTCTGTTTGTTGCAAAGTTGCGGCGAAGTCTTCAAAAAGACAGCATCATTTATCAAGACATGTCTTTACAGAATGAACGTTATTGTAATAGAACCCTCAGTGATTCTATAGCAAAACAATGACAATCGAAATTTATTTCTCAGAAACGACGCTTTACGCGGTCCATAGTTCAATCAGAATCGTTCACCTCTTATGCTTTTAAGCCAACAGAGCAAGGGAATTGTTTAATAATTTCGTTGCAAAGACCTCTATTTTTCTTCTGTTAAGGCAGCAACGACTCCGACTATACTGTCAGTATTATCCATGTAATGCCTCTTCTAAACTGATATTTTGTCTCCAGTCATATTTTCTCAGTAATGAGTTTGTAAATTGTTCCTTTGTCTGTCTGTCTGTCTGTCTGTCTGTCTGTCTGTCTACTTCACTACTTATAATCGTCGTGACGGCATGTTCCTTCTTGTTTTGATCGCTAAAGTTCTGCTGAAATCAAGCGAGAGCTTGGATCATAAGAAACAGAAAACGTTTAGGTCGATAAACGCGGAGTTTTCTAATGAATTAATTGACTCATTAAAACTCTGAGTAGCTAAGTTTCTTTAATCTTATCAAAGGATTAAGGAATATTTTAAAACTGCATTAGCTCAAACATTTCTCAAGGACTGGCCGGTTCTCTACGACTTTGATTAAATTTCTAAATTCTAATGTCTATCCCTAAACTTTAATGTTAGAATTCAGTGATACATGATAGTTGTGACGTTACAAGATACACTTTAAAATGGAATATTCAAACCTTCACCGTTTCTTTTAAACTGTCGTTTTTAAACTGAACATTTCAAGAAACATTGCGACACCCCCTAGCAAGTAATCACAATATTCAGAGCATAAAATATTCAACATATTCCTCGGCATGTTTATGATTCAAACAAATGTCTAGAGGTTTCTGGCACATTATACAAGAGAAATGTAATTAGCTAAAACATAATCATCACACTTCTTATTTCCTTACAATGAGTTTGTTTTGCCTTTGATGGTGATAACGTATCACTAACCTAATGTGTGAACACACCAATATCTTTGAGTTACGACATCGCAAATTAGGTTTCAGATACTTATATAACCACTGTTCAAAGGACGTCTTCCTTACTTGGTGTAAATGTATTCTTAATGGCGTCTCACCAAGACAACGAAAGGAACGGCTGGTGTCTGCAATAGGGAAAAATTTTAAATTTGTCTAGGATACCTTCCCCTCAGACCCTCTTACATGTGTCTAATATGAATTTTATTTACTGACAATAATATTGTAGAATTATTTTATTTCTCTGTTTAAAAGCGACTGAAATATTTGCTTAGAAATAAAGTACATGTAATACTTTTAGAGTTTTGAGTAAAAATAAAGAATTTCTATTGATAAAATTCAAATATTCTTAATTCGCATCACTTATATCACTTATAAGAAAAACAATTTCTTGCTCCAACTTGCAACAAATGAAATAATTTTGCTCTGGTCTGGGGCGAAAAAAAGGCTTGCTTGGACAAAACAGCCAAGCGCCCCTCCCCGAATGGACGGTGCCTAATGATTTATATTTACAGGCATTCTCCATTGAGACTTTTAGCCAAAATCAGATTGAAATACGCACAACATTTCAAATATGAGAGACAACTAAAAGGCTTATCTTAAATCGAACCATGCAGGAAATATTGAAAGATTTTTATACTCATAAAAGTTAGCGGTGTCTCAGTTTTACCATATATAGAATGTCAAAAAAGGAGGGGAACTCCATAAACAGCAAAACTCCAAAACACCCGCTGCGAAAACACAGAATGAGACGCAAACGGTACAATGAACGCCAAATTACATAGAAACATCAAACATTAATGATTACACATAAACCAAAAAGACCAATGGGCAATCGGTGACGACTTAGGACGGCCATCCGCCTAGTCAGATACCGGTAGCATGAACCGTTTTTCAAATGTCTATTAGATGTCTTCTTGCTCAGACTGTTTTTTTTTCCTAATACAAGTGTCTGTATAATTAGGATGCAATATAAAGCACGGTAATTTGTTGTATGTAAAAGCCAGCGTTGTCGATTCTGCACGAAAATAAGGTTAAATGTTTGCAAATCCATACTTTGTTGTTTCATTGATGTATGTAAAGTGAACATTTCTACGAGTGATGGTTTTCTCTAGGAAATGAACAATTTCTACCAATATGAATACTGACAATGTTGACTCACCTAATGTATGAATGACATTAAAGTGTTGTTATGCCTTCTATCCTTCTGTAGTTAAAGATGTTTGTCGTGTACGTGCCCTCATATTGTTGTGATAGCTGTAATATGTAATGTTTAGGTTTTCAAAACATTTCTGTCTTCTTTTTTCGTTGGAATCAGGGACAATCAAATTATTTTATAAAACACTAGTCTGTTGTAGAGCTGGTGGACATAAACCACCAAGAATGATAGCAAAAACATGGAATCGATGTCGCCGATCTTCTTTAAGCGTCTTGGTTTACTTCCAATTGAACTATTTATCTGTGCAATTAATTTCAAAGTATTTCTTTTTGCTACCACAATTGTTATCGGAAGAAAAAAAAAGACAATATCATCATGGACATAACCAATAAAGTATCATGTTTTATCTCTTACTAATTTCATTTTTTTCTTTTTTCTTTTTTTATGTGATGAAAATACCATTTCCTATAGCGTAATCAATGAATACTGACAGGATAGGCCTATTAAATGGATATAATCATTAGACTCACAGTGATAGAAAAGATGTTAGAGCGTCTCCAATGGATTATAGAGACAACAAAGGACGCCTCTGAAGCCAAACGCACATCTTGTATATTGTTATATTCATTTTCCTTATCATTATTTTGTTATCTAAGGAACAACTCATTGAGAAAACGAATGGATGAGTGTTATCAAGTTACTTCAAGATTGAGATATCAAGCTATTCTATTTCTCTATTGATACAACTGAATTTACATTTCAGCTTCTTGTTGAATCGGTAGATGAATTTTTCACTCCTTCACAATCTATTGAATATGTTTTCGTATGGCTGATTCTTTGATTACTTTATCTGAATGGCTATTTCATGGCACATTGAATTGTAGAATTTTACCTATAATGAAGCTATTTGCCTGGTAAATCTTAATATAGGAATGTGCTCATTAGAATTAAATGAAATATTTATTGATAGAGTGTTTCTACAGGACTTGTGCTGTCTTGCTGTGCTTTGGTACACACTGAATGTGTCTCTTTGAAACCCTGTCAAAATGAAGATACATATCTAATTGATAGAAATGATTGATAGTTTGCCCACATCGTTCATTTTCTTTTCATTTTTGTTACAAACCAAATATGCTGAATATTCATTTCGATAAGATGGCCTATGATGCTAGCTAAATCACCCTAAAAGTAAAACCACTCCTTTACGAAGACATCTTTTCAATAGTCCCATTAAATGCATTCTATGTGCGCTTTATGCATTCCTTTTTGATCCCTTGGAACAAAAAACGCATGCTGAGGACTTCTATATTGAAAAAGAAAATCACCAAAGTACAGTAACGCTGTTTAAAAGAGATAGGAGAAAATGGCGTTGTTTACTTAATAAACGAAGAAAATGAGATTGTTTTTCTAGTTTACATGTTCTTTATCCGTAGGGTACGGGCATTGGCCGGTTAGAGTGGGCATTGTGATTAAATGTTTTCAGTATATGTACGAGGTCGGATTTTCCATCCGTAATTTGCATTGGAGAATGGCACCTCTCCCTTTTTTACTCCCCTTAGGATTTCCACTATTTCAAGATGACTCCCTCTCTCCTATATACTGGGATATTGACATTTCTTTCAACGCCAAAAGGACGCATCGATTAATACAATCAGTATCATTTTGGTATTTATTGAAGGTCAGGCTTTTCGAAAAGTATGACAAGGATGTATCTCTTGTCATATTTTTAATCTTTTACCTTTTAATAATATCAATGCTACATTTAGCTTACTTGGCCTTGGCAATAAAAGCCAAGAAGTGCCAAAACACTTGACACATTTCTTAGATAATAACCTTTCTACACCAGGAACAGAATACTAGTAATCAATGTGAGTAATGCAAACTATCTTTGACCATTCCCTATTTCAACCATTAAAACAAGATAAAAAATCAAAGTTTTCAACAAATACTACACTCGAAACCAAGTCGGGAGGTAAAAACATTCTTCAGAATTTTGATATACTTGATTATATTTAAGATGGCCGACACAAACAGGTCCTCGAAGATAATCGAAGTTAGTTTTTCCATCCCCTATTTGTAATTCTGGAGCCATAACGGAGTGATAATCGCCGGCAAATGATTAATTAAGACATTAGAGGTCCCAAAGTCGTTCATCAAGTGATCTCCTCGGGGAGACCCCATGGGTTTCCTTTATGGTCCATCTTCGCTGCTTGTATTGCCAAGTTTACTAATAGTTGAAAAATGAGGCTGGTTTCTTTTCAGAAGAATGATCTTTTTGACACCATCTGCCACAGACAGCTTAGTCTTCATTGCCCTGGTATTTCATAGAAGACGATGGTAGGTTACAGTGGGAAGGGAATGTCATTCCGATCACATCATTGGTCGCGCTCGGCTTTGCGCTCAGACTCTGGAGTAGATTTTCATTAACAGATATATTTCTTGACAAATTCCTTTAGCTTCTTCCTTGTTCCATTTCAGAACAAGTAGCTTTTAATCGGAAATGTATTGTCGACTTATTTCAAACCAGATTCAATATTTAAAGAAAAATGTTTAAGCATGGTGACATATTCTTCGTAAGAGACAAGCTAAGACGTGTTGTTTATCAATATGTAGATTTTTACTTTTTAAATTGATATTCCTATAATTTAGTGGCGTGTGACAATAATTGTATATCTGCATACTAGATGTTTCTTTTGTTTTACTCTCTCTTGTATTAAAGTATCCATCAAATTAGGTACCATATTTTCTCACACTTTGAAAAAGTCTTAATTTTGTCGGTCTTTATTTCATAGATTCAATACCAAGTATCTATACTTTATACTGTAGGCTTAAAAGCTTTGTGAAACTTAACGACTTCCTTCTTTGTACAGTTTTGTAGCAAGATTCTGCAATTTATGAGGTGGAGTAGGTGTATTTGGCTTATATAGTACTATTTAGTCTGAACTATTGAAGGGCCGTCTTCCTAAACTTGTCATGATATTGTCCAAGTCATTAATAATGAAAGATACCATCAAAGTAATGCTGTTTGATTTATTCATTTGGACGACTCTATATTGAATACAGCTATGTACTTTTTCCTAGAAGAAACTCGCATTTCTCTGACATACTGAAACCTCTTTGCTCTTTGTCAGTGATGGGTATACTTTCTTCTCTTCTATTAAGGTGTTCGTGTTGACATTTTGTGTGGACGTGATGTATAAGAGTACCATTTGCCGGCACTAATGATACACCTTACAAGGGTCATTTGTCGGATAAAAAGGCTTCCACAACTCTGTTGAGAAGTTGGTGTCTCATACAAATAAAGCTAGAACAAAAAGTCCAAATTTATTGTTCAATTCAGTTTCAATATGAAATAAATCTATATGATAAATTTTAGGAATAAGGAATTAGTAGAATAAAAACCAATTTGCAGATTGCTTTAATTATTTTTCCAGCTGTACAAAATAATCTTATAAACTTGTTGTGTGATGAACATTCCATTTTTCAAAATTATGTAAATGGATTTAATGTCTCATCCAAAATTAAACAAATATCCCATCCAGAGAATTGCAGGGTAGAGGTATATCTGTGCTTCATTAACAGAGGTAGGGGATACAGTATACAGATAGTTCGTCATAGTTCATTTTAAAAAAAATATATGCGGGTAAACTATTAATAAACTATGATACACTGAAGCATATGATCCCTCCTTTTGTCAAGTCAGATCCCGACAATTGATACAACGTTGCAATTATAGAACATAAAACGAAGGCCCATCGAGAGAAGAACGTTACGTTTTATTGACGCTGTTTGCCTTTGTGTTCCTTCTTATTGCTTATTAACGAAGAGTAGGATGGTGGAGAGAAAAGTCAGAGCAGTGTTTGAGGATATAAATCAAATATTTACTTGTCAAATACTATCTCCATGAGTAAAATAGGGAAAATGAGTACCTTGTCCTTAAGTAATTTTTTGTCAATCAGAAACCAAAAGCTCAAATGTTACACGTTTTCAAATTCAAAATCCTTTCATTTGCCGACAAGTTACATGTAAACTATTAATAATTCTCGCATATTTTTTTCTGTGTGTGAAACGGTCGCAAAACATGAAAATAAAATTGATTTGATTTTTCTCACTCTCATTTTGAAGACAATTACAAAAAGGAACAAATTTACAAAAAAAGGATATATTGAACGTTTAACGTCTTCAAATTCAATAGCATTATTTCAAAGGAGATAAATTTAAAGCATGGACCAGACATGGTCATGGAAATGAAAAATAGGTATTTTTTAATATAAAATTTATGTTTCGATAAGACGATGAAGTCGTCATTTCAATAGAGTTAGAGAAGTTTCAATTACTTTATATATTCAAAAAGGGAAAGAATTTTGTTCGTTTCTCCTAAACAAGATGTATTTTGTATGCAGCCGGTGTCTATGAGGAAACTACTCTCACTTCGGATAAATGACAAAGTTTAATATTGACAATTCAAGTGTAAAATAGGATCACCAGTTATTTTGCATTTGTATCTATTTAGGCGTAAGATTTTCCGCAAGGGAAGTATGTAACGCGACCGGCGCTAGAATTAATCCGACGGTATATCAAGGGTAGAAATTGTTGCCCGCCTTCTCACAGTAAGAATTAAAGGAAATATAATTGAAAGAAATCCTTTTTATCTAGATTTGATCAAACTTTATGGGAAGGAATGCCTAGACCTGCCTTCATTTTGAAATCTTGTTTTCCACCGCCTTTGAATTTTCGAATCGATCATTGCATTTTTATGCATTATGATTGAATGTTACTACGATGAAATATTAAATGATAGAAAAACAATCTTGAAAGAATCATGCATATGCCGGTATTTATTTCTATAAATTTTCGGGCAAAAGATCAGAATCCTGTTCATAAATCTGTTTTTGCAATACGAATATGAAATATTTTTAAAATAGTTTTCTAGTTACCCTATCAACTTGCCATGCGTTTTTTGTTTCTAAGATCGAATTCTAGTTTTCGTCTGTGCATGCACACCTGAAGCCTTCATAAAATGCTATTAGAGCAAATGATGGGAACGTGAGTAAAAAGCACACGAATATGTATCAACTAGCTTTTAATTTTAGAAGCAATTACAATAAGCTGCGCAAACATAAAAAATCAAAAATAGCATATATTTAATGGTGTATCATCTGTCAAATTAGATGAGTAATATACATACAATTGATAGAGGAGTCAGGACTACTGTATGAAGATACTGTTTCAAGAGTTATCGTTAGTGAATGCAATTGTTGCTCTTTAAACTAATGACCCGTTTAAGATGATATGATATAGTACGTTAAGCTCGGATCTACATCTCCATTCCGTCTCTGCCGTAAGCGGCCCGAATCCATGGTACAAATATGTTCGATTCCTCAGCTGATTGTCACAGGCTCTGAAGCTGGCTGGATCTATGACTTTACTCGTTCATCATATATCGTTTAAAATCACCTAAACAGTGATATATCTGGATTTGTTTATTAGCTTCGACCACATACAGGTGTAAAAAGGGAGACAGATGGACCCTCAAACTCCAGGTATCATATTAAGGGAGGATCCATATCGTGAGGATTGATGCATAGAAAATCGTAAATAAGTACAATATCTTGAATAGACAGTCTTGGTTACTGTATATATACTTGCTAATTGAGAAATATATATCAGTGTCAACAGCAACAATCGTTAGATTGATCTATCCATAGTTTCTTATGCATGTTTGGAATATGATTTTCTACTTTCATGTTACTGCAATAGTTTCTGGACTTAGTCTTACATTTGTTCGTCAAAGTATCCATAGAACAAAAGACCACACGTTAAGTTCTTACTGATTTGGAAGGAGGACCATTATTGTCAGTGTTGAAGTATTATGTACTGACAAACATTACGTATAACTTCTGAAAATTGCTGTAAGAACAATAACTATCATCTTTGAAACTGGAACTTGGACCACCTGAGTGAAGATCTGCCACTGAAGACGGGAAGCAATTCTTGGTGTCATTTTCTAATTTATCAACCAGTTACTTTGAAGATACTTACACGGGAGTTTAATACTAGGAATTTATCTATAGGAGCAAAGAGGGAAGGCGAACAGTCAAGAGGTAACTATGATGTTTCTTTCACTTAATGTAAGAAAACATGTTACTAGTTTAAGTTATGTGGGCACGGAGCCATTAGTAAGTTCAGGCTCGAGAGTGTGTCTCAAATTGAAAAAAAAATAAAACAAACGAGTAAACGGAACTTTCACAGGAATTCTACTCAGAATTTTGTTCCGATAACATGAAACAATACCATGTAATTTAAGCCACTAATCGATTTTACTTCAGAAGAAAATTATTTTATGAGACAAAAGAATTCAGAATAGAATATTTATTATGATATAATTACAGATGAAATGCATTTAAACGAAAGATATTGCATCCAGCTTCCCTTGTTGAATAATTTTTTTCTTTCTCAAATTGATTTTCACATTTATTTTTCTTTAACTTGTAAGAATACTTACAAAAAGTATACGAGCCTCTAATTAAGGCTGTCACTTGACATTTTTCTCGTGTAAAATAACTTTTCAAATTGTATCTTTCTACGAAAAATTATGAAAATTTTCCCTTGCTGTCTAATTGAAATTTTAAGATTATTTTACACGATGATATCCTTAATTTCGATAGTTTTAAACTTGTTTGTAGTAAAAGTGCAGAAACTTACTTTTTTTATTTGTACAGTTTAAGGAAACAATAAGATTAGTAAAAAGTCAATACTCTACAATGGTCAATAAAAAGAAATTAATAGCATTATCAATCACTCTAATTCTCATTAATCTACCAACGACAATATTGAACAAGAAAACGATTACTATGGTAATAATTCTATCCATACAATTTGATACTGATAAATATCTGTTTGTAATCTCCGTGATTTGTTATGGAGACCGTGAAGTAACGTAGAGTTCAAAACCAAATTTCTTTACTTGATAACGTCTCTTTGTTACCAAGTTAAGGAATACTTGACTATTGCATTAGTTATTCCGATTGCTTAATACGAGTAAGAGATGTATTTCATTCTGAAAGATTTCCCTTGCTAATTCTGAGCATACAAATACCAGTGGTCCTCTGACAGCCAAATTATAATCAATTACGATACCAGAATCCCACAATCCATACGGACCCTATCGTAAGCTCTGTATGACATATGGTCTTATTGACCATTTGACTTGAAATGTCCATATAGTATCATTTATTGAATAAATTCTCATTTACATATTGCTAGAAATCGTACTTATATTGAAAACATATCGTAAAAATTGCCATATTTTGCCCCTGTAAAAACCATTGGGTAACGGATCTGAACTTAAAACTATGGTGAATATACATTACATTGAAGAAGATTGTTTCATAACAAACGATGAATATTTCGATTTCGGAAGAGAAAAAGAGGCTTTGAATTTCATCCTATCTTTCAACTATCCAACTTCATTCAAAAATAAGAGAAATCGGAATTATTCCAATCATTGAACGACATGTACAAATATCCGATGTATTATTGCCAAGGACGTTTTGCATTAAAGGATACGCATTCCTAATCAGATATCAATTCATTTCAACGATCATTTACTTATTCATAAATTGATTGATATAGAGAGATGCCTTAAGGATGCGATGTCTTTAATTCTATTCTATAAGGACAAATATCTACTAATTAAATCGCAGAGAATTCATTATGGTAATGAGACTCATCAATGTTTGATCACTTTTTCATCTTCAAAGACCTACCATCCATTCCAATCATAAGTTATAGATCGATATTCTAATTTTCTTGTTGAAATAAGTTTGCCATCAAAACTGCCTAATTTGACTTTTATTTGTTTCTGCAGGTCTGTTAGCTCTTGAGTATAGGAGGAACAAGGAGCAGTTACCTCCCTTAAGGAGCCAAATCTTTCGTGCTGTCAGCAATATTGTGTACGGGTTATGATACATCAAAGATACGGAGATATTCCTATAGGACGAAAATATAGGATTAATTCATCCTGTGAGCTGTAAAATTGTAATCCTACATACCTTAATGACCTTGCATGTGAATGAGATGGATCGCACCATGCCCTTCCAAGACATGGTATAGTCGGACGCCAGGCTGAAGACAAAACTGAAAAGAATTACAGAATTAATAACAAACAAAACGAATATTGGATTAATAACAGTTTTCTAATATTGGATTTAAACATGCAATTCCAGCTAATGTGTTAAACAATTTCCAAGTATTCGGAGAAAAAGTATGGATGAAATTATTTGACAACTTTTCATGATATAACTTGATTGGCAAGTATAAGCAGTAGCAGATATTATATCGCAAGAAGCTCTCTGTCTTCGGAGACGCATTGTATAAAGAATATTCACACCCAGAAGGTAAATTGTAACACTCTCGGAATAATGGTATAGCACGATGCCCAAGAGGTGACAACAAATTTGACTGCAACATAAATGATGTATCGCTACGTCGCTTTAGAGGAAGCGGTTCTGACCGCCATTCTTTTGTAATTTTTGCCTTCCAGACATTTGATATTGCGTGTTCGATTTGGAGGACTTACTGGAAATATTGTCGAATTCCCACCGCAGCGAAAGTTTTGTATTTTAATTGCTCTTTAGCCTGAAAACAACTGAGAAACAGGAGGATTTAATCGTCATAGATTTAATTGAAATGACAAGTCCAACGTCCCTTTGCAGTTATTGCAGCAAGAGAGCCTTCATTTTTAAACACTTTCTGGAATAATTGAAGGAAGCAATGTCCATAATTGCAAGGAAAGAACCATTTTGTCAACCTCTTAATGAAACACGTGGATAAAATAAGTACTCAAAAAGCGTCTGCAAGGCTTCATCTCTGGTTCTGAGAATTTGCTAAATACCCTGAGAATATGGGGTTGTCATGCGACCTGAATCGTCACGATGTAGAGCAGGATATGCCACGTGATCTTACGTTGTCATTCCAAAGAATCTTATATTTGATTGAAAGTCATTTGCTTTTCTATTAAGATTTTGTCGTCATTAATCGAACAATTAGCAGGCTTTGCAGACCATAATTTTCCTATGAAGCGCATAATTACACCAAACGGAACATAGAGGAAAAGAATAGGATAACGATAAAAACTATCTATGAAAATATTTCATACAGTCACTGTATGATGTGAAATAGGATATACGGTTAAAGAACTTTTTCAAGAGAAATTATTTGCCGTTTAGGTAAAAATAAGAAATACGATGTATTTCAGTTCCATAAAATCGTGCTCAGCAAATTTAAAATTAACACAAAGTTAATGAGAGAAAAGGAATATTTGAGTACGGACGAAACTACCTTTATTCCAATAATGGCTCCTCCGTATGACAAAAGGATTATGCCTTTTATTATTTTGATTTTATCCATATTTACTTTATTTGAATGTCAGGAGTTTAAAGGTGAGATCAAATTGGGTGTGCTTTTGCCTGAAAAGGGAAATCTTCCTTACGTTAAAATTAAAGCATTACCGGCAATTGAAATTGCGGTGAATTCAACAGACGTCCGCTCTTTACTTCCTGGATACAATCTGACCATCAATTACAGGGATTCTGCGTGTTCGGAAACCACTGGTCCGCTGTCAGCTGTAGATCTGTACTATAAAAATGAGGCCAATATATTCTTTGGTCCGGTTTGTCTTTTTGCAGTAGCCCCAGTGGCTAGATTTGGACAAGTATGGAACATACCTCTAATGACCCCTGGGGCAACAGCCCAAGGATTTGAAGACAAATCTGGGCGGTACCATTTGTTGACTAGAATGCAAACAACGTATCAGGATACTGCCAATTTCTTGTTGACTCTAATGAGGACATATAATTGGTCCACGATTGGAATCCTTTATCATGACAACTTTGACAAATCAAAAGGAAATACAGACGAATTTTACCTTCTTCAGCCTTTCTTTAACTTGATGACTACATATCTTAACGTACCGTGGTACAAACACTTTGATGAAAATGTTCCAAGTTCTTTCGACTTCGGGGAAATTTTGTCAGAAACAAAACGGCGAGCCAGAGGTGAGTTATTATAGAAGCATTTACTTATAAGATTTTGTTTTTTACATGAACGAAACATTGTTGAAGGGGTTCTGATAGATTTAAATAACTTCGACAAATCCCAGGAAATAATCAGACGTTGGTCTGATTTATACCTGAATCGTAGGCTACCCTCATGTTCCTATAAACTTTTAAAATAGTTTTAAATAATCAAAAACAAAATATCTTCTATATAATCTTTTATATACGTAGGCTATATCTGATCGAAACAATAGAGAATGTGTAGAAGTACTTTGATAAAAATGGTAATCATATTTCTTCGGCCATTGAATCAAAGACATTATTTTCCGTACCCTTGTCTTTTGTGTACGTTTGAAGTTAAGACTATATGATTTTCATACATTTGAACTGTCTTATAGCATGTATAGTCAGTATGATTTAGAGCAGGTGTAAAATGCCCCAAATTCCGAACAATTGTCTTCATAACATTGAAGTTTGCGCAAAGCGACTATGTGCAAGGGTGTTGCTCGAATCTTTGGCTCGACTTTTCAATACTCTCTTCGTCTCTTCTCTTCTCATCTCGAAAATCATTAGTTTCAAATATTCTAACTATTACATTTTCTTTAGAAATCCGCAAAATGTCACGCAGACTCTAAAATAAAGTTTATACACACACGCAACATCTGGACCTTAGCAATACACTAATTCATCTTAACGCTAAATCTATTACACAATGTTCCGCGAAACAATTTAGGATTTAGGGCAGGTCATAGTAATGTGCTCTAGTTCTATAATTTACATGTACTTAGAATTGAATAAGTTTTGATTTGAACATAATCTTAATTTTTGTAACAAAACCTTGCCTTTCAATTGATTTTATAAAGGCAATTCTACTAATAACAAGTATTAACAAGTGACAACGATCAAGTGTTCTGAATTGGCCTTATTTTGGACAAGAAAGGATATTGATTGGGTTTTTTGACATGGTCAGTGCTTTCAATATCCATTCGCAGAGTTGTTTTTGTATAACAATGACGTAGGTGTTCTGCATCATATATTTTGTAACGTTACCTTACACTTCGTCTTTCACATTTTTATACGCCCGTCATTTGACGGGTCGTATTATGGTATGGCGAAGTCCGTCCGTCTGTCCGTCTGTCTGTCAGTCCGTCTGTCCGTCCGCCTATGGAACGCAATAACTTGAATATGCGTCAAATTCACGAAATTCATACATTATGATTGGACTGTGGAGAGGAAGCCGCCTTTCGATTTTCAGGTTCATCCGATTTGTCGTTACAGAGTTATGGGACTTAGATTTTTAAAATACAGTGAAAATATACTAAAATAGTTAAAAATTATTTAAAAATCTATTTCTGGTCGAAAACTTTTGAAATGTTGTATACTTAAGGTAGAAAGGATGTTCTTTGACATATGTAACGGTTTTTTTATATTTTGGTGGGATAACCGAGATATTATGTGTAATCGGAGGGGGGGTTATATGCACATACATGTAAGGCTAAGGGCAAAATATAAGCGCATGGAGCGCAATAACTTAAATTTGATCAACGGATTTACATGATATTTGTACATTATTATCAGACTTTGAAGAAGAAGCCGCCTTTCGATTTTCAGGTTCATCCGACTTGTCGTTACGGAGTTATGGGACTTAGATATTTTAAATGCAATGAAAATATACTAAAATAGTTAAAAATTCTTTAAAAATCTATTTCTGGTCAAAATGTTCTGAAATTTTGTATACTTCAAGTAGAAAGGTTGTCCTTTAACATGTGAATCGGGTTTTTAATTTTTTTTGTCGCATAACCGAGATATTATGTGTAATGGGAGGGGGGGTATATGCACATACATGTTAAGCTAAGGGCCAAATAAAGACACATTGAACGCAATAACTTGAATATGCGTCAACGGATTTACATGAAATTTATGAATGAATGTGATCAGACTTAAAAGAAGAAGCCACCTTTTGATTTTCATGTTAATCCAATTTGTCCTTATGAGGTTATGGGACTTAGATATTTTGGTGTTGTGAAAAAATCCCAACGGGCGTATCTTGCTGCGTGAGCGTAGGCTTTATTCTTTCAGTGAGCATATTTTACACGACTTTGTATGTATACATGAACGCTCGTTCTGTTCTTCATAATACCCGAGATTTAGGGTTTTATCCATGCTTAACTCGAATCATTCGCCATGAATCTAGCAAATAATCATTCAAAGTCGCCGCTTGATGTCCATTTGGTCTCTCCTATTTATGTTTCCTTTGTTGGTTTTTTTAAGTTGTCTTTGCTGGGGTTTCCTCTTCTTTATAATCATTCAAAGTCACCTCTTGGTGTCCATTTGGTCTCTCCTGTTTATGTTTCCTTTGTGTTTTCTGGGGTTTCCTCTTTTTTATAATCATTCAAAGTCGCCTCTTGGTGTCCATTTGGTCTCTCCTGTTTATGTTTCCTTTGTTGTTTTTTTAAGTTGTCTTTGCTGGGGTTTCCTCTTTTTTATAATCATTAAAAGTCACCTCTTGGTGTCCATTTGGTCTCTCCTGTTTATGTTTCCTTTGTGTTTTCTGGGGTTTCCTCTTTTTTATAATCATTCAAAGTCGCCTCTTGGTGTCCATTTGGTCTCTCCTGTTTATGTTTCCTTTGTGTTTGCTGGGGTTTCCTCTTTTTTATAATCATTCAAAGTCACCTCTTGGTGTCCATTTGGTCTCTCCTGTTTATGTTTCCTTTGTGTTTTCTGGGGTTTCCTCTTTTTTATAATCATTCAAAGTCACCTCTTGGTGTCCATTTGGTCTCTCCTGTTTATGTTTCCTTTGTGTTTGCTGGGGTTTCCTCTTTGTTATAATCATTCAAAGTCGCCTCTTGGTGTCCATTTGGTCTCTCCTGTTTATGTTTCCTTTGTGTTTGCTGGGGTTTCCTCTTTGTTATAATCATTCAAAGTCGCCTCTTGGTGTCCATTTGGTCTCTCCTGTTTATATTTCCTTTGTGTTTACTGGGGTTTCCTCTTTTTTATAATCATTAAAAGTCACCTCTTGGTGTCCATTTGGTCTCTCCTGTTTATGTTTCCTTTGTGTTTGCTGGGGTTTCCTCTTTTTTATAATCATTCAAAGTCGCCTCTTGGTGTCCATTTGGTCTCTCCTGTTTATGTTTCCTTTGTGTTTCAAAGTTGTCTTTCCTGGGGTTTCCTCTTTTTTATAATCATTCAAAGTCGCCTCTTGGTGTCCATTCGGTCTCTCCTGTTTATGTTTCCTTTGTGTTTCAAAGTTGTCTTTGCTGGGGTTTCTTCTTTTTTATAATCATTCAAAGGCTCCTCTTGGTGTCCATTTGGTATCTCCGGTTTATGTTCCCTTTGTGTTTAAAAGTTGTGTTTACTGGGGTCTCCTTTTTTATTTGCTCCTCTTATTGAGAGTGTTTAAACCTTTGTCCCATTTTATCAGAGAGATTGTTTGATTGTTTTGTTTATTTGCAGTTTTGTGGTACTGTTTGTTTGGATACTTTGTTTCTTTACAGTTTTATAGCATTGGAAGTGTGACTTCCGTTGTGGTTTTGCAAGGAAGTCTTGTTGGAGATGTTTCCCGAGAATAAGCAAATGAATTTTAACCAAAAGGATTTTCTGAATTTTCTTTTCTTTTTTTCATAACGGGATAGTTCTCTCCAATCCCTTTTCTTTCATAGATAGGATTAGATTCTATATTATCTAGAGGTTAAGGCTTTCAATTCTATATTATCCGTGGCAGGATAGTGCTATTAGAGAACGGCATTTTAATAAATTCATATAGGTCGATGTCACTTTTATCTTTTCTCGATAAGTTTGATGGATTAATTTGTTCAAGTCGGCCGGATGGGATGAAAGAAGGATCTATATCCTACCGTAAATCGATAGTGTTTGCCTAATGCATTCAACTTCTTCTTTGCCTCTTTTGTGAGAAGCGCAGATACTTAATGTACACCCTGAATAAGTCTCTGTAGAGATGATAATATAGAAAACTATTTAGATGGTACGGCTTTTCTGAAAACCTTAATCATCTATATATAGTTCATCCTTTTAATAGGAAGATTTTTGAAAAATAAGGCTTTTGAAAAAGGTAAATGAATTTGTCGATGATATCTCCAAGCGCGGATTTAGAGAGAGGTCAGCAACCCCCGCCCGCACGAAATTTGCCAAATATGCTTATTTATCCCGTTTTATTTTCTTATAAAATCATTGGCTACCCCTGAGAGACTGGACCCCCCTCCCTCCTTTGAAAAAAATTAGATTCGCTCATTATTTCTTATCTCTCTGAACTGAGCATACATGTATCTAAGAATATCCATATACTTCTAAAACCTAATATTGGCGTTTGCCTTTAGATACACTTGGAAAATCATTGCTTAAAATGCTTATTTCTGACAAAGATGTCTGTTACAGAAAAGATCATGCAAGTTTCTAATTTCATCGCAAGACCTCAACATCAATTCATAGAAACTAATTAATCATCGTAATCCGTTTTAAGAGCAAATGATTAATTTCCGTAGAGTCGCGCAATTTTATTGATGGAGCAAAATGCAATTGTTCCCTTATAATTTACTTTGCTTAGCGCAAATCAAAGTTTAAAAAACCTTTTTACAAAACGTAATGTATATGATATATAATTAGAAATATCATTATTATGATACTGACTCCAAAACAAAAGGTAATCAACATAGATTAAAAAGGTCTTGAATGCTCTTTAACTATCATAGAACTTAAAATAAATAAAGATTGGTCTCTATGTTTCTGATATACATGTTTTCTTAATTAAAACTACATGTACCTGCTTTACATTATCAATGTGTCATGGGATAATTTTCTCATGACCAAATCCGCATGGTTTTGTTATTTTCTTCCTCATAATATAACGTTGAAATTGAATATATAAATGCAATTGACATATTTTTGTCAACCTACCTCTTGACCAGTGAGGAATGTGATATTGTAAGATCATAATACATTGTCTGCGGACAATGGTCATCTTACCACCAGCAACGTAATATGATTAGTTGAATCAGTCTGAAATATTTGTCGATATATCTCACTATGAGCCACGACACTGATGGATCGGTGCCTGCTCTCTGGTTTTCACTCATCCATTGAAGATCTGGCACAATCTGAAAAGGCATTCACAATTTGCAAATATGAAATGGTCTAAGATCAGATCAAGAATGTCAAAGATAGCAGATAGTCTAAGAATACTTGGATGAGCAACTTGCTTACTTTTCCTGCTCTGTCGTGGACTAAAAGAATCACTCGAATCGAGATAAATTTTACCTGAACGCATTTAAAATTCGCTGTTTCGAAAAAAAAACCCTCATATTTTTTATCCGAATGGATCTCTTTTTCAGACTTTGACATTTCATTCATTCATTGGTATTCTTCAGAATTATATACCCGAGAAATACATATAATGGTAGTCACTAAACTAGTCAGAATAATCCTTTTATACCGTGGATATGATCCTAATGTCACCAGACGGACACTAGTCTTGGTACTTGACCAATCTACAGTCTTGTACAGTACCAGTGCATTCTTAAGACTTGCACTCTGACTGACTGTAACGACGGAACTCCATGATGGGCCCTGTCCAAACTTCTTTAGAGAAGACAGGGCCCCGACCAACTGTCCTCTCTGAATGTCAGTCGGACTCCTCGGTTGATAACATACATGAGCTTGTTAAGTTGCTATAGCCGGCAGAGCACGGATCGTATTACGTAAGCCCTCTTTCTATATCCATTTACATATTCATCTGTGTTGCTTGGGCCCCTGGGTTTTGCGGTCTTGTTTGTGTGAAGTCATCTAACAGTGAATAGGCTGCAACCGAGTGTTGTTGGAGATCCCCTCCTTTCTTCACTATTGATACACTTTATTTCGAAGTCTACATGTACATATTACAAAGTATCTTTGCTGATTCCAGGCTCGCACATGATGACATAGAACTTGTACATGGTATACAAGTGGAACTTAAAGTCCCTGATAACATTGTTCCAGATTCTGATCATATAATCAGATACGTTCTTAGTATAATGGTATATTTATTCAAAAACATGACCATTATGACAATCCGAGATGATTTAGCTTATTTATTCCAACGTTTTTAATCGAAGAAAAGGTCAACGACAGAACGCTTAAGGCCAAAGGATGATAAATATTCTAAATATTGTCGTTATTTAATGAATCCGATATCTTCGAATTTTGATTACTCGAAACCTTGACCTTACCGACGTCTCATTTGGGTACATAATTAGGGGATAAACGTACTGTGTTTTGTGGTTCCGACTGGTATATGTTGGATATACTGTTGGAAACGCAATTATACTGTCGGGGCTTGCCCCCCTGACGGTATAACGTATGTTTCCAACAGTATATCCAACATATACCTGTCGGAACCACAAAACACTGTACGTTTATCCCTATTCTAATTTATGTGACATATATTAACTCTTTATACCCCTCAGAGGGTCTCACGGGTTTTGAGATGACGTTGCTACGGAGGACTTAGAACGACCAACAGAAAATAGTGCGCGGCAAAAAAAAATACAACTGCTTCGTATTTATTACAATGGCGAAAAATCAAAGTGTTATCAATAATAAACTTACTTGCTCTTATGTTTATAAGTGGAGAACGCCGTTAACAAGCACACAACTTGTTGTTTTACGTCACATTATGACGTCATTGGAGCAAACATCACAGGGAATCATAACGTCATACTTAAAAAATAATGCGCTTAAGCTTGTCACGTGCTAATTTACGTAGGAATACATTTTAAAGTATGTCAAGTGAGTCGGTTTGCGGCATGTAAATCGTCGTTATACATGCTTGTAGAAATCCTGTGAACTAATCAGAATGCGCGAAACAAACAGAAGGAATTAGAATGACTTGTAGATAGTGTCAGTTTCTTCATAAAGTGACAGATCGGTATGGCTACTACTCTCAAATCTAATGACATTAGTTTTATTCCTACCAATCAATATTGTATCTTGAAAATTTGTATTTGTATATATATGCAGTGATCAAATTTTATGATTGATTATTACAGCTTCGGATAAAGGAAGTTTTCAAAATCTTTTACCCTTCTCAAGAAAGTTAAACACAAAATCAAAAATCAGAATCCAAAGACACTATCAATCATTATGGGTATAGAAAACCTTAAAAGATACAAAAGTAAGCGGATAAATAAAACACACAAACACTCTTATACACAAATTTTCGGCGACAAGGCCTTTATTCAGTGTAAAATACGACAATGTATATGAAATCGAACATATTCATTTTTGTAACAAAAATGTTGATTCCTTTCGTGTACATTGTCTTTTTTCCACTGGATAAAGGCCAAAGGGTCGAAAATTTATGTATTAGACATGTTTTAGAGTGTTTGTGTATTTATTTGTTTCATCCCTTCTATATTTCAATTTACTTCAATTAAGCAGATAAACTAAAACATGGTGATTGTGTTACAGGTAAGCTACGCACACCCGAGATGAAGTTGCCGATGTCAGGTAGCTTTACCAAAGATGTAACTTATTATTCATGCAACTTACCACTTGATGCTTTATCCATTTTCCTACTTACAAGAATATCGTGTATTTCTCAGAAGTTAATCTTATTGATTTCCACTGTCTTTTTAGTGATCTCTTGGCATCATTTGAATTAATGTAGGAATCAGAGAAGACAGCTGATCTTACCTCAACGTATAAAAACTATAAATAGATTTCCTTTGATGCTGCTGGCCTTCGTTGTTAGTGATTTCGGTTACCTGATCAAAACTACACACTCACCAGCTCAGAATTAAAAAAAAGAGACGGTACTATAATCAAACATAATAAAGGGGAATTGTTTGTTCGTTTTTTTTTTTATCAGATTTGGATGTGGTCAAAGTATGGTATTCTAATCGATTTGAAATTAGTTTACTGCCTGAATGTTTTAAAATCGTTAATGTTTTTTTTTAAGATAGCATTTCTAATATTCTTATATTTCATGGCAATTTCGAACATCACTTTTTCTTTTTTTCCAACGCTAAAAACCTAGAAGCACATACACGGACTTTGATCAGAGATGAAAATTGCTGTAGCATTATACTTTGCAATTTCACAAAAACAATTTTGTCTATATATTTATTATAATTCATAAAAAACGTGTTCGGATATCCTTTGCATTTCGATTGGTAACGCTGTATTTACCATCATCCGTATTATGACCCTTTTGTCTACAATTTTGAAACCGTTAGAAATATGCCAAGTGCAAATTTTTCAGGCGATGAACTCTCAGTTTATATCATATTTTAATTTTAATATATTCCTTTGAAATAGCATGATGCCTTATTGCACCCACTGCTAAGGAACAATAATTTTTCATGCGTTGATAGAAGTAAAATTGATGATTATTCCCGTGATTATCAAGTTATAAAATATGGATTCGTCCTTATTGAATGAATCAGCGGGAACCTTCATGTGAGATGAAGCGCTAATAGCTACCTATCATAAAATCGAGATATCTGGAAGGTTCATACGGCGCATCGTACATAAAACCTTCATACTTATGACATAACTGTTTATTTACGACTGTATCAGTACCAATATAAAAATAATCATATTTCGAGTTTTCCCTTGCTTCCTCGACACGCGCTGATCAAGGAAATACAATGGAGGGGTGTCTAGCCTGGCCAAGAGGTTATGTAAAGCTTTGTGTCTATTCTATCCCCTGATTTCTCAAAAGTTGTTTTGTCTTAACCTTTGGAATATCCAGCAGTGGTCTGTACAGGGTAGTTTTGTTAGAGGTCGCGCCAATATACTCAAATCGGAATTTTTTTTCTTGGAAAAAGGAGCCAGACCTGAACTTTCTCCCAATCCGCGCATGTCCCTATCAAGTTTTATGGCATTGACTTATGTGGAGATATGCTCTCTGAATTCTTCCTATAATTTCTGTATTCCGGCTGATAAAGAATCGTAAGAGAAGCTTCAATCTGTCAGTTTTGATCCATTTGATAATTCATCTCCACTACATTCTTCTTGACCCGCAACCAAAGACAGCAAAGAAACAAAGCATAGTAATGTTTGAAGCTTATTGTTATGTTTATACTACAGAGGCTTCTCATCCGATGACGAAGCAATATGACGTCACGAGGATAATAACAAACACTCAATTAGTAAGGATAATATTTGACATATTTCTGGGAATGAGGTGTCAGACCAGACCATTCGAAAATTATCTAGATCCGCGTTTGTACCTATCAAGTTTTATGGCATTGACTTATGTTTGAGTTGCTTAATTCTTCCTATGATTCCTGTAACTATGTTGATGTAGAATCGGAAGAGAAACTTCCATCAGTTGTCAGATTTGATCCATTTGACAATACATCTCCACTTCATTTTCTTGGCCCACAGACAACGGCAAACAAAGGAACAAAGCCGAGTAATGTTAGAATCTTAGAAATATGTTCACAATACTTGTAGAAGCTTTTTATCCAATGACGAAGCAAGATGACGTCACGAGGATAATTACAAAGTTAAACGCTACATTAGAAGACAAGAAATAAATTTTCAGATCCACTGTTTTCTCTTTGATTATTGTATATACAAAGAGATTTCTAAGTTGATAACTGTTCATAGTTTTAATGAGTAAATTGGTGTATAAAAGTTTTCATCCTTATCATAACGATTGATGTTCGATCACGTAACGTTAGTGTTTATAATCTTGTAAAAGCTTCAAACTAGTGTCCTCATTTATAATTATCAAACAGTCTTCAGAGATTCCATCTTCTGTATCCATCTTCGATTGTGAAACAAACTTCAAAGACTCCATCTTTTGTATCTGTTTTAACGCGGTTCGTGTTCTTTAAGCGGCATGCCTTGATTCTCGTGCTCATACGAATCAGTTGATATTTTTCATTCGTTGATATTTTTCTATTTTAAACCGTTATTATACCCAATATACAGTTTTGCTTCTATTCTGTTGGTTGTTTGAGCATTACTGTCCTCAAAGTATCACTGGAGAGTATGTTTATGACGGCTGATTATAGCGACCCGTCTATCTTTAGGTCTGCCTGTCTTTTTGTGATTCCATTTTGGATACTCAAAATCATTTTGATTTTAAAATTTTTACATTGAATTTCTTATTGATTTTAACACTTCAAACTAATAAACTTTGTGTTTAAATCATCAAAATCAATAGCCTTAAACTTCTAACTCATTTATGCACGATGATTCTATGGTGTTTGGACTGCGTTCTTTGTCCTCGGTAAGATTCTTGCAGAACAGAGCTGTGTAAATCGTTCACTGCAACTGAGTACTAGTATATTCTGGTGTTTTGAATCAATTTGTAATTCCCAATTATGATGCAGGAGAGGAATTTTGCATTAGGCTTCTACAGAATTAAGCATCTCTTAGCAGATGGCTGTCCTAAGTCGGCACCGATTGCCCAATGGCTTCGTTGGTTTATGTGTAGTCTATTGTGTTTAATGTTTCTATGTCGTATGTCTCTTTTTCGTCTCTTGTTGTGCTTGTCTTCTCTGTGTTTTCGCATCGGGTGGTACAGGTTCTGCTTGGAGATACCCTTCCTTCTTTTACTTTGTTGTTGCACGTGTAAATCTAGAATAATTTTTATGTAAAGAGAATCACATTTAAAAGAGAATTACTCTTCCTATTCTCACTTTGGCTGAACGTTTTTGCCATTTAGACCACAAACTCATTCTGAACCATTTGTTGAATGAAAACTAAATGTCAACTCCAGAACCCATGCAAATATCAATTCTAATGATAGAGAAGATTGGGAAATGACCCTCCAAAGTTGTTCCATTGCAACCAAACTGCCAGACTCGCTTACACCCAAAAGTGATATACACTCATAACAAATGTGATCCGGTTCCAGTGTTGGAACTCTATTTTCATTTCCTGCAGATTGACTTTCACTTTGGCTATGTGTTATTCTCCCATCAGATTTTACCCACTTGATTTTATTGTCATTTTTACCCTTTTACCGTCTCATATTCTGACAGGGTCGAATTCTAAAATATTTTGACCGCACTTGTTATACGCATGTATCTGAATGATGAAGATTTCTTGTTTGCATCTGATGGGATAGACTCGTTATATAGATTCAAAAGTTAATATGAATGGCTACAAATGATATTTAACTTGACAACCTACATATTTGAAACCATAAAATGTCTGTTAGATGAAATTAGATTTTATCGGCGATCACTGTCTGCTTCCTTGTATCCATTCCATAAACCTTGTTATTTCCTAATAACTTTTGTCTATAATCATCGAACTTGAGTATGATTCATTATGTAACACGCTGAACAAATTACTGAGAGGTGTTTAAGCTTACACTAACCGACATGCTTTCAAAATTAGAACCAAATACATTGTTTTTTACCTCGTGTAAATAACACAACACCTTATATAAGTTTACCTGCATCCTTACGCATGTGACCTTCCACCTCAGCATCTGCAGTTTTACAATGCATGAATGTATACAATTATTATAACATTCTCTATCGGTGCATATACCCTGTGGATTATGGGACCATCTGGTTTACATACTTTCAGCTTATTGTGAAACATATAATCATATCTGTTTAACAGCTAAAACAAACTTATGTGTCTGGTTAAAACATACTGCTGTGTAATTGATTTTACGTATGGCATCCGGCAATCACGACCATCTTTATTATAGAGAGAGGTGACATTCCAATTTCTTCTCATTTCCTTTTCTACAATTTCTAGCACATAAGAAAATATATTTCTTCATTATATGGATATTTATAGTTTGTCCGTGATACTGGGGGTAAATTTTGTCACTCATAAATGGATAGTTTTGTCGTTAATGAACTCGGTCTGCTTCCTGCACGAGGGAAATAAATGAATATCCGTCAAGCAGTATATTGTTAGCGAAAGACACAGATGTTTGGACCTTATTAAAAGTGTTTTATTAAATCGTTCTGAAGAAAACTACAAATTCTCAATTAAGCATATGAGATCCCTCTTTCCAGAATGATCGGTGATATTCTGGATAGCGATTGAATGACAAAACAAGACATCTTTACCTGATATGTATACATCAATATGTACATCGAGACAATCATGTTGATACGTTTTCATGGAACTGTTGCGACGGGGTTGCATGCAATCAGGAGACGCTGACTCTTCCCAGGTACCTGATCTTACTTCGGAATAATTGTTTATTACGGGATTCGCAAATGTTCAATGGGAATTCTAATGATTTTGCCTTATCTTCTCGACTTTGAGACTTCAAATAACTGATGGGTACTTCTTTGATGTTTATTACATCTACGTGTGCACCAAGAACTTTGAGACTTTAAACTATGATGCATTCATGCCACTTTTCTTAGGGGCTGTAGCCCAAACTTGGAGTCCAGATTACCATTTTGTGAAAAAATTATATGTACTTGAAAAATTGAAATGTTAGCTTGATTGACAAATTCTATGAGATATGGGTGGGAGTGTTTGAAGTCATATATAGTGCAGTATATGTAAAAGTCTATAGGTCCATCGATCATCATCGGTCTTTACCGCTTTCGTACATGTATTTCATTTTTCAGTAATAGCGTTTACCGTTGCCATAATTCACAAAAAAGACCATCCAATTATTCATATTACATGTATTATGAAGATCATGGTGTTTGTTTAATTAATGTAACACGCAATTTCCCCATACGTCTACGAAGTCAAAATTACTTAATAACACGCATATGTACGCGTATGATCTAACTATACATAGCGTGTCACGTAGAAGATCTTGCTACAACATTGTACGTGTAAGTCCCTATGACTTGAAACGATCGTGTGCACTTTTCAAAATTAGGTAGAGATAAAGTCCATGACAACAACTGAGGCAAGATGTATGAGAATATTTCATTTTATTTCCCAGACCTTTTCCTGAAACCTTGCGGATATATATCGGACGACTTACTCGAGCTAGCTTCTGTAAGCAGAGCATAGGCAGTCAATCGAACGCTGTCCTTGGATTTGTCATTCAAGTGATTTCTGTCAGGGAGGAATCATACGTTACAAAACTTGGTCTTTCATGACATCTTGTTTAACAAAGGTATATTAGTATTGCGCTTGTAATTCGGATAACCACACCTTTTATTTCTGGATTTGGTACGTGTTCATTGTTGTTGGCCTTAGGAACATGATAATGGAGTTTGAGCTATTTTTCAAGCACCCAAAAGCAGTAGACAACAATTCTCTGACTTTAGAGGTCTAATAGAGAACTGACGGTTGCCATAGAGGTAACCCCACCCAATCTTTATCTCGGACCTCCAAATTTCTTTTCTCCCCCTTCTCTGACATGACGAATTTCCAACCATATATATGTACATGAACTAAGTACAGCTAGGCTGCTAGACCATATATATATACACGTCTAGTACCAATGTTCTTTTGAATGAGCCAATAATAAATCAAAGATGTAATCACGATTCGTAGCCATTGTTCTGTTATACTCGATACCAAAAGGAAATGAGTGTATTTAACCGGACCACGTACAATTACGGAGCGTTGATCGCTTAGACCATTGTATCATCCATTAAGAATTCTACTTTTGTATGCTGCATTAGAAATCCAGACATAAAGACTGCGTTACCGTGTTATTTTTCTTGTTCTTTTATTCTGTATCTATATATATAGTCAAGTCGATTATCTTTTTCGTTACATAATATAACAATTAATTAAGGGATGACATGACGCTTTTCTTTTTTATTCATTCTTTAAATGTTTTATCCATTTATGTTATTTTTTCGTTGGAAGTAAGTATTCAACGAAAATAGGACGGAAGTTCCGGATGCCATGCGCAATCAATTATTTATCTCTCAAAATTATGAGCCTCAAAATGTAAAAAGAGTCTATTGCCGTTTTGATGAAAATTAAAAGATTTTAGAATTAACATTCAATTTTGGTAAAACCTCGATTCCAAAGCGCATATATTTACACTTGACCACTTTTAGGGGGATTGAATGGTGTTTTTCGTGCATCTTTTAAAATTAAAGAAGTGGGTAAATGTAACTTTCTACAATGTGCATGTATATTTTTCTGCCTAGCCTCTTGATTGCTTCACATCTTATCAAAAGTTTAAATATTTTCATATTCCCACCAAAGGAAAAACGGCGGGGGTATAATGATCGATGCACATGCGCATGCGTGCGTATGTTTTAAAAGGTGTCCATTTGCGAAACGGAAAGCCTGAATGAACTATTGATGCAAACAATCATAAATTGAAATGTAATTGAGTTAATTAAAGAAGATTAACGTAAAACACGTTAATGAAAAACTCAAGGGGGGGGGCGTAGTAAATGAGTTAAAGAATCTCAACAGCACTCACAATAGAGCACAAAATAAAGAACCGAAATACTACGTGTTTGAAGAAGATACATTGTATTTACGGAACCATGTGACCGACAAAAGAAATAATTATAGTATATATAGCCAGATGGTTCACAAGTTGTGTTTCATACCTCACCACGCATTTAATACCTCACAAAAGTCGCTCATAAAATGAATTAATAGTTTTCCCCCATCGATCTCCTAGGAAAAGGTATTTCATTTTGCTGTCATTATGTTGAATAGCACGTCTTATTAACTCCCAGATTTGCCGTGTTACGCAGTAAGGCGATTACAAAACCTTTCTCTCTTTCTCTATCCTAAATTATTCTACAACATTAAAGAAACCTCTCTCTCTCTCTCTCTCTCTCTCTCTCTGTGACATTTCAGATTTATGTTATTTATTTCACCTTCTCAGCTTATTTAGAAGCAAATCGATTTAAAGTTGACATATTACATAATTTGCCATATGATACACTTAATTCTTCCGGGAGTAAGTTGGAGAGGGAATATAGATTTCTATTCTATTTTTATTTTCGTCTGCACCCTTTATGTACGCGGAAATCTGCAACTAGAATGAATGGACTAAGAAAGATAACTCTAAATTAAACCGGAGAGTTTCCAACACAACCAAGTGAAAGAGAAGACGATTTGAATTAGAACTTGAAATAAATATTTTTGCAACGAAATGAATAATTCGCAAAGTAGAAATTATACAATACAACCATGTGCAAAAATACCACGTAAGGTAGTTAAGAGAGTACATGTACCTACATGTGCAAGGCACTAGTTTATGATCATGTCTTATTTAATAATTCTTGGGACATGGATTTCTACTTATTTGAAAAATGTAAAAATCATCATACCGTTAAATTGTCTCTTTCATTCATTAAATTTTCACAATAAGATTTTTTATCTATTCATTATTTTGACTGTAATTAATCTTCATAATGTAATATAGCTAGATATTTATACTATTGTAAGATCATTTCTTATTATATATTTCTTTTAAGCTTCCGAACGCGCCTAGGGATTGAGCACATTGGCATCGAAAAAAAAAAATAATAAAGAAGAAATGAAAGTTTGAAAATTTCATGAACATCTTAGAAATAAATGATAGATTTACCTTTCAGACTGTGAACTAATTTTATATCGATTGAATAGCAGTTTGATTATCTCCTAGTTGTAAACAGCAGTAACGGAGAAATGATTTTTGCTGTGTCTTATATCAAGCGAGGTTACTCTGCCTTGCTTTCTCTGCCGGAACTTGAGTTGCATTACCCGACTTGAACTTGCTTATGTAAGTAAATAAGTAAGTAAGTAAATTGTTTATTATAGTGACATGTGTATACAAAATGAGTGAAAACAGAGACATATAACAGATGATGCAAACTAGAAACACCAAATATGAGCAGATATTTTTTTATTGTTTGAAAAAAAAAATCCGACAGACAAAAATAACTTCTTTAAGTTAAATTCTATTTGGCAACTCATGATGTATTTCAAGAATATTCTGAAATCAAATTTAAAAAAAAAAAAAAGACAAAGGTATCGCTTACGGACGCAATGTCTTGGCAAAATAATTCTACTCAATCCTTGTAAAGAGGGCACGTCCCTACTTTTCGTTTTTCTGGAAAAGCGAACAGAAGCAGAACGTCATCTATGCAACAGATATTATACGAGCTTGATCGCTTTGCCTATTGATTTTTGATACATGTAGTTTACATCGAGCGGCGTAACTCTGCTTTGCTTTACCCGGCCGGATCTTGAGTTGCACCGCCTGACTTGAAATGAATTCAGTGATTTAAAAAAATCAGACCTTATTTTTTCTGTTCAACAAAAACTTTTGCAAACGGAGGTGCATTAATTTGTCTTATTTTTGCCCCAGTTCAACCAATGTACACTAGTTCTCAGGCATGTTACCGTAAAATTGATTGCCCATTTTTAAAAGTTTAAAAAAAAACTGAAGTAAATAAGTTGTCTAAGTTTAGACAAACTTAGTGCAAGATAACTTCATAGCAACAAACTCGACGAAGCAACAAAATAGTGACCCCCAAAGTTCCCCATGGATGTAAAGTTAGGACGAGTGTCAAAAATAAAATGAAAGTGTTTCACCCTCGCCACTTACAATACATTCTACAATGCCTCCCGCACTTGCACTGGAGATGATAGTCCATTAGATAAGTTGTCATTCGTGTTTCTGTGGAGCTATGTCACTGTTTCCGTCTGTTTGTCCAATTTTTCTTTTCGCATGAGAAAGTTCTGCGGCCATTTTCACAAAAATACATACGACAAACTTGAGGATTTGTCGTAACTTTCAATTCATTATATCTCAGTCAAATAAATCACAATCACAATATTCAAACAATTCTGATTTTCTTTCTCTAACTACTGAAATATCCAAAATGTGGCATAAGATTTAAATATTGAATATGGATTTTTAGAAATATATATACATTTGTTCTTGAAAGTTACGACAAATTCTCAAATTTATCGTAAGTATTTTTGTGAAAATGGCTGCTGTTTTGTTTTTTTTTCCCCCAAAAATTCGTAAGCCTTTCGGTTTTTTTTTTTTTTTTGGAATCTGGTTTCGACTTTCATTCACCGATTTCCATTTTCTTCGTACTTGTGTGGTACACATTATGTTTCACTTCATGATAGATTGTAATGTTTCTTCTAGAGGGAAGGGATGATACAAAAAAAAAAAAAAAAACCACTCAAATACACAAGTTTCGACCCCTTGGCCTTTATCAAGTGTAAAAACGTAGATCTTTAATTCTTATAGATCTATAATTATTACAGATCGTCGTTTTTACACTTGATAAAGGCCAAGTGTTTGTGTTTGAACTTTATTTGTATCATCTCTTCCTAATAGTTTCTGAGGTTTTTGTTTCAACGCCTGAGTAATTTCAGAGACGACAAACAGAACTATACAATACTAAAACCTCAGATACTATGAGCAGACATCTCAGAAAAAGTCGAATTTATTTTTTAATAACGAAACATAGAGGATCTCTGAGAACGTACTCTTATTACGTGCTTTTGAGCAAACCTCTTGAAGCGCCTTAAAAATTATCCATGTACATTGTGGAAGACGACAACATGTATGTATACAGGGTTCCTGACCACCTTGTCTGACCAGGAAACCTGAGACCCAGAAATGCGATGTTCAACCAGCCATACATATGATCACTGCAATGTGATTACACGTAACACAATTTTCTAATGAGTTTCAAAGATACCGGGGTTATCAGCCACACGACCCGAAAATCAAAATAAAAAAAAAAATGAAAAATATAAAACAGAACTTTCTCACGAGAAAAGAAAAATCGGACAAACAGACGGAAATAATAACATAGCTCCATAGAAACACGAATGACAGCTCTCCAGGATTCAAAGCAAGTATGGAAAGTACTGTAGGTGGCGCTATTAAAACGCGCTGTGCTCATTTATGAATCATGTTTCATCATTATATAATTGTTAAACGTCTTAAATTCGATACAGAAAAATTTGCAGCATGGACCAGACAGGCACGTTTCGGGTACTTAACTCTCGTCAGTGATCCTCAATCTAAACAATGTAAAATGGCCAAGGAATGTGAAATTTATTATTCCCAAACAATTACCGAAAGACGTAGCAGGATGGGTGGGATAATGCAAGTTATAGTATAAGTAAGTAGGACAGAAAGATAGCATGAAAGGCAAAGGAAAGACAGCCCGAATTCTACTGACTTAAGATATAACACAAGTCAATATATAACGCTTGAAGGCTTAATTTCTCTCCTTTTTTTGAAGTGGTCTCAGTACCTCATCACAGAATACCGTATTCACACCATTGTCGATGTGCAACCTTTCAAAAATGCTAATGTAAATGGGTTTAGTAATGGCTGAATTCTGTAAGAAGATGTAATTTTGGAGTCCAAATAGTCTTTGTATTGATGTCACAATGAGTTTCATTGGGTACGGAGAAGTAAAGCAGAGGAAACTTGGAGTAGATCCTAAATTAGAAATATCGCGAATTTTCGGTAATTTTCGGAACGATGCCGATAAATTCTATTTACCCTTTGATGAATTATAGTGTGCAATGTCAGCCAACATCCTCCAATTGTTGCATCAATTTGCCAGAAAATTTGTATTTTCATTTTCAAATTACACGAATGGGGGTGTTTAATGGAGACGCCTTACTTTCTTTATAAGATTTCATTTAAGGGGAAATAACTGATTCTACATTTGGAAACTGTTGGGATGGACTATTTCTGGAACGTAGAAATCTTGAGCTGATTCGATGTGATGGCGCTATAACAGAATTGCTTTGACGTTAAAACCAGTCAAAAGTGTAGTTTACTACGATATTATACGAACTTTGCATCTCATTTTCATACGTACAATCAGCAAACTGTCAAGTGATCAAATTATTTTCCAGTGTTTACTACGCATGGTTTGAAAAAACCATTGATTAGGCGTTGAAAACTGAGAATTACTTCTCGCTTTGAGATATTTATTACCGATGTTTTCGCCTTGAAGACATCATTGGTTATGGGACTCGATGTTCGAGACTTATTAACATGATATTTGAGTATATGAAATGAAATTAGTAGAAACTGGAAACGGAGAATAACTGTCTTTAATATTTGAACCATATAATTCTGTAAATGTCAACTGCAACTTTACAAAATCGTTGCTTTATTCATTGATTTTTTTAAGACAAATTGAAAAATCCTCCCACTCTTTGCAGACGCTAGTTGCTTTGTATTATTGCCATATTATAACAATTTATTTTGTGCAATATTGAGAATGAAAAAGAAATTTCTATTACATTATGTATTTATCAACGAAAGACAGGCGAGATATGCTCTAAATTTGTTGATTTTTTCGATTTTTCTTTCATAAACATGTATTTGAGTTGACTGATATATTGCTTTTCCATGTTCTTGTATGTTCCTTTGTAAATTTACTACTAAGAAACATTCCAAATTCTTTATTCTATTATCACACATATCTTGAAATGAAAACACCATGTCAAATACATGTGAATTAAAAATCATTCCAAGGAATGCATGTATCGCCTGCGAAACATAGCGACACTCAGGGATCACTTTTATAGGTTGTGACATCCAAGTGTGACAGACAGACGGACAGACAAACGGACAGACAGACGGACAACGGACAAAGTGATCCCTAAGTGTCGCTATGCTTCGCAGGCGACACAAAAATGAAAACTAAATCAAAAGGAAATAAGAAAAAATACAAATCTTATAATAAATATAAAGAATAATGTGTGTTGTGAAATACGAATGCCCCCGTTGGCATCTTTGATACTAAAACCGCTGTAATGAAAAAAAATTCATATTCCGAGGTCAAGGCATCAAGGTTGAAAAATTTTTGGTATCTATTGAAAGGTCATGTAACAAGTAATACACATGTGAAATATGAAAGCCCTTTCGCCTACCATTCAAAAGTTATAGCCAAGGTTAAAGTTTTTGCGGACAAACAAACAGACAAACATAAGGACAGGCCAAAAATCTATATGCCCCTGAATCTCCGATTACGGGGGCATAAAAAGAATGAAATTATCACCATTGTAATGATTTCTGTTCATTTACTATGTATCAAAATATAGTACCCTTGCTATGATTAACTCCTGCATAAGAATACTTTCTTCGCAATCAAAGACAGGAAGCTTTCGCGGACCAAGATAATATTTCATCGCAGTTCCCATTATATTAGAAGTTATAAGTAATCGTGCATCCATAGATCGCTGGAGATGAGCGACTGTCCATCACAGCGAATGAAAAAAGACGAAATTGCCTTTGCAAGATATCAAAGAACATTCGAACACGATCAGATAGGTGAACTTTGGAGATTGGAACACGCTGGCATCGCGAAAAAATAACAGATCAATGTGTGATTACACTGACTTGGGCCAGACTTAATTGTTATCTTATAGCTTTGAGAAATTTCTTCATTTGCGATGAAATTTCTTTCCGTAATTGGATATATAACTTGATTGAATTTGAACCGCCACTCACTACGGATTGCTTGAGGATGCGTTGTGATCTTACGGTTCAGATCTTGCCTTATGTTTTACAATAAGGACTCTGGGGGATCGATCTTGAATTGTCTGTTGCCTAATTAGTACTCCCCGTTACAAGTCATTTATTACAGACCACTGATCAATGTTTGTTTTACAGAAAGACCAATATCATATGAGATGATTCTATTTACCTTCACAGCTCAAATTCAATCTTACATTGTGGGTCCCGAATCGGCAAAAATCTCGGGAAAACTGAGGTTAATGCAAACAATTTCCCAACAAAATTTGATAGATAGTGATTTAACTTATTTGGGTTAGAAACATTTTATATTCCTAAAATAATTAAGCTGGTTCGGTTTCAGAAAATTGCTCTTAACTTCACTCTCAATGTCATAGTTTACCATGTCTACCTTTGTATTCCCCTCTAAAAAAACAAACTCAGAGACAAATGAAATTATACCAAAACTGGGGCTCACATTCCAAAATCGAGACAAATTAATCTATACCAACACCGGGGCACATCTTCACCCATCAAGACGTTGAAGTGTCGAATAACAGGTGTTTTACCAAGAAATTCCGGGAATTCACCAGACATGCATCTGACAGTCTGGTGATCAAATAAAAAATAGCTTTATAAATGCCCTTACTTCGACAATTCCGAATTCGTAAGATAAATAATTTAGATTGACTCCTTCGCGTGGTGTTTCTGGGCAACAAAAGGATTGTAGAACTTATTTCAGCAAGGATAATCATGGTCGGGTCTAGAAAAAGTCTCCAGTAGAGGTTCCAAGCTATCATGGGAGTCCAGCCTATAACTTTGAAACATTTGTGATGCTTTAACATTTTTTCTACTTTTCTACACATATATGTAAAAATGGCAAACGTCAGCAGTGTTTGAAAATTCCAGGGGTCCTGACCCCTCTAATCCCCCTCTAGATCCGCGCTTGGATAATTCTGAAGAAGGAACTTGATCAGAATATAGGCCTGTCAAAGCAGTTTAGACGATTCCACTTTTATATACGGTATGTGTCTTGGGGACAGTTCATTGTCATCTCTCTCGGGAATTCTATGAAATCTGTGAGAGGACCTTGGGGTAAATGCCTACCAATAAGCACCGATTGCTTTTGACACCAAATGTTCTTCTATCGTGAATGACTTTGTAATTAGGAAGACCAATCGACAGTGTTCTGCTTTTTTCTTTTATTTCAGATTTTTGTAATGATAGCAACAGAAGATTTTCTCTTCAGCACGATTTTTAGATTATTTAAGAATTTTCTAAGAATAACGAATTTTCAAATTCCAATCTTTAAACAAAAAAAAAAAATTTAAAAAAATCATCCTCGTCAAATACCAAATTAAGAATAAGGAATTGTCCTAACCTTACTAGGTGCCTGGGAAGAGTAAGCATCCTCTGTTGGCTAGCCGTACCCGTCGTCGACGTTCACGCCCAAAAATGAAAACAGTGCAAAAGACAAACATGTACCGACCAAATTAAGCATGACATCGTTAAATTCTCAATTTTACAAAAGACCATTAGAGATTTGATCGCAACCTCTTTAAGATATCTTAGAATAGAGATTTAGAGATGAATGCTATTAAGATAATTACTTTTTGAACACTAACAGTGAGTACAAGGACTCTTCGTGGTTTCAAATTACCGTGACATCTTCTTATACCCGAGCGATCTCGTATCCTGTCATTTCCTTATTTTTAGGTTGCAAAAATGCATGTGTAAATGTGATAAAAATGTGTTTATATCAAGATCAGCAGATTCATGAGTGGGAGGCGTGAATACACATCTGTATAAAATGAAGTAAAAGGTGAATTAGCTAGGCTTCGGATTGGTTGTTCTTTTTTGGGGGTGGAGGGGGGGTATTTATTTTTTTTTTACTAAGTATTTTTGAGAGTCATTATTAGAAATTTCATAAAGATGTCTTGTCTTTTGCTTGTTTTACCGATGCGAACGTCTTCCTGAGAATAAATATGTGGAACATCAGGTCGGTTCGGTTTAAGACCACGGGACGAGGGGGAACGAAAGGATGCATTTTACAAAAAAAATATTTCTCATAATTTTATATTCATTGTATAGAACTTCAATCTCATTCTGGTGGATTAGTCTACGGATTAGTCAACAAATGAGGACGTGATCCGCGAATTAATGTCTTCTGTCTGCATACAAACAAATCACGATCACCTACCGTCATGCCTCGGAGCGGAGCGTATCCCAAGATGCACTTTTGAATCATGTAAAATTCATGTTTGTTAATTTCCTCGCTGCGTGATAAAACACATTTTAACCATTTTAAGCCATATAAGTGGCGGAGATAGAGAATCATTTTTCATGTTCCCGGTGACCTGTTAGAAGTTTCTTCTTTATTGCCATTTCCTCTGCGAGCATTAGTGACGATGATAATCCAAAGAAATTAAGCACGGATTCTAAAATAAACCCCGAGCCCAAGATTTAAACGATTTGACGACATTCTTACGGCTTCTATGTCTTGTCGGGGAATCCCCTAAAATTCTAGGAATTATGTTTACACTGCAGCCTCCGTCCTCCGTCGGTAATCTTTAAATCTGTAATGTCTTTCACTTCGAAAGGAAGTAATTCATGGTTATCTTTCAGTTGCGAGAAAGCTTTTCTGACGTAATGATGTTAGGGTGTGTTAAGAATCTAAACTGGTCGAATGGTAAACTAAATTACATGTACGACCTCATTAAACTTCATAATTGAAATTCACTCCAAACTTTGATTTCACCAAATCAAAATGTAAAGATTCAAGCTTTAAAATTGTAAATAGAAACTTAAACAAGAATGAGTTTATTACATGTAGTTTTCACATAAATGGTCACGAACTTCCTCTGAACGCAGTGCATGCTGGTCTCACGTTTGCCACGTTTTAAAGATCACGTGATTTCCGATTTGGTCTCTTCCTCGATATCAATCAGAATGGGACATTTGGTATAGATTATTTATCCAGATCCCAAAGTAATGTGTGATTTTTATGACACCTCGGCACGTTAACCCCGTGTTAATCTACACAAGTCGATCTATTGATTCATAACGAGGACAAATTCTAAATCAGAGCCATTCTTATTGCCTTCAACATATTCAATTTACATATAGTGTGTATCACGTGATGTGGGCTCAAATCGTAATGCAACTCACAAAAAAGTCAGTATGCACCATTCAATTAATGATGTATTAAAAATCAGTGGCGGATTCAAGGGGAGGGGGATAGGAGGCGTAAATCATGAATCAATGAAATTTTGAAATGTTTAATATTGATTTCCTTTCTTTAATCAATCTAACTCTGAGACTTCAAAGTAATTTCGCGATTTCGCATATATTTACATTTTTTTAGGAGCCACGAAAAAGGGTCCTAAAAAGGCTGAAATGCTTGAGATTCCGGGGAGTTTCAACCCTTTGGTTCCCCCAGTAGGGCTCCGCCCTGGACCTGCTGGGAACCTGAGCGGTTCCCAGACCCTTCGCCAATTTTACGCCCTCCGCCAACAAAAAGCTCTGCCACTGACATTGAATGTGTGATACAGAGTTATATCAACAGAAATATATATTAAGATATAGCGTTTCTTTGAAATACTCCGTAATTTTCGAATTATCATCTATATAGTCTTGTAACTTATACAAAAACCAGTATGATGAATCATTAAAGCAGTAAAATGCACGGACAGAATGAAAACACAATCTAAATTATAATAAAGTCCTTTTCATATATTGGTAATGATTTCTGCAAAAGCATTTCTTGCTGAAAATTCCATAGGTTCTCCATCCATCCCTGGTACATACATGTATATTTCATGTACGCGTGCCCTCCGTATTCTTGTTCAACAATCATTGATGGTTCGTGTCAGCAACAAGATAATAAAATCGGTTAATTGCACAGATCAGAAGACTGTAATTGTCAAAACATATTCTTTACAATCGAGGTTTCTCAAAGTCAGTTCTTCTCCATTACTAAATATCTTCTCATCTTGTAAACTCGAGAGTGTAATTGCCATCATAGAGACATGAAACAAACCAAAGGGGACTCTCTTCAAGCGAGGATATTTGCATTTTATCAACAATATAGCGTCAAAATTAATTTGATAGATGTAGTGACATAGATCATGCGAGAAGGAAATTCAAAGATAACAGAGGATTGCCAGACTTATATAATTTTAAAAAGAAAATTTAGAATTATTTTAAAAAGGACAATTTGTCTGATATAAAAATTATGGTGAAGAGCATCTTCCAATAAGACTGATATATTTCGGATGTGGACTCAATGCGGGATACAATTTATTGAAGCTTAATTCAGTCTCCAAATATCATACCGGCGAAATCCAATATCTACAAAATAATATTGTCATTTCATCATGGATATTATATTGTAGCACAATGTAGCTAATCCCCGTATACAGAATGATTTAAGCTCGATATCAAAGTTCGGGCAACCTTTTTGAAAAATTATGTCTGCATACACAATTTCTAGATGTATATTCAAATTAAGTTTGTAACAAAAGTCCAATTTATTCTGTACCATATACAGATTCAAGATCTCTAGATGTTATATGTAAACATAGTAGAATATATAAATATCAAAATTAAGATTCTGACAAAAGTCCATATTTCGATACCATGTTCGAATCCGACATTGATGAACTAAAAGAGGGCTGGGATGATGGTTTTATAGAATGAAGTTCACATCGTTTTCCCAAGTTGTTCCACCCCTGGAGTTACTCTTTGATACACGCATCGGTATATTTGAAGAAATGTTTTCCTTTGGTTTATGAAGCGATACTATACTTACAAAGACTTTATCCTTCCAATACAGCTCTGCCTATTGCTTCTATCTTCAAATGTTCTCCGAAATTACGTTACCATTCGTAATATCTATAACCGTCCAGTACTGTGCCAAGGGACCTCTAGAGGAGGTTATGATATAATGGTATCTTATTCCATCAGTCATCATACTTTTCTTTATCAAAATGATTTATGTTCTCCTGCTATAGTTATCGAGAGTGCTCGTGTGAAAATCATCAGTATGAAGTAATGAAATAAACAGTGCGCTTCAATTACGGCGCATAAAAACTGCCGTATGTCATGTAATAATTGTACCAGGGCCCAAGCGAAGCTCTTCTATGATAGGAAGCGGAATTCCGTCTATTATTATAATTACAGAGGTAATGGAAATGTAATCAAAAGAAGTTTTACTTTTATAGCCACTTCCTCATAAAAACTAAACTGGAAAAGTTATCACTTCATCGTGTCTGGACTCAGCCCATGAACATTGATATTTCATCTTCAAAAACTATAAATACATTGAAATTTGTAGAAAATGGGAATGTTTTGTTGAATTATGCACGGTGATAGCATAGCTGGATGACATCAAAATTAAGTTTACCTAGTTCAGATGTAGAAATTTCGGATGTGTCGGCCACGAAGCTATATGTAGTAGTAATGATTATACGATTTCCTGTCTACTATCACTTGGCAAAGTTCGCAATCCTCCAATAAAAAGTGACTGTAAAGAAAATTGAAGTCTTACGGCTACATGGTTCTTTGAAGCCTTACGGCTACATGGTTCGTTGTTTTTAACTTGTGTCATAGAAACTAAATTGGGTATGACGATCACTAAGTTTCTTTGCTCTGTTTCTGGAATGCCAAGCTAAAGAACCAAGTCCTTTTCTAGTCTACATGTATCAACTACAAATCAAGGTTGGTACTGCGTGCTACATTCAAGGCCTACAAGAAACAAACCAAACTCAAAAGGTACCAGCGACATAAAAAGTACAGTCTACATTAAAGTGACTGTCTTGTGTGAAAAACACACTGGTTAATATGCCCAACGGACATTTTTACTGGAAAGCTACATATGGGCAGTGTATGCACCCTCTAACCTTCTTACTGTTTTGCGAGAGGGCGTCTTCATAATAATTGTTTTGTTTTGTTTTTCTATGTTTGGCTTAAATATCATGTTCAAAAACATTATTTTTGTGAAGCACTGATGCTCAAGAGTAAAATGTAAAATGCAAAACTGAAATCAGAACATCAAAAAAATCATAACATAAAAAAAACAGAACATCAAACCTCAAAAGTCAGATTAGCAACATGTGGAAGGGACATGCCACGAGAAGTACAATGTAGACTTGCGCACTACAACAACTTGTGAATAAAGAATCTGCACATACAGACAGATTGACAGACAAAAACTCATGTCTTCAACGTATGATTCAAGAGGCATATCATCATGTCCATATGCCATGACATTTTAAAAGACTTCCTTAATTGAGAACGACCCACGTCATATTATTTTTGTATGGTAGATAATTGAAGAAGAATGCAAAGATAGCGATGGCTTATATTTTTAAACATGTATAATCCCGATAATCCCGATTCAGTCCATTAGTAAAAGGTTGATATGGATTTTTGTGATTAAGCTTCATAGTTAGATAATAGGGGAGCTAGTAATACAATTATCAAAGAGGATGGCTTAAGAAAAAAAATCGATTCGTGTATTTGTCACAAAGAAAATCGCCCATTTTGTTTTCTTGAAAAACGCATTGTGCAATGTGTTAAATGTTTCCAAACCCCCGAGGCCATTTTATCACCATTACATTGTAATTGTAATGTATAAACGACCCCTCAGTTGCTAATCAGAGGTTTCTCTTCTTCATTTGCACAATTCTAAATGTCCCTCATTGGAAAACTTGGATTCTCTTTTAAGGTAGGAATTTCTTCAAGTGCATCCGGCATACAATCATTAAAGTCAATGACATTTGGAGTTTATGAAGGTGATGTAATATCGGATGGTTTGTCTTATATGATGTAAGACAACAATTCTTTCAAATCGGGATTACTGAATAAATTTCTTTCTTTCTTGGTTGCTCTTGCTTCTGGATATGTCTTATGTTCCTCAAATGACATCATTTGCAACCACCTTTGGATTAAAAATTTAAACTTAACAAGAAAATGCGATCTAATTTACATTGAACAATCTATCTTCTTTTAATTTGGTGGTATTCAGTCCACTTATCGGGTGATGATACTTTATTGAAAGTGGAAGCTATTGGCTCATCAGCCGCTTTACCGGTACCAGATACTTTCACACTGCTATGGCTTCGTCCCATCTTAGTCATGAAGAGCTGTATGATTTTGGCCGCTACAAAGTACTATCTCACAATATCACACTGTATCGATTGAACGCTGCTTTCTTTTGACAATGTACGATTTCAGTACGATAAGCAACCTTCTAAACAGTTCCTTTTATATGAATATAGATCTAATCAAACTTGACCATTGCCATCTAAATCCCCATTTATTTACCGGTATTTGGTCAACACTTTTGGAATAACATTTAGACTGAAATTTGTTATGTTTAGAAAATAGATCTGTGAAGTGTGTTCAAACTTGATTTATCTTCTGTAATCATAATTCATTGATTTGTTTAGATCATCAATACTTCTCCGAGACATCCTCATTCAAGAAAAAGAAGTTTTCAAAATTCGCCTCAACAGAGCAGTCCTCTGGACATATAAAATCAAATTTGGCGCGTCAGACATGATTACAAATATGGACAATGACCATCCAAATACACAGTACAAAATCGACAATTAAGAAAATCATAAACCGAAGGCATACAAAATCAGGATAAAACAGGAACCAAAGCAAACAAACAAAAACCTCCACCTCATGAAAAGAAGCGAACTCCCAATATGGGAGTGAGACGAGATACCCAGGAAGAGAAAGCATCTCCTACTTGCATGCAACGAAATATCAATACATGTAATAGTATTCAGTTAGATAATGATTTCTCATCAGTGGGTTATCAAGCCTAAATGATTCAGATAAGCCAAAATAAATTTCACTGTGCCTCTTGTATTTTTTTCAAAAGAGATTCAGATAGTTCTTTCATAAAAAGTGAGCAACTCCAAATTTTGTGTAGGGACTATTCATGGGAGTAAATTAAGGGAAAATATGGACAAAAACTATTTAATTAAAGATCGGTGCAAGAGTCTTTTTTATCATAATTCATAATGATAATGCAAGTTTTCAACTGACGGTGTTAAAAAGTGTAAATTAATCCTTCTTAACCGTTTGTATCAAAGTCCATGCCTAAGACACTTAAAGTGACTAATGTCATAAGAACCAAGGCATACTTTGACATTTCACCAATAACAGCAGCTTTGCGTTTCTTTTCCTTATAAAAGTATAAAGGATTGATTTGGTCATTACCTTAACGTGACGCACCTGTCGCCTCCAATGTTTCTGCCCATTTAGTAGTTTCCCCAACCTGTTACATCGCGGTCGTATCAATGTGTGTCCAAACTCCCCTTCATCGATCACACGATCCGCAATAATAAACCATTGTATTTCTTTATGATATACACTTATGCATTCATCGAGATTAGGCTTTTCAAAATATCAATACCTGTATTCAGCTTGTGGAACTATTATTCTTCTGTGCAATATGGCATAAAATGTCATTCTGCTTCTTGTTTTACGTATAATTATATTTTCAAAATCTTCAATTCATCATAGAAGAATGATTAATGCCCACATTTATATTGCATGGATGTGATTATTAACGTATGATTAAATTAATGGAATAGCAATTCCCTCCGTATTACCAATTAAGTGTGTCTCCATACCCAACTGCCCCGTCTATTACAAAGGACCAATTCTTGCTCTCTATTGGACTTCTTATAAAAATTATTGGTCCAACATTATGTTTGGAAAGAGAGGCAGCTTTAAATCCAAGAAAATTATAAAATTGCTAATTTTTTTATAGTCGTCATGTCACAATACAATAATTGGTAATAGTGATGAATTAATACTGCTCGCTTGACCAATGTGGCTCTTTGTGAATAATTCAGTGCCATAACGTTACGATGTATCGACGTATAGACTTCACAATGAACCGAGTCTCCTGGGAGAGAGAGGCAGTACAAGCTTATTAAAGGAGAGAGCTTCACTCTTTGATTTAATTATTTTTCATTTCCATAAGCATAGTTGGAAAGAATTTGACCGTAAGTTCATACAAAAATCGGTTTACATATAGTACAAGGATATAGGTATTAGGATGTGTCCCATTAGCTCGGATGAAAGATTTTCGAGTCATAATGGTGAACATTTGAACGAGATGCGCATACTCAATATAAGTTTGAATCCTTGTTGAGCAAATTAACGGGACATTTTTGTAGATATTTAGATCTACAAAGTTTAACATGTAGCCGATGTATCATAGCTTTGGGGAGAAAGATGACGTTCGGGAACAAATGTATATTTAACTACAGATCGAATTTTTGTTTGGGCATGATATTGAGGAATATTGAATGTAAAAGTGAATTGTAGCAGAAAGTTGTTTGCGATGATTCATTGGAGAGGTGTGATTTTGTTCGGCTGGGTATCATGTTTTTTTATTATCATAGTGCACTCTACCTCCGTCAAAGTGGCCGTCTTACTACCCGCCAGCGGTTCGTTCCCGTTCACCAAGCAGAAGGCTTTGCCGGCAATAGAAATCGCCATAGAAACGCTGAATGATAGCGATATTTTACCAAATCATAATTTAGAAATTGTGTACCGAGATTCGGCCTGTTCGGAAACCATTGGACCACTCAGAGCCATAGATTTGTACGTTGACAAGCTAGTGGATGTGTATTTTGGGCCATGTTGTGACTTTCCTGTAGCACCCATAGCCCGGTTTTCCTCCCATTGGAATATACCCGTGTTGTCAGCGGGGGCAGCCGTCAGAGCTTTTGAAAATAAAACAATGTACAGCCTGTTGACTCGTATTCAAGGATCTTACAGTAAAAACGCCGAGTTTGTTTTTGAAATCACAAGAACGTTTAACTGGTCCATCGTTGGACTTTTGTACCATGACAATGTTGTTCGTAGTCAGGAAGGTAAAAGCAACAATTATTTTGAGGTCGAGTCTATTTATCATGTGTTTAAAGGACACGGGATTGAACCATGGCACAAAGCCTTTGACCAAAATGTCCCAGATTCCTATGATACTGAGGAACTATTACGCGAGGCCTCTAAGAATACAAGAGGTATGGTTTATATATTTTCTGAAATTTTTGCTGTTATATACATATAGAAGTATAATTAAGTTTGTAAGGTACATTGCGTACATGTACCCGTAGAAATGTTTTTTTCCCTCCTGGAGGGTTCTACATCTGAAATCATAAGCCTACTTGAATATTTTGCTTTTTTATATTATGATATTTTCTGTTAGGCATGTGTACCTGTGAAAATATTCACCAGATTCTGTGTGTTCTTAGAGAGGATTTTTTTACCTCTGAAATCATAAGCTAGTTCCACATAGTTAAGTAATCTGCGCTCCATGACATACCTTCTCAAGTTTTTGATAGAAAATCAAAGCAGATTTGATGGCATGGAAATAAGATAGCATAGTTCATCCCCAGATAACTCTCCTCTAAATTACTTTCCCACATTTATGTGGGTAAATTTCATAAGAACTGCACAAAAATTAATAACTCTTGTCAAACGATGCTGTATTTCTATAAAACACACGTACTTTAAAGCTCTTTCACTCGTTGATTCAGTTCAATTTTTATATTCATATCTATTTCTGCACATTTCATTTAGGAAATAAAAGAAATGAATAAATAAAAGAGAGAGAAACGTTCATTTCTGTCCGTACATAAGATACAAAAATACCTATAGATGATCATTCTGTAATAGAAATATATTCCTATTCGTAAAAAAGTATTTAAACATTGTTATTAAAAAAGTGAAATGTTAAGAACCTTTTTGATCAGCGTTTAAAAAGTTCCACTTCATTCAATGGAAATAGTTTCTAATTGAAAAAGACCAAAAGATCGCTGAGAAAATACTTCATCTCGTCTTATTTATTTCTTTTAATCTTTTTTTTCAATAATCATTTCTCCATTTCTAGATGAAAAATGAAAGAGTGCAGTTTAATTATCAACTTGTCAAATCTGTTTGCAATTTCAATATTTCATTCTCTGTCATGTGAAAATGTAATCAAGGAAAGATCCATCACGAAGTTTTACATAAAAATATTTGCAAGTTGAATGAAAGTGACATAGACAATAGAAAACTAGCTTCTTTTATATTTTTCTAAGAGTAAGGGAATTGTCCACCTCACTTGAAGAAAGATATTTTTTTCAGTCTTCTTTTCCAAATTCCTTCATATTGAAGGATATTTTTTTTCATGCCTGGCAGGGGGGGGGGGCGGGGTACCTTTCAGGAAAAGTTCCGGACGTAATTTACTATGGCCTTATTTTATTTTGTTTGTTAGCACTTATTTCGTCTAAATTAAGAGCACGTCACCACGTATACTTTTTAGGTCATGTTTTTGCTTCATTATTAGATTTTCCTTTATTTCGGTCTAAAGCATCACTTATGATACCTAACTTGATGCAATGCGCATTTGGTGCCATGGAATTATTCCAATAGATCATATATTCCAATATTGAAAATGACAGCCACTAGGTTGGTATCTTTGTTGGTTGACACTAAGATATTGTTCCCCTTGTTTCAATGTGTTCCGCTATTTGACCTGAAATATTGCGTAAACTCTCCATCACCACACTTAATAACAAGGAGTATCTTTCTGTCTTTAACTTGTTCTTTGGCATTGATTTAGGTCATGTTTAAAATTTGGCTATTCATAAATTCAGTTCCTGGATTTTCTAGGTCCTTAATTCTTTTTACCTAAATCAAAAACTAAAATAATTTTTGCAACATTTGTCAAATCTCTCTTTAATCTTCTGGGCATGCGTCCGATTTCAGTTCCGTTTTTCTCCACTTCCCTTCTTTTATCTCCCGTACAATTGCAATTATCGGGTGTAACCACTTACGGTTAGCAAACCTGCCAGGAACAAACAAGGAAATAGGCTATACTAATGAGGAAAAGGGTCTTTTATTTATACGCATATATTGCTTTATACATCTTCATTCCGTGTATTGGGTGTTTAGGATAGAGTTTGCTAATTAATACATTCAAGGGTAAAATAGTTCCATGTATCTCATTAAAGAGATATTTACTGGAATCACGGAATGAATGCCGAAAGTATTCGTACAATGTATTGGACAATATCCATTGTTTATCGTCTGTAAAAGACCGAAAAAAGCTCCTTTCTATCTTCTACATGTAGCTGCTAATTGGTAGCCTCACGAACATCATTATAGTTTACTGATGACACAGCATAGCTCATTTGCTTAATACGACAAGACGACAGGATGCCATCCGAACACGCACTCTCCAAAACACAGGTTTACCTGGATAGTTTTGATTTACGTTGATGAGGTATTATTGTTACGAAATATTGCAATCTAGAACCATTGTCTATCAGCAGAATGGAATGATAAACAAATCTGAAGTTAAAAGATTGTTTTCAATCTATTTAATGAATCAGATGATTTTATTGTGCAAAATACCTATATCAATAAATCGATGAAGCGTAGAAGAAATTCAATATAAACATTACATGAATATAAGCACCTTTGCTCTTTGAAATTGCAGTATTGTTGGTTTATAAGATAAGAATATCAATCATTGACTGTTTACATTCCTTCACTTTTCCCTTCCTACGTGTCATCTTTGGACACAAGAAACCCACTGTAATTTGTCTGGGTATGGAATTTGCATACAAGTTGCCTATTATTCCTCACTGAAAATAAAGATAATTTGTTCGCTCTGTAAATGTTGCTCTATTCCGTTAAATTGAGATTTTGTGTAATTCCTTCCTTCGAACGGAATTCAAACAAAACGGAAGAAATAAAGCGATATTGATTTGTAGTTTTATAAAAGATATTACAGAAAGACGTTTGTGGCTACATCTAAAAGAGAGGACAAATGGAGATGAGAATATGAGAGCTTCTTTAGCAATTGAACCTGTTTATCTCACGGAGTAAAACCTAGGATACCATAAAAAGGCTAGAATACACGAGTCCTTAAATTGTGCTTAAATTTTAATTTCAAGAGTCCTTTATATGCTCGCTGTGAAACTATTTTTGTCCTACGTAATTCAGTATGAATGGCGCCACTGTAGGAACTGAGAAAAGATAATACAGATACAGCACTGTCGCAACCGGATTTGTAATAACGACCGGATTTGTAATAACGACCGGATTTGTAATAACGACCGGATTTGTAATAACGACCGGATTTGTAATAAACTAGATTTATTACATATTAGGTTATTACATCCGGTCGTTATTACAAATCCGGTTGCGACACAGCACACACACACGTACTCTGCCCAAAATTGTATAAAATACCACTAACGAGATTTGTTGCAACTCTTCTCGTTACATACTACACACACCCTCTCAAACACAATGAATATAAGACTGACAAGGTCTTAATATATGAAACATGTTTGAGTATGCACTGCATGTATTAGACATTTTTGTCCAGCTGCTCTCTTTGGTAGTGCAGTTTGGACTCTTTTTTCAATTATCATAACAGCAATGCTAATTACTAACATCTGCTTCCCTTAATCTTTTTTCCCTAGGCTTTTTTTTTTTAATTTTTTTGTGTAGTGCGCACATTTAAATTAGTTCACATTTCTAAGTTTGAATATTTGTCATGATTTCCTCTTTTTCGACCTTGATAATCACTGATGAGACATTGCTTATGGTACACTTTTAAATTATTACGATAGAATATACATTTCAGTATTGATAATGTCAACCACGTGGTTTGTATCTCTGCTTTTGAATTGCCCCTCCCCCCCCCCCTCTGTCACTGTGCTTTTGCACTGACTTCTTCGTACTTGGATATACTTCTATCTTTCGACTCGAACGGCCATTAATATCATTAAACTCTCCGTCACAAAATTTAATTAATCATTTTTAAAACTAAGGGTTATCTCTCTGAATGCGTGGCTCTGCCCTTAGATTGCTCTGTGGCGTAAATCTTAGGTCATGTTTAGAATTTTAAAATTCTTCATTTATTCATTATTGTTATTCATTTATCTATTTTGGCCTCCAGCATCACTGATGATATATTTCTTGTTGAAGTGCGCATATGGTGTACTGAAATAATAACAATAGAACATCTTTTTTAATATTGTCAATAAGAAGGACTTTGTATATGCTATTGTTCATCTTTTCTCCTCAAAACATAGCAAGAAAGCACTTGATTTATATTCGCCGAGTAGCTCGGTTCTCATTGGTTGAAAAATAAAACAATGAAAACAGACATAAAGTGTGTCAGTTTGACATGTCACGGATAATTAATATCTCATTGAGGTGTTCTTTTTACTATGTAATGAAGATGTAAAGTGTATGATTATTTATTACTGGAATCATAAGCACGTGTAAAGAACCACACAGCCATATTGCAATTTCATTATTTTGCTATTCTTCGCCTCAGCAGCGTTCACAAACAGATAGTTTTCTTGACAGAACAGTTGGAGGCTTCTATAGATGATATGGTTACTTTTGAAAACCAGAAGTGATGCGAATTAGATTGAGCTTTCTCAGATTTTATCCTGGAAATACTTTATCCATCTGTCAACTACATCTTTTATCGGAATTTGAGAGCCTAGACAATGTATATTAGCTAAACCATTTATTGTTCACAAAATCCCTAATCGTTGAGTTCCGTTGTAGGTTTGTATGCATCCCGGAAAGACATTTTGCCTAAAGTACATTTATTTCTTCATGCAGTCCACTTTAGAAAGCCTTAACAAATTGAATTTATGGCCTTAGTGATATCTCTTTTAGTCTTGATTTCTTCTTTAACAAGAATTTGCAGTTTCCTTGAATCAAGACACATAAGTTGTAGTTAATTTTGAAAACGACAAAAGCTTCCTAAAAAGGAGGTCATAAAATGGTATTGAACATCATGACATTGTAATGGATGCCGCTGATATGCATCGGCATTTGTTTTCACATTTGATGAATTGGTTTTAAAATGTTTCCATCCAAGCTGTTCTCTGTCTTTCCTCTTTAAAATCCTATTCTTCTGAATAAGGTCCTCATCTTGAAAGGATATATAAAAGACTTTTAACTTGAAAATAGCGTAATTATAGTATATCTTTCAGATAAATGGCCGATCACAAGTGGCTTTTTTTTACCGGAAATATTGATGTGATTCATAATGGAATCCACTTATTTGAATTTAAATATGAAGTTAAACTAACTGGGCTTTTTGTTTTACTTGGATATATGCATTACTCTTTCAGGGAACATGGATAATCCAGGATAACCACATCTTCTGCTATTTTCGTGGCAGATGACCTTCCTAAGTCGGCACCGGTTGCCCATTGGTCTCGTTGGTTTATGTGTAGTCCTTTTTGTTTGATGTTTCAATGTTGTGTGTTGACGTTTCTTGTCCTTTGCGTCTCTTTCTGTGTCAGTCTGCTCTGTGTTTTTTGCACTGGGTGTTTGGGGTTTTCCTGTGGGTGCTGCAACCTGGTGTTGTTGGAGATCCCATCTTTTGTATGATATCTTGTGAGGTTTTTGATCGCTGTCTAAGACGCTGCTTCTCTTTTTTCCTAATTGGCTTTGTATCCTCGAATATTGTATTATTTCGGAAGCAGAATTTGAGCGGTTTATTTAATTCAAAAAAATTGTCAAAGAGCAGTTCCAAATCTTTTGTATGTTAATAAAAAAAAACATATCCAAGTGGACTTGCGAGATCAAAATTACAAGAAGGGAGAGACAACGCTATGATCCTAATTACTGCCCGCACAGAAATCGAATAATTTAATTTTTTCTACTTTGTCAGCAAATCTTCAGATTGAAATTCGTATAGAATGATAGATCTCGAACTCTCGTAACTAACGGTGTATGTTATATGTCCACACGACCATTATACTATGCTAAATTGAATGAAAATAGATTTAGAAAATTAACATAGAAAAATCCCATTTTCAAATCAATTTTCTTTCACTGTGAGATGAGTATTTGTCGTACGGACATATAACGTACACGGTTAGTTACGAGAGTTTGAAATCTATCCCCCTATATGAATCATTCGACAAATGAGACAAAACTTCAATTTTCCAGTTTCTAAAGTGAGCTGCGCGGACAGTACATTTCTAAATCCTTATTGTTCAAATGGAAATATTTTATCATAATGACCGTATTTAAGAACTGTTACATCATAATAATTATCATTTTCTGAAAAAAATATAAACTGGCTTATCAATAGTTGGTTCTGTCTGACATGGCAATCCCACTGTGTTTATGATTTGTAGTAGGTGGTCTCTTATTACATCACGATAGTGGGAGTTTGAATAACAACGGTCATAATAGGATCAATATCGCTTACCTAAGGACATAAAAAGATGAGTGAATGAAAGTCAAACACAAAATTCGAAACCAGACTCTAAAAAAAAACAAAATCGAAAGGCTTACGAATTTTGGAAAAAAATACAATACATAACTTTCGCATGTGAAATGAATAATTGGACAAACAGAGAACATATATTTCAAAATTGACTATCTAATCAGAAAGTACATATCATATACAAATGTATGTTAGATATCAATTTGTATGTGATTTTTCTTTCCATCAGGATAGGTCATACAAGCAGTATTGGTAAATAATTTTCTGAAGATAAAAATTTGAAGTAGTAGAAAACTTCAGTGCACCATATGCGCATTTCAACAAGTTATATATCATCAGTAATGCTTGATGCCGAGAAAAAGGAAATCCAAAAATTATGAAATTTTAAAGAGCAATACTTTTTATTCGACTTGGGTTTTTTTTTAAGAAGTCGTTATTTGACAGCATGATGACGGGAAACAAAATGTCCGAAGGATTGTTTTCTGTTCATTTATCATTTATCGAATCTGGATAGATGATATCTATATACTTTAAGGCGAACTATCAACATATTAATATATTAAATCTTTTCCCATTGAGATAAATCGAAAATTTGAGGATCAATTGAAGATCATTTCGCTAAACTTTTTCAAAAGGGTAGACATCGTGCAAAATTACACCGCTGCCTATTACTTACAAGATTGTGAATCTAAATAATATTCACTTGACTTCACCAAATCTTCATCAACATTTATTTTTCAACGAAGGAAAATTCTGTTTACGGTAATTCCTTTAAAAGTCAATTTATATCTCATTCGTCACAATTTTTTGTTCATTACCCTCTGATGCTCTTAACTTCTTTCTATTGGCAATGTCTGAGGTCAATCCTACAAATTTCCGTTCACGGATCAAGCCATGGCTTATAGCATACATGAGATGATCTCCAAATTACGTGGCCCAATCTATTTGGATTCTCAATGATGTCTGGCCTTGAAAGGAACCAAATTAAGATCCACTACTGACCGATCCGTCTTGTCACAATATAAAATTAATTGACTCTTTTTTTCTATACGTTCGTTTTTGTATCTTAGATTTGTCCTAGAATCCTCTTTATCAGGGAGCATACATGCGTAGAACACAGATATATCAAAATTGAATAGACCAATTTGCTGCTTGCTATTTTTGTTCATTTGGATTCCTGTAACATAAGCTGGATCGTCTGATTCTATACATACGCTCTTGTAGAATGAAAAGACGTTATTTTCCCTCCTTGACGGGAAATTTCTTACTGCTAAGAATATATGCCAAACAAATTTTGTCCAAAAACAGCAATATTTGGTATTGCTAGTGTTAGAACTCCAGTTAATGATGTAAGAATTTCAATCATCGTCAATATTTCAAAAACAGTGTCAGTTTTTATGGTTGGATTAACAAGAGGCCGTAGCCGGATTCTTTTGGGTTTTTTTGGTTTTGTTTTTGTTTTTGTTTTTTTGTTTTTTTGTTTTTGTTTTTGTTTTTTTTTTTTTTGGTTTTGTTTTGTATTGTCTTTTTTATTTTTTTATTTCATGGAAATAGAAAACGTTATGGATATGCCCCCTGTGGTTGGATTCTAAAAATGATCTAAACGTCAGCCAATGCAAAAGATTTTTTTATTAAGATTTCGCACAATTTCCACAAGCATATCTTGTCGTTAGACTAGGGGAAGGGAGGGAGAAATCGCTGTGGTGAGATTGAAGCAATTATCATCCGAGAATTTTACAATTTGTTCTTTGTCGAATGATATATTTTTCAGAAATTGATAATAATTATCACTCGGATTTCCTTTTAGCAGACCGAATATAAGAAACTTGTCCATTCGTTCATTCAGTGCATTATGACCGATATTCTTGTAAACACGAATCCTTGTTTACTACGTGACATTATATCAATTACGGATTTTCTTTTTTCCGTTTCCAATCGGAAGTCGTTTTTGAGTATTTGTTAACAGGAGACGTCATTTGTTTAGCAAGGGAGATAATTTTGATACAAATAGGGGACAGGATCCATGAGTTGTCAAAACACAAACCAGCTCATCTTCTCGTTTTCTGGCCGTAAGGAGCTTCCTTGTCGGATCAAATTTACTTTACGTGGTCATGTTCCGATTTGATGTCAGGATAACTTGGACCATCTGCTTTTTGTTAAAAGACAATTAAATAGAATCACAAGAAGACTGCGGGTCCCTAGCACCCAATTACATTATTAAGAGAGTCTATTAGGTATGATGTTCTCAATCTCGAAAAATTTGCAATTTCCACCATGTAGCAAGTTCTGTCTTCATTGTCATGTGTGATGCATGGGGAGTCTTGTGGGATGATAGCTGTGGTTCACAGTGATGGAACGCCTGTCCCGTCATCTCCAGGATACATGTAATCTGAATGACAGTTTCTGTATTTGATTTCGCCTTCCTTTCAAATCGATTGTGAATGATAAGCTGCAGAAACTTTATCTTTATTTGGTGAAATGGAAGTAAGAATGACGTAGTGACGTCAGTAAAGACATCCACAAAATGTGATGCCTTGGAATACATATTCTAAATAACCTTTATCAGAAAAGATATCTGGCATGCGATGTTTGTCATTTTTTGCATGGCATTGCCAATGAATAACATACGTAAACCCCTAAAGCCTTAATAGAGAAACCTTTACATAGAATGTAACATATGCATACTTGTACACTATATTAAGGTAATGTTATGTACAAATGGTCTTTTTCACTGTATGGATCAGATCAAAATACCCACTTCATTTGCAATAAATATTGCAGATGGCCACCCAAATTGGCAACCCTTCTTTTATATTTAGTCGTTCTTGTTTTTATTATGTCTTTGCTTGTTTATTTCTTTGCTTGTCCTCTGTTTGAATTTCTCTATTGTCCCCGGTCGTTTGATGGTTCATTGTTGTATGGTTGTTATGCATGGTGTCCTTCGATCCTTGTTTCGGCCTTGATAGTTTCTTTCCTATTTGGTCACTTCATCATGGTCTTGTTGGAGATCGAATCCTCCTATTCTGAAAACAAGACTTCTAGTATAAAACTTTTAGCTTCAGGATAACGGATTCTTTGCGTGCTTCCGTAGGTTGCGTGGTCATCGACGAAAAAGGAAATTATAATCTGGATTTTGTCTGCTTCTGATGTAATGAGTGAATATAATGACTTTCATAAGCTTAGTGTCAGCAAGATTTAGAATAGAAAATCTTGAAAATTATGGCACAGGCAAACATCTCTTCTGTGATGAAACATCAACAGTCAACTGTTGCCTACTGACCCATAAATAGCCATCTCTTTTCAAATGTGGGAGAGTGTGTTAGCAAGTATTCCGATGGGGACTGATCTCCTCCTCAGCTCAATAACCATTAAGACATTCGTTCTTTTACATGTATGTAATTGCATCATTGAAAATTTCACCTATTCAAAACGTGCATACATTTTGCACTTTCAATCCATCAAGTTTTTACAAGAAAATTTCTATCTGGTACCAGATATGGAATACTTCCTGTAGCCTCTGGAAACGCAGTATGGCTTTATTTAGTTTAAGATCATTAGATGTTGCATACGTGCGAGATTTGCAATATACTGCTGTTCCTTAAGTTGGGGATAAAAAAATAATCGACAATTCTTAAAATGCTACAACATAGTTGTCATGCATGTGAACTTCGAGACGACAATTGATAATTGTTTAACCGATACTGTTTGTCATATTCAAAAAGAAGATTAGAGGTTATTCTATCCAAAATCAGATTCCGAAAATCACAATCACAAGGCTTAAAAAATCTTGAAAATTTTCAAACAGAACTTTCTCACGAGAAAAGAAACACCAGACAAACAGAGACATAACAAAGCTTTATAGAAAGACGAATGACAATTTGATTTAATGAACAATCTCCTGTGTCCAGTGCAAGTACGATACACATTGTAGGTGTCGCTTAAACAGAGGGGCCGTTCTAATTAGTTCTAAATTTCTCTCTTCGCATTATTCAAAAACAAAGGTGGGTGTTTAAGGAAGCTGAAAACATTTTTGAATTTCTTTCTACGTATAACTTCATAAAGAGGGAGATGTTTTTACATATTTGATATACGCACATAACCTAAGTGTCAAAGACCAAAACTCATTGCCTTTCCCGTACTTAAGGTATGGCTTTTGTTTTATATCTTAATTCTACCAAAATTGTTTTTAAAAATATGATGATCCTTTGAAATCTCTAACATAGTTTATGACTGTAGATTGAGTTCTTGCTATAGACAGTTTTAAATTAGGTTTCTTCATATTGTTTGTACTTTTCTACCTAAGCTACATAGCTCGTTTACGTTTGACGCATGTAGGATTTGTTATAATCTAATCCTTTGGCAGCCTCGTATTAGCATTCTCTAGCCATTTATCCGCATAGCGGAACAAAGAATCCAAGCTGTCCTCCATTGCCCTCTACTTAAAAACAGTTTAAGAGAGCCTGCACGGAAAAAGGAGCTACCTAGATCAATTTGAACTGATTTATATATAGAATATTTGTGTGGAACTTTTTCGCACATGTGACGGATGATTACAGTATTGGTAGGGACCGTACCTTTATTATACTTTGAGACCTCTATAATTACATTCAGACTCATTTCCTTTCCTGTCAAAGAGGTTCAGATAATTTGCTCTAGAATAAACCCTATCAGTTGTAGAACAGATATCTCCTTCTGCAGTTGATCGAATATCGAAACAACCTGGCTAGCCAGCATCCTATCAGCAATTTGAATTGCAAGATGTGACTGTAAAATTGTCAAAACATTTATTTTTCAAAAGCACAATGGCAATCGAAAACGACATTTCGGCCCTCTGGCTGTCTTGAGTTAGGTATATTAGTCCGGGTTAATTTCCTGTAGCATCATATCCCACCCATTCTGCTACGTCTTTCGGTACATTTTTGGACACATTAATTTTCACTTTTTAGCCACATTACATTGTTTAGACTGAAGATCACTGACGAGGGTTAAGTACCCGAAACGTGCATGTCTGGTCCATGCTGTAAATTTATCTGGTCTTAAATGATGCTATTGAATTGAAGACGTTTAACATTTGTACAGAACAGACCTATAATCCGACTTGTAAACAATATACATTGCCCTGGCTTTACACACGAAGGAAAGTCAAACACAAACGCCGAAACCAGATTCCAAAAACCACAATAGAAAGGTTTACGAATTCTGGAAAAATACACAACAAAACTTCTTCACGCGATAAGAAAAATTGGACAAACAGACGGAGACAATGACAACTGTCTTTTGCTCAACATATATGTATCTTCAATTATCTTTTCCTTAGTTTTTAAAGAATACATTGCAATCTTAGCAGATAAACAGTTAAACATTTTCTTTCGAATGTGCATCGTTTATCTGAAGGAATTATTTCTTACACAGGAATAACACTATTTACAACACGACCTACGGTTCCTTATTTTATGAAAGGGGCTGCTGTATGGTAATTATCATTTACATGTAATTTTGATATCTTCTGTGATTTGAGTGCTTGTGTCTTTTGTAACGGAATTTTGATCCTTACCCTCTTCTTGAAAATAATTTGTACAGGTGCAGAAGTCGCCATGTGCATAGATGTACACATATCTCTACAATCTACAATTTGATTCTTGGTACTGGTTGTAATAATCATAGAATCTATATGGCAGTGTCTTCTGAGATTCTTACATTGCATGGCTGATTACTAGGACAAGTAAAGTATATCCTGACTTTATTCTTAAGACAAGGCGTCTTTAAGAAGTAATTTTCAGGTAGCGTGTGTCATCCGCTGACACTGTCTGTGAGGATGCTCTATAGTTGGTAGGAGTGACATACAGTATAAACACTACGACAGCCTATTGTCTCGAATGTTGAACGGTGTTCTAGATTTTAAAAGAAACATGGACGAATTGATCACTAATCAATTTGTTCCTTATTTGGACTTTTTGAATCTGGCATTTTTCCTAACTAAAACGAAGGGTGTAACTTGTTTGCAGGAGTTATTTATTCTTCTAAGACATCATGACCAAATCTCCTTTTGCTTGTTAACCTTTACTAGTACGCTAGACTGTTAAGTTTTCCCAAAAATAAAGCTCTCTCTGATGCGAAAATACTGCTGCAACCAAATTACACAAAAGTCATAACTTTCCATTGCAATTTGAGACATTTTACCATCGTAAATGGATTGTACCTCAACAAATTTCATTCATTTAAGGTTTTAGTTCGAAAGTTCTGAATTTATGCGTAGGAAAAGTCAGACTGACTCCTCTTCCAGACTTTTTTGACAGTACAAATACTCCCATATAACAGAATCCATGCCTCCTTAATTACTTTTCTAACATAAGGGTCGTAAAGCGAAATTGGACGTAACCCAGTGGTCGTTTTATCGTTGTTTTATATGAATGGGGGATTATTACTACGTCTTTACGTCCATTTCCGCATTCAAACATTGGATATACGGTGAGTAGGCTCCCTAAATAAGGATGCAAGCCGAGTCGACAAAGACAAAAGGCAAAAACAAGTCCAAGAATCGCCATCTTTAATATCCTCCTGGAAATGCCACCCAGACGCCATGCCATACAATGTAGCATTAAACTTTCATTAGAAGCTCTATTTCGGATGTTAAGGACCTTCTATGTGTCAATTTCTGTCAAATGAAATAAGAAAGTTTTTCTTATTTGTTGGAATTATGGTGATGAAAGTGGGCTTAGTCCCCAATCCTACATTCTGCCCTGATTTGTGGAGGATTCCCAATGTTTTTCAAGGAATGGTATCACACGTAATGGTAATGAGGCACGTAAAGAAACCATAAATTACTCAACTCATCAATATGAGGCAGTGATTCATTTTTTGTATCTCAGTGATCGAGCAGTGATGTTACTGTCCTTGATTTATTCAAACTTATTCTTGATACAAAGTCATCAGATCGATTTATAAAGTAGGAAGATCATTATGACCGGAAAGGATTTATTTCATATGTTATCCTTGAACTTTAGTCCCGTAGCTAAGGCACTGAACAAACAATGTCGTGTTTTCATTACCATGGTCTTATATTTGTATCAGTAATTCTTGAAAATGTAATGGCGAAGCTCTTTTTTCGAATACCTTTACTTGCCAATCACATAAATGCATATTGGCAAGAGAAAAAAAAAAGAAAAAAAAAGCGAACTCCAACAAAACTCGCTTACAAAACAAAGTTAAACATGTAGACTTTCAAAGAACAGATGCTTAAGAGGACAATAACTGTTTTTGACAATAACTTTTTAAAACATCGTTACATCCCCATCACCCTTTCCTGTCCGAACTATAAATGGCAATAAGCATGTAGTTACAAAGCTTTCATGTTGTTTTGATTTTTAAAAGTATGAAGAGATTTCTATCGATTACTGTTTCATCCTTTTGTATATGAATATTTGAAGATTTCTGCTTGGGCATAAATTCGTTACAAAACTTCAAGACCTAGTCTATTGTCAAAGATGCAACTTTTTGTAAATTCTGCTTTGTTCTTCTCGAAAGACACTGCAGCAACCCTATTTTTGATTTGCAGATGTAATTGCGAAAATCCGGCTCTATAGAGACTTATTTGCATACATAATAGGGGTCTATAGCTTATCCCCTTCTATGATCAGGAATAATTACAATGTAGGGCTTTTAGCACCTTGTAAGATGTCTACATAACGTACTGAGTGACCAAGGTTTGTCTGAAGAGGACATGGTTTGCAGCATCGTAGCTGCAGCCAAGTAATTATTTTAGGTGACTAAAGATGGATATCACTTTGTGAAATATCCTTTACCATGTGCCAATACATTCCGTTGTCATTGAGTTACTGATGCAAAAAAGTACTGGTATCATTCAATTATTCCATCTCCCGTCCGATATTGCCGTCACTTAGGATAAGGGAATAAAACTTCATCGATCACTAAAGATATCAATTTATGTCATTAATCGAGACAGACTTATGCTCAAGATTAATCTTCTTCAAATGAAAGGTTATGTAACGGCCAATAAATACAAACATTAGCGGTAAAGTAATCAGTACTTTCCTGTAGAGGTTGTTGGCACCACTCAGCTATACTACCTCATCGCTTCCGTCGTTGACGCTGCCTGTTAGACTGTATATGATCTTGTCTGATCATGTTCCTTTGTTTGCCCCGATAAGTTTCTGCTCCAAAAGGCTTGGACGGTTCGGTATAGTAAATAAACATCATACCCTTCACGTGTTTGGCAACGTTCGTAGTTTTAGCGTCTAGCATCTATAAACGTCTTCGGTAGAGCTGCAAATCAAATATGATTTATCCATCAAATATCATCGAAGGTGCGGTTTTGACCCACCGTCAACTTACTCGATACGTTTATGCAACGCTTGCTTCAACAATGTTGGTTACGTTATGAGATATTAATGGGAATGCACTTTATTCCCGATAAATTTATCTTTAATTCCAGACATAACAGCTATAACATTTAAAATAGGTATAGAACAGCTTTTATCATCTTTCAATGAGTTCCCGAAACTGGTTCATGAAGATACCTGGTCCCAAACACAGAGAATATAATTCTAACGATACTCTGTCAGATAATCTATGCATTACAACATATAGGAATGACGAAATTGATTTAAAAGTATTCCATGAAAAAATATGAGTATGGCATACGCACAATTCAAGGTGCTATTTTAAATTAACCTTGCCTTGCTGGATATCTCTTGATAGATGGACATGCTTCAAATCAGCCAGGATGGCATGCCATTGCGGATCAACTTCATAAACTAAAATAAAAGTCTCAAATTATCGTGACATCAAACTAATTTGGTGACGATTGAAACGGGATATATTAATTTTGAAATCAAAAAAGACAATGTAATATGGGGACATTAAAATTAATCCTTGATAATTAAAGTTAAATCTATGTTATTCAATTTTGATTTTTTTTCCTTTTCAGTTGTGGTTCTTTGCGCATCAGCAGATTCTGTTAGAGACATTATGATAAAGGCACATGACCTCAACTTTGACAATGGGGAATATGTCTTCTTGAATATAGATTTGTTTAGCAGGTAAGCACTTACTTATGTTATACAGAAGGAGGTCTTTAATATATTGTGAGCTGCAGATAAAAAATAGATCAGAAAGATAATCATCAAAGAAGTACCTATCAGTATATCAGTCTCAAAGTCGGGAAGGCAAGGCAAAACGATTAGATTCTCCATTGGAACAGTTGCGAACCTCGGAATGAATAATATTCCGAAGTGAGACCAGGTGAAAAGAGAAAGACGAAGCAAGAATTATATTATTTAAGTATGAGCTTAGTAACAAAGAGAGACATGTCCTAACTATGGAAACAAAACTAAAATAAACGCATCCAAGTCTTTAAGCATGCGGACTAGATCTAAAACAAGACCAGAGATCACATCGAAAAATACACACATAAGATTGGAACAAACAATTAGATGATCGACAGCCACACTTGTGCAGGAAAAACTAAAGATAGACATTTACTCAAAAAGGACTAACAAACAAACTAACAAACAAAGTCACAAACCAAGCAAAAACATGTTTGAAAGGTAAAATCAGTTCATCAAAGGAAGGAGACCATTGTGCAGACGGGGTCGAAATTCAACAAAGGAGAGGATCTCCATCAACAGGCTGCAGCACCCACAGCAAAGCACCCAATACAAAAACACAAAGCAGACAAGCAGAGGAATAGACGCAAAAGGGATAAGGAACGTCAACGCACAACACAGAAACATCAAACACAAAGGACTACACATAAACCAATGAGACCAATGGGAAACTGGTGCCGACTTAGGACGGCCATCTGCCACGGAAATAGCAGAAGGTATGGTTATCCTGGTTTACGTGCGCACAACCATCCCACTTCAAATGACATCTGCTATTTATACAACTGCTATTTTGTTAACCGGAATATTTGCAAACCTAGAACGAACATTTGTTGTAGCAAAACTGCACACAAAAGCCTCCTTATTGTAAAGTGGCATAACATAGAATGCAATAAGTCGCAGGGACCCAGTCAAGAAATCCTTTCGAGCAGTGGCATACAAAAAGTATGTAAGGACATATACTCGTTTATCCATATGTGACCCATTTAAATCAGTCATTGGAGCATATGCTACTGTCAATGTCGTCCTGCGTTTTCAATCTTACCGATCACTCCATGTTAAAGCACCATAACTGATGTTTTTCTGAAAAAATACAACTCGTAGCTTTAATGTTTATGGTTACCTCAGTGTTATTTCCTTTTGACTTTTAAACAATTTCAGTAAACTCAAAAGGAACTGCTGTTCTCTTATATTACTTGATGCAAACAAACATTTTAGTTCATTAAGTTTGCTTTTAAACCAAAGGAAAATATAAATGACCCATTTGTTATCAAAGTGGTTGGTATTAATGTACTACCTGTAGTTTTAGACCTCCATATTAAAAAGTGCATGAGTGGGGAAATCCCAAAAAAAGATGCTGAAAATTAAAACAATCAAACTTCACAAATCTGAAAAGAAATAGACCAAAAAGTACTAAACAGAAAAGAAAAATGCACTCGAAACATAAACACGATTACTTAATATGAATTCAGAAACAAAATCAATGTTTAGCCGTTGAAAGCAAACAAAAAGAATCAAAATGAGCACTGCTGAACGTGACATAGCATCATATGTCATAGAAGCAAAGCAACGAATAAATTCCAGACATAACTGACACCAAACGAAACCCTTAGCATTTCTTACACATGGTAAGCACAAAAAAGTATCTCCTTTGCAAGCTTTTCTTGTTTTACCTGATTTTGTACGTTCTTTCGAATCGGTTTATGATTATTGATTTTGATGGTAACTTGTGTATGGTTTTAATCATGTTTTGCAGATGAGTTTGTTTTTCCAAAAGAGAACATCTCTGAGATTAGATCATATGTAAACTTAGGAGAGTAAGGAAAGCTGAAATTATCGAGAGATATACTGACGCATAGTTAACAATTTCATTAAACGAATAAAAAACAATATAAGATAATCTCAGAACATTACGATACTGTTATTATATGCTCTTCTAATGATTCATAAGAACAGTACCAAAAATTCTAAAAAAAATGTTATGAAGGGGAATCAATTTACATCTCTCTCCTTTTTCTGGTTCTTCTTCTTCTGTTGGTTTGGGGGGTTTGTTTTCTTTAAGTATAGAAGAAATTTGATTTTTGCACCAAACTTTAGATGACACTCTACAAAATAAAAATTTTACTGAAAAAAAAACTAAAAGCTTCAAATTGCTGAAACAATACAGTTGTTGCATTTGTCGTAGAATTTAAATAAACGAATTTTACTGAATGTTATCAAAATCCTTTTACTTGTAAATTGTTTCATCGATACCATTTTCGTTTCCGATCACATTATTCTTCCAACACGAAAAATTGAAAGCTTAATTCCCACATTTTGAAGATCGTGAAATGAAACATTTCAATTAAATGAAGATACAAATCTTATTATCTTATCGGAAAAAATAGTCTACCTTTCCATGCAATATTTGAAAGCAAAATAAGTGAAATCTTTAACTCTAATTTTAATGGAGAAAGGTAAACTATGACAGAGAATTGTAAATAAGAGAAAGGCATAAAAATAATTCCTTAGATTGAATGTCTTAAAACGGAAGCGATATGTACTGACTCCCTAATTATTTCTTTCTTTCGTTTTGCTTGAATCGTTTTCAAGTTGCGCCACAAGAGAACATTGAAGTTAATTTGAATTCTTCAGAACGCACCAAACTTGCATGAAAAAAATGATCTAAATCAACTTTTTCTTCAAATTGTGTTTCCATTTGCTTGCATACTGATCCATTGGTTTGGAAGAAGAATTTTCTTTAAGAATTTCAAACATTGCCTGAGCATAAAAAAAATATTATCATATGTAAAAATACGCTCTGTAATAATAATTTAGTGCACCATATACGCATTTCAACAAGCAGTGTACTATAAGTGATGATTGAGGCCAAAAAGTTAATATCTAAATCATTTCGTTTCCATTGTTACATGTATTTACAAGAAATGAAGATTCTGATAGGCTAAGAAATTTTGATTGATACATCGATCAACAAAATTTTTTCACGGAGGTTTTTATAGCACTATTTTCAGAACCGGGGATTCCCTCAAACACGAATAAACTGGTAACTGAAAATACGATTTGTTGATGTTTGCTTAAAATTTCAATGGTACCATTTCTTTTCTACTTACTGAAAATTAACTGTACATGTAGGATTTTCTCAAACTGGTCCTTATTCTAAAGATAGAGAGAGACGATCGTTCGCTGTTTGGATCATGGCGGCCATAACTTGTTTTCGTCCTAGGAGGCAGTTGTATCACAGCGCACCCCCAGAACTTACGAAATATAGTGCGGGGATTAATTGTTATCAGATCCCAGAAAACAGTCTGTTTGCCATAAGTAGAGGATATTAAAATAATGAGAAATGAATCTTATATTTTTGAAAATTCAGGTATCACCCAAAACATTTGACGGTAACTTTTACATCAACGCGCTACGCGCAAATTTTTCGCTCGTTACCTGCATCAACAGAAGAAATATAACATTCATTTCTTAAATAATGAAACAAATATACTTCAAGTCCGTTAAGAAGCACAGTAAAATTAAGTGACCCATATCCTCGGGGTCTAACATTTCACCAGCAGAGATACCAACCTAGTGGTTGAAATCATATTGAAATATGTGCTGTTCCTTAATAATTTAGAGAACCATATGCGCATTACAACAAACAATGTATCATCAGTGATGCTCGATGCCGAATAAGCGGAAATCCAAATAGTGAATATATAGGGAGCGCAATTCTAATCAAAACTGAAAATGTATACCAAAATGCCAGCCAAAGTCAGAGCTATGTCATGAGGGAGATACTCCTTAGTTTCAGTATTGGGTCTTTGAGGATGACAGAGTTATTTCCCGTTTGAGAAGATATCTGACGTAAAATCATTATGACGTCACGAAAATGACACGGTAACTTCGATTCAATACGGTCATTTCCCAGGGTTTTAGGGCCGTTTCCATAAAATTTGATGACGTCACAATTATTCTACGTCAGATTCCGTCATTAAGGGGAAGTAACTCTGTTTTTCGAAAATTCCGTTCTGAAAATAGACAATATTTATCTCCTTTCTACAATTTCTTTTAAAAGTCTCAGTGATCATTTATAAATCAATACACATCCGATTGCCCACTTCATATCTAAATGAAAAATACAGTACTTGTTAATTGTCTGCCTCCACAGAAGTTTTGTAACTGTTTTTCGTTCCCTAAAGCGTGTTTATTTTTAACGTCACATTCGGGGGCTTTCAAAGGGTATATACGTACGTCCGTAGCTTCAAAACTGACGAGTGATGAAACTTTGCATATAGAAAAATATGTTTCAATTATTTACATATATAATTTTCAGGAAAATTTAATCATAGGATCGTTTTTAAGTCTGGCTGTTCTTAACCTCCTTAATATAAGAAAAATTACAAATATATTTCAAGTCGTTTAAGTGTAGAAAGCGTATTTTTGCCTCATAATATGTAATATTTTCGGTACAACAATGAAAAACCGCTAGAAGTCTGTTTTTTCTTTAATAATACATTCATTGATTTTCTAGTATTACACAAAAGATAATTGGTTTATTTCATGTCAAAATCTGACATCGTCAGCATAGCGCCTCTGGGTATTTGTGATTATTCTGAGCTATGTGTTAAACTTTGTGTGAATTCCTTAGTTCGTTCCTTTCTTAGAATCTTTTGAACCCAATAATTTTGTGGGGCTGTTATATTAACGACAACTAGTACTGAACACCCTAATCATAGTTAATGAAAGGTCTAGGCTTCTGATTCGCTGCAATTCATTGTTACGTTACTGTGATGAATGCAAGAATTCGCCCAGCTTTGATCCCTAGTTATTGTAATTTTCAACCCTATCAAGATATTATAAAACATAATTTTGACGGGAATAGAAAACAGTAATTACAGTAATCATTAAATTTTCTCTTTTTACCATGTTTTGTAAGTGCGCGGATATGGAAATTCGTTCACCATGTCACGCCCCGTCATGAGTATCCAGCCTGTAGTTTTAAGATTAAACCAAAAAAAGTAATTCTATCAAATTGCAGGGGGATGTGGATACCGAATCGCCAATATTACCTTATCCCTGCCACCCCTTCTAGATACATGCATATGCAATAATAAACTTTATGTTCCCTGTCTTAAATGCTGGTAGTCCTCAAAATAAAGAATGAGAAGAGAGAGATAGAAAAAAAAAGTTCGTGATATTTAAAGTCGTACGTACTACAATTATCTTCTGTTTCAATGATCAATGAGCTTCCGATTGAGAAGCTGCGAAATATTGATCAAAAGCATACAAAAATAATGAGCGTTTTCCTCTCTAATTTTTATCCTGCTCGTATAGTACAATCAGGCAAATTTATGAAACCAGATAATTGAAAAGGTTAGCCACTTCATCATACGGTCGAGTCTCCGTTGACTGACTTGGTTGGCTATCACTTTACCTAAATACTCTGAATTTTTTGTCAGATTCAAAGAGAGTCTTAAACATGAGATAAATGACTTTGAATTTCAATAACAATCTGCCTTTCAGTAAAGACGAGAGTACAAAGCCATGGTTCAGACCGGGCAAGAGTGAGGAAAAGCGCAATGAGAAAGCCAGGAAAGCTTACGAAGCGTTAATGACTGTCACTCTGAGGAAACCGACCAGCCCCGCTTATAAGAACTTCTCTGAGGATGTGAAGAGGAGGGCCAAATTAAATGACCCGAATTTTGAGTACGGAGAGGAGGAGGTACTTGCTTTACTACGGAAAAACATCTTTTCTCCATTTGCATCTGTCCTTCATTATTAAGACATCTGTTAGCATATTAAACGTCTTCAAATTTAATATAACCATTTAAGAACAGATAAATTTGCAGCATAGATCAGACATGCAAGTTGTCCGATTTTGTTAACGGGAATACTTGTAATTTTGAGGCTATAGATAAACCTAATGACCGTATGAATCTTTGAGAGGTTGAGGTGTGCGCATGTAATCTGGATGACCACATCATATCTACCAAAGAATAAACTAGCCTCTTGATGCTTATGTTTCATTGTTACCAAGTGCTTTGGAAGTTTTATCTCTTTGTCTTTCATTAAGGTTCTTCTTAGGGTTGCATTTAATTGATTTCAGTTTACAATTGACAGAAAGTTGCCCTTTTTTCTTAATTCAAGCAAAATGCCTGCATCTTATTAAGAAAGTTACAATTTCTCATTCAATAATGAATCGATTTCTCTATCATTTCTTAGAAAGAAAAAAAATGGTTCAATGACATGTAAGATATGTTCATGCTATAGAATGAAGGGTTGAATCAAATTTTGGAATAAAACAAAAAGTAAACCATAGTATTTCATGTATTTATAGGTGAATAGTTTTGTTGGTGCTTTCCATGATGCTGTTTTATTGTATGCCATAGCCTTGAACGAAACACTGGCTAACAATCATTCAATAACAAATGGCACGGAAATTACACATCGTATGTGGAACAGGACTTTTGAAGGTAAGCACAAAATGTGTAATAGGGCATTTGAATGTAAGCACAAAATGTACGCATCATACGTGTAATAGGGCATTTGAAGGTAAACACAAAATGTACGCATCATACATGTAACATGGCATTTGAAGGTAGAGACGAAAGTTCTACATCATATGTGGAACAGGTGCTTAAATTTAAGCATCAAAGTTGCTAAGGACGTTTCATAGTTGTATTTGGAACAGGAAATTTGAAGATACACAGCGTATGTTGAAATGGACTTCTGTAGGCATAAGCACGGTACTCGAATCGTGCATGTATTTGATATGGAATAGACGTGGACTAGAACATGCGAACGTAAGCAATGAAATTTAGAATTACCTGTGCAACAGGACGTTTGACTTCGACGGCCACACCATTTGCTTATAGCAGATGGCCGTCCAGGGTCGGCACCGGATGCACATTGGTCTCCTTCCTTTTATGTATTGTCAATAATGTTTGATGTTTTTGTACGTCTGTTTCGATTGTCTTGTATGATGTTATAGTGATCATTGTCGTGTATTTTTTGTGGTTTGTAGTTTTGTCTGATGTCATTTACGTATCACTTTCTTGTGGGTTTGTTTTGCTGGGTGGGTGCAGGGTGGTCATGCTGGAGATCATCCCCTTTTCTTCAAGATAAGAATGTAAATAACATATCATATGCTCAACAGAAAGTTAGATGATAAAAGAATTAGTGTTGTGCTTTTGTCTGAAAGGATATCCATGTAAGGCAAGGACGGAAACGATGTTAGGTTCGCAGATCGTTTCAAATAGCCCAATTTCTACTAATAAAGATAGCGTCCCTTTTCTCGCAACAACGCTAACAATAATTTGTGTTATCCTTAACGCTGTTAGTAAGCCCATAATAAAGCTATATATAACGTATATCACTCTAATTCAATGATTTAGTGAAACATTGTCATCTACATCATTGGGTTATTTCTATGTAATGATTCTTTATAACAAAAGCTGTCGGAAGAGAGTGCTGAGCACCTTAAACTCTAAATGATTTTATGTCAGAATTAGTAGTCATTGCTTCATTGGCAAAACGCAAAAATGTTCCAACCTCCAGAATGTAATAGGATTGGCATGTAAGGATTCAAGTAAGTTGAGATGTCTTAGAAAAGATAGAGAGAGAGTTTTTCTTTTTAGCTTTTGAACGCTGCATTTCCTAGAAATTGACGATGTCTTTGTAATTCAAAATAACTCTGTTGATTTTGAAAGAATTCATTTGATGTAACGGACTGTTACATCTTGATAGATTTTTTTTATTATAAGGAAATGTTTCTGTCTGTTAGAAAATTTAAAGTACATTGGTTGCAAAATATTCATTTCCCTATTGCATTATCCGTTTTTGTAGACACGAAAAGTGAGAGTACAATGCAATTAAGTCGAAAAGAATCTGATGTATTATGAAAATGTAATTTTTTTAGCACATACAAGTACATTGATTGCCAAAAATAGTGTAGACATAAGATGATATCTAAACATTTATTGAAAATGAAAAAAATATACAAAAACTATACATGTGACAAATATTAATAAAAATTACCATATCACAATACACAGTACAAAATCGATTATTCAGAAAAGGCATACAAAATTAGGATAAAACAGGAACCAAACCAAACAAACAAAAACCTCCACCACATTAAATGAAGCGAACTCCCAATATGGGAGTGAGACCAGATGCCCAAGAAGAGTCGGAATCTCCTGCTTGCATGTATTTCATTATTTGAGGATGTTTTTGCATGCATTGTGTTAATTTTTAATTCTATTTATTTTTAAATCATTTTTGTAGGTATTACGGGTACAGTAAGCATAGATAGTAATGGTGACAGGAATGCTGATTATTCCCTATTGGACATGGATCCTGCTACAGGGAGATTCGAGGTAAACACTTGACTTGTATCATGACCCTGTCCTTTCTAGAAATCAATATAATCGACCGATCATCTTTGTGCGAAAAGATTGTCACTTCTTACAAATATCGATGCCAATATTAAGAGGGGAAGTGTTATAGCATTGAGTAGTGGATAAACTATAAAACTCAGATTCATCTCTTTGTGTGAACAACAACCAAACACAAGCAGAAGGTCGAATCACAATGTATGGATTCAATACAGGAAATGACCACAAACATTTCATTGTTTCACAATGCAAAGGGCAAAAAAAAAAATAATGACGCACTCAGAATCGACTTTTTACCTTGTCATCAAAGTTCGGGATATTGATCCCTTTCTCTTTTGCTCACCAAAATGTAATAGATATGAATTCTGTATAATAAGTACCGTTTCTCTCTCTCTCTGAATGTTAATCAACATAATTTGTGAATTAAATACCTCCTTTTTAAATTGATATATCGATCAGCAGAAAAATAATCAGGCGGCCGTTTTACAAAGCCTTAGCTTTGGTCGTAACTTTGGTCGTAAGTCATATTTTACGACTTACGAGCGTTTTACAAAAAGTTACGACTTGCGACTTACGAACAAATCGGTCGAAAACCTACGACTGCCAGGGGCGACCCTAAGTCGTAACTCGCAAGTCACGACTTTCATTTTTATTTTACTTCAGGTTGTGGCCAACTATTTTGGCAAAGACAAAAAATATGATCCAACAAATACTAGCATCCATTGGGCAGGTGGGCTGAAGTTTCCTCCCCCGGACACGCCCAAATGTGGATTTGATGGGAAAAAATGTCCACCAGACAGTACGTTTGTATCTTACACTCTCTTTAATTATATGCTCATGCCTGTATAAAGTAACATGTAACTGTTGTGTTCAGCATACATCTGTTTACTCAATGCATCTCGGTAAGGTTATGTAAAACATGTATTCGGACTATTTGATGTAGAGTTACTTTCAACTTTGAACAGTAGCTGACGAAAACCAATTAAGACGTCATCAAATTCAATGAAATTAATATGTTCTATCGTCATTATTAAGTGCAATATATGCATATTTAATAAAATATGAATCATTGAAAAAGAAAGTAAAAGAGTGAATGCATGAAGAGCGAAATTCTAAACATGATCTGAAATGTGCATACCAAGAAGCATCTAACAACAGAGCTATTCCTTATTTGCGAAAAACAGAGTTACTTCCCGTTTGGGACGGTATCTGAAGTAAACTAATTATGACGTCATCATATTCTATGGAAACGATTCTAAAACGCTGGGTAATGACGGTATAAAATATTATTTAACATACCATTTTCATGACGTCATAATAGTTTTACGTCAAATAACGTCTCAAATGGGTGGTTATAACTCTGTTTTCCGCTAAGACTCAATACCATCAGGGAGATGCCCTTATTACCGAATGTAATATTAGAAAATGTACAAATATATATCTCAAGTCAGTTCAGAAGCAAACTGAAACCATCCGAGCGGTATCCTCGGGGGATAACAGTCCAACAGCAATGATACATGTACCAGTCTAGTGGTTGAAATTATCACATTGAAATAGATGTTCTATCGTAATGATTTAATACATCATTTGCACATTTAAAAAAGTACGTTCATCAGTGATGCTTGGGGCCGAAAGAGAGGAAACCAAATTAAAAAGCATTCTTCAAATATGACGTTTCTATAGGAATTTTATTACATCATTGTGAATTAACATCAGATACGCTTACTCTCCAAAATAGCAAATAATCATAAAAGACGTATCTCTTCGCTATAATTTTGTTACTTGTATGTATTTTATGTACTGATTATCAATTTGATTTTATTTCTTCAGAACCGTTTCCTGACTACGGCATAGTAATTATTGTCCTTGGTTCCTTACTGGTCATTGTTTTGGTGGCTGCTTTCTTTATATACAGGTAGTACCATTATATGTTGCTTTTCAATCATGACACATATAATTACTCTTCTGTGAAATAAGAACAAAAGCAAAACCCCGAAATCATAATTATAAAATCAGAATTGATGCGCGTACAGATGCAAGATAGATAAAATGTATGTACATAAGATTCTAACTTTGATTCTCTTGTAGAATTATTTGGTTGTCCCTTCATCTTCAAACACACATAAAGGAATATGGACTGTTCACGGAAAAAATGAACATTTTCTCTATATTATCATTTTTAACGGAAAAAAAATATTTTCAGACATATCAAGCTTGCTGCTGAGTTGGCAGAGATGAACTGGAGAGTGCGATGGGAGGATATCATGTTTGGGACGATGGAGAATGATTCCAAAATGAGAAGACAGGGCAGCAATATAAGCCTTACCAGGGTAAGACTAATGTTAACAGCTAAACCAGTTATAACTGCTAATGATAAAGAGGAGAAACACATGCTATGGTGTTGAGCCTCCGAAGTATATTTGAAATTGTTTTAGAATTTTAATGTGTCAGGGTTGATTATTTGAAAAAAAACAACAACAACAACTTTGATGTTGTTCCGCATTTAAGCATTGAAAAAACGGTTTCGCGAATTTTTTAGTATCACTTGAAATAATCTTGTTCTGAACCATTGACTAAAATACGAAGGAAGCCATATTTCCTCCACAGACCAATAATGGCGAGACATGCGCAGAGGGCCGAGTATTGATAGAAAATGGCGACCAATTAGATCAGGAATGGTGTAAATGCGGGCATTGTGAAGACACTGATCGTCTCAAAAGAGTCTGTTGCAGACAGCTAGAGCTTTTTGGCATCTTTAAAGATGAAGGAACATGTATTACCTCGTCAAGGGATTTTAATGACGTAGTTTTAAATAAACAAGTCCTATTGGCTGTTTACATTCACGTGATGCTGGTCAGACGACAGCGCGGTGCTGCACCATTCGATCTGAGTGCATGGTGAGTACTATTTACTAATGCATGTTTTTTTTTTTCTAAATCGATATAAAGAAATGAAGATAAATGATGTTTCAATACAAATTTGTTTTCTGCTAAATGCATTTTCCGTTGAAAGAGGTAAATTATGTTAATTTCACAAGTTCATTTCACAAGTTCGACATGAAATGATCAGAATATTGTAGGTTTGCCCTACAATGCATATCCTTACTTTCAGCAAACTACGACTAATGGCCCACAGACAGTTCCTATGCTGGATGCACAGAGGTCAAAAATTGAAAAAAGAAAGTCGCATGGTGCTGCCATCTTGCGTGTCGAGAGTCATTCGAATAACGTTCCCGGAGGAAAACAGAACGGAAACCCAATCTCGGTCCAGCGTGACGGCAACATCTATCACTGAAATAATGCCGCTTGAAACGGAGACATAAGACCCAAGATGATTGGATAGAAAGAATGAACAATGATTATTTTGAACTTTTTTCCTGTCTATACAATAAATATGTCATTGGTCAGTATTTAATAGCGTGATGTGGGTCAAACTTTTGGATGTTATTGACATCTTTTATCATCTTTTCCATAACATAGATTTATTGCCAGTCTTACTATGATGAATTGATTTGATCTATGGAATCGAATCAAGTTCCCTGACTCAGACAATAAAAATATTTACCTCTCTCAGAATCAATCATAGTACCATCAAGAAATCAAGTCAATGCAATGTAGAATTAATGTAAAATATGGCAGAAATCTTCCCTTGGTTCACCATGAGGCAATATTTACAGAAAGATGCTGCATGCAGATATGAGCTAGTAAATTATTCTATGGATTTCCAGGAAAAGGATATATAAAATCATTTGTATTATATATACCTGTTTTAGGAATTTCTATTTCTATAAATGTTCTATTTATCATGCGAAAAAACCAACGAATCTCCGATTATTAGGGGCATAAAAAGTATCATTTATTCAAATTATTCGCTGATTCTTCGATAATTGATAAGCATCCAAAATTGACTCAATCTTTGTGATACTTTGATATTTTTAAAATGACTTGCACATTTAGGAAACCAAACATTGATAATTATACATTAGTCCTATCTCGCCTACATAGCATTCAGGATAATTCATTAAATTAAAATGGGAATATTTTCCTAACCTAAAATTCTCACAAAAGGTGAAACGGGAACACATGAAATGTACATACAGTGATACAGATTTGATGCTGCCATTTCTGATTTAAGGGGTATTTTAACTTTGACTTTTATTATGAACAAAATTTCAGACTAAAAGACGGAAAATAAATGATTTTGTATAAACGAAATTATTTTATTGAGGTTAAATGCCATTTTGACTATTTCCATCCTATATTTTCATTGCCAGCTGTGTACAGCTTTTATCAAACAAACTTTGACATTAAAAAGTAGTGATATGAGAGGATTTCTATACCGTGCACAAAACCTCCAAGGAAAGTGATTACATATAAGTAAGTTTTAAGAGGGAACCCTTTGTATCTACAAAAGAATATGCTAATTTCGAAGAAAAAAATATTTGGAATTTTGAAACTTTGAAGGCGTTAAAAGTTCTACTTTGAGTAAATTTTTTTTCTCAAACAGTGCTCTGGAGGAGATACATGGTATGTTAGAAGCTTCACGGATTTTTTTTTTTTTTTTTTTTTTTTTTTTTTTTTTTTGGTAAGCTTTCATGGTCAGTAACTACTGATTTTACAATGACCAGGCGAGTATAATTGACAAAATGCTCATAGCTGTTGTGTCATACCCACAAATACATGTAGTCTACAAATGTTTTCATTGTCTCATGGTTGTTATGATCTTAACTTTGTAAACATATCGTATGTGAACTTTGAATTTCTATATTGTTCAACTATATTTTCTTTTAATCTGTTTTTTGAAAAAAAATATGTATAAATTTCATTTTGACAAGACAAATATGGTAAATCAGACTTGGCTTTAAATCTAAAAGACAGAAATATATTTTATATTGTCAGATTTTCAAATATTTTATGTTGTCTCCTGGAGTTTCAGTTGTAAAATGGAGTAAAATGGAACCATAGTTTTGCTATTTGGTAAAAGAAATTATTATGGTCGATCAGATTAAGATGTAATTGTAAAGACATTTTTTCATTTTATATTCAATTTTGTCAGACTTTTTAATCTTATATGTTGTCAATTGGAACTTCCGTTGTAAAACGGAACAGCCAATTATGTAATATTTTAAAATTGTAAAGTATAATCAAAATCGAAATTATCAAAATTTGCACATAAATAGTCACAAATATAGCAATTATATAGATAAATTAATGAAATTTCTTAAATTGTTGATGTTTTATTTTAATCTTGATATTTACCTACAAATTTTGATCTCTACCTCACGGTACATGAAATCTTGTGTTCTGATAAGCGGGTAAATGTTTATTATTTCATTGAAATAATTTAGATACATTTGATTTATAGACATGTATCCAAATTCAAATACCAAAAAGGACGTACGATGTATTTATAAATATCATAACTATTTAATCATAGTCTTTTCTATGTAAAAAATCGATCTGAGAATAGAACTACAATTATTTGTTTTTAATACGATAAATCGAAGCGAGTATTACATTTAGCTCTTAAAGATGATCGTTTTAAATAAAACAATCATCTGGATTTCCTTTTTAGAAGAAAAGGAGAAATGTTATAATTTTTATAACATTTTAAAACATTCCAATTTGTTTCCATCTTCACTTTAATATAACCTACAGAGTTTTTGAAGTGTATTGATTTGTTAAACCTGATACTGTTATAATATAGGTTCCCTATAGTGACAGGAAACGCTCAGATTGGTGGCATTTTCCAAAAGCTATGAATATTTATTTTAAAAAAATGTATATATTAATAGATTATTTATTTTCATCGGTATTTATATGACTTATTAAAGTATTTGTCCTTCTTCATTCATAAGGTGCAAGTAATTATTTCATTGTTATGGGTATTTTAGTCGTAAATATTATCATTTTTGTGCCATATTCGTTATATATACTATCCAAAGCAATTTGGTGCTGGTTCTTTCATCATATTTAAAGTATTAATCAAAATATTTTACAAATCTATGTTTAATCAAAGTTTTTTTTTAATTTTTCACTCATTTCTCTTCAGCATTCAATGATACCAATTTACATTGTTTTGTGTTTTCTTTTCATTGATTTTTTGCTTTATCTTATTCTGTTTATACTTACTACACATGTATATCACATCGTTTTTCCTTACAAAGATTTATCTACATACGATTGGAAAATTTTAGATATGTCTTTGAAATCGGTTCCATATAATATTTATGCTTATTAAATTAAAATGAATAAAGTTTAGATAAATACGTTTGCAAAATTGTTAAAATACAAACATGTATGTTAGTATTGCTATTTTACATGTTCATTGATTTCCATGTAAAAAAAATGATCTACCAACGCTGTTGTTACGTGCTGGACTGGTTCATTGCTTTAAAGTATTCACCAAAACTGGGAAAATCCTAGAACTTTTGAATAAAAATATTATGCATAGCAAAGCGATATAAAAGAATAGTCCGGAAAACTGAGAATGTCATGAAATTTGCTAAGTCCAAGGCCATAAACACTTCGTAATGTTGTTCATTCCGGAGTTCGCAACCGTTTCGATTGGAATTCTCACGATTTGACCTTGCCTTCCCGACTTTTAGACTGAATAAGTGTTAGGTACTTCTTTATATTTATTCCTGTAAAAATGGGTCAATCGAAACCAATCTTGCACGTGATCTGTATAACACTACAATGTATTCACATATATTTTTTTCAATATCTGCAATAACATTGAAAAAAAAAAGAATTTCATGAAATTTGCTGAGTCCAAGGCCATAACTGCTGTAAAAATTGGTCAATCGAATTGAAACACGAACTTTATCTGTATCACAATGAAATGTATTCACATACCAGAAATAATTTCAATATCTGCATCACCATGGAAGACAAGTCCGGAAAAGTGAGAATTTCATGAAATTTGCTAAGTCAAAGGGCAATATAATGACTCTTGTAGAAATAAGTCAATCAGAACCAAACTCATACTTGATCTGTATCACATTGAGATATACTCTTATACCAAACATGATATATGCAACAACAGCGAAAAAAGTCTGGAAAACTAACATGAGACGGATGGACAAACGGGATGGAAACTATAAGGTAGGGACTAATAAGACTAACAAACTGAACTAGGGTCGAAGACTCTGCGAATTGTTATATTTATCTAAACTTATAATGCAAATTTAGGTTTTTCGTAAATATGACTCACATTGCACGAAACAAGACCGAAATTATTCAGAAGTCGATTCATCTTACATTGAAAACAAATTATCAAGGAAAAAATGAAGTCTTCATTCCTAGACATAAAATTTGATTTACGACTTAGTTATATGTCATTCAGGTTCAATTAAAAATAAACAAAAGATCTAATTTATGTATGTGTCAGGGATATTTTAGAATATATGAAAATATGCAAGTGTTAAAAAGGAATCGCAAAGTTAGCATTGCTATTTTACGTTTTCTTAGATTTCTATGTAATAAAATGATTTACCAACGGTGACTATCATGCATTTCAAAACTATAAAGCAGTTGCTGTAATCTCTAATCTTTTTCACAGACAAATTGCGTGCACGAAAAGCTCGAGATAAGTTTATATTTGTAAAAATGTATTCATTTTGGACAATTTGTACATAAATGATAATATTCAAAATGTTAATTATAAAAGCATAAAATAGTGCTAGTCCATTTTATTTTAATTATCACGTGATATAGGTCATTATTGCTCTATTACACTGAATTTTGTTCATTTGTAGAAATTATTTATTTTCATGTTATTACTTCGAGATCTGGAATGTTAGATAATGTTTATTTTTCTTCATTTCTTCATATACTTGTTGAGTGATATCTCATTTTATCATGTTTAAATTGATATATATTAATATATTCAATATATTTCATTGTTATATTTGTCATGTTTATGGGAAACCTTTTTCTTGAACTATATACATATTATGTAGTATTGTAATTTGCATGCCTGTTAGAAATTTAAAAATATAACACATGTAAATATGTAATAAATCTAGTGAAAAATAAGACATGTCATCTTTTTGAAACTTTTTTTTATTCATTTGAGCAGCATTACAATGTATAAATCTGACCAAGCATGCAAAGAAAGATAACTCTAAGTCAACTGAGAAGAATAATTTTTTAGAAGTGAATGAATATTTCGAATTTACTAAAATCTTTTTCAAGTTGGGAACTCTACCAGGTATTGCGGAATTTTACCTACAAATATGAAAGTCAGTCTTACGGTCTTAGCAGTAAGTCTGAAAAGCATAAATACTAGCCAATAAACAAGATTATTCCTGACGTTATATTTTGATTAGTCGGACGTTATATTTTGAACGTTGACAACTGTTCCAATGGAGATATCAATAATGTTGCCTTACCTTCTCGACTTTGAGACTGAATAACTTATTGATACTTCTTCGATGTTTATTAATTTGATCCTATATTAGAAAATTCCAACAGACTGGAAACCTATATAATAGGGATTGTTTGTAATTTGACTTTAAAAAATGTTTAACTTGAAATGATTACTATGAAAGAATTCTTTGAATAATTTTTATTCCGTGAAACATTCCATCCAGATCCGTTTTCATATTTGCAAAACAAAATCATAGTGACTTTTATTTTCTAATTTTACCGACCCAAAATTGAAAGTAAAACTAAAATGACGTACTCTCAGCCTCGTATTGAATAGTTGAACCATTTGAATTGTTTCTACTTAATCTCTGATACATTAATTTTCATACGAATCATAATTCAGTATGTCTTTGCATTCTCACATCATAAGTCTTAAACTTAAGAATATTAAAAGTCTTCAAATTCAATAGCATCATTCAAGAACAGATAAATTTGCAGCATGAACCAGCCATGCGCGTTTCGGGTACTTAAGCCTCGAAGATGGAACATACATTTCAATATTGATAATACATACAATGGCAAATAATGCTTTGATTTCAGAGATACTCAATTGCCAGTGATTGCTCCAAAGATACGATAGCAGTACATCTCAGTGACGTGGGTCAACGACAGCTTTTTACAAAAACAGGATATTTTAAAGTATGAAATTCTCCTTCCTTGAATCTCACTTAGAAATACCCTATAGATAATGAGTTTGCTTTTAAAGTGATACATGTAATGTTTTCGGTAATGAATTTTCAGAGATATTCTTCATTATCTACTTTTATTTTCGTGCATAATACAATGAATCTGTCTGGGAGAAATCGAGCCTTTTTTCTTATACCTACTCTAATGAACACCTTAATTAATATCGACTCAATTTGAATAAAATCACAAGTTTGATAATATTATTTCAATTACAGGGTGCAATTATTGCAATCAAAGGAGTTCATAAGCACAGCATAACTGTAAATAAACCACTTTTGATGGAAGTAAAACGAGTGAGTAGATATTATATCCATTTTGTCACGAATGATTTCACATCCTTATTTTATTCGCGTTGGTTTATCTTTGGAACTGTCATGATTAGTGCATGAAAGTATAAAAACAAATCCCGAAACAAGATTTCAAAAATCACAGTCAAAAGGCTTACGAATTCCAGGGAAAATACAAGACAGAAAGAAAAGAAAAATACGACAAACAGACAGAGACAATGACACAAGCCCCACAGAAACTTATCTAATGGACCATCTCCGGTTCAAGTGCGGTAGCATTGTTGAATGCATTGAGGTGGCGCTGACAAAACGCATATATCACATAAATTATGTACATCTAACATATTTAATGCAAGTATAGTATCCAAGTAGGTAGGACCAAATCATTTTGATTTAATTTGTTTACATTTTTTCTTGCAGGTAAAAGATTTACAGAATGATCATATCTGTCGGTTTCTAGGGGCGTGTATAGACCCACCAAATATGTGTATTTTAACAGAATATTGCCAAAAAGGCAGTTTACAAGTACGTATGTATGTCAGCATCATTGAGAAACCTAGAAAACTAACTAGAATTCAGAAAAGAATTCAGATTACAAATATGGATAATGACCATATCCCTGTATACAGCACAAAATCGATTATTCAGAAAATCAGAAACCGACGGCATGCAAAATCAGGATAAAACAGGAACCAAAGCAAACAAACAAAAATCTCCTCCATATGAAATGAAGCGAACTCCCGATATAGGAGTGAGAACAGGTGCCCAGGAAGAGTAAGCATCTCCTGCTTGCATGCAACACCCGCCGCTTTAATTGTTTGCTGTTGAATTAGATGAGTTAAGTATGAAATGATCCATCAACGTAATGAAAACAATAGAATACAATAGAATTAAAAAGTTAACAGATGTTCTTGTGAAAATGAATGATGCAAATTGTTTCTAAAATGAAATGGCTTACAAGAGTGTTTAATTCTTTATACTTTCCTAAAAATAACATTTGTTCATATCTAGTCAGACATTTTAATTTGTACAATTAATCTCACCACACTACAGAGATCTTACTTTACAATTTATTTTTTTCAGGATGTTTTAGAAAATGAGCAGATAAAACTAGACTGGATGTTTAGATACTCATTAATGCAAGATATTCTGAGAGTAAGTTATATCAATTTATATCGTAACAATAATACGTCTTTACATTGAGATTAACATCTGAGCACCATCCCTCCAATGCTATGAAATAAAACCAGAGGGCGCTACTGAAATTAATTTTGGCTGTATTTGAAAATCACTTTATCTGAGAGCATCACAGATGAGGATTTTTCTATTCGAAACACGCGTCTCGTGCATTAAAATTGGTTTTAAATTTTCTTCAAGAAGGTAAAGAGTTGGAACATTTCCGTATCATTGGTTAACGGGTGTAGATTTAAGATATAAACATGTAGATGTTTTGTCTTATATTAATCATTTTTATTTTTAAATCCACACTTTTGAAGGGCAAAATACGTTCAAATGATTTAACAAAGACTCCTGTGAAAAAAGGACATATAAAAAATAACAGATTCTGAAGTAAAAATGAATATAATCAATATTGGAAAGAGAAGATAACTCTAATAAAATATATTCTGCATTAACCACACTAGGGCTACAATTGAAAGATAGATGTAGTGTTCAACTCTGATGTCAGAGAGCAACCTTCTGGACACAAATTTCGGTGCATCAGACATACATGTTTCAAATAACGAACCCTCATCAGTGGTTCTATAAGCAAATGATTCATAATCGGAAAAATATTTCTAAGTGAACCGCCACATACTGTAATTTTAGCGTCGGGTGAATTTCGCAAAAATGACCCGAAAAAGGTGTGTCTTTTGTCACTGAGTCTATTTTTCGTAATCTATTAAAATGATCCAGGGTGAAGATTTGTGTCCTTTCTTTTCGCTATGTCCATTTTTTGCGATTTGATGATGCTCGCTAACTTAGCGAAAATTAGACACACGCGAAAAATTCCCGATGAACGATAGTTTAATTTGAAAATTTCATATATTTTTATACAGAGAGTGAGGGGGTCCAAATTTTATGTAGGGTGTATTCAGAGGCGAAATTAAAGAAGAATGTGGTCAAAATCATTGGAGGGATGATGAAAGGGTTTTATCATGATAATGTAGAACGAATTGATTTAATTGAATACATGACCACTTTCAAAATATTTTAACATTGATTTTCGCCAAAGAAAAGATATTCTATGGCACCAGCGTTAGAAAGCTAGTACTGAAAAGATACTTCAAAAACCAACTCGCGGGAGCATTCCTTTTTGCATTATGTAACCATGAAAAATTCTGTTTTATTCTTTTATGGCTTAATTTGACTTGAATATCTTACCTATAATTACAAAATTGTCTTCTCTCCTCAGGGATTAACATATATACATTCAAGTGACATCCGTTCCCATGGTAACCTAAAAAGTACAAATTGTGTAGTTGATGGACGCTTTGTATTGAAAATAACAGATTTTGGTCTTCATACACTCAGAGGAGGTGATGACGATACAGAAGTGGGATCTTACGCATATTATAGAAGTAAGTATAGGTTTGAAACTTTCTATCATATACATGTAGGTCTCTACACTGAAATTTGTCTTTAAAGCTATCTTTGGAAACCGGATAAACATTATTCTACCTTCCATATCTGCAGAACGTACGGATCAATTGATACCATTGAATATTTCTCGTTCGATAGTACTGTAGCATATTATTTCAGTCGGCACTTGTCTTTGATGTTTCATAAAAAAGAAACAATGCTACCAACCGTCAAAATAGGGATTGGCGTTCCGGTTGTTTATGCCGGGTATACTATGTACAATGTAGGTGTAAACATTATACAGAAAAACCCTCTTTTAAGGCAATACGTGTAAAAAGCAAGTTTTTTTGTGACGTCGTTCAGTTGTTCATTGACCATTTGTGACATTTCGGTGACATCAGTTTAAAATTCAAAATGTTCCCCTGTCATGAGAATCTTGTCTGATAATTTGATTACGAACAACTACATATACATGAACATACACATGACTAATATCAAAAGTTACTAATGAGTGAGATTTATTGAATGGTATCAAATTCAAAATGAAGTGGGCGAAAAAGTTTTTCATCCAATATTTCCAAAGGGACTGTGAGCCGCGCAGACAGGGGAGTTGTTTTAAGCGAAACCAAACTCATCCTTTCTAAAGCCATAACTATCAGTAATTGACAAAATGGATAAAACTCTACATAGAAAAATCCTATACCCGTGAACCGTAGAGCATTCATGCTAAGGTTGCAAATAAATGGAACATGATAACATATTTACTTAAAGCTAAAAAAATGGAAACAACTTACAACGTGAAACGAGCAACATGAAGACCCTCCACTCTACTATCAACAGGTCGTTAACCTAACTTTGCCGAATTATCAAACAATTGGAGATAACCTTCGGTTCAGCTTCGTAAGCGAGTGAATGAATGCTTTGATGACTGCCGCCTTTTGTTCTGAAAATGACACTTTAGGAACTTTAATTTCTCTTTATGATTGGTTTCGATAATCATATTGTTCTAGAAATTGATTCTCTAGAGACCAATTCTAACGTGGGATTCCAGAACGGGTCCATGTCCTATTCATTACTCAGCATTGAATGTATAAAAATGTTTTCTGGGTATTCTGTTCAATGTTGTCCGGAATGTTTGGTGATATGCTGGCTTTAGAATTCTTTGGAACAATGTAACACCCGATTGTACACCCCGATTGACGTTTTGCTGTGGGTGGTGCAACTGAGTCCTTTCTTTGTGTCTTATGAGTCGTGTAGGTCCGAAGCGTGCTTGAGTAGCAGATATGGTATGCTTGAATTCCCGGGGCACGTGTTGATTTTCAGGGTAGATGAGATATTCTTTTGTTGTCTATTGTTTAACTAGTTTATTGGTTACATAATTTAATGTCAAATGATCTGCGATGCATTTAGTGTATCCGATTTTGTTACAGATGTTTTTATACATGTATTTTAGTGTCAATACGCGTTGTCACTGTTCGCAAACATGAAATCAATGTATCATTTATATTTTGTATTTCAAAGTGTTTTAGTCGTACTGAACATATCCAGCGAAAAGTAATTCTACTCGCAAATAACGTGTTGTTGGCTACGATCTTGATGAAATAGAAACTCAGAATAATTTGTCTATATAAGTTTATTATATTTTCTAAAAGTTGTTGTATTCATTTTAATAGTCGTAAGAGGCATATTCTCTTGGATGTTAACCTTCATTACAAACAATAATTGCAATATATCTCAATACAGAGGTTTTATCAGAAAAAAACATATACAAATGATCAGTAAGCAGACCAAGTTTATACTTGCACAGGAAATTTGTAATGTTAAATGAAAATGATACAAATGTACATTTCAGGTCTATTGTGGACATCACCAGAGTTATTACGCATGCACCAAAGGCCACCGGAAGGCACACAGAAAGGAGATGTCTATAGTTTTGCTGTTATTTGTCAAGAAATAGTATACAGAAATGGAGTATTTTACTTAGGAAATTTAGATCTTAGTCCTCAAGGTCAGTTTCTAGCTTTTACAAATTTGCTTAAACTTTATCATCAGTGCCCATTTTCCTGATAAGTACATTTTTGCCAGTTGTGTGAAGAAAATATCATACCTATAAGGAATGCGAAGCCTTCTTTTGACGTCTCTATCATAGAATCGTACGGTATTTGTCTCTCTGTATTCACGGGTTTCTAGAAATAAACATGATAACAACGATCAATTTACAGTAAAAGTTTGATTTGATTTTGATATTTATATTATCAAGTACATAGTACCCTCGGCACAACCCGGATTTCCTTAATTTTGATAGGAATTTTCTGCGCCAAATATGACGTCATCAAAAGAGTAAGTGTGATAAACATCTTAAAATTGGTTATATTTTTTCGTTGTATGTATTTTCCAACAAATAATCGTTATATCGAAATTCAAAAGTAAAACTAAATATTTCAAAGATATTGATGTATTTCTATAAATATTTTCAAGATACCGGCAGGCTACTTGCGTTGACGCGAGTCGCGCGGGCCGTAGATATTTCTTCTTTTCCCGGAATCATATTTCTCGTTTCATTTCCTTTTCTCTTTGACCTTTACTATAATCCTGATTTGTGTTTTCCTTCTAAATACAACATTGATAGAAAAAAATCTCTCTCATCATTATCTATCGTATTTGACGTTCAACATCCAGTAATGGAGCCAAATTCAAAAAGCTGTCAAGTGAACTGGAAAATGACTCCAGAATGATTCTAAATTACCTCCTATTTTTAGCCAATGCAATAATAGTACGTCGCCTTTTATAAAGAAAACATGACGTATCCTCCTGTGAACAAATGCTTGTTTTTTTTGTTTTTGTTTGTTTGTTTGTTTGTTTTTTTTTTTTTGCTTTTGTTTGTTTTGTTTTGTTTTGTTTTGTTTTTTTTTAAATTTGATTCTAATGACAAATATGGACCATATCCCCATACAAAGTACAAAATCGATAATTCAGAAAATCATAAACCGAAGGCATACAAAATCAGGATAAAACAGGAACCAAAACAACCAGCAAAATTAAACCTCCACCATATGAGAAGAAGCGGACTCCCAATATGGGAGTGAGTAAACACCCCCCCCCCCCCCATTGATCCAAATTTTGTGACAAAGATATATCTTTCATCGTGGGTATCTCTCGCATTATAATTTCGTATCATGAACTGCGTTGAGGGCTGACAGGGCGGTACTAGTATTCTTGAATTCATTCAATTTAGGTGAATCTTTCACGAGCATGGCATCGTCAAATTCCACAGAATTATTCTTTTATTGATCCAAAAGAAAGTCCGTATGCTGCACAATGTCATACGGCGTGCAGAACACTTGAGTTGTGGCTTTATAGAGTATGAAAATTGCTGCAAGTCCTCTGAACAATTGAGGAATCGATCAGGTTTCAAGTAGACCGTTTACAATGCTAAGCATCATACAGGCTTATCTTTGTTACATGAAAAAAGGATAATCATTCCCTTATGAATCCAATTTGCTTATCTGTAGCGAATTTAGAACAAGAAATAAAAAGATAGCCTATGAATCTCTCTGAAATAGGATATTCTCTCATTGAGCAGAGTATTTTTATATGACAATTATAGTTTTCATTATCCCCTTTTTGTGTTATGTTACTATTATAATGACTATAGAAGTCTGCTTGTTTAGAGACTGTAGTGTTGGATGATTGGTTTATAATAACAGAGAAAGGTTGCATCAGAAAGTCCTTAAGATGATGTATACAATGTATTAAGGATCAAAAAACTTTTTCTTCGAATTGTGGCAGAAATAAGAAAGGATATCGAATGATTTAACGGTGGCTGCCATATTTGTAAGATGAGTTATTTCGACTATTGTCTGAATCTTATTCAGACTCGATGAAGTTTTGAATATTTCTTTTACACAATTAGTCTTTTGTGTTTGATGTTTGCATGTCGTGTGTCTCTTTTCCGTCTCGTGCTGTACTCGTCTATTGTGTTTTTGCATCGGGTGTTTTGCTGTTGATGCTGCAGCGGGGTCTTGTTGGAGATCTCCTCCCTTCTTTTACACTGTAATAGATAAAGATAACGTCAACATAAGAAAAATATTGAAATAGAACAAGTTTAGACATATTTTACATAATCTTGAAAATACGTAGAATGCTTTTGTAAAAATAAAATCACATCTGTCTTATAATTTTTGAAACTAGCAGATTAAAATTTTGGCTTTAATTTTTATTTTCTGTATACATAGGCCAGCTTTTCAGTTCGTTTATTTATTTATTCATTTATTTATTTATTTATTTATTTATTTATTTATTTATTTATTTACTTACTTATCTATTTTTTTATATTTATCAGTTACTTTTGTGACTGATAATATAGGTGTATTTGAAATTGATTACCGTTTAATTGAAAAAAAAATATTTTGGGAACATTCGTTCCAAATTTGTTTCCTCCTGTCTAGATTCATTGCTAAACCTCTAATCATTGTTTTTATGATACCGGATTCAGACGTAGAATTCCATGATAGGAAAACCTTTTGGATTAATCATTTTTTATACCTTGCAATTTTCTCTCTATCTCTCGTCATTATTCATTAGAAATTTGGTTCAATTGTAGACCTTTGGAAATCATATATTTTCTACATGATATAATTGGCGGATCTAGAAAATTTCTGGGGGGGGTCTAGCCCATTAGAGGCGTTCAGCCCATCAGAGGCGTTCAGCCCATCAGGAATGTCCAGACTATGATCTGGGAAAAATCGTAATAGCCTGAATAATCAGCACGTATTTGCAAATTCAAAGGGAAGGTTCTGACCCCTCATATCACCTCGTCTAGATCCACGCTTGATTTATTCTCTACATGTTGTAATAACCTAAAGCATCTAATTTTATACATTGTTTTATGGTCATTCAGGTTGGATATGTGCCGATTAGGCATAAAATGATATCGATTGATCTGTCTTATCACTTGTTTTTCTCGGCCTCAACAGCTAATCGGGATCTACCTCACAAACTGTTAACAGTGTTCGATTCCTCAATAACCAATTATTGGGGAATCCCCTACGAAGAGTTAGAAGTTTTAATTAAAGAGAAGAAGGAAAGGGAAGGACATTCGATTAGAGATTGCTAAGGTTGCCTTAGTGATATCTGACTATTAAGGGTCTTCCGGAATTGTGTCTTATTTACTACGTATTGGGAAAAATATGAACAAAACTCGCACAGCGAATGTGACGTGCTCTTCTCCTTCAGAAACGAACAATGGGCTGAAATCAAAATGAGCGCTATGCCTTTTGTCACATCTTTTATATTCTATTTTGTTATCACAGAAATATATCAAAAAGTGAAAAATGGACTAAAGCCTTACTTCCGGCCTTCAATGGAGGAATGTGACTGTCCGTGTGACGAACTTGCTGAAGTTGTTCGCAGATGTTGGGCGGAGGATCCAATGGAACGACCAGATTTCCAAGCTCTGAAATCTATTATTAGAAAACTTAACAAGTAAGTACTTAGCTTTTGTGTGTTTGTCCATCATAATGTTTTGGTCTGAGATCTATTATCGGTATCAGGAGTTCTTAGCTTTTGTATGTTGGTCCGTTATAATGTTTTGTACATGACTTTTAGTTAAAATTGCCGTTTATTATGGAAATCGCAGTATTATATTCCATGCTCTTTTCGCAAATTGCGTATATATGTAACACAAAATTCTTTAATTTTTCATATTTTGTTGGGAAACTCTCAAATTTTAAATTCGTATTATTACTTACGATTACCTTATTTATTTTACAATTATCTAATGTTTTGCTGACTAAAACATTACTTAAAGACTTTAATCGTAGTGTAATTAACAAAAATCATGTAAAATTTACTATCTTCAATAGAATGGTTAGATGACGAAATCAGCCCTGTTTTTGCCAAAAAAAAACCCTTGAAATTAAGTAACAAAATTAGGACTATTATCTAGAGCTAAATATGGAAGCATATTTATTTTGACTTCGACTTCGAGACAAGCTTGATAAAACAAAACATGAAAGCATATTTATAAGGACTTTCTACCCAGCGTGCAGTCAGGCACATCCATTTTCTGTGCTTGCGCAAATCGATGTCACATTGAGTTAAGGTACATTATCTCCCACTCCCAGTATAATCCTTCACTTAAAACAAAAACTCAATCTTGCATCATGGGAGTGCTCTTGAACCTACAGCAAGAACTGTCATAGTTCTTTGACCCTACACAACAATTGATTCCCATCAGCAATTTTATGTGACAATTAATCGATTCTAGAATGAAAAAATTGAACCACACACATTTTTCCTCCACTACACATGTAAGTGATGTTCTTGCTTTGAAAGTGACAGTGTGTATTCCATGATGCCATGTCATTACATGTCTCAAGAAATAAAACATACTTCTTATGAAATTCTTTTGAATATATTTAAATGAGACACTTGTCAATTGTTTGTCTATTTTATAAAAAAATCTACAAAACAAATATACCATGTTTCTTTCCATCTTTTTCTAAGAGTTTGAAATACAGGTTATATTATTTCATCGTTCGAAAAAGTTGCAGTCATGCTGGTGTGTTCCGCTGTGATCACTCGAAAGTAGTCTTGTAGGAAATTTTCCAACCTTCACTTAGGAATACATGTTTATTTATAACCCTCAATCGCTTTCTTACCGATTATATTATCCTTAAGGAATAAAACAAATGTTATATATGGTACAATGACAAATATGGATAATGACCATATCCCTGTATACAGCACAAAATCGATAATTCAAAAATCAGAAACCGAAGGCATACAAAATCAGGACAAAACAGGAACCAAAGCAAACAAACAAAAACCTCCACCATATGAAAAGAAGCGAACTCCCGATATGAGAGTGAGACCAGGTGCCCAGGAAGAGTAAGCATTTCCTGCTTGCATGCAACACCCGCCGCTTCAATTCGGTAGAACTGTCACATCCGGTAACTTCCATTTCGGAAGACATATGTACAATCTTTGGTTGGATGGTTCAAATGGTCTATGACAGAATATCACCCACCATTCTGGAGAGTGGGACATCATAGTGAATGACGAGTTCCCCGTATCGACCGTAGAACTTCCTCAGTGACGATGTTAGTCGGTCACAAACATATCCCTGACTGAGAAGTTTATCTGAAAGACGCCTAGCTCTCAGAACAAAATCCGTATATTTGGTACTTGCTCTGGCATAGCGAATCAACTGAGATATGAACACGCCATAAGCAGGCGATGAAGGGATGTTGCTACTCAGAAAAGGAAAGTTTGTAATGCTGAAATTGAAGTCGTCACGTTTGTCATAGAGTGAGGTGTTCATGTGACCATCAGTGTCGTAGGACAACATTATGTCCAAATAGGATGCTGAATTATTTGTCTCTGTAGTTTCTTTGACTTCAAGCTCTGAAGGATACATACTGCTCAGGTAATCCGCGAATTTTGGATTATTGATGGACAACACATCGTCTATGTATCTGTAAGTGAAGTTGAATTCAGAAGCTAAGTATCTTTTCCCTTCAGAGACCAGAGATTGAATGAATTCAGCTTCGTACGAGTAAAGAAAAATGTCGGCAAGGAGTGGGGCACAATTGGTCCCCATTGGAATTCCGACAATTTGCTGGAAGACCTTTCCTCCAAACACCACAAAAATACTAGACCCATATGCAGTTTTGTGCCACCATCTTCGTCAGTACTTAACACTATTCAACCGTGATGACCGGACTCCATCACATTCGCTTTCTAAATCGTGCTAGAAATAAACCTGGGTACTAATCTCTTTTCCTTACTGAAAATTCGTCGGATTTCTCGGGTGATTAACTGCCCTACTTATGCCCAACATTTCTGTTGTCCATTTACGGAGTTCCTGTGTCAAATAGGACCCATGAGACGTATTATACGTTATTTAATGGTAATGACATCTGACGGTAAATGTGTTTTGCGCATTCAACAACGGAGCTTCTTAGGAGATCTATTTGTGTCCGGATACGTGGGAGGCTTGTCTACACGTAATTCGGATAACAACACAATGTCCTATGCTATGAGTGTGGCGGATGGTCCACCATGTTAGACAATAGGTGCACATTTTTATATAATCAACCTCATTGTCTTTGCCTTGTTTCTTCTTTATTGCCATTGTTCTCATTGTCTCCACGTGTTTATTTATGAAGTTACTATGTTGTCCATAAGTTGTTCTATTTGATGGCTCCGCTGGAAGCATCACTGATGAGAATTTAATATTCGAAACATGTTTCTGGTGCAGGAAAATTTGGTTTGGAATTTTCTTCATGAAGGTATAGAGTTGGAACACTTCCGTATTACTTTTGTGCGCGTGTGTCCGGCGGTGGTCACCTGAATATTGTCTTGCATGAGATATTTTCATCATCATTATATACGTAATAATATTACAGCCTCCCACAAATTGGTGATGAAATCTTCCCCAACATAGGTTGTTGACTAGTGGAGGAAATAAAAAAATGTTTTGCTCTAGACTATCTCTTTATGTGTAACAATGATATGGACTTCACATTTGATATGGTGCTTTCTTGTGACACTTTATTCTTTTGGTATACATGTATAGCCTTGATAATGCGGAAGTGTTCCAACTTTATACCTTCTTGAAGAAAACTTCAAACCAATTTTCATGCACCAGACACGTGTTTCGAATATTAAATTTTCATCAGTGACTTTCAGTTTACTTTGGATCATTGTTCTATTATGAAGTCCAAGGGAGTAATAATATTTCAAAAACTCATCTTATTTTTTGGCTACGTGTACATGGCCAGCCATCATAACAATGTATTGTACATTATGCCTATCCTTTCACAATTGCATACCGAAAAAAGGAATTACAGCTTCCAAGTGTTAATAAGATTTTTTTTCTCAAAGAAAACCTTTTGTAATAATCTATGAGGCATATAAAGGACCAAGCAAGTCAAATCCTTCTTATTGCATTACGAATCATCTATTCTGAAAGGAGTGTCTGTTCCAGAATCTGAAGCAGAATTTTCTCTAGGAAGCTGTTAGGGAAAATCATTTATAGAAAAAAGAGGTTCAAATCCTTTTTTCCCTTGTGAGTTAACACAGAGGATTTGATTCTTGAAAAAAATCCTCTGGGTGACTGAGAATGAAGTTTCGCTTGCAAAGATATAAATAGGATTCCAGAAGACCTATAAAGTTGTCTTGCCTTATCAGTCCAGTCATATGAATAATAATCTCCTTCCCAGAATCTTCTTCAAGAAAATTATGCTTTCCATTGTGTTTCCAATTTGTTTGTTGGAGAAATCACATGAGACCAAATTGGTCAGACCGGAACTTCCAGGACAAGTGATGATGCATCGCTTTACAGATATATACGTCCCTTTCCTTGTCCAGTAATTATTGTGGATGGTCACGTCGGAACACTCCTGAGACGTTCCGACGCAAAGAGGGAAATAGACCAATTTATGATGATACCGCAGAAGATGAATGTCTTTATATCCGGACCATTCCGATCCAATAAGCGCAATTAAATCGGTTCTCATAAAATATCACAACTATCACAAAAGAACCAATAGATTCCTGAAATAGGCCAAAAACATCGTTAAACCACAGAAGCCTTCTGTTCAATTACCCTATTGTATTGATTTCAAATACATTATTAAGCTATTTTCAGCATTCGGTGGCAGGTTCTTCACTCTATTTACTGCGCGTTCCCGCTCATGGATATCTCAATCGGAGATGCTCGTGATCTCTGTCGGTGTTTCTTCACACTTTTAGTTTGTATTTGGCAGTATATAAATCAAATTTTGTACATAAATCGTCTGTAAGATATAGGGCCAAGCATCGTTATGCCAAGTCCTATGTCTGATTTATCATGTGTGAAAAAAGCATTGTTCTTCACATGTTTATTTCAAAGTAAACCCAATCCTTTTCATATCTAGTTTCTTAAACTGACAAATCTGCTTAATAGATGTTTATTTTCTTTACAAACGCTTTATTTGAAAAAAGGAACAAATGATAATCTACGAAGCAACAATCTTCTTTGTTGTATGTAAAAAGATAAGATACCGAATTGAAGCGGCAGGTGTTGCATGCAAGCAGGAGATGCTTACTCTTCCTGGGCACCTGGTCTCACTCTCATATCGGGAGTTCGCTTCTTTTCATATGGTGGAGGTTTTTGTTTGTTTGCTTTGGTTCCTGTTTTATCCTGATTTTGTATGCCTTCGGTTTCTGATTTTCTGGGTTATCGGTTTTGTGCTGTAAACAGGGATATGGTCATTATCCATATTTGTCATTTAACACAAAGACTACCCAAAATCACACAGATACATTAATCTGACGTTCAAAAATTTGAAATGCTAAGATTAGTACTTGTATATGCATAAAGAGAAGTAAGCTCTCTTGAAGTTGATTTTGAGACTTCATCTTACTGATCATTTCTTATGTTACAAATCTTACTCATCTTGAAGAGTATTCTTGACTTCCTAACTAGATGCTGAATAATTCGGGCTTTTAACAACTTTGTGTTATTTTTTACAGAGATGGTGACAAAGGAAATATCCTAGACAATTTGTTGACGCGTATGGAGCAGTACGCCAACAACCTAGAGGCTCTGGTAGAAGAAAGGACGGCAGATTACCTGGAGCAGAAAAAGAAAGCAGAGGATCTACTCTACATGATGCTCCCAAAGTATGATACTTTTTTTCTAAGGGTCCATTCTGGTCCTGAGGGAATCTGACCATGAAATTACACTGAAATAAGAAATGAGTATTTTTCGATAGGCGACTTCTAGATGGGATCTGAATCCCGTTTATCAAACCGAATATTAAGCAAACGCATTGTATTCTGTGTGTGCTTTAGTGCTTTAAAATAGTGTAGAGACATGCCTAATATATTTTTACCTAACTGAGTTTGTCTCTGTTGAAGAGAAAAGCTTCTTCTTTCTAAGCGGATAACATCAGACTTATACAAGAGGATAATAAACTAAACGTCCAGTTATTACAGTATCCCTCTTAATACTATATACACAATTTTGAAATGCTTAATTACAACTTAAAATCAAGGAGTTCCAGAAATGTGAGGGCATTAAATTACTCAAAATTACCATCGTTTAAGGTAAAAGAGTCTAGTGTACCGAGAATAACTAAATTTTTAACAAGATTTCTCTGTCCAGAAGCTGGAACAAACCAAACTTTTTCTCTTCTAATTTCTTTTTCTTTCATTATTCATGATGGGATTGATCATTTATTAATACAATGCATGGTAATGAGTAATTGTGATGATTTTATTACAGGTCAGTTGCTGGTCAATTGATCCGCGGAGAATCTGTAACTGCTGACCACTTTGATAGTGTGACCATTTACTTCAGTGATATATGTGGTTTTACGGCACTGTCGTCCGAGTCCACGCCATTCCAAGTAAGAGTGATAAACTTTTGTTACTATGGAGACAAAGATTTCAATCAATTTAGTCGTAAAAGTACATTCAAGAAATATCATATTTTGATGGTGTTTATTTTGAAGGTGTTTATCTATTGGTATTTACAATTTCAGGTTGTAGATCTCCTTAACGACTTATATACAACGTTTGATTCCATTATAGAGAACTTTGACGTTTATAAGGTAAAATTTGTCTTTTCAATTTCTTTTGATATTTTCATAAATGATCTTAATCTAGACGTCATTTGTACCACTGTTATAAGAATTCCATATTAGGATGAGTTATTATGTTTTTATTATGCACAATAGCATCGTCTTTCGCAGCCTATGGCATAATATTGAGTTACCTCATGATTGAAAAAGCTATACCCTTTTCCTATTTATCTGTGGGAAAACAATAATTTTATACATTTGTTTACGACAGGTCGAAACTATAGGAGACGCTTATATGGTTGTCTCCGGACTACCAGTCAGGAATGGAACCCTGCATGCGCGGGAAATAGCAAGGATGTCCTTGAATCTGTTAAATGCTGTTTTGTCTTTCAAAATTCGTCACCGCCCTAACGAACAACTGAAGCTTAGGATAGGGCTACATACAGGTATAAACTTAATATATCTTCGTGAGAAGACTCAACTTACATGAAAGGTATTCAGATATAACGTTGTCAAGGGAACCGAGATAATAAGATATTTGATTGGTTATTTCAGGTCCCGTGGTGGCGGGAGTTGTTGGTCTCAAAATGCCTCGGTACTGTTTGTTTGGTGATACTGTCAATACTTGTTCTAGAATGGAATCTAATGGAATGCGTAAGTCGACACTTTTTAGAAATATCTTTTTTTCATATTGGACCTTCTATGTATAAAGCATGTTTACTATCTTAATCATATTTTTAATGACTAAAACAACATCACCTTTTTAGAATTGTTAATTTTGCTTTCAGCTTTAAGAATTCATGTTAGTCCCTATACCAAAGAAGTGCTGGATACGTTTGGTACATTTGAACTTGAGCTTAGAGGTGCCGTAGAAATGAAGGTAATTATATTAATTCTCAAATTTTCGTTTTGTAACTTTGTTTTAAAAAATTAGAAATATAAAAAAGAAAACGAAAAGAAAACAGAATTAATAACAAAATCTGTATATCTTTTTTATTTCTAACAGGGTAAAGGAAAAGTAACAACGTACTGGTTGACAGGTGAAAGGGCACCAACCAATGCAGACCACAAGAGTCTGATTTAACCAGTGTGTATAAAACTCTTAATTACTCCAATCTCCATCACCGGTTCATTCCATTGAATCTAAGACTCAAATGCTCAATCTTGTATGGTATTATGAAATCCAAACAGAGTTTTAGTTTGTGATATATATGCTTCAATTTCATTTCTACGCACATGCACCCAATCAAAACCGTCTGTCAAGTTTTTGAACATGATTTAATAAAAATTGCTATGTACAACTATAACTTTCGTTATTCTGCAGTATAACTCTTTTTAGGGAGAATTATTATTCATATGTTTTGACTTAGAGTCGTTTATAAGTCTTAACAACATGAACACCTTTCAAAATGCATATGAAAAACATGAAGCGAACATATGTATTTTTTGGTCTTGTCAAATTGAAAATGGCTCGGAAATATTTTATGACTATTTTTTATAACCATGTGATAGCAGTTGGGATGATTCTTTATATTTAAGCAACGGCTCAGTCAAATTTTGGGTTCATCTGGTTAACTTATCATGAAGTACCTAAAAATTAAGTTCGATTGGAAATGAATTAGGCATTTTGATACAAATAAATCATCATTTGTTTTTTTTACCACAAAATGTAATGTTTATATTGCACTGTTTCCTTTATTTATAACAAAATCATTTTTGTTTAGTTGCATTGCGTAGATTTGCTTTTTGATTAATTGTAACATTTTAATGTTTTTATCTATTCCGTTGTTCCTTTCAGTAAACATTTTATTTAACTTTGTCAATTTTTGTCTAGTATATACTAATAATAACACACAAATCCAAAATAAGATTTTTAAAATGTTGTCATTTATGAAGAGCTTATTGTTGAGAAAGGATAGTGTTGCATTTTGAAGCACATATGTAAACTATGTTAGAGATTGTTCTGTGGTTTAATCTCTGTAACTACATGTACTTGTTAACCATAGTTTTGTGATTTCAAACTCTGGAACTACATGAATATATTATGATTGGTACATGTTCATGTTCCTAACTATCTTATGACAATCTCACATTGCTATTTAATACTGCACAAAGAGTTATGTCCCTTGTGATTGCATTGTTATCCCATTATACTTAGACCTAATATATTGTATGCATGTACAGCAAAAAAATCTTTTATCTTTTTTTCAAGTTTATTTTGTTTTGTCTTCATATTTGTACTTTGAAACCATTAAAGATTTTATTTTAGTTTTATTAAGCTATAAATTTTAAGATTTTAATATAATTGGATGATCTGTGAAATATCGCTAGAGGAATATATTAACAGACATTGTCGTTTTGATTTATATGTATGTAAGATTGTATGTCAGTATCACATACTGCTGTTGATTCATTATTTTACCTGCTGTAAAATTCAAGGTGAATTTTCAGTATGATTTGCTTTTGTTTTGATTTTTTTACATCACATTTCACAAGCATTTTTTTAAAGAAATAAAACCTGAAACTTATCGATATATTTCATTACATACTATACATGCATCGATTATCATAAATTGCTTCCATATGTGCATAAATGTTGATTTATTGAATATTTGATGGATATAGGTGTGATCAATGCAATTCAGATATGAATGCCACAGTATGTTCATATTTCAAAACGCTCTCATTTACTTAATTAATTAATCATTAGGTTGTGTACGCAGAGCTTAGTTATTCAAATATAACCATAAATAACTGTATAAAAAATCACTGAACATTTTCTAAAGAATTTTCATAATGACAGAAGAAGAATCACCTCATGGTCCTGTCTAAAAGTAGCCAGCTCACTCGGACTGCAATCACCTCGATGGTGATTGTTTAATGTCACATAATTATATTCTGAAAATTCTCAGAAATAACACTTGCTAGTAAGATGTTTATTTTGTCCAAAAAATCGGCGACCGAGTCCGCGTCCGAGATCTACTTTTAGACAATGCTGCACTTGATCAATATATGTCATCAATTGCATTTGATCAGCATAAATAAATAAGGGGAATTTTAATTTGGCGCATTTGATTCAGAAAATAAAATACTGAAGATTGTTTTTCTTTCAAACATTAGATGAACAAATGTAGTCACTTGTTGAGTTTTATGCTTACATGGTCTTCAAAACATTATTTGATATATTTCTAAAAGAGGCATATTTTGAATATGAAGATAGAAATAATACTAGGAATATCTTTTTTGCTTCAAATGTGAATACCATGATAAACCAGAATTTTACTTCCATTTTTATTACTGCTTTTTGTTTTGAATTTTGTTCGATTTTTATTTTAGAAGTGTATATTTTATGATTTAAAAACCTGTCTCATATTGTATACTATATGTAGATTTACCATGGAAATAGAAGTATATCTTATCAACTGTAAGTGATTGTACCATAAGACGAGTACAGGTTGTAATAAAGATGAAATTTCGTTCGTATTTTGTTTTTGATAGAACAAGAGCACCGTGGGGTATCACGTGATACACAAATGATATGTTCCACGGGAATCCCCATTGACTGAACCAAGTAAATAGTGTCTAAATCTACTTTATATGAATTTATTTTAGGCCTATCATATGGTCATTATTATAAATCATATGATGGTAATTTATTCTGGTCAAGAATATACGTAGCAGATCGGCCCTGGGTTCACATTGGTCTCCCTGTTGCAATTTGTATTTATTGTTTTGGTGTGTCTATTTTGAATGTTGGTTTGTTCGGTGTCCGTGATGTATATCTCCAATACTGTTTGGTCATAGATTAAATTTTGATTACGCTAATGCATCAACCCTATAGGAAATTTGAAGCCGTACACTCTTTACACGCAATTCAAAATAAAGGAAGGGATCTCTAACAACACAAAATATTCAAAACACTGTCAAGCCCCTCGTGGGGAACTGTTTTAAGAGCTCCACACGACAAAGGGCATAAGTGTGACACAAATGAGTTAAAGAAGATGCTGACGATAATCTCAACAGCACTTGCAATAGAGCACAAGATTTAGCACCGACAGACCCCCCCCCCCCCCCCCCACACACACACACACACATCCTCACACGTCCTACGTCTATTCGGATAAGTGGGAGGTTGTGAGCACTAAATAGAGATAACCTCACCAAATGCTACTACATGTATATAGAAGATCGGCCCTGGGTTCAAATTGGTCTCCCTGAATTTGTGTTGACAATTTCCTTTACTCGTACGAAGCTGAATTCGTTCAATTTTTGGTCTCTGAAGGGAAAAAATACTAAGCTTCTGACTTCAACTTGAGTTACAGATACATAGACGATGTGTTGTCCATCAATAATCCAAAATTCGCGGATTACCTCAGCAGTATCTGTCCTTCGGAGCTTGATGTCAAGAGACAAATAATTCAGCATCCTATTTGGACAAAATATGGCCCACGACAATGATGGTCACATGAACACCTCACTCTATGACAAACGTGACGACTTCAATTTCAGCATAACAAACTTTCATTTTCTGAGTAGCAACATCCCTTCATCGCCTGCATATGGCGTGTTCATATCTCAGTTGATACGCTACGCCAGAGCAAGTACCAAATACACGGATTTTGTTCTGAGAGCTAGGCGTCTTTCAGATAAGCTTCTCAGTCAGGGATATGTTTCTGACCGACTAACATCGTCACTGAGGAAGTTCTACGGTCGATATGGGGAACTCATCATACAACATGATGTCCCACTCTCCAGAATGGTGGATGATATTCTGTCATAGACAATTTGAACCATCCAACCAAAGAGTGTACTCTAAGTCGTCCGAAATGGAAGTAACCGGATGTGACAGTTCTACCGAATTGAAGCGGCGGGTGTTGCATGCAAGCAGGAGATGCTTACTCTTCCTGGGCACCTGGTCTCACTCCCATAGTTCGCTTCTTTTCATATGGTGGAGGTTTTTGTTTGTTTGCTTTGGTTCCTGTTTTATCCTGATTTTGTTTGCCTTCGTTTTTTTTTATTTTGATTTTATGAATTATCGATTTTGTGCTGTATACAGGGAGATAGTCATTATCCATATTTGTCATTGCAATTTATATTTTATGTTTGGTGTTTCTGCTTAGAATGTTGGTTTGTTTGGTGTTTGTGATGTATATCTCCAATTCTCTTTGGTCAAAGATTTAGTTTTGATTACGCTAATGCATCAACCCTACAGGAAATTTGGAGCCATAAACTCTTTACACTAATAAGAAGAATGAAACTCTAGAGGGCTACTGAAATAAATTTGGTTGTGTCTTAAATTAATTTGGCTCGAAGTATACCACTAATTAGGATTTTCTATCCGACACACGCATGCATCTTGTGCATCACAATTTGTAAGAAATATTGTTCCAGAAAGTTAAGAGTTGGAGCGCTTCAATTTTCCTAGTCCCCTGTTGTTTGAGTTGTATCGTTTGATGCCTATTCTTTATGTTGCATTTCTGCGGTTATGTTAAACTATGGTCATCCGGAGTAGCCTTGCTGGAGACCCTTGCTATTTCGCTCGAATCAGAGTTTGAACAATTAGTACATTCCTGATAAACATCTTTGCTCACGTTCAGAAGTCATGTGATCATTGAATAAAAGTCACATTTATTTCATGTTGCAGTGTGGAGCAGTTAAACTCGTTCCCCGTGACTGGAAGTTTTTTAAGTGTATTAATTAATTATTTCAACTCTGTCGCCTGAAAGAAGCTTTATTCTGACACTTTATCAATTTGATATCATTGATATTACTTTGCTCCTTTCTTGCTATTTCGGAAACTTGTCATTTCATCCAAAAATTCAATCGAAATTGAAGGAGATTAACATTCTAACACCATTCCTCCAATGTTATTTTGAACATAGATTTTCTTCAAGAAGGCATGGAGTTGGAACCCTTCCGAATTATTACTAGATAGATCCTACAGGAAATTTGGAGCCGCGCACTCATTTCAAAGTAAATGCAAAGATTTAAATTCAAAAATTATAAGCAGAGCTACTAAAATGGATGAAGGCAGTGTCTGAAAATCAGTACGGCTGGAAACATTACTGAGTTGGAACACTTCCATATTATCAAACACAAAATCAAAATTCATAATCCAAATGATTTTTTCAATAGGCATACAAAACCTTGAATATTACATAGCACAGATAAGGAGGAGATCCCCAGACTGTCAACACAACGGGAGCATACTCTCACGAGAAGAGAAAAAGAAGACAAACATATGAAGACTACAGCATCACATCATGGAATCACGAAGGACAATATTGTCGTTATGAACGATCTCCACGAGTCTAATGTTGGAACTATTATAGGTGGCAACAATCAAAAGACCGTACAAACATCAAAGTGGCCAAAGGAACTGATAAGATAAAGGCAGTATTTAGCCCTGAATCTCATCAAATATTTCTTCTCCACGATGATCTATACGTAAGAAAAACTTGATCATTACTAAAATATAATGCATTTGGAGATTCCTCGAACAACTTTTATTTCAGTAAGCTTATTTCTAGATACTTAAGTAACAGTCCAAAGAGTAAGGGGCAGCCTTGCTAAAAAGAAGCTAATATCGATCAAAAACGTTGAAAATTAAGAACTATCTGAGTAATATGGATATCTACAAACTTAAAAAAAACATAGTTATAGTCTAAACAAGATAATTGAAATCAAATTTAATAGACTGGTCTCAACTTTATCGATAAATTTTAAAATCTTGAATATGAAATACGATTGTATTCTGTATGAATTGGCTACAAAGTAGGCATTTTACAGCGAAATGCAGGCTGTGTAGAAATAAACAACACGCTCTTGTTTATTTCATTCCAAAATCTTTTCAATTCATGTAAACATGTTTAGAATGAATAAATGAACGACTTTTAAACGGATAAATGAAACTTTGCTTGGTCTAAAACACAGATTCGTAAAAAGCCCCCACCCTCCTTTTTCAGTTTTTGCCTCTTGGGCATCGTTCACCGCCTAGTTACAGAACCCCACTTTGTCAAAAGATGTGTATTAGTGATATACACCTTCTGTAAAAGTGGTGTTCTGTAGCTAGGGAGGGACAATGTTTTTAAAAACTTTTCCATTTTCCGTTGATTTCTATAGAAAAAAGACATATTTTGCCTAAAAATTTAAGAAAACCCTGCACGATCAATCTTATACAACTGCTGATTATGATGAAATCAAGAAATGGCATCAATTCTGAAATTACCATTTTGAAAATTCCACTTTTTCAGGGCAGATTTCACGCCTTATCTTATCAGCTCCTTAAACAATGAAAACTGTCATATTCATTTTTGGGTGCCGTCCAGCATGAACGATACTTTTGATGATGATAAAAAAACTTACAAACTCATGGATTCCTGGTGCCCTAACACTGCCCTACTTGTGACAAGCATTTTTTAAGAAGTTTCAACGATCCAATTATTAAATAAGTCGGACGTTTCGCAAGTCCGAAACATATGTCTCAAAGATTTTAAAAGGTATCCAAAAATTGTAAATGGTACCCAACCTGCCAACTTTGAGGGAGAAGTACATTCATGAAAATGAATAAAAATGCGAGTCTTTCGCCAGCAACGTAAATGAGTTTGTGCTCAACAAAATATTTTTCCCTCTAAATGAGTTATAAAAAGGATCTATTTTTGTAGAGCTCTATTCCTCATACAACAGTTGTGCTCCTTCAGATACCTCTATTCATCCGTATTAGTAGAATAGTCGCTGAAAATCATACCTTAACAAAAACCAAAGGGGCTAGTTCTGCTTAAGAATAAACATTACAGAAGTAACCATCAGTTAGTCGAGAAGGCAAGGCAAAATCATTAGATTTTCCACAGAAACGGTTGCGAACCTCGGAATGAACAAAGAGTCAGCGTCTCCTGATTGCATGCAACACCCGTCGTAACAGCTCCATGGAAACCTCGCAAATTCGGTGATTTTCTCGATGTACATTTTGATGTACATATCGGGTAAGTATGTCTTGTTTTGTGATGATGACAGACATTCAATCATAATGTAGAATGTCACTGATCATTCTGGAAAGGGGGATCTCGTATGTTTTTATTACATCCCCGTAGCGACCGAAGAAGTTCGAAAGCGAGTGTAGATTACATGGCACAACGCTCTCACGTCGCTTGGGGGAAACAAGGAAAACGAGAAAATTCAAATAGCAAACGAATCATTATATTCAGAATTTAAAAATACTTTTTCATCAGATTTACATGTTTCGGATGAATAATCATCAGCGGTACTTCAAGCTAAGACCATTAAATAAGTGGCGCCCCCTCGTTTAATCGCCGAAAACTTTTTCTATTTTGCACTAGTGTCGTAAATTAAGTTGCCTAAAAATTATTTTTTTTTATTTAAAACACGAATAATCATTAACCATTTTCAATATAAAAATTTATTGAAGTAATGTGAGTTTTCACCCAATGGCACGCAATAAATATAATAAAACCTTATTATACACCCGTCATTTAACAGGACGTATGGTATGGCGACGTTTGTCCGTCCGTCCGTCTGTCCGCTTATGAAATGCAATACTTGAATATGCGACAATAGATTTCCGTGATACTTATACTGCACACTCTGATCAGAATAAGAAGAGGAAGCCGCCTTTCGATTTATTTGTTGGTACAGAGTTAAAGGACTTTGTGGTATTGTAAAATATACTAAAATAAGGGGGGGGTTTATCTTTTTTCAGGTGAAATGTATAAATGTATATACTTCTAGAAGAACGGATTTTCTTTTAAATATGTAACGGGTTTTTAATTTTTTGTCGCATAATTGAGAAATTATTTGTAATGGGAGGGGGCATAAAAATATAAATCCCGACGGGCGTATCTTGCTGCGATAGCATGGGCTTTATCAAAGATTTCGTCTCGTCTTGTCACTAACAAGGGAACAATATGGCGAAGTAAACAACAGGTAGCGGGAATGGGAGAGAAAGTTTTGTCGACCGATATGGTGTACAACTAAGCCTTTCGAGTTTCTGGTGTTTGTGACATCTTTAAGAAGTGATACAGTCTCTGTCACTTGCGAGATAAATGGTATGGAATTGCGCATTGTTGAAAATTGACTATTTTATTTATCACCTGTGTACCTGATATACTATTTATAGAAACATTGTGTATTGAGGCTCTATACGGTCATCGGTCAGAGTAACACTGTAGTGGACACGATATTATTGAGGCTCTAGATGGGCAGAATGTGTTTTCTGAAATGAGCAGTAGCAATTCTAAAAAGAAAAAAGAAAGAAAGAAAAGGAAAAAATCAGAGTCTGATATTGATCATAGACAAACATCCAGACCAAAAATTGACTATTCACTTGTAAGTCGAGCCCTTACAATGACAACTACACCAAATCAAATATATACACCGAACGCTTTTGCAAGCCCCCAACAAAACCAGAACTGGAATGGGGCATACGCAATATCACCGTCATATCAGCAAAACTTCGTACCAATGTCAAATCCCATTCAGACCAGTGCGAATCCTGACCTCGCTAAAGATATAGTTGATAGACTGGCTAACATCGAAGCGTCTTTGAAGAAAGTCGAAAAATTAGATTCAATAGAGAAGAATATAGACCTAATCAGCAAGAAGATTGAGAACATTGATATTAGAGTAAAAACAACGGAAGAAAAATTTGAAAAAATGGAAACGAGTATGAATTTCATGGGGGCTCAATATGACGATATAACAAAGAGCATGACTGAAATGAAGGGTCTTATAGAAAAGAAGGTGAAGAAAGAAATAACAGATACAAAGGAATTGGTCAATGAAAATTGTCTTGCCTTGAACGAGCTAATGCGTGCTCGAGACGAACTCCGTGAGACCGTCAAGGACCTCCAATGTAGAAGCATGCGAGATAATTTGGTTTTCTCGGGCATCCATGAGAGCTCACACGAGGACACCGAAGAAGTCTTACAAAATTTCATTCGGGACGAGCTTGAATTAACACAAGACTTCAATTTTGAACGTGTCCATAGAATCGGAAGGGAACAGGGCCATCGACCAAGGGCTATTGTAGCCAAATTTACATCATTTAAGCAGCGGGAAATCGTACGTAAATCTGGGCCAAAACTGAAAGGCAAGAGATACGGCATCAATGAGCAGTTTCCGAAAGACGTAATGGATACAAGACGCAGTCTCTTACCAATTTTCAGGGATGCTAAGCGTCAAGGAAAGGAGGCAAAACTCGTGGTGGATAAACTTTACGTCAGTGGTAGACGCGTCTACCCGAGGATTGATCGTGAGCGTAATATGCCGCAAAGCATAGGAATGGATCTTGACACTAACGATACAGCAGGGGCTGGCGCTAACCGGGATTAAGGACGTCATGATGTACGTCATACCCAACAAGATCTGGCTTCAAACTTTGTGAATGGTAACGATCTTGATCAGAGCCAGATCAAAATTACTGCCTTGAATGTATGTAGTCTCAAACAAAAACTTAGGTATCCAGAATTTAAAGATTTCATTAATAGATATGATATTGTTGGTCTTTGTGAAACAAAACTTACTGATTTTGATGTAGTAGAAGTAGAAAATTTTAAGCTTGTTTGTAATAACCGAAAGCAAAAATGTAGGAGAGAATCTGGTGGCATATCTTTTTTGATAAAAACTGAACTATTGAATATTGTCAAGGTATTGCCCAACAAAAGTGAGTTTGTGCAGTGTATCCAAATTGTAAATAATAAACCTTATGTTGATGATGTTTTTATCATTATGACATATTTGCCCCCAGAGGGCTCAAAGTTTGCAACACAAGAAATGTGGGATGAATTGCAACACGAATTTTCTTGTTTAAAATCTTTGTCTGAAAATGTAATTTTGATGGGCGATTTTAATGCGAGAACCGGTGATTTGAATGATTTTATTCACTTTGATTCCTTTCTAGCACATGAAACTGGGATGGATGAATATTCCGTAAGTGAAATTGAATTTGTTGAAAGTCTGTTTGAAAGAAATATTTTAGAACCTGTCAGAAATAATAAGGATGCAGTTTGTAATAACTATGGCAGAAAACTTGTAGAATTTTGTAGAAATAATACTGTACTTATTTGCAATGGTAGAATAGGAAATGATAAATCTGGTGAATTGACATGTAAAGCAACCAGTGCAATTGATTATGTAATTGCTACGCCAAAGTGTATGTGTTTTATTGATGATTTTGAGATAAATGAATTTGATCACCTGTTATCGGATATCCATTGCTCAATTTGCTTTAATTTGAGAGTATATCATGAAGGTAATGATAGTGTAAGCTGTGAAATAGAAAATAGCCAAGGAGTTTCGTGGTCAAAAGCTGGTAAATGGCAAAACGATAAAACAGAATTATATCGACAGAATATTGATATCGATGCTGTCAACGAATTAATGACACTCTTACAGTCCTTAGATGCAACAAATACAAATGGTACGGAAATGAATAGTATAGCTGAAAAACTAGCGAACATATACAAGGAGTCTGCAACGAAAACGTTTAGACCAAAATCTGAAAGTGAACATAAAACCAAAGTAACAGAAGGAAAACCATGGTTTGGAAGAAATTGCAATTCCGCACGAAGAAAATATCATCTGACCCGTAAAATGTACTACCGAAATAAGAATGTAGAAAACAAAATGAGAATGAACGAAGCAAGTAAATCATATAAAAAGACAATGAATAAGTATATAAGGCAGCACAAGAAGAATATGGAAGACAAACTACGGAATTTACGCTCAAAATCCCCGAAAGAGTACTGGAAAATTCTTAACCGATTTCGAAAAAAGGGAGACATTAAAGCAGATCTGAATGAACTATTTGATTATTTTAAAACAGTGAACGAAACGAGTGAGAGTGGAAATGAGGGTATAGTAACAGAAAACGACGCACAGGAGAGTCTAAATGAAATATTAAATGATGATATTAGCATAGAGGAAATCAAAACGGGAATCGCAAAGCTGAAAACGGGAAAATCTGCAGGGATAGATGGTGTCATCAACGAGTTTATAATAAACACTAGCGATATTCTGTTGCCGATAATTCATAAAATGTTCTGTTTAATACTTGACAGTGGTTGTCTTCCAGATGACTGGCTGAAGGGCATTATTATTCCTATCTACAAGGGAGGAGATGCATCACTACCACAGAATTACCGCCCAATCACACTTTTAAGTTGCATCGGAAAATTATTTACCCTTATCCTGAACAATAGGTTGAACTTTTATCTAGACTCATATGAAACTCTAACTGAAGCGCAAACTGGATTCAGAAATGGCTATTCCACTCTTGATAATATTTTCACTCTCCATTCGCTGATCTCAATCTTATCTCGAAGACGAAAGAAACTTTACTGTGCTTTTGTGGACTTTTCTAAAGCCTTCGATACGGTTTGGCGTGCGGGCTTATGGCAGAAACTCTTAAAGCAGAATATCAACGGTAAATTTCTAAAAGTGATCCAAAACATGTACTCAGGTATTAAATCCTGCATCAGAGTAGGAAATGACGTCACAACTTTCTTCTGCTGCACTTCCGGCGTCCGTCAAGGTGAAAATCTTTCTCCCGTACTCTTCAGTCTCTTTCTCAATGATTTGGAAGAATATCTTTACCAAAAGGAATGCAATGGAATAAATATAGATCTACCACTAGATCAATGCATATCGATTATTGCCCTTTTATATGCGGATGATACGATAATAATTTCTGATAACCCAAATGACCTTCAACATACTCTTGATGCATTCTGTTCTTATTGTAGCTTTTGGAAACTTCATGTTAATATTGGAAAAACAAAAATTGTAATTTTTGGGAGTAGGGGTAAATCTGACAAGGTATTTAGATTTGGAAGTGACACTGTAGAAATTGTTGATAGTTACAAGTACTTAGGTATAATGTTTAAGAGTAATGGAAGTTTTAAGATGGCAATAACGCATATTGTAAATCAAGCTAAAAAAGCGATGCATCTGTTATACTCTAGAATTATAAATTTAGAACTACCAGTTGATTGTCAGCTCATGCTTTTTAAACAGACAATAATGCCTATTCTTTTGTATGGTTCTGAAGTTTGGGGCTTCGCAAATATAAAAGCTATAGAAAAAATTCACACTGAGTTTTTAAGATTTGTATTAAAAGTAAAAAAATCTACGCCACTGTGTACACACCGGGTAAACAGATTTTACGAACCGGGCAGGATTTTACGAATCGGGCAAATTCGTTCTTGACGAATAAGGGGTGCCGTCAAAAGTACTAGTATATCTCTTTTCTTACACAGCTTGTATCAATGCGAAGACTAGATTCTTCGAGTACACATATTTCTTTATAATGTGTCTTTTGCGTTTCTTTTTACATTTTGAAATTTTTTCGTAATGACGAGATGAAATATTTTTCCTTCTACATTTTCACATAAACATGAAATATTTCCGAGCAGGGTTCTTTTGCAATTCATATTATACATGGAATTTCAAGACGGGACATCTGTAAATCTGAATCGTAAAAATATATCATGGGCAACGAAGTATTCACGAGTTAAACGGCATTCTACATGACAGGGGTATTCGAAAATGGATTTTACGAATGCGGGCAAGTTAGGAAAATGGATTTTACGAACGCGGGCACTGGATTTTACGAACACGCTTTACAAAACACATAATTTCCCATTTTTACTGTAGTGAAAGGGAAAATAGCATTCTACACATGACTTACACGTATAACTTAATGCATAGGAAAAGAAGAGATCAACAGGAAATCTTTCAAAACAGCAAAGCGAAAATTTGGGTTTGAGAGTCTCATGATCATGTTAATCTTTTGAAAAAAATGACAATATAATTTACTTTAATACTTTATATAATATAAATATAATATCACATCGCATATTAGGAACGAATACTCTTTTATTTAAGATTGGAATAAGCGATACTATCATACATGTGCTCCTTTTGTGACACATTTCCTGAAACCATTTCACATATATTTTGTTTTTGCTCTCATTCACAACAACTTTGGCTTGATCTTAACATTTGGCTACATGATATCTGCAACATAGATAAAAACTTAGATGTAAAAAGCATATTAATGTTTGGGACAGTATACAGTTAAAGTATACCATTGAGGGAGTTAGCACGATTCTGGTTCCCCGAGACCAGACCTATTTCCCGAGGCGAAGCCGAGGGAAATATGTCTGGTCGAGGGGAACCAGAATCGTGCTAACTCCCTCAATGGTATACTTTAACTGTTTTATTATACCGAAACAAACATTATACTGAAACAAACACATCTCTTAGGTATACCGAAACAAACATTATATTGAAACGAACATATCTCTTAGGTTCACAGGGTTCAAATGAAAATTCTAATGATTTTGCCTTGCCTTCTCGACTGAATGACTGAGTAACGGAAAATATTAATTTTTGATGATAAGATAAACAGAAACATCATTTATCATACTCATACATGTTTAAATTTTGATTGTTTTATTTTATTGCGGATTAATTTATGTGCTAAGCGGATAGGAGGCGGATTACTCTGCTCGCGTATTGATAGCGTCATCCGATCAATCTTTACATCATCCGATCAACCTGCAACGGCGCTGATTGGCTGATACTGACACACCCCCAAAGAAGCTCCGCCCCATTTTGAAACTAACTCCCTAGGGATATAGTCTTCTCAACTAACGCACCCCTTTGCAGGGAAATAGTCTTATCAGGCGATTTTCAGGGATTTAGTTAAATTTAATGAGTCTCTTTTTATATAGGAAAAAATCAGTAGAGGTATAATAATAAATTATAATTATAGCAATATCAACATCATAATTGTTCTAGTTAAAAAGTATATTTTTAGACAAAAAAAAACTCTAATCTAAAATACCATCCCTCTCTAGAAGGTGCAAAAAATTGATATAATATCTTAAAATTGAAAAGTATATCTTTAAGATTAATATGAAAAATGAAATGTTTTCAGAGAAATGTGGAAAACTCTCCATACTATTAGATTAATATAAAAGTATGCAAGACGTGTGAATGGTGTATGCGTGTTGATGTCTGATGTATTGTCTATGTATTGTTTAACTGTATATAATACAAAAATACCAACAAAAAATAATAATAATAAGAAGAAGAATAATAGATAAAAACTTTTTTGAAAAGGCAGTATTATAGTTTGTCGTGAATTATATCTGTTACATTGATGAAATAAAATGGTCTTCAAACCACCAGAAACAGATCATAAAAAAATGCAAGCGATATAGAAATGCATGTATATATTTCAAGATGGTCGATGATGAAACTTGACGAGTCTACATTGAATAATGAATTTATCCCGCCGATTGCTTTCTGTTTATTGCCTTTTTTCGGAACATATTATTTTCTTTTCCCGACAACGCCTTTTCCAATTTTTATTTTCGAGAATATCAAGGACTTATAAACCGTGAGAATATCAAATAGATGTGTTATTATGAATATGTATGAAATACCGGGAATAGTTCTTGTGAAGGCCATGTCAGTGGAGAGGTTGGCGTAAGGGGCTTTCGCCCCTTCCACCCTCCCGCCCCCAAGTATTTTCAAATCACTGGTAATATCATAATTTTCCATCTACATCAAGAGTAAATATCAATAAATGATTAACTATATGATTGTTAAAGGCATCAATTTCCATTTTTTTTTTATCAATTAAAAACCCAACTCTGAGAGCCTTGAATTGCATGGGTCCTAAAAAGGCTGAAATGCATTAAACCCCCCCCCCCCCCCCCCTTACAACTTGTCATCATACCATAGCTTCACTTTTGACCCGCTTGGGACTTAAGTCACCCCCTGGAGCCTGTTTTACAAAAATACTTAGGAACAATTTTAGAAATTTTCGTAACATTCATTATCAAATAAGAGCTTAAAATCTTTTTCACTCCTTTCTCATAGCATTTCTACATACTACATACAAAAGAAACTAAACATCGCGATTTAGTTTATAAGAAGTTAGTAACTAGGCGCTCAAGAGTTACGAACATTTCTTAAATTTTTAGTAAGTATTGCTGTAAACAAGCACCGGATCCCTTGACAATACACCCCAACCCCTTACTAAAAAGATAGATCCGACACTTCAAATGCCATTCGAACAGTTCGTATTGTACGCTTCACATAAGCATTTACAAACGGCAAGATAAAGACGTAAAGGTAAGACTCTCTCTCTCTCTCTTATCGTATCTTATCTTATCTTAAGTTATCTTATCTTATCTTATCTTAGTATAATGTTGTCTAATTTCATATTCTATAAAATTAGAACTGTTTCATCGTAATCAAGATTTTGATTTCATCCTAACTTTCAGTTTTAGATGGAAAATGACTAACTTTTTTTCATATTAGAGTAGTGTTACTATTCTTGTTATGTGCGTTTTCTTGATTGGAATTGAAAAATAGAAGAAATAAATATTCAATACCTTCATCATGTTCATGGTTTCAGGAGATCGTAAATTTCTTTAGTGAATGATCTATCAAAGGTAAATGATAATATCTTCTTGAATATAGAACGTTTAATTGTATACAGACGCTGAAATTGACTTTAGTAAATACAATTCAACATCTAATACCAAAGATTTTTTTTTTTTCTGCATTAACAACATTATTTACTCTCTATTAATCACAGAATCAAGTTAACACTCCAAGATTTAAAAATCCCCCGTAAATGTATAATGTTCTTGGCTATCAATATTCACCGTTACATAATTCACGGTCATGTTTTTTATCTGTTTATTATCTGTCTCTCCGAACGTAAGGGAGCTTTAATCAAATTGTGATTGTCTTTATATAAAGGCATAAGCACCCGATTACGACATGACCATAGAAATGCACTCTGCGATTCTTATCACAGTAAAAGCAGCGTAACGTAACTCACAAAATCAGTGAATCTTTCAGAAAATAAGAAATAAAAGGATTTTTTCTGAAAATGAAACGAATGTAAAACATTCAATGAAAACTATTTAAGTTTGCAAATAAAACACAAACACTCAAATACACATTTTTTATATTTGAGTGTTTGTGTTTTTATTTGTTATCATCCCTTCCCTCTGGAAGAAATATTTCAATCTATTAAAGTTTGGTCTATTATAAGTTAGAAAAGTATTGTTATTATATTATATAATTCTAATTTTAACTCATCCTAGATCTTTAAAGATTTTGTAACGTAATTCACCGTAAAGCTTGTGACAATCGAGTTTAGTATAATTCAGAGTAAAATACTACAAAGCGTATTTTTTTAAAATACTGATATTACTTTTAATAAAATATGTGCGAAATATTTTGAATTTAATACATTTTCGCGTCATAGATTACCCATTTTATCATATAACTCAGTATGTGACGTGTATTTTTTGTCAAATACAACCCTTATATGATAGAAAAATCCACACATATCGAGTTCAAAGGTAATCATGAGGCATATGGAGGAATAGCAACTAATGCACGTAAAATGTAAAAGCAAAAAAATCTGTCAATGATTCAATGTTTATTTCTAAAATGTATTGTGACACAGTTTTTGCGTATTGGCGCAACTGAACTGATTTTGAATGACTTTGTGCGAAAGTTATATTATTGATACATACTTGGTTAAAATGACATTCTGAATCTCGTGTGTGTGTGTGGGGGGGGGAGTGGTGGGGGTGTTCAATGTTCAATGTTGAAAATAAAAATTCAATTTCCAATTGAGATCCAACCTGACAGCATAACTTAAGTTCTTATTATCATCAGTTACTGTCGAAATATTCTCGAATTTTGAATTAATCCTCTTCAAGATCCTTCAACAAAACGACCAAGAGGGTTTCGGTCTAGCCAGACACTTCTGCTTTAAAAGATTGATGACTTAGATATTAAATCTGTCAACACGTGACTCTACGAAGAGAAAATTTATAAGATTTCTCTTTTTTACGAATTGCCCCAGAGTCTTATGAAAATGGATATTTTACACCAGGCGAGTTCTATAGTACATGTAGTAGGGAAAAAAATCTCAAGTCATGTTAGAATTGAAAATATACCCTGATGTCTGTGATGATGATGATGAAAATGTTGAACGTTTACGACAGACGGACGGTCGGACACGGACGGGGCGTTATGACAATAGCTCACTTGAGCTTCGCTCAGGTGAGCTTAAAGTTAGTATTTTCACATAGTATTTCATATAAAGAATAAGTGTCTTTTGTGTTTTGTTACGGGTATGCAACACACAGCAAGTACATTTATCGTACATGCAATGCGCATGTTCCTTTAGATCTTATGCATTGTGACGTCACGAGTGTTAACATACGAAATGCAGCTACATTCGTCGTGCATATACATGTATATAATATTTAGAACTGAACAATGATGCGTAAGATATTATGCTATATAAATTTACAGTATACAAAATTCAACTCTTCAGTGAAAAGGATAAAGATAAAAAAATTCAACAAGGAGCAACTCCTCCCCGAATATAAATTTGACCGTTACTATTAAAAATACGAACGTATTCTAGTGTTTCCTTGATGCATAAAAACGGCTACTAAGCTATTATACATGCAACTTACGGAGTGATATTTCAAAATAGGCTTTACATTCAAATGATACTTTTACTAGGTACTGAAAATCGTCCGCGACGGAATATCAGCGTTCTGTACCAAATTGTATATTTCTATATAGGTATGAAACATAATATACATATTATACATTATATAGTTTGTCTAACATTCAAAGAGAGTAAATAAAGTTATTTGTTAAGTTTTAATTTATAAATTAAAACGCATAGGAACCATTATGTATCGAATTAATTGAGTTTTACAGATTGTGTTCGTAAAATCCAATGTTTGACAAGTGCCCGTGTTCGTAAAATCCAATGCCCGGGTTCGTAAAATCCTTTTCATTGTACCCCATCACACTTGCTAATTAATTGTCTGCATGATCCCGATAAACAGAACAATCCATCAGTTCGAAATATATCTATAAATATTTTTTCTAGATTGTGAACCGTAAAAATCACGAGGCATCATTTTGATTCAAAAGAAAATCGCATTTTTGTGATAAAAGATTAGCGAAAAAAAAGAAATTCTGGTTAAAAATCGAAGATGTGCGATAATATCAAGCCATGGATACTTCAACTGATAATAGAAATATGGATAGATCATTAATCTTGGTAGGCATTGCCTCAATTGCTTACTTTTGCCCTTTAATACTATCTCCCCAACAGTTTCAACTTCGCATATCTGCTACTTTATCTGTCCGATTCGTAAAATCCTTGCCCGATTCGTAAAATCCTGCCCGGTTCGTAAAATCCGTTTACCCGGTGTGGTGTATGTTATACGGCGAAACAGGTGTTTTACCCATTATATATGAAGTGAAACAAAGAATGTTGAATTTTTGGGCGAATCTTCTTACTGGAAAAGCAACTAAAATATCATGTATTTTATATAGAATTTTACATAATGAATATTCGAATGGCTTGCGACAAGACTGGATTATACATATTGAAAAAATGTGCAATGATTTGGGGTTTTCAAACTTATGGTCTACACAAAATATTGTTAATTTCAAATGGTTCACTAAAGCTGTAAAACTTCGTTTATCGGATCAGGCTAAGCAGTCATGGTTTAGCATTGTTTATGAATCACCAAAATGTGTTTTGTACAGATGCTTTAAAACTTCGTTGACATGTGAAAATTACCTTTTATCTTTATCTTTTACAAATCGATTATTGTTGACAAAATTTCGAACAACAAACCACCACTTGCCTATCGAGACGGGAAGATGGATTGGATTAGATAGAAATTCTAGGAAATGTACACATTGTGATAAAGATACTGTTGGAGATGAATTCCATTATTTGTTAGAATGTAAATTTTTCAAAGAAAAACGCAAATTATATATACCTTCTTATTATTATACGAGACCAAACATACTTAAATTTCAAGAATTATTGAGTTCAAGTAATTGTAAAATTCTTAACAATCTATGTTCTTTTTTAAGATTCCTATTCAAACATTTTTGATTTGATACATTTTCTGTACATCCTGTTAACTTCGCTCATATTGTAAATGTTATTAATGTATTATCCTCGATATGTCACATTACTGTGAATTTGAGAGTAATAAAGTTCTGTTCTGTTCTGTTCTGTTCTGTTCTGTTCTGAACATTAAGAAATAATTATAAAAGTGAAAAAAAAATATGATGACACAAGAGCAAAAATAGCAATCATTTGCATTGTAGAAGTTATCAGAGAAAAATAGTGGGCAAAGAACGATAATTCTACGAAAGAGATATATTGCATGAGAATATTGCAGAAATAATGAAATGCTTGCTTGTATATTAAAAATCTCAATTAGTCTCGGCTTTCAGAATTTGTATCAATTAATCAAATAAGTAGCGCCACCTTCAATAAATCCATTATTATACACGGCTCCCAATGTTATTGTCATTTAAATTTTTTTGAACTTTGCTATTTAAATATTCAAGCCATGGATAATTCGTTACTGCACTGAAGAATCACGAATTTCACTTTTTATAGTTTGTTTTAAAGTTTATCGTTGCGGTTCGTTTACCCCGCTTCGATTGAATACTGAGCGATTCTATACATTATCAATTTTGCATACATTTGTACCCATAAGATTTTAATTTTATATTTCTCGATAACAGCAGGAAAACACTGATAATTTCTAATACATTAGCCCCCATCCGATTCAATAGCGCGGGGAGAGGGGGGGGTGCACACGGCGGCACCTACATCTAAAATTCTCTAACAAGTTTACTGTTTCTATCCTGATTTTTGCCTACCAATCCTCTGGCATGCCCCCCCCCCTCCCCTCTCCACTAAAGTCGTCAAAATAAGGAATTACTTGGGCTCAAACACCACGACTCAACCTTTATTTTTATTTTTTTTACCGGTCTGTTTCTGATATATATTAAAGTAATTGATAATTGAAAAACATTCGCTGGCTCACTATATACATTACATATCATGACATGTGAGATAATTTTCCGCTGGGGAGTGGGGTTCCCCAAAGAACCTGCTACAGGACTTTGAGGTATTCCGGCCACGCCCCCTCTAAACTCAAATCCTGTAATCTTCAAAATTGTCTCGACCAAAAGGAATGATATTCTGAATTTTTCCAAAATTTTGATGAATTTCAATATATTAAATGAATCCCCCAACCACAGCAAACTAACATATTTTTTTCATCTCATAGAATCACGATACTTTATATAAATAATGTAATTTCATTAGATTCTGACCGTTTTAACAAATACATGCATGTACAATAACGGAAATTTTTTCCCTCTCACTCATACGAAGTGTATACACTTTATGTATATGCATTCATCTTCAGGCGCTTAGCTAGAGTACTTTTCAAGTGTAAGCAGCCTCAAGTGGGTCTAGGTAGAAGCCCTTGTGGATATTCAAGGGGCAAAGTATCAGAATCTAATGAATTTTGCTCATTTACAGGGCAGTATTCTACGTCAATGTTTCTTTCATTCTTTTTTTTTTTGCAAAACGACGTGGAAGCAACTGCGTTCTAACGGTACGCCTGGTTATGCGCATGGTTTTCTCTCTCTTGTCCATTCTTGTAAACACGTGCAACCATTTGGTTTTTAGGGAGGGGGGTTTTTGTAAATCCAGCTCGGAATATTTTGCAAAAATATTCTTCAGCATGACTGGCAGAAAAATCTAGCATTTTCTGAGGAATGAAAGGAAAAACGTCTTTCTCCAGCACCTTAAGCATTAGACGTGAAAATAGACTATCTCAGACATTTCACAACTGCCAATGATTCAGTTTTGTCAGGATTCTCTGATACTTCATGTTTCAAATTCTTCAATATATATATACATCACTCTCCAAGTTCAGATTCTTTAATTCAACGAATAGAAGGTCAAACGTGTAGTTCAAGGTCACATATTGAATCAAAATCTATCTTGAGTAATTTCTTGACACAATCTGACAATGCACATACATGTACATGTATATACCATATTATCTATCTATCATTTGCCAGACCAGTATTGTAGCAAATCCAAAGTATTAGGAAAGTAGGTCAATCGTGTACATGAACATGTAGGTCAAGGCTACTAGATATTCTTACACAAATGTATACTGTGTAGCAGAGAAATGAACTTAAAGTATCAATGTTTTTATTCATGATTGCCAGTATGGGGTAAGACACTCTAAACAGTATTGATGAAAGGATGATCAACCAAGTTTGCTATGCTTAACAAGAGAAAATTCATTATTTCATATATGACAATGTTCTCACTAGATTTCTTCATCACAGTGTTCTAAGAATATTTGTGTTCTAGTCTCAAGAAGAATATAAGTATCAGTTATAAGATTTATTAAGTTTAAATGTAAATTTTATTCAAACTCTGACAGAAAAATCATTATAACTGCAATATATATATAAATGTAAAAGTACCGGTATCATCAATTTACAACATAATGTTTTTGTACTTGTGAAAGGATATTTTTCTTTCTCTATAATTTATCATAGTATTTCTTTTCGAAATTAATATTTTATATGAGTTTACATGTCTAGTCTATATCAGGGAAGTATTTAACTTTATATACAATGTACATCCCTGTCTATACTGGTATGTACCTAGAATTTAAAGTCACAGATTGTTGCTATGAAAATAATGAAATAAATAAAAAAAAATATCCCCATTCAACAGGTGCAGGTCTATTCTCAAGTAAAAAGTTTTCAATGCATTTATAACCTAGTACATACATGTACATGTACCGGTAAGCACATGAAAGTAAACACAAAACATGTTCAAAATTCAAACGTTCTAGACATCAAACAGTGATTTCTCTAGTGTCTATAGTAAAACTTAAGGACGAGGTAGATGTTCAATCTGATACCAAGAAATGAGGAATGAGAAATGAGCCATCATGTATGTACAGAAGATGCTGTCAGTCTCACTCTGAAAGTAAAAGATGTAATGAATTAATATCTTCATTTTGATATTAAATAAGCTCTAAAATGAATGAATTTTGCATACATTTATCATTATGATGTACATGTATATAAAATTACATGACATGTAAAGTTTCTGTAATAGTACTAACATACAAATAATTACATGTACAGGGCTTTCAATCGGTCATTCTCAAATTATGCAAAACAGTATAATTTTCCCTATTTATTGACCAATTTTACCTCATAGAAAATTCTTTAAAAAAAAAAAAGAAAGTAAAAAATGCTAAATTTAAAATGAAAAGGCATCCAAATCTATCATATTCAATTTTGAAGAAAATATTGCCAATTTTCCCAATATGAAAGGTCTAATCCAATCCAAACCAGAAGTCTCTGACGAGACTGTAGCTCTCCTGGTTGTTTTTTAATTCACTTAATGACAAGTGAATTCTAATATGGCCACATCCATTTTCTTAGTCACTGGGGGCCAGGAACTCAAACAAAATATCAGGTGCACTACTTGAACACAGACTCATCGTATTGCAAAAAGAATCAAGTCTCCACCATTTATAGTGTCAGAGAAGTTGCGAATACAAGATTACATAGGATCATACAGGAGAAAATGACCACATCCATTTTCTAGGACCCTGGGGGTCAGGGGCTCAAACAAAATGTCAGGTGCACACTGCACAACTAGACCACTGACCAAGTCTCATGCAAAAAGAGTTACATTTCTGTCTCTTATAATTTCAGAGGAGATGCAAGCACAAGAATTGTTTACGGACAGACGCCGGACAAGGGGGTACCGCATAAGCTCGACTACGACCAGTATCTCGAGCTAAAAATGTGTTTCACGTGTAAGAGCCCTACTTTATGTCAAGGCTTAGGACTAAGAAAAATTAAACCCATGTTTTTTTGTGGAACATGAATCCCCTTCTTGTCAGATATAATGTAGAAAAGTATTTCATACTCCAAGGTCACGGACTCAAGGTAAAAATTCAGGTATTGATGTGAAGGCCTTACCACAAGGGATACTGTAACACATGTAAAATATGATAGCCCTATCACTTGCAATTTATGTTATGACCAAGGGCAAGGTTAACATGGTTAAAGTTATTCAAAAATTGATCAGTATCCAAGGTCAAGGTCACAAGGTCAAAATTTTGGTATTAATAGGAAGACCTTATCAAAAGGAATACAAAGCCCTATCACTTAAAAGCATAATATTACTTTAGAAAAATAATAGTGAAGTAGGTCAATCTCCAAGTTCAAGGTCACAAAGACAACAATTTGGCATTATTGGAAATTGTCACGAGGAAAGCACAGGTCTATATTTCACTCAACATTCAAAAGCTATGGCCATGGTGTAAGATTTTAAAAAGTAGGTCATTTTTCCAAGGTCAAGGTCACCAGGACACAAATTTTGGTATGCATGAGAAGGTCTTGTTTCAAACAATACATGTACACATGAAATATGAAAGCATGTAACTTACCATTAAAAAGTATTATCCATTTAAGGTGAATCACAAGGGATACACATGTAAAATATGAAATAAATACAATGTCATTTGTACTTGTATTATCAGATTTACAAAATTATCATAACATGTATATTAGTATACATGTATATGTACAACTTACCCTTCAGTGCTATATCAGCATGTTTACTGCAAGACCAAGAGGCTGTAATACAGTTCCATCTGTCGATCTCACAATTCTTCTATTGATGATGAATTTCTCTACATTATAACACAAATTCTCATTTCATACTGGATCACAGTTTCACAAGGAATATGTGGTCGATGTACACATTGAATATGTTTTTCATGTACATGTAGAAATATGCACTTGAACAATTTTCTTCATTCTCCTTTCACAAGTGAATTATTTTCACACCATGGTGGCCAACATCATATATGGTAGTACAATTGCAATATCATATTCCACAGTATTTCTTCAACTTTACAAGTCAGTACTAGTAGCACTATAAGCATTCCACTATTCTGATGCACTTTCTTTCATTGGATCTGATGCACACATGCGCATGAAGACTTTCTCAGAGTATGTTCCTTCTTCTGTCTGGCAGTTAAGGTTATGTTACTGTAAAGAATAAATAGAATATTCAATTGATTTGAAATTCATCCCCTTTAATTAATTTTAAACCCATTCAAATACTTTTTCACCAACACTACAACACTAGATAGGCTACAGAACTGATATTTGATACTGATTATAACTAACACTGACATCAAATTTATTCAAATTCATGGTGTGCACTTAAATTTAGAAGTTCATGAAGATGTAATGAAAGACAGAAATGGCTTTAAAGAACAAATATTTGTGAGATATTCGATTACAGCGATAATTAATCATGAAACTCATACACTCGAAAACATGGAGCACTCCCTGGTCGAGTATTTCTGATAAGAAGAAGAATTTAAAATCCCATCATATGTGTTCCACGTGATACATAAATCAATTTAAAAACATACCTTAAGATGAGCCATGTGTCTGTACTCTTGAACAGTTGGTTTACTTGCATGAAAGAAGCATTTCTACGTGTTCAAATTTCGAACGGAAGTCCACGAGAGAATGTTTTAGACGAGACTACTATAAAATTAGAATAGGAACGGACTTTCTTTTCCGTCGTGTGTAAGGTAAAATCTTGACTCGAGATTCTTCCGATTTTATGCATATGATTTGCATAATAAGGTTCGGAGCCGTGTTATATAGTGTTGACCTATGTGTTTCTATGGTGCCCTGTTATTGTCTCCGTCTGTATGTCCACTTTTTCACTTCTCGTTCCGTTCCGCTGGTAGGGATCAGCTCCCCATCTTTGTATTCAAAGAATATGTAAGCCTATTGATTGTGAAATTTGGATTCTAATTAGGGGTTTTGTGTTTGACTTTGAATTATTGAGTTCATTGTTTGGATTGAGGATCGCCGACGAGGGTCAAGTAACCGAAATGTGCATGTCTGGTCCATGCTGCTAATTCATCTGTTCTTAAATGATGTTATGAATTTGAAGACGTGTAACATTTGAACCACTTGGTAAGTGTCAATGCTGGCTGACCAGAAGTCCCCGAGAGCATACGTAGCCAAATCCGATCAAGTTCGGTTGACCATTTCTTCAAACGCATTCGAAAATTTCTGCTCACAAAATTTATCGAAATTTCTGAAAAACGGGTCTAGTAGCATTATATCCCACCCATCCTGTTACGTCTTTCTGTATTTTTGGACATAACTTTCACATTCTTTGGCTATATTTCACTGTTTGGATTGAGGATCACTGACGAAGATTAAGTACCCGAAACGTGCATGTCTGGTCCATGCTGCAGAATCTGTTCTTAAATTATGCTATGAATTTGAAGATGTGTAAAATTCTTTACCGCTAGCTTTTCGAGTTCAAAAATAGAAATATTTTAATGATAACCTCTGTTGAAGAATGAAAACTTGGAGTATCTATGAGCATGAAATCAACTTGAGTGACATACCTCTGTTGCACTTAACAGGAAAAAAACCTAGAGGCTTCTTAAACTTTTTTCATAGGAAAGTAATACTTGTGAGCCCTCATGATAGCTTGTAATCTACATAGCCTCTTGGGACTAATAGTTCATATTCTTGAATATAACCACGCCCCTTGTTCCAATGTTATAATGATGAGGTAATTGTATTGAAGCACTAGGAGACGAATAGTCTTTAAAGTGCTCACAAAACGAACTTAAACTTACAATTAGAATCTGGAATGTTATTCCAAAATTTAATTGCATTTTCTGTTCATATTCATTTTCAGTGCTTAATTCTGAGCCATTTGATACCAAATAAACATTAAAGAAGTACCTAAGAGTTATTCAGTCTCAAAGTCGAGAAGGCAAGGCAAAATGATCAGAATTTCCATAGGAACGGTTGCGAACCTTGGGATGAATAACATTCCGAAGTGAGACCAGGTGCCCGGGTAGAGTCAGCGTCTCCTGATTGCATGCAACACCCGTCACAACAGCTCCATGGAAACTTGTCAAATTCGGTGATTGTCTCGATGTACATATTAATGTACACATCAGGTAAGTATTTCTTGTTTGGTGATGATGACAGCCATTCAATCACAATCCAGAATGTCACTTATCATTCTGGAAAGGGGGATCTGATATGCTTTTATTATATCCACGTAGCGACCAAGATGATTTCAGCCGTTGTGCAATATAACACTGAACAAGTAGCTTACTTGCAATCCGTCTGGCTCTAACGATAAATAATTAGTATTTGGAACATGCCCTGGCGTACCATATGAGCTGGGAAACAAAAACGCCATAAGCAGGAGAAGACGGAATGTTACTACTCATGAAAGGGAAGTTTGTTATGTGGAAGATGAAATCATCACGCTTGCCATACAGTAAGGTGTTCAAATTGCCGTTTGCGTCGAAAGATAGAAGTATATCAAAGTACGAAGCGGATCTGTCGCTCTAGGTTGTTTCTTTGATGGCTAGTTCATGAGGATAGATTTCATGTAGATGATATTGATGGACACGTCATCTATGTATCTGAATGTAAAATTGAACTAAGATGCGAGGTGCTTTCGTCCAGTCGAGAGCAAGGTCTTGATGAAGTCAGCTTCGTATGAATATGTAACACATTTTGGTACATAAATTTAAAGCCAAGAAATAAAGTCATAAACAACTATAAATTTGGACATCAAGTTCGTTAATACCTTTTTCGCTGCAAGTCTGATCGATTTCAAAATGAACGTCTCATTTAGACCTTTTTAAAAATTGTACATTAATGAGGTTTTCTTGAAATTGAAAAATGTAAAATTCTGATGCCACTTTTCTGAAAATTTCCCAATCATCTTGTCGTAAACTTTTGTTAGATCAATGTAACAAAATGTAAAGTAATGTAATAAAGACGACGCTAACCAATGAGATCGCCGTGTTTCAGGACATACCTTCCGAAGTTTTGTTTTTATTTCTTCTGTACGACGAGGTTTGTGAGGTATAAGTTTCCCAGTTGGTTACACAGAATACGCTCCTATTAGTATTTTAGTTACCGACGTCGACAACTTAAAAAAAAATTACTAGTAGATCCTAATTATTTTACAGACTTTCTGTTAAAGGGAGGAATATAAAGTTAGATTCACTAAGGCACGGTCCATTTGATATTCTGGGGGGGGGGGGGGGGGGGGGCTTGGGGGTTTTTTGTCGGAGCAAGATTATTTTTTTCGGCCCGGACCGGAGCAAAATTATTTTTTTCTTGCAAAATTGGAGCAAAATTTTGTTTCTAACATTAGATATGTGCAATATATTAAGTATGTTTCTGTTTTATCAATAGAAATTCTTTATTTTGACTATAAACTCTAAAATATTACTTTATTTTTACGCACAAATTTATTTCACATCTAAACAGAGAGATAAAAGAATTTTGCAATATAATCCTCAGTAAACAAAATTTATATAAGATATAAGTAAGAGAGTCTGAGGGGAGGGTCTTCCAGACAAATTTTCAAATTTAGAATTGTAAATTGGCGAAAAACTGAAGTTATGCTTCAAAGTTTGCATATAAAATTAGACTCTATGGTGATACATGCATCTATTTAATAGTAGTACATTATATTGATAACATAGGAAGCCGTTGATTTCATTAACACATATTCTTTTGATATTTTCAAATAGGAACTTTATGTTTTGATCAAAAACAATGGCGAGCGGACCGAGTCAAAATTTTTGTAATATGAATTGAAAACTGCATCGAGCGAAGCGAACCAGAAAATTTTCATGAATTTAAGCGAAATTTTATGGTAATTCTTCAAATTCAGATTATTTGTGAGAGCAAGACTTTTTTTTCTGTCACACCATAAGCAAATTTATTTTATTCATCAAAATTCAGAGCAAAATTATTTTTTTTCGTAAAAAAAAAAACCCAAGCCCTAACTCCCGAATATCAATTGGACAGTGCCTAAGAGGCATAAATGAGTACATGAATCAGAGGGAAGGGGGTTTAACTTCCTACATAAAGGTATACAATTATACAGACGTACGGCAAGGTCAAACAATAAAATAATATGTATCATTTTGCTTTCAAATACCCATAAATGATATCTATCGAATTGCAAAATCGCAATGTAATAATAACTAGAAAGGTTTCTTGTTGCGGTTGCAACAAGAGTGTCTTCCTCCTATACAATTTTTGGTTTGGAAATATGAAGGACGTCACATTACATGTATTTATATTATATATTTAAGTTTTCAAATAGCAGTAACATTAAATTTTCAAACCGATAATTGTTGGTGAGCAACCATTTGATTGGGGGGGGGGGGGGGAGGGGGGGGAGGGGAGGAATTCTATGCCAGCCGGTAAAATTTTTTCAGCAATTTTCTGAGCAGGCCATTTTTTTCAGCCATTACCAGAGTCGGAGAAAAATTTTCGCCGGTTCTTCGGGCCGGATTTAAACAAATTGTCAAATGTTGTGAATGTCTGTGTAAGTTAAACTCCCCGCTGTTACAGAGTATGAGTTAATAACCGTTCCTTCAGATGTCTCTTTGCAATTAGCGAATTTCAGACAGATTGTATGATGTTTAAATAGAACCTTTTCTAGATTTTTGTGCCTATGCGTATTAGGTCTCTGGTAGATACAGCTATGTGAACAGTTTGTATTTATATTAATTAATTTTTTGACTTTAAATTGTCTGGCACAAAGGGCCAGCAAAAATTTCCATATCATGCAATGTATCCTTACTTTTGCATGGTCCGGGAAAAAAAAATTGCCGGCCCTTTGGGCCGGAATATTTTTTTTCAGCATTTTTCAGAGCCGGGATTTTTTTTTTTTTTTTGCAAATTCTTCCTGCCCCCTTCCCCCATAAAAAAGGCGAGCTCGTAGCTGTAGAACCAATTTTCTTGAGAAGAGAAATGGTAATAACAAGTTACGTTCAATATATATATATACAGTATCGACAACGTTATCTTACATGCGTTAATCGTTTTCGTTCGTTTTTTCTTAATCGTTTTGCGTTATGCGTTCGTTTGCTCTGAATCGTTAATCGTTTCCGTTCGTTTAGGGGTGCTCTGGATCGTTAATCGTTATCCGTTAATCGTTATCCGTTTTTCGTTTTGCGTTATGCTTTATCCGTTATTCGTTATTCGTTAATCGTAATCCGTTTTAAGTTATCCGTTAATCGTTAGTACCGTTCCCATATATAACGTATACTCATGATAGCTTAGAAAGATGAAAAATCGCTGTTCAAGAATTTCTAATGTTTCTTAATTGATGAAATTTTAGTATACTGAAAATAAAGTTCTTGTGATCAAGCTGAGGGAGTCCGGACATTTAATAAATGATCAACGAATGAAAGTGTCAAGAGGGGAATTAACGTTACTTAAAAAAACTTTATTGAAAAAAAATAAATAAAACACCGGGCGCATGTCCGTCGTAAACAAATATTTGTCTACCACTTCTTGCTTCTTTATTTACCACCTGTCACGTTCTGCATAATATACATGGATTTAATATACATAGCACAGTCTCTTTAACAACCCTCGATTGCTGAGCGATTTAAATAGCAGACGGTGTTGATTTAAAATAAGATGTACAGTCAGTGGCGGATTTAGGGGGTGCGGAGGGGGCGCCCCCCCCCCCGGCACTGACCCAAAATTTTCAAAAAACAGGTATATTTTGGCCCATTTTCGGTAAAAATCGGCAAAATTCGCCCCTTGACCCCCCCCCGGGCAAAGGGGGCGCTGGATCCGCCACTGGACTACATTTATTTATTTATTTATTTATTTATTTATCTATTTATTTATTTATTTATTTATTCATTTATTTATTTATTTATTTGTTTATTTAGTCGAAGTATATTTAGTACATATACATAAAAATTAATACATGGAATACCCCCCCCCCCCCCCATCCAAGAAATTGCATAGCGTACACAACCCGGCTAATATGCATCTTAGCTACATATAGGTAAAGTGCAGAAAACGAAGCCAGTACATGATTGCTGAAACAATAAGATCAATGTGATGAATCAGTTATAAGTACCGTACATGTAAATAATCAACTTAAATATCAAGTTTCGCTTATTAGCCTCAGTTCAATGCCCGTGCGCTTCAAAAATTATGCCGCCTCTTTGATTTCACCGATCAAAGTACCGCTTCAGTTTTATTTTAAAACTGCAGTATTTTGACATTTGTTACGAAAGTGTTATACACATGTTTATTGCAAAATAGTGTGCAAGTACGTTTAAGAATTTTGAACATATACAGTGGCGGATCCAGCATTTTCAGTTTGAGGGGGAGGGGGTGTAAAGAATTGGCGAGGGGTCTGGGGTCCGCAGCGGGTCCAGGGCAGAGCCCTGGTAGGGGGACCAGGGGGGGGGCAAAGCCCCCCGGAAGCTCTTGAATATCTGCATTTTAGAACCCATTTTCGTGACTGTAATTGATTAAAGAGTGAAAATTGATGCATTTAACAATTATATTTACTAACAGGTACAAGTACATGTACTTAATATTCACTAGTATTTACTATTTTTTGATTGAAAATGATCGTTTTATCCATGATTGGAAAATTTTAGGGGGAGCGTACGCGCCCTACGCCCCCCCCCCCCCCCTTGAATCCGCCACTGATATAATCTCACATTCGAAAGAGAAATACGAATATGTAGTGAAACACTTGTTGACTTGATCAGTTCTTCTACAACACTGTCAACCAAGGACTTATAAACAGACTTCCTGTGGCGCCGTGGTCTAGCGGATAGGGATTCTAAGATTGCTGGTTCAAGCCTTGCTAGGACCACGGGTCGGCTGACATATATTCTTGTCCTTGTCAATGTATTGTATACATGTCTGTGGTGTTTAAAAAAATAAACAGACATCCTTGTGTCAACATTTATAGACATGATATGATCATATGGATATTGCCAATTAAAATTTGAACATGCAATAGTGACGAAATTTATTTAATGTTGATCGACAGTTGAGTGATGAGAACACATGGATGGAGGGATACAAAAAAAGTAAGAGCGTAAGCGTCGTAAGGAAACGAACCATAATAAATCACTTTTTTTCTTTTTCTTTGGACGATATGGATCTTCATCATCCGATTACACCAAAAATCCAAAATTTAACACTGAACAGATTTAGGATCAAGTGGGAGAACAAGGGCTCCCTTTTCGAAGAATTTGCTGCAATCACTTATTTTCGCTTTTTTAGTACATGTATATTCTTTTCAAAGCAGGATTGGACCCCCCCCCCCCCCCCCTCTTGACGGCTTTGCCCCCTCTCCCCCCGTGGAAGAGTTTCTATAGCCATCCATACATAATATATACCAGTAAATCTTTTGCATACTGAATTTTTCGCTCTTAATATATTATTACAAGTATATATTGATTTCAAGCATGCATGTTTTTTTATGAACAGATACCGTTTAAGGTGATCGGGAAGGCAAACTTGTTTAATGGGACTATAGCCCCTTCCACTTGAACTTAAATGAGCCACGCATTCTCAAAAACAATGGGCTATTCTTAAAAACTATGGGCCATCTTTCCTCACGAAAGAGCAATTCCAAAAATAATCAATTTTCGAAAAGCTTCAATACATCGGACAAATCTGTTTAACAATGAATAGAAATTCATTTCTTTCTTCAGCACGTTTTATTTTTATTTATTATCATTATTTCGGGGGAGGGGGTTGAAATTCCAAATTTTACCATTTCCAATGTTTAATTCACAGTACATTTTTTAACAGCCAAGTCCAATTTCATGTCGGTGCGTTGAGGAAGAGGGACTCGACTGTGATTGACATTTCTGTACATTTTTATTACTTCAATTTGTACCCATTGATTGCATGACCACTTCAAAATGACATGATAATTTTACAGTCGAACGCATACACAGATAAGGTACGAAAGTGGAAGTTGGAGATTTATATCTCAGGCGCAGAACAAGGATAAAAAAGAATGTCGGAGAAAATTCAATATATTTCTGAATAAAATCAGATCTACGTCAAGTAGTATATATTAGTACTAAACTTAAATAGACCAAAAAGTAAATAAATAAATGAATAAATAAATAAATAAATAAATAAATAAACAAATAAATAAATAAATAAATAAATAAATAAATAAATAAATAAATAAATAAATAAATAAATAAATAAATAAATAAATACTAATTTTAAAATGGATACCGCAGAATAAAGCGCACCAGGGCGCAGCGATTTGCAGATGTAATGGACAATTTTTGATAGGAATGAGACTATGATGCAGGTCGCAGCTTTGCCAATCCCTGCCGGCTACCAAACAATTTTAATCATGTACCAAGAAAAAAGAATAAATAAATAATAAAAAAAAAAACAACGCTCACCAGACTGGTGGATCCAGCGTCCCTTTTGCAGGTGATAGGAGACTATATTTGACGATTTATTGACATGTATTGACCCAAAAAATTGCCAAAAGGTTTGAGGGGTAGACTCCGAGCGTAATTCATTGCCGGGATGGGGTCAAATTTCGGCACAAACTTAAAGAAATCTCCCTCTAGTGCGCGCGAAAAAAAAAATCATTTTTACAAATTAATCGTTGATTTTATGTATGATTATGGACATATAAAAAACTTAGTTTCTTTCTTTTTTAATCAAAATTTGATATAGGTATGTGAATCTAGAGAAATATACGCCGAAATAGAAATGTTTCTTTGCTGGACATATTCACATACACAACATACATTCGTTTAATAACTTATCGCTTTATTTACAATGTACTTATTGGCAAATACGTTCCCCGTAGAGGGCCCCATTTAATCGTACCTGGTAACTATAGTAACAAGGTTCAGGGTATTTTATATCGCGTAGTTTACCAGGAAACGTGACACTTTCGGGATGTTTATTCAACAATATTGTACGGGACAGGGATAAATGCCTTATAGACGATATGCATGTCAAAGAGTCACAGCAATCTTGTTTTTATGAATTATGTTGTACATGTAAATGGGACAAGAAACAAAGTAAAAAATATTGTTAGAAATCCAAGAAAAAAAGAAAGAAAGAAAACCTATACCCCCCCCCCCCCCCAAAAAAAAACCAAAAAACATTGCAAATAGATTTTCGTATTTAATGATATATGGACCATATAAGGAGAAGAAAATTATACCTAGGAATAATACCTAGAAATTAAATTAGAAATCCAATAAAAAAAGAAAGAAAGAAAACCTATCCCCCCCCCCCCCCCAAAAAAAAAAACATTGCAAATAGATTTTCGTATTTAATGATATATGGACCATATAAGGAGAAGAAAATTAATCCTACAGTATAACAATCGGGATATGGTGTGCAAGTACATTGATGCACCCTAGTATAAAATCGAAACCTCTTCGAGCGCGTGTCCCGTCCGAAATTAAGAAAAAGGGAATATTTTACTTATTTTACAAAAATTTCCTTACACTTTTCTGATTCGTTCAAGATTCAGATAGATAATAAGTTATACATTCTTTGGGGCCTCCACCGGACTCCGGCTTACATATTGCTGATATTTATTTGCATGATTGCAATTTTTCATTTAAAAAAGTCGTATTCACAATTTTGAGTGCTATGATAAAACTAAGACATTCTTGTATATCAAAATTAAGATTCATGCTACGAAAAATCTCCCTCGCCCCGGTTTGGGGCGAAAAAGAAAAAAAAAACAATATAGCCCGGAATCAACCCAAGTGCCCCCCCCCCCTTCCCCTATCTCTAGAATATCATATGGACCGTGCCTAATATATAGCTCTTCGGAAAACCTATAGCGGAGTTTGATAAAGACGGAAAAACCAGTGACACAGCATTTGGTTTATTAAAAGCTATTCAAAGTTTAATACTACCTTCATAAAAGCCATGTTTCTAGTTTATCTTGTGTTTTTTTGTCTTTGTTTATTTGTTTTGATTTCAGTGCAAGTGCAGATCCAGAGGGGGGGTGTCGAGGGTCCGGAACGCCCCTGGAATTTTATTTTTTTGTATAAATGTACATATTTCATAGAATAAGCGCCGCTTATTCTATGAAACATGTAAATTCGCGATGAATTTGTATTAGAAATCTTTCATTTTGATTATAGAATTTCAGACAAATTTCTCTAGCTCGCTTCCGCTTGTCAGAATTTATTACAGCTTTCCTATACACCCATATACATTACACCTTGGTCAATAAACAAAGGCACTAAGAGCAATGGAACTGCATGAAAAGAATATTTATATAAACGGCATTATTGTCTAACCGTTTTATTCCGATTCTGAAAAAATGCGGGTTTTTTTTTTATTTATTTACATGATTCATCATTCATGAAAAATCAATATTTTACGAACTTGTTTGGAGTCGTTTGAAGTACATGTACCAGAACAAGGCGCTAGCATTTTTTTTTTTTTTTTTTTTTTTTTGTTTAGTTTTGTGTATGTGTGTGTGTGTGGTTTTTGGTTTTTGTTTGTTTTTCTTTTTTTTTTTTAATTATTGGATGCTTTTGGTTTTTCTGAAAATCTTATCGTAAATAACAATTATTTTTTCCTATCAGAAGACTTTATAGGCAAGATACTATACAAGAAGCCATATTTAGTTTTAGGAGCTTTTATTGAAGTGTTTACCTGAGACTATATTTGGTTTGTTCGTTTGTTTGAAAGAAGGAAGGCGTGTAAAAGAAAAAAAAAAGAATTGGGAAAAAAGAAACTAATTAATGAACACACGAACATTTTATAAAATAATATACTATCTAAATTAGTGGGAAATGTTGTTATATTCAAGAATTAACCTGTCTTCCTCGCTCTCGCGGACCAATAAATCTTCTGCCAATATGTATATGTGTGCGTCCGGAGAGAGAGAGATGTATATGTGTGCGTCCGGAGAGAGAGAGAGAGAGAGAGAGAGAGAGAGAGAACTGAATTTATTTTCGATAAAGGCCGGTTTGTTCTAACTGTGAAAATGCGTGTTTCCGATGTTGGCTGAAGTTAGTCGTTGTAGACGTTGTACAACTGTACGTACCTGTACTCAATGGCCATACGTGCATTGTTTATGTTGGAGATTGAAACGTCGTTTATTTAATCAGCTTTGATTACATTAGATTTAACAATAACTCAAATTATGAAAAAATTAAAGATACAGTGTCGCTGAAAATAAATTTTATTGAAAACGTAAAATTTATTCCGAAGGGTCTAGATTGAAAATAAAAAGGAGCCATAAAAAAAGTTTTATATATTTGAAAATATGCAGTAGTCACCATAATATTGTCGAGTTTATAAATTTAAATCTCCATTAAAATGTATACCTCTATTGTAGAAACGCAAAGCATTGTAGGTGGCGCTAGTGTAATGAATTAAAGCTGCGCACCCCAAATTAAAAATGACGTTTTCAAACGGCTATAACTACGAATATATGGGTTAAATTCGCCTGAAAATTACAAATACAAATAAGAATGTAAACTTTAATATGAAAAGAAAGATTTTGCATTATAAGATTTTGTAAAATTAATTAATGTTCAGGGACACCGTACTTTTAATTAAGCTTATCCATACGGGAGAGGGAGCTCGACCGGGGAGTTTGCTATATAAATAATTTCTATTTATCTAACGATTTGGCCTTGCCTTCTCGACTTTGAGACTGAATAACTGTTAGGTACTTCTTTGATGTTTATTTTACTATATATCATCTGACGGACATTAATTAAAAAGTCTAGGATTTTAATAAAAAGTATCGAGTCTAAAAGATGAAAAAATAAACTAGAAAAAAGTCGTATCGTAGCCGAAATGTAAAAATAAAAATAATTTAATTAAGACCAGTTTGGCCCGAACTTTTTTTTTTAGTAATAAACACTTGCAATGTACATGCATTTGATCTCAGAAAATTCCCAACTCGAGATCTATGCCACGCCTATAGATATCTGATACTGAGTGACCAACTGTCAATCATAATTATCTATCACACGGACCACAATTGACAGTCAACCGGTAAACTGTGTGATCAAATCAAGCGAAAATTGTACACTCGTACATTGTGCTATGGATATCGCATATTTTCTCCCCCCTGTATGTATACAATAGAAGATTATCCAATGCTTTGGGGCTATTGAACTTCATTTTGTACCTTGTAATTTATTTATTATTTATTCTTTTTTTTTTTTTTTGTTCCTTTCTGCAATACAATTACAATTATTTTATAATACATATCACAAATACTCTGTAAATATCTACGTCTACGGACTCCGACAAAAATAGACATACATGCAAAAGATTTTAGATATAAAAGATAGCGAGGAGACAAGAAATCTGAACTGCAAAGTTTCGATAAGTTGAAAATCATGGAAATCGCTTTCATTTTTCTTTCTATTTTATCTTTTTATTTCTTTCTTCAGTTAAATTTTCTATCAAAATATATTTGATAATAACTCTACTTTTCACAATATGCTCTGTCTAAATAAGGGACAGGTCTTAAAGACTTTGAAGTGACCCTGGCGGTAGATAACACCTTGCGTAATTTCCATATCTAAAGTAAGAAAATTACTGAAGGATTTGTGCGTGTTTTCATTGTTAATACTATGATCGGCTTTATCTATAATTAAATTTGAGACAGTCGTGAGAAAAAAAAAAATAAGCTAAGAAAATTAGTACTCTTTATTTTGTGAGCTAAATTATTTTTTTCCGTTTTGCGTTTTCAAACAGTTCGACATTAATTTTGGTCAAACTATTTCCCTCTTTCCATCACGTTCACATGCTCCGCCTTAATTAAATTACAACTAATATAGGAACGTTGCATGTTTGAGGGATAGGTGTGTACTTGTCAAAACAATAGGTAATTAGTCGGTCATGTTACACCTAATACAGGAGCATAGATATGGGACACTATGAATTACACCGGCTTCTTTGAAAAGCAAAATTTGAAGAAAAAATTAAATATCGGCAGTTTTATTGATTCCTGCCCCCCCCCCCCCCCTCTCCCCCCAATCGAACGGCAGTCTGATATACTAAACTCAGCGGGATTTCTTTATTGTTGTGATTAGAATGGTCAGTGTCAAAGCAGGACTTATCAATAAAATAATAGTAGGAAAGAAGTGTATATTAGAGAATCAATTGTCGATTTTTCCCCGGGTATCACGTATATTTCCCTTCACTGCCAACCGTTTTTGCCAACCAGCCTCGTTTTCGCGAGATCCGTGACGTCACGGCGAACATCCCTATACGTACACTGTATTGATAATAACAAGTATGACATTCGTACACTGTACACTTGCACACCTTCTAACCATACGGTGCATATAAAAAATAATAATAATAGAAATATGGATTCACAGGGCACAGAGGCGGCGTCCGACTTCCATGTATATTTTGTCAAATTTTCAGCAAGTTCTGATTGGGATCGACAAAAAGGCGGTACTGGATCCGCCAATGAAAAAAAGTTATAAATATTCGAACATAAATATAAAAACTAACATGCAAAAAAAAAAATCGCACTATAATTTAAAAATCGTACATTAGTGCTATACATTTTACATGTACGTTGCTGATTTAATAAATCTCGTCTATAACGAACAAAGAACATTTAAAAAATCGAATAACGCATAACGCATAATAGAAAACGATAAACGAATAACGAATAACGGATAACGGAAAACGAATAACGATTAACGGAAAACGAATAACGGATAACGATTAAAACGAAACGATTCCCACAACGTTAAACGTTACCGTTCGTTTTTCCTTAATCGTTATGCGTTATGCGTTCGTTACGTCTGGGTCGTTAATCGTTTTCGTTCGTTTATTGCATGTAAGATAACGTTGTCGGTACTGTAAATACCATGAGGTTCTCGCTGTGCAGGTTCAAATTTGGACCCCCCCTTCCCTTTTTTCAAAGTTTATTTTGAATTTCCATCATGGCGACATCGTTCAATATAAACAGAACTGTTTTCGAAAAACGAGGGGAGGGAAGAATGTTGGAGAAATTGTTCATCAATTTGTAAATAAACCAACCGAAAATTATGTTCGAACGTTTGCTAGAATTAGAAATTAAACTTGATGTTCAAAATATAGTTATTGAAGTTTAGAAACAGGTTTGTAGGTTAGAAATCGGAATCAAACTACCACTTTTTGTGTGTAAATTCTGGTTTGTAGCTGATCTCTTCTAAATTAATCAACTGTTTTAAAATCAAATTGAGTATATCGAAATGTATTTATGAAATGCATATTCATCATTGCCGTGAAATCGGAATTTGAAAATCTCAACACTGCTTTTCTCGAGTCGGACTCGGACTACCAATTTTAGTGTGCGCCCGATCTGTTGGCGTGAAGGTGTATCGAAATACCCAACTCAAAATTTCGATGCTCATATCTTTTCAACAGTAAGAGATAGGAAAAATCAGAAAGACTAAATAAGACAGATATATGGATAAAAAATAATAATATTGAAATTTTTAGGAAACTTCATAAGCTTAATTTTTGTTTACTATTATAAGCAAAAAAGTGTCTTCCTCCTATGAACTTCTGAATTTGGAAATATGAAGGACGGTGAAGGACGTCATCGTAATAAATCGTTACAGTGTGCATCTAGCATTTCATATCTTGCATGGCTGTCGACTTTCAAAAAGAATGGAAATTGTAGATAGCAAAATACGAGATATTTAAGCTTACAAATAGCAAAACATGAAATTTTCGGTCCTTTTGAGTAATTCGACGCTCCCGTCAAATATTTGAATCTACTAAAAAACATGATAAAAAAAATAACAGAGACCAAAAATAAAAAAGACCAATCTAGCTTTTACTCCAAACGTAACGTTGGAGAACTTTCATTGTCCTAGCTTACAGGGTTCTTGAGAAATCGCTGATCCAATTTTCCACGGTTACGAAAACAATAGGTCTTCCGACGGAAGTCGGAAGACCTAATTATGTCAAAGTGTAGAAATTACAAGAGAAGAAATATTTGCCACGTGATATTTGCTCTGGAAATTTGAATTGAGAAAGCAGAAATTGATTGACATAATAAGGAAATATATTTCTTGTGTCAACTATATTCGATACCTTTCATTAATAAATATATGTTTTTTAACACTGTACTTGATATATAAATGGACAGGGGACCAGAGACTCAATTCGAACGTCTGTACGAAAATTCACTGCAATTTTCCCTTCCTGGATCATGTAACTCTTTGTGTACCCACTTTTTGTGACACTCTCCCTCTTTTTGCCTACTCACCTGTTAAATGCGAAACGAAAAGAAACGAAAGAAAACCAAACCAAACCAAAATGGAAACGAAACGTAATGAAAATTTTGTTTCGTATCTTTTCGTTTCGCATTTTACAGGTACCCACTTAACAGAATCTACTTTGTAGCAGTATATGATATCTAGGTATATCTTCCATCTGAAGATTTAAGTATAACATAAGTTGTGAGGGAAAAAGGGAAATCATACAAGACCAGTTCTTCTGTTAGGGAATTTTCTTATCGTATGACACTTGTGGCACAATAGGTACTATTTAATGTGCGTACATATGAGGAATGTTTTGTATGTAAATTAAATTGATATAAGTGTTCTGACTATATTTCTCTTTAGTGAATCACCTGATTGTTCTTGTTTCTTAGAAGGATTGCTTTATGTTAAACAGCACAAATTACACGTTTCAGGGAATGATGCCTAAGTACCGAAATCTGTGTACACCAGGAATGAATTAAAAAAACCTTATTCATCAATGAAGCGACATGACGAATTCAACTCTGATTATCATTATGAATTATTTTAAGAATGAAAATATCCTTCCTGAAACTCTTAGATAAAAGGCGATATTTATAATATCCAATGGATTACTGGTAACTTAATTTGAGATTAGGGTTGCTGTTCAATAATTCAGGAAGTCTACAACACTTGTTGAGCTTTATTTAGAACTTGAATAATATTTCTAGGTACCAAAAGTTTATCAGGCTCTATGGAATGAAGTCAGTAATAGACATATCAGTGATGAACATCAAGCACATTAGATTCAGAATCCAAAAATTAAAAGCAAAATGCTTCCAAATTCTTGAAAACATATAAAACAGAACTTTCTGACGAGAAATAAAAACTCGGACAAATAGAAGGAGACAATAGCAAAGCACCATAGAAACATGAAGGGCAAGATCATCAAATCAATGAACAATCTCCAGTGTCTATTTCATTTCAAATGAACCTTAATTTTCTACATCAAAGATACGTATAGAATAATAACATGAATTAGCAAACTTCATTTTGAAAGTCGATGATTTGATTTTAATCAAATGTAAACGGCAAAGAATATTCACCAACATGACTCGTTGCAGTGACCACCACGGGGCACACACACAATGAAGACACTAACTACGGAGATACATGTATAACTCTAAACGCTAATTTTACATTTCTTGCGCCGGTTGCCCATTGGTCTCGTTGGTATATGTGTGGTCTTTTGTGTTTCATGTTTCTATGGTGTGAGTTGGTGTTCCTTGTCAATTTTTTGTCTCTTTCTGTGCGTGTCTACTTTGTGTTTTTGCATTGGGTTTTTGGAGCTCTGCTATAGGTGCTGCTGAGTGTCGTTAGAGATTTCCTCCTTTCTCTTGCAGTCTTAATGATTTGACAGTTCATAATTCAGCAATACTGTACTAATTACTGAGATACAATACTTTCGAACCTCGATATCAATGTATAATAATTATGAGATTATCTTGTTTTCATAGTGGCATTTTCCTTGCTTGAATATGATGTTTCTCTACTACCACAATCCGATATCTATGTACATATTTCAGTACATCTAACTCACATGAGAATGTAATTCATATTCCATATCTTCATAGAACAATTCTCAATTACATTATTGACTGAGATCTACTTTCATCATCTTGTAATATGACAGCCTTTCTCAAACTGCACAAAATTCTCTTACCTTCTCTGAAAATGAATCTTTACATATAACACATTTACTTAGGAAAATTGGTGACTTTATCAACAAAATATTGAATTATTGGTAGATTACATTTTCATTGAAAATGCAAAATAATTAATAACCCCATTTTCCTGATCGCATGTAAGATTTTAAATCGCTCTAAACCGCAGCAGAAAATGTATGTTGCGATTGAAAGCAGTTTAAAAAAAACCCTGATTAAGGTTTCTGCATTCGGGACAATTCTAGCATCAACGTATTATCATTCGGAATTTCTTTGCTTTTAATTTATCAAGACGCAGAATGAATTTTAAAGATTGAAAGTGTGAAAAGATTATCAATCGCTTTCTTAACTGGGATCTGATCCAGAATAATACTATCAAAAGAGCGTTATGTATGGCACTAGATCCAGAGGGATCAAAAACAGATCAAACTTCAACCACGAATGTAAGAAAACAGTCGGTCGCCTGCTTTACCGAGGAAATGATCCTAAAGCCATCACAAAAACACTGAGCATGGTACTGGACCAATCCACAGTTTTGTACAAGTGTCTTTCCCAACGTTGCACACTAGTCAACCATGACGACGCGACTCCATGATGGGCCTTGTTGAAATCTCGTCAGAGAAGACTGGGTCTTGATTCTCTGCTCTATCTGAAGGTTGGTCAGACTTCTCCGGTGATTGATCTTGAGCTTGCTTCAGCCAGCAGAGCGCAGACTGCTATACGCATTCCATATAATGTTTAAAATCCATTAACATATAGAATCTGTTTTACAAGAGGCCGCTGCCTTTAACTATCTTGTTTGTGATGTCATCTTACAGTGAGAAGTTTTATGTTTATACAGCAATTGTGTGTCTATGGAGACCTCTGTATATCCGGATAAGTGGAAGGGTTGTGCGCACATAATCCGGATAAGCGCACCATTTGCTAATAGTAGATGGCCGTACAAAGTCGGCGCCGGATGAACATTGGTCTCCTTCCTTTCATGTGTTGTCATCAATGTTAATGTCAATGTGTTGTATTCAGATGTTAAACTTTCTGATCGACAACATTTTTGTGGTGTTTGGAGGAAAGGTCTTCCAGCAAATTGTCGGAATTCCAATGGGGACCAATTGTGCCCCACTCCTTGCCGACATTTTCCTTTACTCGTACGAAGCTGAATTCATTCAATCTTTGGTCTCTGAAGGGAAAAGATACTTAGCTTCTGACTTTAACTTCACTTACAGATACATAGACGATGTGTTGTCCATCAATAATCCAAATTTCGCGGATTACCTGAGCAGTATCTATCCTTCGGAGCTTGAAGTCAAAGAAACCACAGAGACAAATAATTCAGCATCCTATTTGGACATAATGTTGTCCTACGACACTGATGGTCACATGAACACCTCACTCTATGACAAACGTGACGACTTCAATTTCAGCATTACAAACTTTCCTTTTCTGAGTAGCAACATCCCTTCATCGCCTGCTTATGGCGTGTTCATATCTCAGTTGATACGCTATGCCAGAGCAAGTACCAAATATACGGATTTGTTCTGAGAGCTAGGCGTCTTTCAGATAAGCTTCTCAGTCAGGGATATGTTTGTGACCGACTAACATCGTCACTGAGGAAGTTCTATGGTCGATATGGGGAACTCGTCATACACTATGATGTTCCACTCTCAAGAATGGTGGATGATATTCTGTCATAGACCATTTGAACCATCCAACCAAAGATTGTACTCTATATCTTCCAAAATGGAAGTAACCGGATGTGACAGTTCTACCGAATTGAAGCGACGGGTGTTGCATGCAAGCAGGAGATGCTTACTCTCCCTGGGCACCTGGTCTCACTCCCATATCGGGAGTTCGCTTCTTTTCATATGGTGGAGGTTTTTGTTTGTTTGCTTTGGTTCCTGTTTTGTCCTGATTTTGTATGCCTTCGGTTTCTGATTTTTGAATTATCGATTTTGTGCTGTATACAGGGATATGGTCATTATCCATATTTGTCATTTGATGTTTCTGAACGTCTGTTATGATTGTTTTGTATGATGTTCTAGTGAATATTGTTGTGTCTTTTTGCGATTTGTAGTTTTGTATGATGTCATTTGTGTGTCACTTTCTTGTGAGTTGTTTCGATGGGTGAGTGCAGGGTGTTCATGCTGGAGATCATTCCCTTTCCTCAATAATATCCGTGATAGTGGATGCTATCGAGATCTCATCAGACTGAACCCTGACCCATTGTCCTATCTTTTATTTGGTCGAACTTTTCAAAAAGAAAAAATGAGTTTGCACCAGCAAAAGAGCATGAACTGGTAGTCGTACTTCACAATACTTTTTATACCCATTTACGAAGTTCTGATATACATATGAGCTTTTCTTGTTGTATTCTTGTTTGGGACTTGACCTTACAGCTTTTTGTTTATACAACTCGTGTTTCGGGAGACCTCTATTAATTTTGATGTTTCTATAGCCGTCAAAAGTCCCCTTCGGATGAAAATTTATCTTTTTTTCGTTTCATTCTTGTACTTCCATGTTTATTTTTGTAAATTTCCATTTGAAATATATATATTGCCAAGAAAAAAAATAGATCAAGGTTTCTGCTTTCAGACTTTATTTAAGACCTTCTGGAAATTTTACAAAACTTACCCTCAGCTTATTTTGAAATTCGGTCAAATACAAGCAACAGAGTATATCTTTTGGGAAACTCAAAACCTGCCTTTTATGGTGACATAATGAACTAAATAAGATCAAAATAAGGAACAAAGGTAGATAGAATTTAAATCGAAATTTGGTCAGAATCATAAATCTCATTTTACACCAAGGATATGATCCTGTTGTCACCAGACGGACAGTCTGTATGGTACTTAAGCAGCTCATTCCTAAGAAATGAATTCTTACTTACTATGACGATGGAACTTCATGACGGGCTGTTTCAAAAGAGAAGACAGGACCATGACCACATATATACTCTCTGAATGTCGGTCGGATACCACGGGTGATTTCATGATTGAGCATAGCATGGGACTGTTTTGCGTGCTTAATTTTTTTATATTCATTTTAAATCTATGTATTACTTGGTGGCAGCGTTTGCTGTCTTGATTGCTCGGTCATCTGACAGTGAGGAGGTCATTATACATAACAATTGTGCAAGTGTTCCATAACAATTGAGACCTCTGGGTAGGGGAAAAATAGAAGGGTTGTGATCACATGAACAGGATGACTACACCATTTGCTACTGACATCCGTCCTAAGTCGACATCGATTGCCCATTGGTATATGTGTAGTCTTTTGTGTTTGGATGTCGCATTTGGTGTTCCTTTTTACCTTTTGCGTCTCTTGCTATGCTTGTCTACTTGTGTTTTTAAAGGGTCGTTTCGATGTTTTGCGGTTGGTGATGCAAGCGAGTCTTTTTGGATATCCCCACTTTTCTTTTTTGTTGTATTTGCCATGTGTATTTATTGGTTGGATCGAGTGGTGTACGTGTTCTCTGTTGTCTCATTGTATCATAATCTTAGTTGGTGTTTATGCTTAGCGATTTTTTTCACCATCATTTGTACGTACATGTAACTTGTGACGTGTACGCTTTATTTTTCACTGGAAAGACGAGTTAGAACACAGCGATACCTTTGTCTTGAGGGGGATATTTTCCTTGATGTTTCGTTATCATTTAGTTTAAAGTGTAGATAATGACTGCTTTTATGTCATCGAGCTCGTTTCTCACCAATATTGTCAGGTGCCGAATCCTAAATTCGAAGAAGGGTATTATTGGGAGCAAACGTTCTCGCCCAAACCGTCTACAGGAGGATTTCCCATGGTACAAAATTATTACAGTTGCTTCCTGTTCCAAGAAACCCCTCAACCCAACATCTGAGTCAAAGTGATACATAATATAAGTTTTAAAAAAAACATGTGTATTGTTCTTTCTGCCTTTTGTTTTTTTTTTACTCTGTACTTTCGCATAGGGATGTTTCATTGTATTGCCGTGATCATTGCCATCGAGGTATGTTGGAGATACCCTTCTTTGTTTTTTTATCTTTCAATCCTGTAAATCATTTATGAATTAGATTCTTTTATCTTCTTTGAAACTGTTCCGGCTTTTGAGGTAAAGAAGCAAAATCTAAAAAGAGCCTTCCGTGTTCAACTGAGGAACGGGTTTTGTCTAGAGGTGCAATTTTGAATTTGTCTTTAGAACTTGCTTTCTGTAGTTTTGTTGTATTATCCACACCATTTGCTAAATTCAGATGGCCGTCAAAAGTCGGCGCCGGGTGCACATTGGTCTCCTTCCTTTTATGTGTTGTCATCAATGTTTAATCATTTTAATGTACGTCTGTTACGATTTTTGTTTATGATGTTGTAGTGTATATTATTGTGTCTATTTGCATTTGAAGTTTGTATGATGTCATTTATGTGTCACTTGCATGTGGGTTGGGTTTGTTTTGCTGGATGAATGCAGGGTGGTCATGCTGGAGATCATTCCCTTTTCCTTTTTTAAATCTCTGCAGAGGAGACTGATTCTCTTTCCTGTTTGAAAGTTGGTCATACTTCTCGGGTGATTGATCTTGAGCTCGGTTCAGACAGCAGAGCACAGACTGTTATACGCATGCCATGAAATTTTTTAGATCCTTTTACATAGATTTTGTGTTACAAAAGGCCGCTGTTTGTGACGTCATCTTACTATGACAAGTTTTATGTTTATTCAACTATTGTACGTCTATGCAGACCTCTGTGTATCCGGATAAGTGGGAGGGTTGTGCGCACGTAATCCGGATAATCACACCATTTGCTAAATTCAGATGGCCGTTCAAAGTCGGCAACGGGTGCACATTGGTCTCCTCCTTTTATGTGTTGTCATCAATGTTTAATGTTAGTGTACGTCTGTTACGATTGTTTTGTATGATGATGAATGATGACATTTATGTGTCACTTTCTTGTGGGTTTGTTTCGCTGGGTGGTCATGCTGGAGATCATTCCCTTTTCTTTAAATGTTGTGCAGTGGTTGCTGAGGACAGAGAAATCCGAAGTGATTCAATTCTGCTGCGAGATGGACACTCATTTAGGAGGTTAAATCTGACAATTATTGAATGAAAATCAAACACAAAACCCATAATCAGATTCCAAAAAAGAACAATCAACAAGCTTACGATTTCTTGAAACATTATAACTTTTCTCACGAAAGATCGAACAGACAGATGGAGACAATAATACAACTCCACAGAAACACGAAGGACACATTTATATAATAAACAATCTTTAGAGTCTTGTGCAAGTACGGTATGAATCGTAAGTGGTGATGTAGATAGCCTTCAGCATTTACTTTATGTAAACTTATATTATGTTGTAGTTTGTAAAATCGTACAAAGTTAAAATGGACAAAGCAGTTTTAGAGATGTTTCGTTTAAGAACGTACTTAATGAAGTCAAACGCAAACGAATTTACAAGTACGTAAAGGCAGAGAAAACAGGGAGCAGTTATTAAGTCGACATAATATACCAGATTGATGAAATTGTCATTTATTCAAGCACATGAAATGACATTAACCCCCCAAATCCCTCAAGAGTCTCAATTTTAACCATTGACTTAAGAATTATACACGACCAAGCAAATCATAGGCCAGTTCTACGGTGACATAGAGGTTACCTGCACTATTCTTTTTTTTTTCTTCGTTCCCTCGAACGAATTTGTCTACATTTCAATTTCATACTGAGGAAACATCATACGCAATAATATTTGGGGGATACTTGAATGTTTAAGGAATCAATCAATCGTTTGCTCTACCTTTTTATATTTTGTTTCCTAAAGTTATGTCGTAGAAACGAGTTATGTCGTAGGAATAAGTTACTTGTTTTGCACTTCTAGGGCAGTCGTTTTATCATCATTCTATCGTAGCCATCTTTACATCGTGTCTTCGATATCTAATCATCATCATCATCATCATATACTCGCGATCATAACTTTGCGTCACCTTATCATCGCCATATTATAATTGCAACCGTTACATCGCCATCATTACATCGTGCCATCGTCAATCAAATTCTTGTAATCGCATCGTCTCATCAGTATATCATCGTCGCAATACCAAAATCGTACTACTGTCGTCATCGCTATTGTATCGTTGTATTGTCGTCATCGTGATGTTTTCTATCGCAATAACAATTGAAAATTGGATCATCGTCATTGTTCTAAAGCAATCGTAACATCCCCATCATTACATCGTGTCATCGTCAATCGAATTATTACAATCGCTTTATCGTATCGTATTATCGTGTCATCGATATTTTATCGTTTTGCAATTACAATATCGCAATCGTTACATCGTACTGTCGTCAATCGAATTATCAGAATCTTATCATCGTATCTTCGTAATATCATGTCATCTCTATCATGACATCGTCTCATCGCCATTGTGACATCGCAAAGGGCACTGCTTTCATACTCACACTTTAACTACAGCGATGTGCTGACGATATAATGACGTTACGATCACAGTATACGACGGTATTATGTTGATGATACTTTATGAAAACATTACAACACGATGATATGATGGCGGTATTCCGATGACCATGACTCAATGTTACGATGTCTAAAGCGAGATAATACAATTGCGCAAACACAATGATACAATGTTCATAATAGGATTGCGATGAAAGGATGAAGGAAAGTACGATTTTGATATGGCGAACACTCGATGTTGTGATGGCGATGATAAGATGGCGATGGGATTATCGCATGAGCAGGAAACTATAGGAAATAATGTACAATTTCATACCTTCTTTCAGTAATCTTGTCACAAACAACAAGAAACAAAACAAAGAATTTGCTTGGCTGGATAACTTGATCCCAAAATAACTAGAAAAAAATGAAAGAGTAGTGAAAAACAAGTTCCAGCGACAAAATAACACTTGGCCTTCAGATGATAACTCGAGGCATGAGTTTAAAAAGTGAATTTCACGTCACTTCTATCAAAATCACGTTCAAATCAAAATTCAAAAGATAAAAGAGGGCGGCTTTTGGTGGCTCCGCTGGAAGCATCACTGATGAGAATTTAATATTCGAAACACGTGTCTGGTGCAGAAAAAATGGTTTGAATTTTTCTTCATGAAGGTATAGAATTTGAACACTTCCGTATTATTATTATAAACACTTATTTCCTGTTGCAATGTGGAGCAGTTAAAATCGTTTCCCGTGACTTGATGTTTAGAAGTGTATTAAGTATTTCTTTCCAGCTCTGTCGCCTGAAAGAAGCTTCGTGTTAGCCCTTAATCGATTTGACATCATAAATATTATTTTGCTATTTCGAAAACTTGTCATTCCATTCAAAACTATCATCGAAATTACAGGAGCTTAACATCTTAGCACCATCCCGCCAATGCTGTTTTGAACACGTATTTTATTTGGATATGCTACTGAATCGATGTAGATTTAGAGCCGCGCACTCTCTGTAAAGTAAATGTACAAATCAAAATTCAAAAGATAAAAGAGGGCGCTACTGAAATGAATTTGGTGGCTCCGCTGGAAGCATCACTGGTGAGAATTTAATAATCGAAACAAGTGTCTTGTGTAGAAATATTGGTTTGAAATTTTCTTTATGAAGGTATAGAGTTGGAACACTTCCGTATTATTCTATGTCGTATTTCTGCGCTAAGGATCCAATTTTAAACGTCTTCAAATTAGCATCATATTTAAATGACAAATATGGATAATGACCATATCCCTGTATACATCACAAAATCGATAATTCAGAAAATCAGAAACCGAAGGCATACAAAATCAGCATAAAACAGAAACCAAAGCAAACAAACAAAAACCTCCACCACATGAAAAGAAGCGGACTCACGATATGAGAGTGAGACCAGGTACCCAGGAAGAGTAAGCATCTCCTGCTTGCATGCAACACCCGCCGCTTCAATTCGGTAGAACTGTCACATTCGGTAACTTCAATTTCGGAAAACATAGAGTACAATCTTTGGTTGGATGGTTCAAATGGTCTATGACAGAACATCATCCACCATTCTGGAGAGTGGGACAAAAATATAGATAAATTTACAGCATGGACCAGACACCTCGTCAGTGTGCCCTCTGGGACTCCTGGTCAAGTGCGACAATAAGTATTTAAGAGTATTTTTGAACATGCATGCACAGATAATTCATCTGAAATGAACAATAATCATCACAATGGTACTAACGTATGATTTGATTTGGCCTTATGTAGCTTTTTTAATCTATATCTTCGTTCAAATTAAGACTCTTGGGGTTTTCTTGGAGTAAAATTTGTTCAATATGTTCAAATAAATGTTAATTTCATCAATCTTGGTACATGTATATGATGTTCATCTAATAACTCCTCCCTGTATTGTCTGCCTTTCCGCACCCTAAAGTTCGTTTGCGTTCGGCTCCGGTAAGTTCGTTCTTAAACGAAACAAATCTATTGGTACTAACTATCATTTGAATTATTCTTTTGCACAAGAAGTATAACAATTTGGGAACTATTTTATTCGGAATTTACTTAATTTCACATTATTTTACATTCGGCAATGTCTTCATTTCAAAGAATATCTCTACAACTTTCCAAAATTTATAAATAAACATACAAAGAAAAGTTTTAACTGAATATATTTTCTAATGCTTAGTATTTCTAATTTGTTAGTTTTCTTTATCTTTATTATATAATTACATAGACATAGTGAGCACGTGACAGTTTACAAATGTGAACAAACTACATAATCAGGAATCAACAAGTAAATCATTGGATAAAATCATTATTCTGAATTTAAAAGAAATTTGTTTTGAGTACAAAATAATGAAAATTCTTAATGGCAGGAATTCTCAATGTTTCAAGCCTAGATGAGTATAGTGTTGACGTCGCCATCTCTTGTGAATTACCAATTACTATAGAAACCAGAAAGCCTTTCTCGCCCTCTCTTTTCTGCTAAAGAAGGATCTGCATTGACAGGCGTCAAGTCAACAGCTCCGGTGTTCCCAGGTTTACCATACCTGTAATTATTATATGTAGATAAAAATAGTACATCAAGAAGTACTTAAAATATTCATTTTATAAACATACATTTCAATTGTTTTCTTCTTTTATCAGGTTGTCTCTAGAGCTCTAGAAAAGTTTGCAGAAATCCGAAATAAGAACATTACAGAAAAAAAAAAACTTAATTTCAACGAGTCATCTATTCTATTCTATTCGCTATTTTCGAAAACCAGGGTTTCTTCCCATTTGAGACGGTATCTGACGTAGACTGACTATGACGTCATCAAATTCTGTGGAAACAGTACTTAAAGTCTGGGAAATGACGGTAAAAAATCGACGTTACCATACCATTTTCATGACGTCATAATGGGTTTACGTCAGATACCGTCTGTAAGAGGAGAAACTCTGTATTCCGCAAAGACTCAATAAAGGAGAAAAAACACAAAGTGGCCAAAATGTGCAGCCAAAAAGCAGCCTTCAAGTCAAAATTATCCAAGTATTATGAACCAAACAAGCATATTTCGGAAAATGAATTCCCATCAGTGGCACTGATGAGAATTTTTAATTTTAATTATTCAGCCAGAATAATTAAAAAAAATTTAATGCGGTGACCCTTCGCCCAATTTCTAAATCCATAATACCTACCATTGTCACACTGCAAATTAATTTCTAGGAATCTCATTGGTTATTTAGCCGTAATTATGAGACTATGTTACCCGTTTGCAACCGTAAATATGGAACTTTGTGACGTCACGGATACCTGATTGTTTCTTGACGTCATAACGAGATCTTACCGTAAAAACGTTCAAACGTTTTGAATTTTTCTCTCGCTTCAGATCGTTAGTTTTAATTTTCTGCTAAAATGAATTTCATTCGTGGTTTATTCATTTTGAATAAACAATTTACGGGTACGATCTTTTTACTGGTGAAGAAAATTTTACAATCCATCAACAAATGAAAAAGTTAGAAATTTTAGTGTCGACGCCATTTTGAAATGACAATTTATAAGCGATCTGCAGTATGACAAAAATGTCTTCGGCTCGGGAAATATAAAAGAAGGGAGGAGATCTCCAACAAGACCCCGCTGCAGCATCAACAGCAAAACACCAAAACACCCCGATGCAAAAACACAAAAGACAAGTACAGCACGAGACGGAAAAGAGACACACGACATGTAAACATCAAACAGAAAAGACTACACATAAACCGACGAGACCAATGGGCAACCGGTGCCGACTTTGGACGGCCATTTGTCACGCAAGTAGCAAATGGTGTGGTTTTCCTGGATTACGTGCGCACAACCCTCTCACTTCTCCAATTACCCAGAGGTCTCGAAGAACGTACAATTGTGGTATATCAGACCATATTACCTATCTGGAACCGTAATAAAGTATATTATGTAAGCGGTTCATAGTCTTGTACAGGATTTATTCAGAAGCACAATTATTGGGGAAAAGTGTCTCAAATCTGGTCAAGACAGTAGAGAGGCAAAGCAAGGTCCAAATCTTGTATACTTTTATCACAATTTAGAAAGAAAAGGTAGATATAAAAAGACAAATATTCAAAATCGAGATTCAACCATCTGGCCCTTGGCAGGTCACAAATGCATAAATTAACGTGGAGTCAAATTATCCGGATTACAAGAGCATTAACAAATACATGTATCAAGAAATCAGAAGTTTCAACGAAAAAATAATTTAGAAATGATCATCACAACTTCCCCTTCATCACAAGTATATTGCCTTACCCGGTCTCGCTGGATAACCTCGAATAAATTTCTTCAATGAGCTTTGCTGTAGAGATACCTGTAATGAGTATAATTATGATATATAAATTTTATTCAATTAATTAATTAATATAATGTTATAGATAATTTGTATTACAAAGGTATAATTTATTACGTATCGTACATTGTATACATCCAGAGTCGCATCGCCTCTATTTAACATTGTCTTTGACAAGTTATTTGCTACTCGATCCTCTTTGTGTGGGAATTCGTAAATCATTGTCTCGTTGACTCTTGATGTCTTTTGCTATAGTTGTTCTCCGTCATAAAAATTTAACAAATATTTTCAAAAAGTAAGGAGTATCTCCCTGATGACATAGCTCTGTCCTTAGCAGGTTCTTCAATAGAAATATAAGGTCAAGTTTGGACTGTTGCTCTTTATTATTTTTCATTTTTTGGATTTCCTCTTTTTCGGCCTCGAGCACCACTGATGAGACATAACTTATAAAAATGCGCATATGGTGCACTAAAATTTTATAATAGAACATATATTTCAATATTGACAATTACGTGGTTTCTATTGTTGATATATTGCTTGTGCGTTCGCTGTTTTTACTGTAACGGTGTCTTATTGACAATGTTTTCATACAGTATTGTTTTTATATTCTAAAGACATTCCAAGGATAGAATAAACTATGAAACCCAACTTACATTTTAATGAAGTAAAGGGCTTGAATTTTTATAAATCGATTCATAAGAGTTGCAAAAAGATTAATTTCAGATACTGCTGTGTTTCTATTCCTTTAAGGAGTTTTCAATCGGATTATCAGGATTGTATTTTCATTAAGATACTAAATCAGTGTTTACTTCTCAAGCCTTTTTTACGATATTTCCCATTAAAATCGTTACCACGATGGATTACCGATAGCGAGTCGCCGCTAATTTGTTTGATGTTCTATCCTCCTTCGCCCTTGTTAACGTTTTATTGTAAACGTTGTGTGTAAATTTGGGAAAACAAATTTTGAATGATATTTGCTACAATAAAGTTTGAATAATTTTTCTTTATAAAGCGAGCGAATGATTATTTGCATTGTAGAAATACTTTAATTTTTATATTCAATGTGCTCATTTACATAAGAAATAGGTTTGATACAGGTTTGTTATTTTTGGATTTGATATGGATTCTGAAAGTTTTAAATAGAACGAGTCCGTTATTGTCAGAAAACTTATAATAGGATTTTTGTTCCGATGACACTTGTTTACCTTAGTGACGATAATGATGTTACAAAATGTAAATAAGGAAGCCATAGGGCAAATTTACATTTTATTTAAATCTGGAAATGCGGTAATTACTGATTTTTGTTTTCTATGATTCAATTTATTATCCTATTCCTGACAATTCATTATCGGGGAGTAGAGAGTGCATGAATATCAATTATATTGCAAATGCCAGTTAGCCTTTTATAATAAAAGCTCAATATTGGCTGTCATTCATAGAAAAAAAGAACGTACGCTCCTGTATGCTCGTATGGTAAAGCACGACAGAACAGTACCGTCATTAATCTAATTGAAATCATTCTGATTATCAAAATATTTTTTGAATAAGACATTTTTGAAATGGCTCTACATGAATAAGCTGTAAAAAAATTGCTTTTTATCCTTACCAACTGAAATAAACATTAACTGATGATATGTTTTATTTCTGTTAAATTGTCTATTCTTGGAACAATTAAGCAGTGATAAAGTCAAATGAAAAGACAAAAAGCACAATTGATGTGTCTGCTTTATTATTTTTAGAATAGTACTCGATTTCCTTTATTAGCCTTAATTCCTTTTCCTTGTAAAGCTTAGTTTAAACTAATGGCGAGACAAAAGCCCTAAAATCTAGCCTATAAACCTAGTATGCCCGATAGTATTAACGCAGTAAAATTTACCTAGGGGTAACATTAGAGTGCTTCATACTAAATCGTTGGTCTAGCCTGGACGGGGATAACCATCAGAGCCCTGCAATGTGCTGACATATGTCACAGTAAACAATGGCATCCAGAACTTAATATGGAACTACATATAAGGAGTGTCTCAGGGAAGAAAACCACATGTTCAAATGATTGTATATTCCTGCCAAAAGAAATTGGGGGAGGAGTCCGAGAATGAATTTGAGAAAAATATGTACAAACAAATACTACGGCCGTGGGGTACAGACTGTATTTTGTATGCCCTCTATTTTTGTGTCCAATTAACTTCTCCATCTGTGACGTGTTGCTCGGGCACCTGTGTCATGTTGTCTTGTCTAATTTGTATGGTCATCTTGCAGAGGAAAGGTTGTTTTGCACCACTGTTATGGGTTCTTCTTGGTGGCCGGAGGAATGGAAGGGTTGTGCGCATGTGCTCCGGACAACCACACTATTTGCTACTACGAGGCATATGGCCGTTGTAAGTCGGAACCGATTGCCTCGTTGGTCTATGTGTGATCTTTTTTTTTGTTTGGTGTATTGATTTCGTGTTCCTTGTCCCTTATTGTTTTTTTTTCTGCTGTGTATGTCATATTTTTTTTCACTTTGAGCTGTTTTGATGTTTTGCTGTTGGTGCTACAAGCGGATCTGGTCGGAGATCTGCCCCCCCCCCCCCCTTTCTTTTGTATCAGACTGATAAGCATATTCAATATTCCGGATGAGGTGGTCCAAAGCATCGTCACCAAACACTCTGTTTAGCAAATTCATCGGTTGTTTTCACTTCAGCAAAATGTTAGTCATCACAAAGATGATATTAGGATCTTAAACAAGACAAAGGTGTAACCAACACAACGAAACAAACATGCACAACAATATCCTCCTGTAGTCAGATTGGGCTATCTAAATCTATTACATTAATTTTCCTTTCAAAATAACTTTTCATTCGTAAATTCATGACGCGGTCGCGAACGTTTAAAAGAAGGAAAATTATCGAATACTTGTAACGAATAGATTATGTGTCTTTAAAGACTTTTTTATGTTTTCATTGATAAATATAAAGATTGTGCAAACTAGATGATTTCTGGATAATTTGGATAAACACTTACTTTGAAGACAGCTTTTCCTGATTCCACCATCTTCGTCTGTACATAATGCTGTTATAAGATTTAAATATGGTTTCTCGGGCAAGGACCGCTTTTGCCTGCATTCGACTGAAATAAACCAAAGGAATAATATTAGAGAAAATGAAAATTAATAAATCAACTTGAGCCAAGATTCCATCTGTTTTGCAGCTTATTGTTATCTGGTGAGAAAACGTTCCGCTATAATCTTCATAACTTTATTTTGTTTCATTTTTTCAGGAATTGTTATGCCATTTGATTGTGATTTTTGGATTCTGATATTGGGTTTTGGGTTCTGATATTGGGTTTTGGGTTTGACGTTTTGGATTCTGATATTGGGTTTTGGGTTTAACTTTTTGGACTCTTATATTGGGTTTTGGGTTTGACTTTTTGGATTCTGATATTGGGTTTTGGGTTTGACGTTTTGGATTCTGATATTGGGTTTTGGGTTTGACTTTTTGGATTCTGATATTGGGTTTTGGGTTTGACGTTTTGGATTCTGATATTGGGTTTTGGGTTTGACGTTTTGGATTCTGATATTGGGTTTTAGGTTTGACGTTTTGGATTCTGATATTGGGTTTTGGGTTTGACGTTTTGGATTCTGATATTGGGTTTTGGGTTTGACGTTTTGGATTCTGATATTGGGTTTTGGGTTTGACTTTTTGGATTCCTATATTGGGTTTTGGGTTTGACTTTTAAGATTCTGATATTGGGTTTTGGGTTTGACTTTTAAGATTCTGATATTGGGTTTTGGGTTTGACGTTTTGGATTCTGATATTGGGTTTTGGGTTTGACTTTTTGGATTCTGATATTGGGTTTTGGGTTCGACGTTTTGGATTCTGATATTGGGTTTTGGATTCTGATATTGGGTTTTGGGTTTGACTTTTTGGATTTTGATATTGGGTTTTGGGTTTGACGTTTTGGATTCTGATATTGGGTTTTGGGTTTGACGTTTTGGATTCTGATAATGGGTTTTAGGTTTGACGTTTTGGATTCTGATATTGGGTTTTGGGTTTGACGTTTTGGATTCTGATATTGGGTTTTGGGTTTGACGTTTTGGATTCTGATATTGGGTTTTGGGTTTGACTTTTTGGATTCCTATATTGGGTTTTGGGTTTGACTTTTAAGATTCTGATATTGGGTTTTGGGTTTGACTTTTAAGATTCTGATATTGGGTTTTGGGTTTGACGTTTTGGATTCTGATATTGGGTTTTGGGTTTGACTTTTTGGATTCTGATATTGGGTTTTGGGTTTGACTTTTAAGATTCTGATAATGGGTTTTGGGTTTGACGTTTTGGATTCTGATATTGGGTTTTGGGTTTGACTTTTTGGACTTATATTGGGTTTTGGGTTTGACTTTTTGGATTCTGATATTGGGTTTTGGGTTTGACGTTTTGGATTCTGATATCGGGTTTTGGGTTTGAATTCATTAACTAAATCTAAGGGTGTGCAGATGTATTTGAATTAAGTTTCATTTTTCGCCAATACATTGTTTTCTTTGTATTTTGATGCAGGATCTTTTCTCTATCCTAATACAGACTGTTATAATTTCACAAACGTTCATATCTACACTTCATCCCGTAGAGACCAGAGATCACCAGAAATGCCATCCTTTATGACAGACTGGTAAATTGGTGCATACATTAATAATACAATCATCAACGTTATATTCTGACGAGATGCAATCCTGTGGGACCTGGCTGCTATACAGGCCACCGTCAATTACAGGGGGTCATATTGCGCATACATTACTACTTCTAATTCGTCAAAATGAGGATGACCACGGGCTTGTTTCAAAGTATCGATGTTCAAGCGAAGCATTGGGTCTATCTAATATGCTTATTCTAATTGGCATATTTTACTGAAATAAGGCATAATCTGAAAGCTATGTAAATTATACATGATTTTTTTTGGGGGGGGGGATAATTTGGTATAACAAGACAACCTATTGAAAGAAAAGTGTTTCAACCATATGTATCAACTTGTTTACCAATCCTTTTCATATTCTAAAGGAAATTTATTTATAAAAGTTAAAGAATACAGCACTTCATAGATTTTGTGTTACCTTGGGTCCTACGTACTCTTTTGTGGTGTCTCCATGAAGTGAGAAAAATGTTTCTCGGATGGCCTATGTGTATCCGGGTAAGTGCAGGGGTTGAGCGCACTTAATCTAAATTCCCGCACCATTTGCTATTATAAAATGGATGGCAGACCAAAGTCGGTGGCGAGTTTACATTTGTCTTCCTCAGTTTATGTGTTGTCCATCGTCTTTCATGTTTTGGTGATTCTGTTTTGTTTGTTGGACCTTTCTGTGTGGCTTTCGCTGTGTATATCGTTGTCCCTTGTTGTTTTTTCATGTTGTTTTATCGGATGACCGTTTTTGTTGCACCATGCAAGTGTGTTCGGCTGTGATCGGTACATGGTAGTCTTGCTGGAGATCTCTACTATTCATCCATAAGAATTCCCTCAAAGTTAGATAATTTCGACTCCTGTCTTTTCATTCTTTTAATTAAAGCCATGAACATATGTCAATAAGACTACGTTATCCAGATGTTCATACAAACAATTGGATTTGATTATTTTTGATCCAGACGATTACATCATCGGCACGCTGTACGCACAAAAACAAAATTTTCAACTATGTCGGCTCTTGGTATAAAATTTTACTCTCTTACAGATATTTCATAAAGGAATTGTCATACAATGTAGCACCGTAGTATAATTCTGGTTTTACATACATTTCATGATGAAGTGTTAGAGGGATATTAAGACCACTATGTACTAACCGAAGCAGGATATTCAAACAAGACCAGACCCCCAAAAAAATCAAAAACGAAAGAGGTCGAGATGCACAACAAAATCCCACTAAATAGACGAACATACACTCATAGCGGACGCACAGATTAATTTTCTCTACTATGAAAAATGGTAAGTTATCAATATTGAAATCAAAAATTTCAGCGCACCATATGCGCATTTCAGCAGGTAATATATCATCAGTAATGCTCTAGATCGAAAGAGAGGAAATCCAAGTTATGAAGAACATTACCTATGACGTATGCCAAAGCCCCAGCTAAAGATAGAGTTATTATACCTCAGGGAGATACCCCTTAATCTTAGAAAAATTCCTCAAATTTGGTGCCGGATCCGATAATTTTCAAATATATTTCATGTATAGTGCCGAGATATTTTATAGTTTGTTTTTATAGTGCTCGTTGTTTGCGGAAAGTTGGATTTGTAACGCTTTCATTCTTATAAACCGATGAAGAATCGATAAATTTGAAAATTCTGGAGAGAATAGTTTGAGATGAAAATAATTTCATTAAAGACGATGAACAATACGCGACTGATCTTCTTTTTATACTCCACTCAATCTCTCATGTCCAATTTTTAGCTCTTTAATTAGTTTTAGGCTTCCTACTTGTCAAAAATATAGATGACTTTTCATTCCAGAAGTTTGTAATTTTTAGTAATGCGAAAAAGAAATTTTATTATAAGGTAAGGGTAAGACAAATCAATCAGATTTAATCAGATGTAATATTGTAACAAATACTTGTCTGCCGAACCGACTTTTTCATGGATGAGATTTTTAGTTTTTTATCCGATAAATATTGAAAAGAATCACGACATTTTATTTAAGACTGGTATTATATAACTCCAACTGTGCCAATGGAAATTCTAATGATTTTACGTACTTTCTCGACTTTGAGACTGATTAAGTGATGGGTACATCTTCGATGCTTATTAAGAAATCATTGTAATATTTTTTGAGTTGATCGAGGTATCAACACCACATATTAAGGGAAAACTGCATCGTGCGTGTAGCGCAAGATGCATAAGTCTTCCCTCAATTTTTGGTGTTGATACCTCGATCAATCCAAAAAAATATTACAATGATTTCTTATCATTTTAGTTCGTCGCTTTTAAACGTTTATTTGTAGGTTTGAAACTGTGTTTTTAACGACTTTGCTCATGACGTTGCTACATGTAAGTGCGTACTTCCGGTTTATGTTGATGCAGGTATCAATAAAATTTCTTGGCCAATTAGAAACTTCGTTTCTTAACAATTACAATGAAAATTAAATGATTTACCAATGAACCGTTACTATTTGAATTTCTTCGGAGAAACAGGTGACATTGGAAGATATTTCAAGAGAGAAATATTCTATGATTTGTCAGGTCCAAGAATTCCTCTAACTATACTCAGACAATTTTATTGTTCAAACATTCTTCATGCCAATAGATTACAATCATTTTTATTTAGACATCGCTTCTAATGATAACAAGGCAAATGTCCTAGAAAGACATTCCTTGTTCCAATTATAATCATACAAATTTCTTATTAAGACAATCCTTATTGAAATGATAATTAGAAAAAAATCTTATTAATTTGAGATTCCTTATTCAAATGATAATTAGAGATTTTTTTTTAATTATTGACTTTCTTTATTCTAATGATAAACAACACTAAGCAGACACATTTCTTACTAAGACATTCCTAATTCCAATTTTCTAAAAACCAATTAGACATCCCTTATTCAAACGATAAACAAATTTCTTATCTCTACATTCCTTATTCCAGTAATAAACAAATTTCGTATTTAGACGTTCGCTGTTCTAATGATAAAAAGACGAAATTATTATATAGACACGTTTTTATTATTAAAATAAAAAAGCCAAATCTCTTATTTATACATTTCTCATTCCAAATATATTTTTTACTCTCTTCAATGAAGTACCATCACATATCAACAATGACTACCCTATTGTTCCTCCTCTTCCTGCAAATTACCAAAATGATGGCAAATTAAACATGTAGACCTCATAATATGTAAAATATACTAACAAATATCATTCTATTGCTCTCTGTAATATTTCCTCAGCACGGAGTATGTCTTTAACTTTTTCCGTCCAAAGGACATTTTTCGAGTTCAAAAACGGATCTCCAATTTTAAGATATTCTCAACAATCGTAGAAGATTACGGAAAAAAAAAACACTAAAGAGATCACTGTCGTAACTCAAAATGTAATATTTAACAACCTAAAAGGAACTAACTGGATTTATTACATTTAGTTTATTACATTTTAGGTTGTTATTACATTTTTTGAGTTGCAAAAGACCATGTTGCAGTGACAACAGAGGGACACACAAGTATGTTTGTAACAAACGATAGAAACCAAGCAATGGTGACTTCTACTTTTTAAAGGATATCATCTGTTTTGTACGTGTGGAGAAATTGCACGAAATATTCCCCCAAAAGACATTTTACCTTTATATAAGCAATTTTCAATAACAATAAAACTTTCTTTTTTTCGTTTGGCAATATTCTACTTACATAAATATAGGAAACATTTTTTATGCGCACCTAATATCTAATTCATTCCAATTGAGTAACGTGTCATACGAATTAATTAATTTTCAGTCCATGCTTCTCAAGGGACAAAGTAGAGCAAAACAAGTTGTCATTGACTTCTGGACAACAAAAGGCAACTGAACCGAAATTTATTATCAAGATTAATTGCGTTTCCTTCATCCAAGAATATCATGCAACCGAATTCATACACCCAAAAGCATGCCCAAAATGTGTTCCAGTCGCCATAATTTTATTGTTCAACATCATTTTTGTGATCCGAAAGTTTTCTTATATATTTTGAGGATCGCAGTTGGTAGAGATGCAAGTAATCTTTAAGATACACAAGATTTTCATACTATAATTATCCTTTGGTTTCCTCCATTTAATGCGACTCTAGATTCATATTTCAAATTTTTCTGAGAATACTAGTAACATGTTGTGCGCGTCAGAAATCTATTTTACCATTTTATATTGGACTGATTTAGCTTTTCTTTCATGTACATGATGCAAGTAGAAACATTGATTGATAATTACTTACCTTTACAAATCGCGAATATTGCCGCAAATATTAAAACAACAAATTTGGACAGACTGTAAACTTTCATAGTCTCCTGTATTTGGTATGGATCAAGCTGTACAAGAAATTTCTTAATGGAACGCCGCTACTTCAGTTAAACAATGTAATGTCATCCCAGAGTGGTATTTAGGTATTTAAAGTTATTAGAATGTTGATCCTGATAGATAAACGTTCATCGCCAAAAGGTTAACACATTCGATATATATCCAACAAAACTTTCGCCCCCGACTTTTAAAAAATTGCTTTTAGATAAATACAGTACGTTTACGGACGTCAGGTATTTACTTTTCCTTCCTAATTAGGCTTCATAAACTGATAACCTTTCTATGTATTCCACCCAATCATTATTTCCAAGACGAGTGATTTTAAATATGTGAAGCGCTTTTGATTGGCTGTTTGATGATGACGACGAGGCGCTTGATTGACATCGAGGATCACTTCTACGTTTGACAAGGGTGGCCATGATTATGTATTCAGTATTAAGTTCTTTGTATGGCATTTTATTAATATTTTAGTCCATTCGTGATTGTTCAGAGATGCCAATAATCGATCTGAAATTTAGCCAGATCAATAAACAGTATTACATGTATCCATTATAAGCAATTTGACGTAAATTTTGCCGTTTGGAATAAAATGACTCTTTAATCAAAGCCAATCAAAATATAGATAGAAAACATGAGTCAAGTATATGACACTCCTTAAAACGAATTGTTAACGCGTTTATTCCGCTGATCAAACCAATAAAACGTTTTTACAATAGATCAACCATACAAAAAGACACATACTCTTTGCACCATAGCAGAATGATGTAAATTCCTTTTATTCTGAATTTACGAAATACATTTTTTATATTTAACAAATCTTTATTCAAATTTTTATAAGGTGACCCCTTATCGTCTATGTTATTCGTTACACATGATGCCACTGAATTATTTCGACTTTTAGAGAGGAAAAACGAGGTATTCTACGTAACTATGTTGTCAGAAAGCAGCTTCCATCCATCCTGTTACGTCTTTCGATACAATTTTAGACATGATAACTTGCACGCTCTTTGGCCATATTACATTGTTTAGACTGAGGATCACTGACGAGGGTTAAGTAACCGAAACGTGCATGTCTGATCCATGCTGCAAATTCATCTGTTCTTAAATGATGCTATCAAATTTGAAGACGTTTAACTTCTGGACAAAAATTTCCAAATGCAATGCAACATACAAGCATGCATAGCTCAAATAATGAATCTCATTTGTATTGCTTCAAGAACAACCGATGGCTATTTAAATATCTCAAACACGCATGTTCTGTGCATTGAGAGTTTGTCAAGGAGGCTGCTCTCTTGTAGTAACTTTAAGTTGTCCTTCACTATCTACAATTGTTTCTCTATTGAGGTGTAGAATGGGTAGTACCTTCATAGCGACTAAATGTTTCAATATTATTTTGCATCGCTTTAAGGTACACAGAAGTGTTCCAATTCTGAGCCTAAGAATGCCGAATTCGGTACACACGACCTGCAATTCTTGATATCTATCTAACAATTTAGTGCACCATATGCGCATTTCAACAATTGTGTCTCATCAGTGATGTTTGAGGTCGAAAAGGAGGAAATCCAAAAATCGAATAATGATGAGCGAATTCTACAAAAAAAATGACCTAAAATGTATGCCAAAGATATAGCTAAAGACGGAGCTACGCCATCAGAGAGACATCTCTTACTTTCAGAATAAATCAAATTTCGTAACAGGAAATTTTTTATGTCAGTGCAAAAGCACATTGAAACTAGGCGAACGATATCCTCGGGGATGAACAGTCCAATAGCATAGATACCATTCTAGTGCATGTTTCGGAAAAGAATCCTCGACATAAGTAACCGGCTGACTTTGGTGCCGAGGAGAAGTTTGGCATTTACCCTTATCAGTGTTACTTGGTATATATCAGCTTTTATGTCATGTATTCATTTCATTCTGAATCATAATCAAATTTCTTGCTTGAAACACGATCTCTGTTAGCAGCAAAGGTTTTCTATGATTGTCTTTACTTTTTTGCATACCTAATCAAACTTTATTGAAAGAATGTTGAAACATTGCTTTTTATCTGTAGACCATCGTTATTTTTCATGTTTTATGTTTCGGAGTGTTTACTTTTACTGTTTCTTTGTTCATTTGATGTTAAAGAAAGGAATCTCCAACAAGACCCCACAGCAAAACATCGATACACTACTATGCGAAAACACAGAATGTACAAGCACAATATAAGACGCAAAAGGGACAAGGAACACCAAATATGACATCAAAACACCACACACAAACCAAAGAGACCAATGGATAATAGGTGCCGAATTAGTTTCAGTGTAGGTACTTGTGCAGATGTTGTTGCGTTTCTCGTTTTCCCTGTTATTTGATGAAGTCTTTTTGTATGATGTCATATGTTTACTGCAGTCTTACAGGTGTGCTCCGCAGTGGGCAGTATAAGATGGTCTTGCAGAAGATCCTTTCCATATATTGATACAGAGCGGATCCATGAAAAAGATATATGAATGCCTTAATACTGTGTGTACATGTTATAATATATCTTACTTGCTTTGTTGAGCAAATCAAAATTCACGGAATAACCATATTCAGTGGCCGCAAAAAGGAACAGGGGCACAGATGAGGAAAGATACTGATAGTTCAGAAGTGATATGCGAAATTAGAATAAAATATCAAAGGGCTTTAAGCAAGAACATTATTTATATTGTACTAAGACGGTGAAAGGCACTGATGGTCATGTCGAAAGAGGTGAAAAAATTAAGGAAGTATATGAGGTTAAAGGAAACAAAGCTAGAATATTAGTAAATGTAGTCACATATCTTATGTCTCAGTCTATAAATTTCCATACAATATATGATAAATAAGCCAACTCTGTCATCAAACATAAGGGAATGTCCTCGTCCTAGTCATAACTAGGTTAAACATTCCAGAATGTTATAAAACGTTGTTTCCATACAATATAGAAAGTTCCTAGTACGTCAGCCATTAGATAATCCTGAAAAATACCAAATGAGAACACGTGGATTGATTCGGTCCAACTTCCTTTACGTTTCACAAGTATATTAGTACAATTAGAGAGTTTTGCAAATATGATTAAGATCCAGATTCCGTTATGTTAGTAAAGTTTTCATTTCCATAGCAGTAAATCTAACTTAAGCGATTTTCACCCAAATACGATAAAATTTATTAATGTTAGGGACTCTCCGTATTAGATTAATGTTCAAGCGCGTATCAGGAGGGGGCTTAGGAGTTCAGGAACAACCCCCCCCCCCCGAATTTGCCAAAATGCTTGTTTTTCACGTTTTTACGTATATTTTTTTCAAAAGTAAAAGTGAGATCGCCCGAGGGAATGGAACCAACCCCCCCCCCCCCCCTTGTAAAAAATTTTCTGGATTCCGGATCCGCCCTTGAGGTTTTACAACCGTCCCACATAATCGTCAAGGCTATCCCTCGTGAATCTAGAGATCTTCGTTTTTCCTTTGCTTCGTTCTTAGTGTCTGAATTACAATTAATCAGTTACAAAATGTTTCTAACGTCACGACGAAGAGTAAATCAATTATAATACTGACGGCTTTGCTTGTTTTTTGATGTCATTTTGATACGCAAGACAAAAAGACTATCCCATAAAGCCTGCAAAACACATACACCTTTAATCATTGGTCGTAATATTTTTAGTTGTGAATTAATTGCTCTTTCTCATACCAGGAAAGACAAATGACGAAAATACTGAATAAGATTTCATATTTTGACGAAAAGAATCCAAGAAGTGATAGGAATAAACATTTATCAATTCCCAAAATATCATGATATTTTGTTATGTGTTTATATATGAAGTTCACCATTTATATCGTAATCATAATTTAGGGAAAAAAATCACTGATATATGTATATAATAATCAATAAGAAAAGATTAAATGTAATATACCCAATCACCTTTACCATTACATTTTTAGAATGCTTTATCAAATTTATTATTATCAAAAAAATTAAATGATTAAATACAAATTCATTATTTTCAAAAATATAAATATAAATTAAAAAAAAACAGTAAAACATTATCGTGTTTTATAAAATATAGTGAACGCAGATTCAGTATCACAAGCATGACAAATTATGAAGACTTGATCATTCAGGTGAACATGAATGATAATACTTTAACATGGCAATGAGGTTTCAATTTGACAAATATGGATAATGTCCATATCCCCATACACAATACCAATTCGATAATTCAGAAAATCATCCACCGACGGCATACAAAAACAGGATATTACAGGAACCAAAGCAAACAAACAAAAACCTCCACCACATGAAAAGAAGCGAACTCCCAATATGAGAGTGAGACCAGGTGCCCAGGAAGATTCAGTATCTCCTGCTTGAATGCAACACCCGTCGCTTCAATTCGGTAGACTTGTCATATCCGGTTAAAAACAAGTATATTCTGTGGTTATATGGTTTAAATGGTCTAAGGCAGAATGTCATCCACCATTCTGGGCAATGGGACATCATAGTGTATGACGAGTTCCCCGTATCGACCGTAGAACTTTCTCAGTGACGATGTTAGTCGCGGTCACAAACGTATTCCTGATTGAGAAGCTTAATATCTGATAGACGCCTAGCTCTCAGAACAAAATCTGTGCATTTTGAACTTGCTCTGGCATAACGTATCAATTGAGATATGAGCACGCCATTTATAAGCAGGCGATGAAGGGATGTTGCTACTCAGAAAAGAAAGTTTGTGATGCTGAAGTCGTCACGTTTGTCATAGAGTGAGGTGATCGTGTGATCATTAGTGTCGTAGGACATTATGTCCAAATAGAATGCTGAATTATTTATATCTGTAGTTTCTTTGACTTCAAGCTCCGAATGATAGATTCTGCTAAGGTAATCTGCGAATTTTGGATTATTGATGGATAGCACATCGTCTTTATATCTGGTAGTGAAGTAAGTACCTTTTCCCTTCAGAGACCAAAGTTTGAAAGGAGTGGGGCGCAATTGGTTCCAGTTGGAATTCCTACATCGCTTGAAACATGTCCCCCAAACTCCACAAAAATGTTGTCGATCAGGAAGTTAAACATCTGAATAATATCTGTTTCAGTGTACTTATTTTTAGAATTGGAATTGGACTTTTCTTTTACAAAGTAGGTTTTGTCATAGTTTACAACAATAAATATGAATTTGCGACTGCCGTTCTTACTTGTAAATGCATTACTTATAATTTTTGCGAGATTTTCTTTCAATTCACAAATGTTGAATGTGGTATCTTTCAAATTGTCTTAAAAATAACAGTTGAAAACTGCAGATAAAATAACAAACACTGAATGAAATAGATCCATGAAGGATATATCTTGCATCAAATTAACAAACAATGAATGAAATGAATCCATGAAGGATATATCTTGCATCAAATGAATAAAGAACAAGTAGGAATGTCAAAATTAATAACTTTAGGTGCATTTCCATTCGATCGACAAAATGAAGGTAACGGCCATGAAATTTATTAGAAATATTGGTTCATTTACCAAAATTAAAACTGTGGAGTTACCAAAATATTGGACATCTTCTACTAGGAAGCGAAAGATTTTAATATGAGTAGAACCTGCACTGTAGATATAATTCTACATTTCGATATTGTACTCCAAAAGAGGTATTACTTGATGGCCACTTTACTCATTAGCATCTAAGCTGGATCGATTGCACTTGATCATAGGATGTCGACAATTTCTGCCTAATTAAAACTCTGAAGAATATAAAGCCTTGCTTTGGTCCGTAATCACGAACGTTCCCGCTGAGTAGCATTGCTTTAGTTCCTTTTTATGATTCTCAGTTTCGCCCCCGAAACAATTTTATCCTTAGATTAACAATTGAAACACTCGTTATTTACACTCATTTCAAAATTGATGATATCTGTGCGTGTTCGAATGTAAAGATTTTATTACGAAGTCCTTCAGGAATAAACAATTTGAACGTACAATGCCAGGCTATGACGAACTGGCGACACCTTTAAATGATCATTTTTGAACTTGAGGACTCGTAACTCGTTCTCTTTATGTTCTTTATGAAACACTTATAGCATACTAAGAATAGAAAGGTAGCATCCGTAACTATATGCACTTTAAGACTACTGGGAGTTGTTTTTAATGAAAATACAGCGGAGAATGTCTTTAAAGCAATTGTGTTTAAAGCATAAAACTAAGTTATATTGTAGAAAGATCTACTAATTTCTTAATCTTAATCTTAATGGTTTTTTTTTTTTTTTTTTTTTTTTTTTTTTTTTTTTTTTTTTTTTTTTTTTTTTTTTTTTATCTAATTTAATTTTTTTGTTCTATTTTGTGCAAGGGGGAGGGGTCTTTTATTTTTGCGATATCGATAGCACAATATTTTAGAGTATCGAATGAATCGAATTTATTGTCAACTCCTATTTTTTTTTTTTTTTTTTTTTAATTGTCCGACAGCTTGAAGCCGGACATACTAGGGATGTTTTTTTTACTTCCGCACATACTCCGAAGAGGTAGCATACGGGAAATCAGCCATTTCCAATTCGCGATGGCAGCGACCATGCGCATTATACTTAGCTGTCGACGGAAAAAGTTCAATATCTGGTTCAGCACTACAGTCATACGATTTTAAGATTTGTGTATAATCATGTAGATATATTTCTTTTCTTTTTGTTGTTGATTTTTTTTTTTTTTCTTATTTTTATTTTTTTACAATTCGTTCGCTTACTTCGATATTGTTCGGTTCCACCGAAAATGATTGCTGACGCGCCGGGGAAGCATTTTTAAAAAGCTAATACTTGTATTTCATATAATGATTTTTCCATTGAAATTTCAATGAGAAATCCAAGGAGCTGCTGTAAGGCGTAAATTCTGCCCTGAAAAAAGTAAATTTTGAAAATGGGAACTTCAAGAAAATTCTTTCATAAAATTGATGCCAATTCTTGGTTTCATCATAATCAGCAGTTTGATCAGATTTATCGTTCATCGTTATCCTAAATTTTGGGGCAAAATATGTGGGGGTTTTTTTTCTATAGAAATCAATGGAAAATGGGAAAGTATTTTAAAACATTGTTCCCCCTAGCTACAGAGCGTCACTTTTACAGAAGGTGTATATCGCTAATACTAGTACACATCTTTTGACAAAGTGGGGTTCTGTATCTAGGGGGAACAATGCCCCAGAGACGAAAAACCGAAAAAGGGAGGGTAGGGGGCATTTAACAAATGTGTGTTTTATGTCATAATATAAGCAAAGTTTCATTTTTTTCCTTTTTAAGTCATTCATTTATTTATTCTAAACATGTTCACATGAAATACACTAGTATACATAAGTATCTAGAAACAAGTTTACCAAAATAAAAGTTGTGTGAGGAATCTCCAAATACATTACATTTTAGTAATATTCAAATTTTTCTTGCGTATAGATCATTGTGTAGAAAAAATACTTGATGAGATTCAGGGCTAAATACAGCCCTTATCTTATCAGCTCCTTTAAGTCAAGAACACAAAATATATAATAATACGAGGGGTATAATGGACGAATGATTGAAAGTCAAAATTACTTCGAATGATCGCACTTTTCCTCCACCTCCCCTTTCATACCAAACATGTATTTCGATCAGACAAGATTTGAAAAAAAAAGTACACGTAGGGGAAATAACTCCTTCTTTTGTTGAACCAGCTTTGTCTGGAAAATCACGACTTTTAAGAAGAGTAGGGACCTGGAACACGGTCAGTATTGATCATTTACCGTCGTGACGCCAATTCTGAATAACGTTAATCTGTATTTGCATATGGATAGCTATGGTATTTCCCAGGGCTATCCTCGACATTAGGTGTCAGTCTTATCGCGGAAAATAACAAAATTTGTACGTAAAATCACTACCAAATCACCAAACTCAATTACACCACAAATGCACATTATATCTGTGAATCAACATTTTACACCTGATTAAAAACGCCTATTTATAGCTTTAATGGTCATTTATGATCCTTTTAGATTATCGGATAAGATTTTTAAAATGGGGGATCATTTTGATATGTTTTCTCCATATCATAAATCAACCGGCTATGGTTAGATGGGACAGTGAAAGGGGAAAAGGTATTTTACCAGAAAGATGCATATATCTGGTGCTCTACGACTTGCCGAAATGGTCGACAACAAGCCACTCTATTGGATCAATATCAGCAAAACAGCTATATCACCGACATACTAGTATAGGTTATATAGAGCATACACATATATAAAGCATAAGATACATAGAGGAGACTATTGGGCAATCGGAGTTGCTAATTGCCTATCAACAGTCATTTCCAAAATGAACTGCAAGTGGTCCCCGACTTGACCGGTACCGGATTTTCTCGACGTCAACATAAGGCCTCTTGTAATGTTTAACTTCTTCAAATTCAATAGCATCATTTAAGACCTGATAAATTTACAGCATGGACCAGACATGCACGTTTCGGGTACTAAACCCTCGTCAGTGATCCTCAGTCTAAACAATGTAAAATGGCCAAAAAGTATGAAAATTATTATGTCAAAAAATGTACCAAAAGTCGAAGCAGAATGGGTGGGATATAATACTACAGGACCCACGTTTTAGAAATTTCAAGAAATTTTGTAATAGAAAATTTCAAATGCGTTGAAGAGACAGACGATCAACCGAAGTTGATCGAACTTGGCCACATGTGCCCTCGGGGACTCTAGGTCCACCAGCAGTGACACTCACGAAGTAGTTCAAATGTTTAACTTCTTCAAATTCAATAGCATCATTTAAGACCTGATAAATTTACAGCATGGACCAGACATGCACGTTTCGGGTACTAAACCCCTGTCAGTGATCCTCAGTCTAAACAATGTAAAATGGCCAAAAAGTATGAAAATTATTATGTCAAAAAATGTACCAAAAGTCGAAGCAGAATGGGTGGGATATGATACTACAGGACCCACGTTTTAGAAATTTCAAGAAATTTTGTAATAGAAAATTTCAAATGCGTTGAAGAGACAGACGATCAACCGAAGTTGATCGAACTTGGCTAAATGTGCCCTCAGGGACTCTAGGTCCACCAGCAGTGACACTCACCAAGTAGTTCAAATGTTTAACTTCTTCAAATGCAATAGCATCATTTAAGACCTGATAAATTTACAGCATGGGCCAGACATGCACGTACATATTTCCTAACAACATCGTGAAAATCGTATTAAATTAAAATATGACAAATATGGATAATGACCATATCCCTTTATACAGCACAAAATCTATAATTCAGAAAATCAGAAACCGAAGGCATACAAAATCAGGATAAAACAGGAACCAAAGCAAACAAACGAAAACCTCCACCATATGAAAAGAAGCGAACTCCAGATATGGGAGCGAGACCAGGTGCCCAGGATGATTGCTCTAACAGTAGCCATGAAGTAACTATGTAAGCACATAAATGTACTTAGAAAAAAACTGAAGATCAACTTTCTTTCTCTTCTAGTTAGCAAGAAATCTACATATAAGATAAAGAAGGTCGTGACGACAATCTCACCAACACTCATATTGAACACCATATTGAACATCGACGGACCTCTAACAAGCTAAAGGTGGGATCAGGTACCCGGGAGGAGTAAGCATCCCCTGTTTGACTAGCCGCATCCGCAGTCGATGTTCGCGCCGCACGAAAATTAAATAAAACATTAAAGAAGTACCGATCACTTATTCAGTCTTTAAGTCGAGAAGGCAGGGCAAAATCATTAGATTTTCCGTAGGAACCGTTGCAAACCTCGGAATGAATAAAATTCAGAAGTGAGTAAAGGTGCCCGGGGGAGAGTTATTGTCTCCTGATTGCATGCAACATCCGTCGCAACAGCTCCATTGAAACTTGTCAAATTCGGTGATTGTCTCGATGTACATATTGGTGTACACATAAGGTAAGTCTTGTTTGGTGATATGACAACCATTCAATCACAATCCAGAATGTCACTGATCATTCTGGAAAGAGGGATCTGATATGCTTTTATTATACCCCCGTAGCGACCGAAGAACTTCTCAAAAATGATTTTAGCCGTTGTGTAATATAACCCTGAACGGATAGCTTACTTGCAAGTCGTCTGGCTCTAACGATGAAATCTTCATATTTAGAACATGCCCTGGCGTACCGTATGAGCGGGGAAACAAAAACGCTATAAGCAGAAGAAGACGGTATGCTGCTACTCATGAAAGGGAAGTTGGTTATATGGAAGCTGAAATCATCACACTTGTCATACAGTGAGGTGTCCAAATGGCCTTTTGCGTCGAAAGTTAGAAGGATATATCCAAGTACAAAATATCTACAAAACATGTACTGAATCTTGTTCTTTGGTAACATGCATGCTAACGCATCCATATTTTTATCAACATTTCTGAATATCCCTTTGAAGCAGTAACAATGCTTTATACGTTCAAGGGCACTGTTTTCGGTATACTGCCGGGGGCCTATAAAGCGTCATCTAACGTCATGCACAATGATGAAAATCTTGTTCCAGCTACGTCACTTAGAGGACGTAGAAAGTCTTGAAATTGGTTCATGTCAGCCGGAAAACAAGGATCGGTATGAGTTGCATCACTGTTTCTTTACTATTATAAACTCAAAAATAATGAAAGACCACCCCGAGTCTGCATTTCCTAAATGTATATTTTACCCTGAAATATTGATGAATATTGTTCATACAGTTTTCATGGAATCTCCGAAAGGAAATAAACAAAAACCGGTAATCCCGTCTTCTTCACCATTGAAGTATGTGACATGCAATCTGCCTACTAATACACTGTTGTCATTCATAAACATCATACTATCTCAATCCTACTGACAATTTATCGTGAGCTACTTTTTATGGTGATCAAATGACCTCTTGTCCAACCTAAATCATTGCATCTAAAATCGAAGAGATATTTATGCAAGTATTACAGGGAATGAATGTATACCACACGAATGACTTGCGAAAATAACTATTATAGAATGATATAAAATTATGGAAAACAACGGGTTACATGTTTTTGCATAGAAAAACTTACGAATCATACCAATATATGGAGACTGTTCATTCAGATAAGTGTTGTCCTTCGGGTGATGTGTTTGTACGCTTTTTCTCAGCTCGTGAGAGTGTGTTCTGCTGTGTCCCCTGTTGGGGATCTCCTCCCTTTGTTTGTGTTTTATTTTTCAAGAATGTGTATGCCTATTGACTGTGGTTTTTTTTATTCTGATGCAATTTTGGATTTGTAAATTATCCAAAGTCAGTCCCGATTGGCCATAGGTCTTCCAGTATGCGTTGTCTTATTGTTCAATGTTTTCATGTTTTTATGTACAGGGTGACTTTTTCTCATGGTGGCCATGACTCGTAAGAAACTTTCAAGCTTGTGATCAATTTGCAACGTTTTTGTTTGATCGCATTAATGGTGACTGTCTTGTTTAGACTAAGTCTTCTCTTTTCTGAAGATCTTTTTCATGATTTAACTTGCAATGAAATATATTCTTAATTTCCTGTCATCAAATTAGACCTAAATTTCTAAAACTAAGGGGTATCTCCCTCATTGCATAGCTCTGTCCTTTGCTGGGTTTCTGCATATTTTTTTCGGGCATGTTTAGTATTAAGCTCATTGCGCCTACCCTCCAACGAATTTTGGCTATATTTTTCACTTATATGCGCTTCTGAATAAACCCTGCACAAAATTTGGAGCCGCTCATTTTGGCAAAAGGAAAATAAAGCTCTGTATTGTAGGTGGCGCCAAGAAAATTCACTTTGGCTTTATTTAAACTGTTTGATATGAAGTACTACTGACGAGTATCCGAAACACGTGTCTAATACAACAAAATTGGTACTATAGAACAAATATTTCAATATTGACAATTTCGATAGTTCAGAGTCGTACACTTTGTTTCATAAGCTCATGGTTGAGCGAATCAAGAATTGTTTCCGGTGACGCGGGGGAGCTTTTTCAGTCCACCCAGACTACTTTAACCAATTTTTTTTTTTTTTTTTTTTTTTTTTTTTTTTTTTTTTTTTGGTTACAGTAGTTTTTCACAACAAATAACTCCAGGAACCAACAATCACGATTTTCAGACTGAATAAAACGATTGACCTTGGGACCACGTCTTCAGCGCAGATATTTCATATTAAGACCTCGCCATGTAACGGGCAATCAGTATTATTTAGAAAAGAAATTGTATACAATGTCCATATGAATACGAAAATAAGAGCAAATTCTTTCTTGATTGACATGAATTGCTTTAATCATATTATTGAAAATTATCTGGGCGGGATACCCAGGTAAATGTAAGCTTGGTGAACTTGTGAACTAAGTGAATCAAAAGGATTTTTTTCCTGAACGAGAAAAGAACAGTAATTACTTTACAAACGTTTTGCAAATAAGTTATTTAGCTTTGTTAATGTTTCACGTTGGTTCCGATATTGTGATATTGAGTCTTTGAATGAGAAGAAGAAAAGCCTCATGAGAGCGGATAGGTTACCAACTCATTTATTTTCCCTGTTCTTGTTGTGCTGTCAACAGAGACAAAGTGTGAACGACTACATTTGATGTTTTCCTTTTGTAGTTAATGAATTTACTTCATAACTTCAAGTGGTTTCGGTTGATAAAAGTACTGTCACAACGCTTAGACAAGACATTCGTCTGAATTTTGCTCACTAGGGACGAAAAGATAAGCTCTCATTACACTCTAGATGGACAGAGATCTGACATACATCAGTAAGAGATGATTCCTGGGGTCAATTTGGTAGAACTAGTGATGATCGTTATGTAATAAACATAAAATAGACTATAAACCGAAGTTTCCTTGTTCGAATAGATTTTCTTCTTTCCTCCTACATCCAATGGAAAATGGCTAGATCTCATCATGAGAGCTGAATTCTAACACAGTACTTTTTCAAAAATTAATTGAACATGTAGAGTTTAGAGTGAACTACTTATTAATTAAGCGACATTGTAAAGAATACACCCAGTGAATCTCAGGAAACAGTTCACTAAATAATGCCGTTCACACATCCTGTCTATACACATTAAGTGTATTGAAATCCATTTAGAAAGCTGCTTCGATATGTAAACTTTTAGAATTAAAAAGGTCAGAAGAGAAAGATGATTTTATGGATTTATTTTCGAGTCAATCTTGAAAACATCTCAAGAAGGGACGATATGAACATGAAAGGATTCTTGAACACAATGAAAATGACAATGAATGATGAAAATATGCTACATATACATATATTACCTAAAATTTGTGTAATATTCTTCAACATTATGAAAAATGAGTATTTTACATAAAAGAGTTTTTTATTGTTTTCAAAACTGTTAACAGGTATAATTTAATATAAGGAATGGTTTTCTAAACTATAGAAGTTGTAGCACTTCGAAACGAAAAAGATCCGTTTCGATTTTAAGTTATGAGTTATGAAAATATAATGATGGATTATGCTATATAAACAATGAAACATGAGCGAACACACTTCAGCATCAATAAAATTGTTCGTCATTCAAATGACAATGGACTAGCAAAAAGTCATGGATTTTCGGGCACACCATTCAGCAATCACTGACTTATAAGGACTGTTATTTGAAAGTCTTTTGTAGTGAACGTTCTTAGAATTTTAGATACTTAGTTAAACGGCTTGATTCTTAAACGAATTTTAAATTTTTGAAAAAAATTTGACATCTACGAATCTTGAAAAAAAGCTTCTTTGAAACATGCTGTTATCTGAAGTAAAAAGGATATTTTATAACATTTTTTATCTTGATAAGTTGAATTATGGTTGTTAATCAAATATCAGATCAATAATTTTAAATAAAAATAGTTGTGTAAAATTTAGAAACCGAAGACTTCCATCATAGCATCCATTACAGCCTGCTGCCTCCTTCCTCCTCCTCTTCTTCCTCCTCCTCTTCCACCAAATCCTCCTCCCATTCCTCCTCCCATTCCGCCTCCTCGTCCGCGTCCTCCCATAAGACCTAATTCTCTAGCTTCTGCAGGATCCATAAAAGCTGAGGCAAACATCGCTAAATCATTCCCCATTCCTCCTCCTCCACGACCAAATCCTCGTCCTCTTCCTCCTCTCCTTCCGCCGCCGCCACCTCCCGCGGGTGCTGCCCAAATATTTTCAGGAGCTTGCATTGCTGCGCCTCCTCTACCACGTCCTCTTGTAGGGACATCTGGAGGCTCAGGAGCTAAACCTAACATTGTCAGCATTTGCTTAGCCATTGCAGTTTCTATTGTTCTTTGAACTGGATCAGGTGTTGGAATTACTGGTTGCGCTGCAGGTCCGGGTGGACCGCCAACTGAACTACTAGACGAACTTGATTGTGATGTAGAAGACGAAGTCGTATTTATTTTGTAATCATAACCTGGAATGTATGGTGCTGTTGGATAATTACGTCTTGGTGGCAGTCGTAAGACTCTTCGTAATTCAGGCACTACATTGACAACAGCTGTGGTCACGCTACCTTGAATTTGATTAGGATCTATTCCCATTGAGCTGAGCAATTCGCCTCCTGTTGTATACAGCAAGGTCAGAAGAGATTCTCTTGTCGTTGCCATTGATTTGATCATGTTTAGCATGACCTCTCTGTTCATAGGGTCTACCGATTGCGGTGTTAAATCATTAACATCTATCATGGGCAGCGGGGTTGTAGGAGGAAGGGTTGTCGTAGTAGGAGCGGGTGTTGTGATTGGAGGATTCGTTGGTTTCTGAATAATAGCGGCGAAATCTAAGGGATTGGAGCCAGAGGCTAGCGATTTCCAAATGCTATTTGAACTTTTTGATTGCACATTGAAAGCTGAACCACCTGTTGTTAATGCGATATTAGAATTAGAGCTTCCAAGTCCCCATGCAGCATCGCTAGAGTGGGTGGGACCTGAGGTTTGAGCGACACCAGTTCCAAAAAGAGAAGCATCTAACTGATTGTTCCTTGACGGCGAAACAGTAGTCATCGGCGGTGCATATGTTGGCGGTATTTCTTGGTATTGAATTTGTGGAGAGAAATTCGATTGTTGAATTGACTGTTGTGATTGCTGTGAACCCATCACAAGTGTATCGGGTGGGCTTCTGAAATTCGGTATGTTGTTCGATGGTGCCTGTGTGCTCGGTTGAACTACCTGATTGATACCAAATCCAGTATTATCTAAGCTTTGTTGGGAATCCATAATTTTCCACGTTGAGTCTTGGTTTGTTGACATTACATTTCCACCAGAGAAGCTTATACCATCTGAGCCGAAGGATCCGCTATTACTTGGTATGTTAGACATTAAATCGATACCCTGATTGTTTGACTGTGTCCATGATGTTGATGACGCAGAGTTACTATTTGATGCAGGATTCCATGATGAGGACGACGACGAAGAAGAAAATGAAGACGAAAATGAAGAAGAACTACCACTATCTAAACCAGACATCATACTGTTGTCCGCTCTAGAACCGCTGTTAAAACCAGACATCATACTGGTGTCAGCTCTGGCACCGCTGCTTAAACCAGACATCATACTGTTGTCTGTTCTTGCGGACATGTCGCTGCTGATTCTAGTGGACATACCGCTGTTGGATGTGTCTGACATACCCACAGTTCCTCCCATTCTTGGCATCAGACCACTAAGTCCACTTATGAGAGCATCTGTAACAGGACGGGGTGTTGTTGTTGTTGTCGTAGCCTGAGTTGTTGTTGTTGTCGTCCTCTGTGTTGTTGGAATCACTGCCTGCATAGCCTGAAAGTTTTGTTGTACTGACGTATCACCCATCATTTGAGTTCCCATATCAGATCCTCTGACTGAATTCATATTCATGAAATCATTTGAATTAGAGGAAGATTGAGAGTTCATATTGATGAAATTATTCGTATTAGAGGAAGTTTGTGAGTTGATTATTCTGTCCCGTCGTACGTCCTGTTGAAAGGCTTCACTCGTTGATATTGACTGAGAGTTACGCTGATCTAAATTCTGGTTGAAGGTATTTCCTTCGCTGTAGGTCTGAATGTTTTGTCCAACATTGTCTGTTTGCGTATTACTTTTTGATTGCATGTTATCAAAGCGAGACATAGCGGCTTGGGCCATTTCCTTTCCTTGGTCAGTTTTTACTTTCATCATTATTTCTGTCAGCGCTTTAAACATACTTTGAAGAAAATTCTTTTCATCGGTGAAAGATTCTGTTGTTTTAACGGTTGGCTGTTTGGTTGCTGCCTCTGCAGTCATTGCTGGTGTTGTAAGTGCGGCAGTTGTTGGAGGAACCGTAGGTTCAGCGACCGTCGTATCCATAATCGACATTACAGTCGTCGTTGGTATTTCTCTTGCTGTCGTTGTTTGTGGTGGTCGAGCTGTTGTTATAGGTGCTTTGGTAGTTTGTTTCACTGTTGTTGTTGAAGGTTGCCTGATTGTTGTTGTAGTTGGCCGTTTAGTCGTTGTTGCACGCTGAATCGTCGTTGTTGGAATTTCAGTTGTAGATGTTGTTGTTGTTGACGGGCGACGCGTTATAGGTTCTGGTGGTATTGTTACGAATGCAAAAGCGGAGGCTGCATCAAGTCCACTTTTTCCACTTGACGAAAGAAGCGGTCCGTATGAACTGTCGTATACGGGAGAGTCTGGAGCTACTAAGAGAGTTTGATCCATGCCACTCTGAGATAAAGTTTGATCGAAAGCAGTGGAAAGAACACCGCTAGATACACCTTGATTAAAACTGTTTTGATTTAAATTTCCAGATATCTCAAATCCAGTAAAACCAGGATCAAATGCAGATTGTTGTTGGAAAGCAGACGCGTCAGATCCAAACGGTATATTCATTATTTCTCCGGGTGGTAGCGGAACAAAACCTGCGTTGCTCCCCAAAGTCTGGGCCGATGACAGTGAATTCATTGTGTTACTAATCTGCGCATCTCGGTTTAACGACTGGAAGAGATCTGTATTCATTCCGCTTGTACCACTATTTGACATAGTCATCCAATTATCGGACGACATTGAATTTCCAAACTGGTTATTACTATTTACTTGATTTGTATCCACGAAGTTTGTTCCCATGTCTACCATTTTCTGATCCTGTGCAATGTTCGAGAATGATTGCCATTGACTATTTGGTGTACCGAGATTGATGCTTCCTTTAATCAATATCGGTTTGGATAAAAGTTGGTCAGCTAATCCACCTTCGCCCATGAAACCTGAGGGTGCCGATGTTGGTGAGAATGTACTCGGTACAGTCTGCGGGGGAAGAGTTGTTGGAATAGTTACAACTTTCTTAGTCGTCTGCTTCGGTGTAGCTGTGATCTGAAGTGAATCAGATTGGAGTGATTGCCAATTTCCCGCTGCTTCTTTCTGTGTATTATGTGTTGTTTTCTCATTTTTATTAGATGTTTCTACGATAGTTTTTGTTATAACCGTCGTTTCTTTCATCATACCCATGTTCATTGGCCTCATTTGTGTATCGGAAGCCATCTTATTAGCAACAACTGCGAAATCCATTTGACTTTTGTCTTTATTTGTTTTCGTGGTTTCTTGAACAGGTGGTTGTGGCTGTTTTCTCACTACATTAGCTTTGGTAGTCGATTTATCTGATGAATCATCGGTAGTTTTTGAAAAGGAACTTAGAGATGAAGAAGATGCCAATGAGTTCTTTTGAGACGACAACGAAGAAGACGTTTGCAAAATAGTGTTTGATACATCTTGTTGTTTTGACTTTATGACAACGGTAGCATCATTATTTGTAACAGAATCAACTTTATAGCTTGCACCTTGCTCTGGCTGTCCCGTGGTAGTTGTCATTTGCTTCTTTGTGGTAGCCTGATCGTTAGATGAGATTGCGGAATCGACAGTGACTGATATACGATCTTCGTTTGTTTGAGCTGCGTTTACTTGTCCACTTTCTGGTTGTGGCTCTTGAGGAGGACCAGAATCTGACGGTACATGCATCTGTGACAATGAGCCTCCTGCAATATTCATCGTTCCTCCTAGCCCGGTTGACAAAGAAAGGGAACTCTGAGCGTTTGTCTGGTCAAATCCTGCACTGAAACCGCCTATACCCGCGATGACAGCATTGTTTGAAATTACTGAAGATGACTTCTTTTCGGTCGTACTTGATGATTTTTCAGCAGCTCCATCGGATGCTTCCGCTTGTATTGTTGTTGTCGTTTGTGGTACTGAAGTAGTTGTCACAATACGTCTAGGTGTTTGTGATATACTTTGGGATTTCTCTATGGATATTGGGATGCCCATGTCTGCTGATGGCGTTTGTACCTCTTCTGTTACTGTTGGTGTTACTTCTGTAGTAGTTACTGTTGTTCTCGCTTCTTCAACCTTCTGTTCATTGGACTTTGAAGAATAACCTGAGCTATCGCCTACTGAAATTTTGAATTTTACTAATTGGCCTGATTTTGACATACTATTTGATGCTCCACTGAAAGAATTTACTGATAATTTTGATTTGCCGTTGCTCCTGAAGATATTTTTTGCAGAAACACTAATTGGGTTTGTTCGATCCTCTTTTTTCTTGATAAAGTCTACAATTTTTCGCAAACGATTCACATCTATTACAGGTTTGTGTGAAACGTCGTCATCTGTGCCAGTATGAGTAACGGTGTGGTTTACAGTGATCGAAACAGTATGTTGTGTTTTGACATTCTGGCCATTTTCTTGTCTCACAGTCTCAGCCTTGTATTTAACTGAAGTTGGTGATTCATTTGTTGGATTTGCTTTGACCTTGTTTGTTGTTGATGCCGTTGTTGCTGATGGCAATGTTGATGTTGTTGTGGTATCCATTTTCTGCATATTCAATGAATTTCCTGATAATCCATCTGTTTTTACTACTTTTACTGCCTTCTCGGTCTGTGTACTGTCCAAACTCGATTTTGCTGAATCAGAAACTGACACAACATTTCTGTTTATCTTTACTCCCACTTGGTCTACGTTCTGCAGACTAGTCGAAACGTGTTCCGTGTTTGTATTGGAGAAACTTGATACAACTACATTTTGATGATCAACTGTTCTTGGTCCGCTCAAAACTCCCGACGAGCTAGCTGTTTTCTTGTCTATAGTAACAGAATTCCCTGGAATTGTTAGAATGCCAACATTGCTGCCCATGAGGGAACCAACGTTATTTGACTGAGGTTGTATTGATGCCGTGCTTGTATCTGGAAGACTCCTCGTAGTTCGTCTCGCTCTTGTGCTTGTGAAGTCTGATGAAGCTAAGTACTGATTCAATATGTTTGACGTCATGGAAGATTTTGAGGACGCAAGGGAATCCTTAACTGAGCTCTCAGTCGTATCTTGTGTCGAATTCGTTGAATTACCCACTGCTGCACCAGTTGGCTTATCGCCAAGAAAAGGTAATATGATACCTTCTACCTTTGGTACGTTGTCAACATTCATCATCGATAAAACTGCTGTTCGTTCCTCTGGTTTCATGTGCACTTGATCATTAGCCATTTTATTAGCAACAAATTTCTCAACGTCAGATTTTTTCAATTTGTCCTTTTTGTGAAAGTCAAAAATAGGAAGAATAGGTTCTGTGGTGGTGTCTATAGTAACAGTCGTTCTTGTTGCATCTTTGAGAGAAGTTTCAAAGGGCTCCATTGCCTTGGCTAACACGCTAGGGTTCGGGACGGTTACTGGTGTATAGCGTTGTGTTGATTTTAAGGGTCCAATAGCGATGTCTGCACAATTGTAGTATTCCTCCTGATCGCCACACCCTACTTTAGATCCACTTCCATCGGCACATTTTCCCCAATTCATAGCTAAAAATAAAGAATACTTGACATTAGTGTCATGTTCTATCTATCTGGTAATTAGTTTTAAAAAATATCTTTAAAAATATGTTTAGCTGATATAGCAAATTCGAACTGTCCTTCCAGAGGAAAGAAATGATACCAATAAGGACAAAAACTGTATGCCTCCGAATCTTCGATTACGGGGGCATAAAACACAAACACTGAAGTACAAAATAGCAATTTTGCAGACACTCTTTAAACGACGAATTGATTGATTTTTTTTTTTCGCTCGATAAAGGTCAAGGGGTCGAAATGTGTTAACTTAAGTGTTTGTGATATGTATAATTCTAGATGATTCAACAATTACACCAGTGGAAATTCTATAGACCTTCACAATTGTATATCATACCTGTATGCCATTTCCATTGCAGGACACATCTCTCACATTGCATTCCACTTGGAATAACCAATTTCAGATTGACGATTCCATTTTGCTTCGGGTAAAATCTATCTCCATGGCCATCAATAACTAGCAAGTGTTCGTCTAAGCACTTTTGAGTGACTGGCTTGTCCATTCGAACATCTGGACACAGTCTAAATTCAAAATATCCTTTCATGTTTTTCTTAACTTCAATGACAGTGTTTATGTATTTTGTGTTCATATCGTACGTTCTCGAGATAATTTCTGTGGCAAATTTTCCACCAGCCTCGTTTTGCCGAGGAACCACATCATATGGGTCACCACATACCCCACATTTTCCACCATTAACTTGCCACTGGTGCTGAAAAGAAACATAAAACAGGTTTGAACAAATAAGGTGACAAGAATCATGACACGTGACATAACTAATACAAAAGGAACCACATTTTTCGAGTATCGACATTCGGTATGCATGTGTAGTTATCTGAGAATATCAAATAAACTTTCGCGAAAGCATTTGACATGACTTATATATGACATTACGGCAAGAAAATGTACTGGATACATATTAACAGAATTGAAACGCATATATATGATTTATAAAAAGAAGTTAAGTGCATAATTAATACATTGTATGCACTTTTCAATGAATAATGTCTCATCAGTGATACTCGAGGCAAAAAAACCCCAGAAAATTCAAATTTCGAATACATAAAGAGCGAAATTCTAAGCCTGACATTAAATGTATTCCAAAAATTGAGGGCGACACCCTTCAGTTTATAATGATTTATCGAATTTAGTAAAGTTAAAAAGACTTTTTTAGCAAAGTGGTGGTGCAGAGGATAATACCTGCCACAAAGGCCATATGTGCTTTCTGATCGTACAACTAGGATTTCAATCTATTTTTTCATAAGGTTTCTATAAACACAATATATAGGGAATTTCCGAACTCCAGTGTCAACTGACATTGTACTTATATTACAAAAGTACTTTTCGAAGACAGACGAGACTGGTGTCAAAGGTCTAAAAGATCATGCTGAGCTATTATCTGGATATACGTAGCAACTCAAGTAGGAAAAGAGAAACATGTTCATTTTTTATTCAGACCACAATATGGTGTATTTTTTCCTTTGTGTTCAGAAGCATAACAACATTAATGTAGAAAGCGTCCAGTTAGTAACTGATGTCCATGGCTGTCAAATAACTTTAAAAATACGGACAGCTTTATGGAAATTTCGTGTTTTCCAGTGGACGTTGGTGATGAGACGAAACGGTATATACGAAAAATAAAAATGTCAGTATCCTGAAGTTCACATTTCTAGGTTCAAATTTTACCGAATACTATTATAACCAGTCACTACCAAATGACTAATGACTAATTTCTCAATGACTATTGATCTTTATGAAGGAATGTGTTTACGTACATCAGATGTGTACCAACGTACATTTTTTATTGTATTCATCTTTACGTGAACGCTCGATTTACGTTGACGTGGTTCTATACCGACAAATTCAGCTCTCACACATAAAGACCATCACGTACTGACGTATGATTTATGCCCAGTAAAAATGTGGATGAGTGTATATATACTTCTGAATAATGGTCAGTCAAATTTCTTTACGTTATTGACGTGTTTGATAACGAGGACCGTCTGAGTGCTAACCAAAACATTTTACCGGAATTTTGATGCGAAAAACAGCTTTCATAACTTTTTAAAACTACTTTATGCCCATATTTGGATGTTCATGTCGGTACACGATGTCATAAAATTATCAGACAATATAATCAAGGTGACAACTTTGACTTGGTTTATGTAGATGACCAAGCCATCTTTGTCGCAAAGAATTACATATTATTAGATTGATAAAGGACAAGATCTCCAACAAAGTAACAATGCTGGCGATGACCTCAGTGATACACATACAGCACAAGCACATTGCACAATCAGCACATGGTAAAACCAGCAATTAACGAGCACATTATACAACCAGGGCAAATTTACAACCAGCACATTGCACGAACAGAACATCGCACAACCATAACAAAACCAGAATATAACACACCCATCACGTTATACACCAAGCACATTTAACGACAAACGCATTGCACAACCAGCACATTGCACAAACTGGACATCTCACAACCATAGCAAAACCAGCATATAACACACCCATCACGTTATACACCAAGCACATTTAACATCAAACGCATTGTACATCCAGCACATTGCACAAACAGAACATCGCATAACCATAACAAAACCAGCATATAACACACCCATCACGTTATACATCAAGCACATTTAACAACAAACGCATTGTACATCCAGCACATTGCACAAACAGAACATCGCATAACCATAGCAAAACCAGCATATAACACACCCATCACATTATACACCAAGCACATTTAACAACAAACGCATTGCACATCCAGCACATTGCACAAACAGAACATCGCACAACCATAACAAAACCAGCATATAACACACCCATCATATTATACATCAGACACATTTAACAACAAACGCATTGTACATCCAGCATATTGCACAAATAGAACATCGCACAACCATAACAAAACCAGCATATAACACACCCATCATATTATACATCAGACACATTTAACAACAAACGCATTGTACATCCAGCATATTGCACAAATAGAGCATCGCACAACCATAACAAAACCAGCATATAACACACCCATCATATTATACACCAAGAACATTTAACGACAAACGCATTGCACAACCAGCACATTGCACAAACAGAACATCGCATAACCATAACAAAATCAGCATATAACACACCCATCATATTGTACACCAAGAACATTTAACGACAAACGCATTGTACATCCAGCACATTGCACAAACAGAACATCGCATAACCATAACAAAACCAGCATATAACACACCCATCACATTATACACCAAGAACATTTAACGACAAACGCATTGCACAACCAGCACATTGCACAAACAGAACATCGCATAACCATAACAAAACCAGCATATAACACACCCATCATATTATACATCAGACACATTTAACAACAAACGCATTGTACATCCAGCATATTGCACAACCATTGCACACTCAGCGCAACACACAAGCATTGAACATTGCAAATTGAACAACAAGCAAATTGCACAACAATTGCACATCACAGCATATTGCACATCCAGTGCATTGCACTATCAGCACAAGCCATTGTACTACTAGCACATTGCACATCCAGTACATTGCACAACCAGCTCATTCCACAACTCACATTGCACAAGCAGCACAAGACACTACCAGCACATCGCACAAACAGTATATTGCACAACCATTGCACAACCAGCACATCACACAACCTGCACATTTCAGGAAAAATAAAAAATTCCATATTCAGAAATATTCAAAACAAGCACAAAATTCAAAAAGCAGCGAACGAAATAAATATGACAGTCATTCATACAAACAAGATAACTGGTAAAAATAAAGGAAACTGTAGGTGCCGCCATTGTGGGAAAAAACAAAGATAGAATGAAGGTATCGCAGCACAGGTACTATGTTACACAAAGGAGAAGAAATATAGCCGTTCTGCTCTCTTCTTCATACAAACAAAGGATCAGTATTATTATCTCATTTTTTATTTTCTTTTCTTTTTTTCTCTCTTTTTTTTTGCGTAGTTGGCCTTTCAGAGATAACAAATCGAACAATTTTAGACATGTGCCATCAACTCGGCTAGTAAGAACCAGATTATGGCTTGAGAAAGTTATATACAAATTATTGGAGAAAAAAAAAGATTTTTTATGAAAAAAAAATCCATGATTGTGGTCACTCCTTGCATTTCGGTGAATTAGGTCCTCCCTCTGAAACTTCTACAAACGTCAATATCAGTCATTATTTCGGCAAATATGAAAAAGCTCATAAAGACTGAGGGAGAAAAAGAAAAATATGCCCAACTCAGTCTTGGTTCCAACGACATACGGTAGGTCACTGAGCATAGATACATACATGGAACACACAAAACAAGAATACTGTAGGAAGGGGTGGCCACTCCTATCCACCTCCTCCCCCCTTACTGAGATATCCAATGACAAACGGGTACCATATTAGGGCGGCAAGTTTAAATATCTTCTGACGTTTCAGTCGGTGGACAGTCTCAGAGACTACAAAGACTAATTTCAGTGCATGTTTCGGAATATGGAAAGGAATACCAAAGTCAAAGTAGCGTCCTTTTTATAAGCAATGTGCCGTCATGTTCTAAAACGTGTACGGATCTTTACATTATAAAGAGTCGATACAGAAACATGATCAAATGAACTGTGCAGTAATCACAGTTTCTATGTGAAGCAGAAGGGGTGGAGCATGAATCTTATCTTTTAACTTTTCTATTTCTTCTGAAATAAAATCTATGAAAATAGATGTTAAAAATCCTATGTTTGTATACTAATCTGTTTGATGCATCATTGGCATCATATGGGAAACTGCGTAAGGTTCAATGGGTTGAAACCCATACTCAGACGTTTTAATCACGAGGATGGAATACGTGAGTTTCAGATCCTGTTACGGACCGGAATTTTTCGACTTTTACGTTCGCCATTGACAAAAGGTGGGAGACCTGTCGATAATGCGTAATGTAATATCTAGGAAATTTCACAAATAGTGCAAAATCGTGTGAAACCAACTGTTGGAATTAATTTAGAAATCAGACTTAAAGAATTCTACAGTATAGTAAGATCATTTTAAGATAAATAATCGCCGATATAAGGATTTGAACATGGAAAATCGACCGTAATCAAGTACTGCTCACTTCGAATCACTTGATCTCAATCTAAACTTAAAATAAATGCTTATAAAGTGTCAATCCATACTTTTGTAATATTCAGAAAGGCAGCAAGCTTGTCCTGGAAGCTCATACATTTTTACTCTTTAATTTATTACAATTCAAAACAGGCGGCCCATCAACTTGCCATACTGCGAAATGTAAATATTCCCACTTTTGTACCACGTGACCTGAAATCCGTGTTTAAAAATCAAATAGTTGCGGTCCGTATTCAGGATCTCAAAACCGACGTATTCTCTGTGTAAGATTCCTTTGATTGTATAGAAATGTCCCAAGTTTTTCAGTTTATCAAATAATTTTAACCCGATAAAAATGCACAAATACATCGACTTTAGGAATTGAATGGGGGACTTCATACTTTCAGTTTATTTCGACTCCTTGAATTCATTTGGCTTAAAGTATCACTGATGAGGACATATTTGCTGCTTAGTATTTGGAAAGTTTTGCCAAGAAGAACATTTTTATTATGCTCTCTCCCAAAGCTTTTTCTGTCACAAGTACCATATATTATAAAAGATACATACCCAATATCCACCGCAGTTTAAACCGTCATCGTCTCTGTTGATTGGTGTATTATATCCATGTCGCCATAGAGACGATCTTTGGCTTGGTTCGAGCATGCGCCCTCTAGCATCTATTACTTTTACAAGGAATGAAACGAAAGCAATGACAGCACCGAATCTACAAAAAAAGGAAAGACTATCAATTGTATTGGATAATTCTAACGTTTGTTCTTCTAAAATCGATTCATTTCTTGAAATAATTTCATTTACATGTAGTCTTGTCGGGTCGAGCAAATTTGGAAAGGGGTGGATCCTCCACCGGAACTCTACACGAGGATTTGATTGACAATTACAAGGACGTTAAGGATACTCGCTCTTCGACGTTAATCTTTATTAATCTGGATACCAGTAGTACAATCCGAATTATTTTTAAGGTAGAGTATCCCTCATGTCAGAATTGCTGGTAATTTTTTGCCTAAATATCCTATATTTTCTCTTAAGAATATTGTTCATATCATCAAACTAATTAAGTTTTTTTGGAAAAGAAACTTTTATAGTTACATGTACATTTTATCACCTCCAAAAAGGGATTTTTCTAACTTTTCCCATAGGGTCCAATATTAAAGTTCAAACGCCTTAAGTTCTCGGTATAATCATGAAAACACGAATTATATTTTGTTTATCAGGTTTAACATAAGCTTTGAATATATGGAAATGAAAATATTGTAAAAGTTGTTATTTAGGAAATATGAGCCTTAAATTATTGTAGGACTTTCTTTTCTTGACTTCGATATTCAAGTCTGTGTGGAACAAAAGACTGGCTTATTCATGCAAAGAAACATTTCACTGCCAACAAAATTCGTCTCCGTCCTTCAGCTCATTTCAAAATTCGTGTTCGAATGAACTCTTTGTCTAGTGACTCCCGGTTTCTTAGTCCTTTTGTAATATTAAGGATGATAAGATCATATTACAACAAACCATTTCTGTCCAAACGTTTTATCATCAATGCCACGAGAATACCCTATTTCTATGTCCTACTCATAAACTTAGCCGAACTTCTCACAGTTATAAATAACGCATCGTGTTCACTCGTGTGTTTCCTCCGAAACTAAGACACGAGGCAGTGTGTGACCTTGTTTTCACCTTTGTACAAGAAAATAGATGTTTACAAGAATTTGATTTGTAAATAGGTAGACAAAACATGCATGATTTATGTGAAAATTTTATTACCATTGAACAAGATTAATAAAATGAAAATAATGTCGAAAAGAGGCAAAGGTGTCGAGTGATTAATCTAACAGGAATTGACAATCAGTTTCGTAAAATAATATATTTAAGCAAAATAGAGTTATAGATGTTTAACAAAATAATAACAATAGAAGAAGAGAAACTATGGTGTTATTTCTTTGTATTTATTGAAAGCGTATAAAGCTTCGAACAAAAAGTGTGAATTTTGAAGCAGAATGTAGCTCGAGTCGTCTTTCAGTTTGTGATCATGTTATACTGATTATTTGAAAGTACCCATCATGACTTTGAACTCGGATAAATTAGTTTTGAAGAACATACTCGATTAGCATGCCAAGTTTTTTTATTTGTCTTGTGTCGCTGTTTAACATTTTACATGAACAAAGACCTTTCAATAGTTTTACAATAAAGCGAACTTTCAGTCTCAAGTTTCAGTGAAATACCAAACATTTTTTACTTCTTTACCCAAAGAATTTTCGATGCCAATTTGGCTTGAAGATTTTATGTGACGTCACCGCAACCAATAGGTAAGTAATTACGAGAAGTTCTTTTTATTTATCGTTAATATATATCTGTGACATCAATCAAATCATCTATTGTCCCATTTTTGTGTCCCGTTTCTTTTTCTGGAATTCCTTACGTAAATGAACATCAGCAGGTGATTCACTGGTTTACAGGTGATTTTTATGTAAACATGTGTTAGCATGTAAGAGCATATCTGAAGAATTTTTTTCTGAAAATATTGTAAGAATAGTTATTTTTGCCTTTTGTCCGTTATATCTCTATTCATTTGTATAAAATTGAATTATGAATATCAAAAACTGTCATTTATTTTTCATTGATTGTAATTTTTTTGAAAGATTGCTACATGTATGTACATTTATTTCTTACCGATTTCATTTCTATAGATGAACTATGGAAATATTGAAAAAAAAATTATAGAAAAAAAATGTATCTCTCACTTGCCAAAATTATCTTTTTATTTTTTCTGACATTTTTCCCCATTTATTTAATAATTCATTTTTATTTCACAAACAAAATTCTTCCTCAAAGTAATAATTAAAAAAAATATTCAACATGATTATTAATCTTTTTTTTTAAACAAACACCTTACCTTTCTATATTCTTTAACTCCATTTTGAAATATTAATTCCAGGAGTCGTCGGTACCGAAGTGAATATTGTCAGTCCGTGGCGACCCGCGCCCCGGTTATGGTAAATGTGAGTCCCTTCTGCAAGAACACACAGGCCCAGTAACACTACCTTAACAAACAAACCGGAAATGGTCTTGATGGGACTTTTGACAGTTTTATCCATAACCTATGTAGAGTTTATGGACATATTGTCCCCAACTACTGCTCGAGGGATTATATAGAAATACATAATTGAATTCTTTATAGATCTATCAACACTTTCTTCACAAACATTTTGGTCATCGTATTGTTTTCACACAACCCATTTTGGTATATTTTTTTAAAGACAATGACGTCACTAATATTGATATAATTCGGTATTATTATGGGTACATGTATTCAGAATATCAAAAAGAAATGAAAATGGTTAATTTAAGATTACGTAAAAATTCATTGAAATATTTGCGTGAATAATGAATTCGAAAAAAAAAAGGGGGGGGGGGGAGGAGGTATCTTGCAAGAGAGATTGCTACAGTCTTCTATTGGAGTTCATTCCAAACCCTTGACGTGATCAAAAAATATGAAATTTTATCCTGACAATATTTTAACAAACATAAACTTGTTGCTCTTCCTCTTTACTTTCTTTTTTTCTTCTTCTTCTTTTTCGATATACAACGTCCTGTTTACAAAATTAAGTGATAAGGAGTCCGATATTCAAAAAGCTCATGATAAGAAAATTACTTTTAAAAAGTCATCGTTTTTCAGATAGTCAAATGATGTAAAAAAAAAAAAAAAGGTCCAAGTAGGCATATATTTGCATTAATGTAATCTGGTATATAACAGGTTAGACCGAGAACAGGCCAAAATTTTATTCTTGAGTTGGTATCTTAAAATACCAACTCAAGAATAAAATTTTGGCCTGTTCTCGGTCTAATAACAGGTATGCTTTTTAAAAAAATTTAACACCACAGACACGTAAACAATACACAAACAAGGTCATATTTAGTATATGACACAGAACATAGATGAGTATATGTCGGCCGAACATGGTCCTAGTGAGGCTCGAACCAGCGATCTTATGGTCACTGGCCCGGCACCCTGACCACTGGACCACGGCGCCGACAGGTATGTTATAATGGCTGCCATGGAGAATTTCAAAATGCGTCATATAATCAAATCTATAGCGGGTCATTTTCTTTGAGGGATCGGGTCGAAAAACCACAAAAATACTTGTTTCCAGTAAAGTGTTGTGAGATGGTGTGCGGTAGGACAAGAGAAAAGTAAAAGATGCATTAGACGATCAGGCATGCATTGGCAGCCATGTTTTCGAACAGGTATAAAAGCTGCATTTCCGTAAGATTTCTGTGCAGCGTTTCCGAAGGAGAATTCTCTAAAGTGTCCTACAATTAAATCTATCGGTGGTTATCTTGTTTGAATAGTCGGAAAACAAAAATTTTGGTAAAGGACCTCCACAACTTGCTTCCATTAAGACAATTGCTGAGAAGTGAAAAAAGATCGTTTTACCTCTGTTTTGTTAGATGGCTCTTGTGAATGAAAGCACAAGTGAGCATATATGGCTAAGTTATCTGATTGAGCAACTGTGTTTTGACAAATGAAATCTTGGTTTTGCATTCATGGTTTAATGAAATTCTTTGCTTCCAGTAAAACTTACAGAGGAAGGAGAAGTCGAAGAGTAAAAGTTTACGGACGACAGACAAACGTTAGAACGAAAGACGGACTGGCATTCAAACGCTGCTCGAACGCAGGTTTGATAATGTTCACTTTGGGTCTGTTGGGCTTAAGGTATAAAATCAATTTTCGTTACTTGTTCATGGTTTTGATATTGTTCATTACGTGAAATTATAACTGACATTTCTACCAGAACGACTAAGTGTACTATAATGATTTTTCATTTTCAATTTTTAAGACCTAAACCTATAATTCTGACAACTCCCCCCCCCCCCTTCTCTATTTCAAGACATTTCTTTCGCGGAAGTAATAAAAGGAAATGATATGACGTGATCCAGCTACACAAATCTTTGCACCTAAGAAGTCATCATTGTCATAAAAATACATGCTAATTCAAAAACCCTTTTATCGTACTCCTGTTCGCATGCATGCATCAAACGGCTTTCGTTGACCTATGACCGTGCGTGTTTAATTATTAGATAATTTACATGCACTCGGCGGACCCACATATCAATTTTTTTTATGGTAGTATTAACAAATTACATTGACAATACTATCTAAAAATAAAGATGTATTCACGACTTTGTACTAACAACTATACATTTTCACTAACTACCAACATATATCCCGAGGGCATATTATGTATTGAACACATAAAATTTGCGTTTTAGACGTGTCCCAGTTCCGAGAGCGCGCGAAAACTGTGTGTATATACAAGTTATCGCATAAGCACGAAAAATAATTATTGCATAAAACAATTATGTAGTTTTGCAACACCACGGAGGACTTATTAGATGGGAATGATGGATAACGTGTAAATATTTCTGTATGACCTAATATTACTTGACATCAATAGACGGTCAACTCCTAATGGATTGTAGTTGGGACACTGAAGTAATGATTGTTGTGCACAGCATGCATGCACTGTATTGCATAGACAGGTATAGAGTATTAAAAGAAGTCCTATTCGGCCTCTTTTTTTTTGTAAAAAAAAAATACAATAAACGCGAAAATCAGCAAAAAGTAGCATTTTGTTCCAAGGGAGGGGTAAACCTGACCCCAATCCCCCTATGGTTCCGCTCATGTACCTTTTACTAAGTTTTACGTAAGAAAACATACAAACGAGTCAATTAAGCTACTTGTTTTAATTCATCATATTTTTAAACTACGAGTACAATGGATCCAACTGAAATAAAGTAAAATGATAACAATTAGATAAAGTAGGGAAGAAATAAACATGTCAGCTCATATATATTTTTAAACTATATAATTCCTATAAAACGAGATGATCCTTTTAATTTTCTTTAGTTTGTTTTCGAATATTTGTTTGTTTGTTTGTTTGTTTTTTTTTTTTTTTTTTTTTTTTTTTTTTTTTTTTTTTTTTTTTTTTTTTTTTGAGGGGGTCTTTTGCTTCAAGCCGAATGAAAAGACCTTCAAAATCGTCACCTTAACTAAGCTTTCTATAACTATTTTCATTGAATTCTCTGAGGAACCTCATACAACTATGAAATAATGTTGTAAGCTGTAAAATTAACAACAACTACATAGTTCACACCTACTGTCCACTCATGGTAAACTCAGGAAATATAGTTAAATATCTTCTTTTTTTTCATTTTCATATAAACCTTGTGATACATCCTAGTCAATACACGTAAAAATCGCTCACTCTTAACAAAATCCAAATAACTGTCTTACTGTGAAATATACTTCAGGTTTTGAGGAAGGCATCAGCCTTTGATGTTCCAGCGGCATTAGTTGCCACGCATGTCCACTTCCCCAGTATGTCTGTCTGTATGTTATCAATCTTCAGTAGGGACTCTGTGGGAGACAGCTTCCTGATCTGTACACGGCTAGGCATGACTGTCTGTCCGGTTATCTAAAATTGTTTTAATTCTTAATCATGTAATCTGAGTATTAAACTATTTTTTATTTTGCTGATTTCAAAATTTTCTATCAAATACAAAATTTAATACATTAAGTGAGACAGAATCCCTCACTCAACTTTCTGCCATCATATCATAAATGCATCATACGTTTTTACGGATGATAACATTGGGACTTGAATCCTACCGTAAGTTTGTTTCTTATCAATTTAAATCCTATAGATGTAAAAAGGATCTGATTCATCAATCATGAAAGTGTTTCAATTACCTCTAATACGATTTCCCTATATTATTAGACAAAATAATATTATCATAATTTGAACATGCGACTTATCCATGTTCCATGTCCTAGCGCAATCTTGCTAATTTTAGATATTATCATACTGCAAGTCGACACGCCCTTTTTAATTTTTTTGCAGATTTAAAACTATCTATGAATTCATAGAATGTTTGGAACAACATAATGCATACAAGAGGCAAAAATATGTTTACATAGATTGACAATAAGATATAATAACCGATTCAAAAGTCCAAGTTAAAGTTGCATTTGATGCCGCCGATGCCTTACAATCCAAAGTAACAGTGTCGGGTGACCTTCCGGTTATCACAGTACGGTTATTGGGCTTTTTCTCAAACAAAGGTATTGCTGCAAAATAAGAGGTTGATGCTGTAAATTTTAAAGGAACACGATGAGGAGACTTTTGGTGTAATATACAAAAACCAACGGTAAAGAAAATTAACGTTCAAAACGCCAAGAATCCAAACAAGCATCCGAACCCTTATTACGCTCGTTTACTAATGATGCAGTTATCCGGATTACATGCAGACAAGCCGGATCCTTGGATAAGCAATCACAGAAAGCTTCTCATCCTCCAGTTTATAGCTTTCGGAAGAAGCATTTTTTGTGTGCATCAGTTCTATATTTTTTGTCTCCTACCGGCTCGCCGGAGGGGACTCATAGTTTCCACCCCGTTTGTCTGTCTGTCCGTCTATCCGTCACATTTTAGTTTTTTATCAGTATAATACAATTTAACTAAGAGGATGAGTTTATCATAAAGCTTACTGGTTTGTAAGAAGCCACATTTATCAATGTTACAGTAATTCTCGTCACAACATTGCATACAGTATCGGATGGCGGAAAAGGAGCTGGGGACTTGATTCAGTTTTTCAAGAGCTGCACACGCCTAATAGAAAGATATATAAAGAGAAATAAAGAAGATCAATCATAAATGCAAATATGAAAAGCAATGTTGTGGTAGGATAGATAACACACAATTCTGAAAAGTAACGGTCTTGCAAAAAGAAACACTGTGTGTTGTGCTTATCAACTATGTTTTCGCAGTTGAGTGTCTCGTGTTTCGTGGTTTGTTTGTTGTTGTTGTTTTTTTTTTTTTTATGTTTTTTCTATCCTTTCGCAACCCTGTTGCGGAGGAGATATAGCATCGCTGCGGAACGTCCGCGTGTCTGTGTTTGTTTATTTGTGTCCGGATTCTTGTAAACAGTATTGAAGACGAAGTAATCATCGTAGAAACATCAAATTTTCCACAAATGTTCGCCATGTGCGGAAGATGAACCCAAATGATTTTCGAGGTCAAGCGTAAAGCGTCACTGTGTACACAGGCTGAAAGTCATTGTGAACGGTATAGAAGACAAAACAATCATCATAGAAACGTCGAACCTTCTATTAATGTTCCCTATTGGAAGAGGATGAACCCTATTGATTTTCAAGGGTCAAGATCAAGGTCACTGTGAACTTCGACTGAAAATCCTTGACAGCAGCTTATTATCATAGAAACATCAAACCTACCACAAAAATGTGCCCCATTTGGAAAGGTTGAATTCTGTTGAATTACAATTTTTTGTTTGTTTTGTTTGGGGTTTTTTTTGGGGGGGTGTTTGTTTTTGGTTTTGTTTGTTTGTTTTTGGTTTTGTTTTGTTTTGTTTTTTTTTTTTCCTTTTTTTTTTTTTTTTTGCCGTTGGTGCTGGAGCCGAGTCATGTTGGAGATCCCATCCTTCTGTTATGGAAGAAGCTATTAAGGAGGTATTGAACACTTGGACGCCAAATTCAATTTTTCTAAAAATTTCTGAAATTACATAATTCATGTCTGCCCTTGACTATGCAAACTTACATTTGACTTTATCCACAGGAAAATTTTCTACGAGACTTTTAAATATGTATTAATCGACGTTTTCGTGAATTTCTTGATGACGTCATAATATTGAAAGTGCCATTCTAGTTCTCGTAAAGCTATTGGAAATTAATTTTGATTTCACTTCCAAAATATCCATAAATACATTGCACTTAAATATGGAAAAGATAAAATGAATTGTGTTTTAAACACAGGCTGGATACTTGAATAAAAGATGACTGTCGCAAAAAAAAAATTGCAATTTCGAGCCAATTTACTGTAGTTGCTAGTTAATTATTAGGAATCCTGTGGATGAATCTTTGTCAAAAACTATCAAAATTATTAAGAATGTCCAGGGATGATTTCATGATTAAATGGGAAAAATTGAATTTAGGATTAAAATATTACAAGGCTTTATATTTTCCATTTTTTTCTTCCAAAATCGTCTATTTTCAATGAAGTGACATCCGCTTTCCTGTAACGTAAATTTGTCAACGAATACACTGTGATGAAGATTTAATTTTCTATTTTATACATGCTAAGTTTCAATGCAATACGTTTAGTAATAATTATTTTATTGCATTTTGAATGCGAAGGTTTGTGACGCCATTTTTTCCCGATAACGTCGAAATGACGTCGTGGTTTGCTCATGGATAAAACTCCCAAAGTCCTAAATTTCGAAAATCGCCATAATTTCTTCAAATGACGCCGTAAATTTTTCAAATTTCATCAGGATACTCAAATGTGTGTATCAATCAGAGTATCAAATGTTTTAAGGGAGTTAAGACTGTACTTTTCCTAAAGTACTAATAGGTTCTTAAGAAAACAGAAATTTCCCTTTTATTTGTAAACGGCAAAAAATTATTACTAGAAAATTTAAATGGTAATGCAGAAGGAAAAGCACTATTCAAAAACCTAGCTTTTTTAACCATATAAGACATCATTTTTGGTGTACTCATAGGAAAATAGCAACATTTTACGCTCAGAAATTATCTAAGTCGTTTTTCTAAACAAGGGTCGAGTATATTAAATAAAACAGCAATACCTATTCATACAGGTAGCTATTCACTGATCATTCAGGCATAAATCTATGTGTACAACTATGATTATGGCTTTTGCAGTAGTCAAACTTGACCAGTGTAGATTTAATGACTTAGTGCATGGAAAAGATGATTTACTATGCTATTTTCATATGTGTAGAGGGGAAACGCAAAAATGATACCAAAATAAAATTTCATTTTCAAACAGTGCTCTAAATCTTGAATATTTCTCTCGATATTCATACGTGTCTATCTCAAAGCATTCTCCCGTAAAATCAAAATTTCTGTTTTCTTAACTGGCTGTTAGTACTTTAGGAAGCGAGAAAACAAATAATGCCGCCGCCATCTTGGTGTTCAAACGGTGTGTTCCCGATTCGTCGACTTCAATTATATGATAATCACCTTAATTGGGTGTCAAAGGGGCCATATAAGGGGCACAGGTAGACTAATAATTAACATATTAGTATAAAGTTTACCTGTAAAAGTATATGATGAGTATTGAAAGCTAAGATTGCTGACTAGAAGATTTGATCGTGTGATGTAATGTGTCTTTGTTCAATCTGTAAAGATGTGCTGGTCTTTATATGAATACACTTTTCAAATATAAATTTAACATCAACATTCGTCGTTCAAAGATATCAAGAGTTGTTGTCCTGCGTGGTAGGGTAGTTGAAGTCCAGTTGCCTGGGTTCGTCACCACATACACTGAATATAGTGGAAAAAACACCCCGTTGTTGTCAACACGGACGTGGATTGTGTATATCTTGTGGAACACGGTTGGGCAGGTGTAAAAGGCTCCGTCGCAGTACTGTAGATTGTGTCGGCTGCAGCTAGATCACGGAGGTTGTTGTCGGTGGCAAATACGATGGTCCGCTGTGTTGTTGGCTCTCGTCTATCAGTAGGAATCGGTCACCAGTTGTTGTCTCTGTTCACTTGCCGTCTAGGGTGATGGAGGATTGCACGTCTTGGTCTTGCGGGCGTTGTTTTCCGTCGGGCACGGTACAGGAAGACTTGGAAGAGTTGAATGTTGGTAGTCGGCCCAACACTTGCTTGCTGACATCGTCCCAGTTAATTTTTTAAAAATATTTACGTGATTCCGTATGATCAAGTGTTTAGATTCACGGTAGGTAATCTCGCAACGCAGAACAATCGGTTTTTATATAATTTCGTGAGATATACATGTACATTATTATAATAATCGCAAAAAGGGGAATGTGATGCAGTGTAAGGATGCCATACCTGTGAGTTTTAACCAAAATAAAAGAATAATATCTTTTTAAAAAGCTGAAAAAACGAGCGGTGTGATTCATGTAGATGAACGCCGATTCATCGATTGTATTTTTGTTTTGAGTCGCCGTATTGCTTCAAATCTCGCTCTATCTACATTTTTCATTTATCTTATCACTTTTTTTCAGTTTCAATATTTTCAGTCATTTATATAATTTTTTTTTTTCAATCATTTATAAAAAAAAGTTTCAATCACTTATACACAAATTTTTATGATCAGTTTGTTTATAGTAGAAAATATGTTATTTTATTCATTAAATACATGTATGGTATTAGCAAAAAAAAAATAATAATAAATAAATAAAATGAATAGAAAAACAGGGAAAAAAGAAAAAAAGAGCACATACTTTATATGAAAGATCAATGAAAAGAGTACTAATTAGTTAATGCTTAATCTATTTGCGCCCTTTTGATGGCCCCTTTAACACCTATAATCACTTAATTGAAGTCGACGAATCGGGAATAAACCGTTCAAACCCTCCTTAACATGAAGTTTCTGAATTATTCATTAAATTCATTATATAAAATCAGAACGTACCAACTTGCTTTGGCATCCAAGATCATATCTGACGGCTCCACCCGTAAAACTCGAATGAGTGTGCACGTAACAACTCTGAAAATTGTTTTTGAACAAAATGAATACGTTTTTTAGGTTTGACTATTTCTATGAACTAGAAAGGTTTCTTGTTGCGGTTGCAACAAGAGTGTCTTCCTCCTATACAATTTTTGGTTTGGAAATATGAAGGACGTCACATTACATGTATTTATATTATATATTTAAGTTTTCAAATAGCAGTAACATTAAATTTTCAAACCGATAATTGTTGGTGAGCAACCATTTGATTGGGGGGGGGGGGGGGGGGGGCAGGAATTCTATTGCCAGCCGGTAAAATTTTTTCAGCAATTTTCTGAGCAGGCCATTTTTTCAGCCATTACCAGAGTCGGAGAAAAATTTTCGCCGGTTCTTCGGGCCGGATTTAAACAAATTGTCAAATGTTGTGAATGTCTGTGTAAGTTAAACTCCCCGCTGTTACAGAGTATGAGTTAATAACCGTTCCTTCAGATGTCTCTTTGCAATTAGCGAATTTCAGACGGATTGTATGATGTTTTTAAAAATAGAACCTTTTCTAGATTTTTGTGCCTATGCGTATTAGGTCTCTGGTAGATACAGCTATGTGAACAGTTTGTATTTATATTAATTAATTTTTTTACTTTAAATTGTCTGGCACAAAGGGCCAGCAAAAATTTCCATATCATGCAATGTATCCTTACTTTTGCATGGTCCGGGAAAAAAAAATTGCCGGCCCTTTGGGCCGGAATATTTTTTTCAGCATTTTTCAGAGCCGGGATTTTTTTTTTGCAAATTCTTCCTGCCCCCTTCCCCCATAAAAAAGGCGAGCTCGTAGCTGTAGAACCAATTTTCTTGAGAAGAGAAATGGTAATAACAAGTTACGTTCAATATATATATATAAATACCATGAGGTTCTCGCTGTGCAGGTTCAAATTTAGACCCCCCCCCCCCCCCTTCCCTTTTTTCAAAGTTTATTTTGAATTTCCATCATGGCGACATCGTTCAATATAAACAGAACTGTTTTCGAAAAACGAGGGGAGAGAAGAATGTTGGAGAAATTGTTCATCAATTTGTAAATAAACCAACCGAAAATTATGTTCGAACGTTTGCTAGAATTAGAAATTAAACTTGATGTTCAAAATATAGTTATTGAAGTTTAGAAACAGGTTTGTAGGTTAGAAATCGGAATCAAACTACCACTTTTTGTGTGTAAATTCTGGTTTGTAGCTGATCTCTTCTAAATTAATCAACTGTTTTAAAATCAAATTGTGTATATCGAAATGTATTTATGAAATGCATATTCATCATTGCCGTGAAATCGGAATTTGAAAATCTCAACACTGCTTTTCTCGAGTCGGACTGAAGGTGTATCGAAATACCCAACTCAAAATTTCGATGCTCATATCTTTTCAACAGTAAGAGATAGGAAAAATCAGAAAGACTAAATAAGACAGATATATGGATAAAAAATAATAATATTGAAATTTTTAGGAAACTTCATAAGCTTAATTTTTGTTTACTATTATTAGCAAAAAAGTGTCTTCCTCCTATGAACTTCTGAATTTGGAAATATGAAGGACGGCGAAGGACGTCATCGTAATAAATCGTTACAGTGTGCATCTAGCATTTCATATCTTGCATGGCTGTCGACTTTCAAAAAGAATGGAAATTGTAGATAGCAAAATACGAGATATTTAAGCTTACAAATAGCAAAACATGAAATTTTCGGTCCTTTTGAGTAATTCGACGCTCCCGTCAAATATTTGAATCTACTAAAAAACATGATAAAAAAATAACAGAGACCAAAAATAAAAAAGACCAATCTAGCTTTTACTCCAAACGTAACGTTGGAGAACTTTCATTGTCCTAGCTTACAGGGTTCTTGAGAAATCGCTGATCCAATTTTCCACGGTTACGAAAACAATAGGTCTTCCGACGGAAGTCGGAAGACCTAATGATCAGTGGAGTTAATGCGGTCAACTCGAAATAAAGGGGTCCCTGTAAAGTGCGAAACGAAACAAAAACGAAACGAAACGAAACGAAACAGATCGAAACGAAACGAAACGAAACAAAATGAAACGAAACAGATCGAAACGAAGCGAAACAAAACATAAATCTTAAAGAACTTGAGAAAAAATTGATGTAAGTGCAGAGAACTAGCACGGATATCAATATCTGCATATATTATTACCTTCAACCATTAGTTCTTGTGGCTGAAGGGTTTTTCAAAGGGTCAAAGTTGACGATTGAAACATAATATATACGGTAAATAGCACAATTGCATTTTAAAGAATTAAAGGAGAGTGAACGGGATGAATAACCTCCTAGGTGGAAAAAAAATTATTTAGCAGGGAGGAGTCTAGTACAGAGGAAACGGAACTGTTCCATTATATGTATTTGAAAACAAGCAGAAAATGAGAACAAATACTGGGGGGAGGGGTACATTTCGTTTGAAAAAGGATAAGATTTTAATTTTTTTTTTGCTGAATTGTGCCCCCCCCCCCCCCCCCGTTTTATGATCTCGTTACGGTGTCATAGCGTGGTTTTCTATCCCCTCCCCTTTATTCCTCTTAAATACATGAATGGCAGTTAACATTTACTTTCTTTAATTGTCAACTTTGACTCTCTCAGGAAACCCTCTCGGCACTAGTTACAAATGTAGAACTCTTGGATTAAGGCAACATTACGTTCTGATCTTGTCTTTAAATATTCGTTCTCGGCAATTTTTCCTTCTTTTCTCATATTCTTTAAATTTTATGTTTTGTTTCGTTTCGTTTCGATTTGTTTCGTTTCGTTTCGATCTGTTTCGTTTCGTTTCGTTTCGTTTCGATTTGTTTCGTTTCGTTTTTGTTTCGTTTCGCACTTTACAGGGACCCGAAATAAAGAGGGAGAGAGAGAAAACAATCATTCTACTTATGAATGAGAATTAGACTTTTTTCATTATTGAGTGTACGGGTAATATTTATTGATAAGGCACTGTTTTATCAAGTTGACAAGGTAACAAGATGGTTCCTTTGCATTAAAAGCTAAATTTTGTTTATTTATTTATTGTCTTTTACCTGATCTTCGGTACAGGTGGTGGTTCGTTGACAGTCCTCCGGTTTCTCTACATCTCTACACGAATAGCATATCTTATATTGCGATGGTAATACGGGTCCTGTAAATCATACATGTAAAAGAGAATGGAATCTGGTGTACGTATAACCTGTATTCAATGTTAGGGAGTTAATATTTAATGATACCCTATATGCTATATGTTGGGCATTTCAGAGGTATTCTGATATATTTTGAATCATACTTACGATTCGGTGTACAATCTCTGTTACAGGGCACCGTGTTGTTACTGGAACAGCACTCGTAACAATTCGTTTGAAAAGGCTCGTGATCACGCTTTCCTATTGTCCCTTGTTGAATTGTATGTATGGCATTACAAACCTTAATGTTTTGAAATGAAGAACATTTTGAAATTTGAAAGTTGGATTCCTTTCAACTGGCCGAAGTTTCGATATTTTTTTTTTTTTTTTTTTTTTTTTTTTTTTGGTATGATGTGAGAGTTCATAAAAAAGAAATGAAACAATATACGTTCTATTCCTAAATCTAAGTATAAGGATAAGATCAACAATACAACATGATGTCAATGAAATCAGCGAAGCTCACAGGCACAAGGTTACAAGAAACAACGGTCATTTTAACCCAAACAAATCACATACATACAGAGATATATATTCTTAGATTACATGTTTATCTGTATTACTTGAACTTGTTTAACTCGAATTCTCCGGTAAGTCGAACTAAAGATGAGGAGAAGACGGTTGTCCACTAAAATTATATGTAGTAGATGGTGTTTTTATCTGGATTACATGTGCACAACCCTCCTACTGATCCAAATACAGAACAATTTTCTGGTCCCTTTTTCGATTACATGTATCAATGATAACCATTCACTATACTGTATTTTGTATATCCTCTGCTTTGCCCTCTTATGCAGTCCGTGATGTCGAACCTTAAAAGAAAGGAGGAGCTCTCCAACAACACTTTGTTGCAGCACTCACAGCAAAACCCCAAAACACTCAATGCAAAAACACAGAGCAGACACGCACAGAAAGAGATGCAAAAGGGACAAGGAACACCAGCTCACACCATAGAAACATGAAACACAAAAGACCACACATAAACCAACGAGATTAATGGGCAATCGGTGCCGACTTAGGACGGCCATCTGCCAAGCAAGTAGCAGACGGTGTGGTTATCCGGATTACGTGAGCATAACCCTCTCACTTTTCCGATTACCCAGAGGTCTCGGAGACACACAATTGTGGTGTAAAATAAACTCCTCATTGTAAGATGAACATACAAACAGAAAGCATGATGCAGGGGTTCAAGAAAGGTAACAAACGGTCATACGAGCAAGCCCAAATTGTTGCACTTAAACGGGCACTATTCGGTAGTAGATTATCTTTATTTTACTTTTGTATTGTAATAATTTAAAAGTTCATTTTATCCAAACCACAGGGATTTATCGCACTTCCTGGTTGCTTGATGTACTGTGGGTTATTTAAATAATCCATAGTAAACGAAGCAACCTGGAAGCGCGATAAATCCCTGTGATCCAAACTGATTTTCGCAGGAAGTTCCTTTCAATTTTTCTGTAAAATGAAAGAGCATCGAATAACATTGACATGTAGTAACGCCCGATTAAAGGTGCATAGCTTTGCTTTCAGTGATTAAATTACAACAGTTGAACACTTGATGTGGGTTTTAATTCTCAAAATATTATTCTAAACATATGATTTACCCTCTATAAATGGTAAATGTAAGTACATTTTGTAAATCTAAGTAATATTACCTTCTCACTTAGACATCCTGATTCGTATAATACATTCAGTCCTTCTCTCTTTGTCCGTACGTAGCATGTCTGAAGTTTAAAATCATACATATATTCAAATTTAAATATCACCCATCACTTTTTTTCATTCTCGTTAAGAAATCTGGGTTATGAATTCGGTTAATGTAATTTAAAGTGCCACTGATGAGAATGAGTTCAGGTGAGACGATAGATGGCAATGAAGAAATATACTGTAGCGCCAGCTTCATTATCATAGGCTATCGTTGATGGGAATTAGATGCTACATTGTCTAATGTCATGTTAATAATTTCCTTCTTGCGTAATATTTTGCTTTATTTCAGACTGGAGCATCACTGATGAGATATTACTGATTGAAATGCGCATGTGGTGCACTGAAATCATTGCATTAGAGCATATATTTCAATATTGTTAATTTCAACTACATGTACTAAGTTGGTAGGTATCCCTTTTTGTGGCTAGAGTATATCGTGAGCCTAGTTTAACAATGGTTTTGCACTAGACTTGAAATATGTTTTAAATTACTTCTCCGTCACAAAATTTGATAAATTATTCGAAAAGTAAGGGCTTTATCTAAAATGTGAAGGCATAGCTCTGTCGTTAACTGATTCTTTGGCATATACCATATATTATATTCAGTATTTGGATTTCCTCTTTTACGACCTCGATCATCACTGATGAGACATTACTTGTTGAAATGCACATATGGTGCACTGTAATTTTTACAATAGATAATATATTTCAATATTGATAATGCCCGGGGCACTGTATTTTAAAATTTGTCCATTTCAGCGGAGATTGAATGCTCGTTTTCTGTATAAAATTGATTTTATTTTGAAATCATAAAAAAATTCAATGGATAAAAGACACATTATTTTCAAGAAAAGACAACAATACACGACTTATTTTTAAGAATCCCTGTTGTACCTCGTGTCTTCCACATGTGGTTATCTGGTCACAATCTTCCTGTCTGGTCACACCATTACAATTATAACAACAATTGTCGCAGGGAACCTTGTTCGAATTAACTCCTGAAAGTAAAAATAAATAATGAGACATTAGTTAATTTTACACAGGGACAAGAAAATTTTGCCTAGAATTTTCCTTTTGATCAGGACATAGGGCGAAATTAGGTTACATATATATTGAATGAAGTTAAAAAATAGACTCTATTGTGGTTCCTTTTTAGATTTATTACCTTGATAATTCCATATCATCGTAGTCTGCTCGACTCGTCGATTTATGACAATATTGCAAGCAAGCAAAAACACATGTTGTCCTTATAATTAGCTATATTTTGATGGATCATACAGACTAACACACAAGTTGTGTACTTTCAAGCTTCATGAATTGGTGAAAGGAGATTATAGGCATTCTACGTAAATATTATGTACAAATTATTTTGTAGGTTCGATATTGTACTTTCAATTACATGTTTGATGTGACTTGGATTCACACTAGTTTGCTGTTATCCATTGGGAGTCCCTCATGAATTGACAAGATATATAATTTCAAATTCCATATTAAAGAAAACATACATTGTACATGTAAATTTGTTAGATACTCGATTATCTTTTGACCATTATGGATAGAATACAGAAAAAATGGTTAAGAAAACATGATTAAATCACCTTCAAAAGATGTTCTTTTTAGGTCGTTCAATTACCTGTATCTTAAAATGATGTACTTACTCAAACATGCAGCTACTAACACAAGTAGAAATGGAATGTGATGCATAGCTGTAAGTAAAAGAATATATGAAGATACAAATCTTGCAGATCAATGGCATCTTTCAAGACAAGTGAACATAATACACTAACCCCCCCCCCCCCCCCCCCGTCGAATTTCAAACTCAAAACTACGTTTCCGGTGAATTTCGCGGCGGATTGTTACTCTCGAAATAGTACTACTCTCCGGAGCGAAGTTCATCGGGGATGCAGTTTTGTGTATGACATCCGACAAGCGGGAGTAAGGTATTACATACGCTTGTCTCGAGAGGACGCCAGAAGATAAATTTGTCAATATTGAAATATTTGTTCTACAGCACCAACCCTGTTGTACTAGACACGTGTTTCGGATATTACATCCTCGCCAGCAGCACCCAATGCCAAACAGGCCGAACAAAGCCAAAGTGAATTTTCCTGGCGCCATCTACAATATAGACTGTTAAATTCCTCTTGCCAAAAATAAGTGGCTTTAGATTTTGTGTAGGGTGTATTCAGAAGCGTAGTAAAGTGAAAAACAAGACCAGAAATCGTTGTAGGGTAGGCGCAAGTAGCTGAAATCTAAACATGACCGAAAACATTATGCCAAAAACCCAGCTAAGGACAGAGCTATATGCAATGATACCCCATTGGGTAGTTTTATGATGGACCATCGGTGTTTTGTTGTAGGTGATACAACCAAATCCTGATGAAGATCCCCTCCTCTCTTACTGTCTGTATTTTGTTGTTGTTCGTTTGTCTCTGAATGGTCTTTAGATGTGGTGGCCATTGTTGCAATCTTGGGCATATAAGTTCTGATATTGGGAGTTTTTGCAGGTTCCATAAGTTTCGTTGTTTCGAGTCGAAGAAAGTAAAGGATAAAATGTTAATCTTTTTCTGAGTAACTACTAATTCCATAAGATTAAGCAAAATTATTTGACCAATGATGACACAAACACATACATTTATTTTATCGACCACACAGCAAAACACACGAAAACACTTCCCACATTAATGATATGAATGGTAATAATGGGAGAGACCATCAGTGAATTATACTGAAACAAAATTATACTGACAGACTGTAGATTTGTTTTCAAAACCGCAAAAATTGTATGTTGATACTAAAGTCTTTCAAAAATGATTTTACATATATCTATATCAATCCAATTCTAAATCATTTTACGAAAAATTATTATTGTTAGATGCATCAAACGTACCTTTTACTGAAATAAATCCAAATGTGTTTCGATATGAAATAAGAGGTGCCCTAAAGGAGTTTCTAGAAACTACTTTGACTTGAATATGTTGCAAAATGAAAATGATCTCTTTGAAATTAGAATTAGTTTCATCTGATATTTTTCGACTATACTCTTACTTATTTCTCCTTGTCGTGTAATTGAATATGATAGGAATAAGCTTGGCTACTTGGTCAGGGGCGTAGCCAGGCATAATTTTTTACTCAAAAACGTCCACATCGTTTTCTCAAAAAAATGACGAATGTGCCGCCCTCGGCAGTGCCAAAAGAAGGGGGGACAATTTTGACATGGTCTTTAAAGCAAACTACTGTTGCTGCCAAAAGACACTCCAGAAAGCACTGATTTGAATACATTTTTCAAAATTTCTCGGGTTTATACGTAACTTAAAATTTTCTCTGCCAAAGTGCGAGCGGTGGATTGGGAAGGATGCAGGGCTGTCACGTTCAATATCTGTATGCTGACGTACATGTCAAGGGGAAAAATAAAGCTAAAGAGTCACGTTCACATCGGAAATTTTCTTCATCTTAGATACGATTCATCGCCGGTTTGATGACACCGAATCATACGCTTGATTCCTTCTAAATTCAGCTCAAATGAGCTTCAGACGTTACTATCACAAAAAGTCAACATGAATGCATGTTTAAAATGTTTAATTTTAATATGTCATAGGACACTACCAATTTGCTTTATTTCTTTCAAATTCTTCTAGGGGAGGCCTCCGAAACCCCACCAACAAGAGAGGGAATAATCCCTGCTCGGCCTTCGGGTCATGCAAATCATCACCCATTAAAAGTGTTTGGTGATCCCCCCCCCTTCGGTCCACCCATTCTGTAAGACGCCACATCAAAAACACCCTAGCTACGCCCCCTGTTGGTTCGAAATGTCTTATCTCTTTGATTATTACCGGATGACTGCCGGTAAACTGTTATCATTCTTGGCCTACTTTGACGGATATAATACCTCTAGACAGTATGAGTGGTCGACAATTACGAAAAAGCCTAATATTCATCGATATTACTTCCAAGTCATACTATTTCAAATGCTTTAGGGAGGAACTAGGATTACATTCAGGACATGGAAGTCCAATATACACACTTTCAAACTTATCTGTATCTGAAGTACTTGACAACCACAAATCTGTTCTTGAGTCCTTCGGTTTTCATACTGATGACTCTGATCTTAAACTACCTTATATCTACTGGATTCCAAAAATGCACAAAAATCCTTACAAACACCGATTCATTGCCGGTTCGTCCAGGTGCTCCACAAAACCTCTTTCCAATTTGCTTACGAAAATATTAACTCGCATCAAGCAAGGTCTTCAAACATACTGCGAGACAACATATTCCAGAAATGGAATCAATCAGATGTGGATCCTTAGGAGCTTTTGGAAAATCTAAAAGCCACCAATTTCAATCATATTACCAGCATAAAATCATTCGACTTCTCCACGCTCTACACTACCATTCCACACCAAAAGCTCAATAACAGACTGGCTAATATTATTCGCAATACCTTTCTTTCAAAAAATGGGAACAGAAAAATTTAATACAAATACCTTGTCATAGGGATGGAGGATACTTACTTCGTGAAGGAACACTCTGATTCAAACAAAAATTATACCGGAGACGATATCATCCGGATACTTGAGTTTTTGATTGACAACATCTTTGTGGTGTTTGGAGGAACTGTATTCCAGCAAATAGTTGGCATCCCCATCGGTACCAACTGCGCCCCACTGCTTGCTGACTTATTTTGATATTCATACGAAGCTGACTTCATCCATACATTGCTCTCGAATGGACAAAAGCATCTCGCATCTCAGTCAGATACATATATGACGTGTTGTCCATCAATAATCCGAACTTTAGGGATTATCTACATGAAATCTATCCTCAGGAACTAGAGATCAAGGAAACAATTGAGAGCGACAGATTGGGTATACTTCTATCTTTCGACGCAAACGGCCATTTGAACACCTCACTGTATGACAAGCGTGATGATTTCAGCTTCCACATAACTCACTTCCCTTTCATGAGTAGCAACATTCCGTCTTTTCCTGCTTATGGTGTTTTTGTCTCCCAGCTCATACGGTACGCCAGGGCATGTTCCAAATATGAAGATTTCATCGTTAGAGCCAGACAGCTTGAAAGTAAGCTTCTTGTTCAGGATTATATTGCACAACGGCTGAAATCATCCTTGAGGAAGTTCTTCGGTCGCTACGGGATATAATAAAAGCACATCAGATCCCTCTTTCCAGAATGATCAAAGACATTTTGGATTTTGATTGAATGACTGTCATCATCACCAAACAAGAAATACCTCTAATACCTGATGTGTACATCAATATGTACATCGAGACAATCACCGAATTTGACATGTTCCCATAGAGCTGTTGCGACGGGTGTTGCATGCGACCAGGAGACGTCGACTCTCCCCGGGCACCTGGTCTCACTTCGGAATGTTATTCATTCCGAAGTTCGCTACCGTTCCTTTGGAAAATCTAATCATTTTGCCTGCCTTCTCGACTTTGAGACTGGATAACTGATAGGTACTTCTTTAATGTATATTCATTACTCAAAATCTACATACATTAGCTTCTTTCATCGGGTGGGCTTTGAGAGTCTAGATGACCAGACAAAATCAGGATAAAACAGGAACCAAAGCAAACAGACAAAAACCTCCACCACATGAAAAGAAGCGAACTCCCGATATGGGAGTGAGACCAGGTGCCCAGGAAGAGTAAGCATCTCTTGCTTGCATGCAACACCCGCCGCTTCAATTCGGTAGAACTGTCACATCCGGTTACTTCCATTTCGGAAGACAGAACAAAGGAGGGGATATCCAACAACACCAGGTTGTAGCACCCACAGCAAAACCCCAAAACACCCAATGCAAAAACACAAAGCAGACAAACACAGAAAGAGACGCGTAAGGGATAAGGAACGTCAACGCACAACACAGAAACATCAAACACAAAGGACTACACATAAACCAACGAGACCAATGGGCAACCGGTGCCGACTTAGGACGGCCATCTGCCACGGAAATAGCAGAAGGTATGGTTATCCTGGATTACGTGCGCACAACCCTCCCACTTTTCCGATTACCCAGAGGTCTCGAAGAACGTACAATTGTGGTGTAAAACAACCTCCTCACTGTCAGATGACCACACACAAACAAGACCGCAAAATGCAGGGGCCCAAGCAACACAGATGAATGTGTAAATGGATATAAAAAGAGGGCGTACGTAATACAATCCGTGCTCTGCCGCCGCGAGCTCATGTATGTTATCACCCGAGGAGTCCAACTGACATTCAGAGAGGACAGGTGGTCGGGGCCCTGTTTTCTCTAAAGAGGTTTGGACAGGGCTCGTCATGGAGTCCCGTCGTCGCAGTCAGTCAGAGTGCAAGTTTTAAGAATGCGCTTGTACAAGACTGTAGATTGGTCAAGTACCAAGCCTAGTGTCCGTCTGGTGACATTAGGATCATACCCACGGTATAAAAGGCGTTTGATGATTCTGACGCATTTTCGATAGTGATGATGTCTATCTTTGATCCTTCTCATCTTGTTAATAATGTCACCATAAAATGCAGGTTGTGAAATACCCAAAGTAATATACTCTGTTGCCTGTATTGGTCCGAATTTCAGAAGAAGTTGACAATAATTTTTGTAAAATTTCCAGAAAGTCTTTACTAGATTGTGAAAGCGAAAACCTTGTCCTAAAAGTTTCTTGGTAATTTGCAAATTTCTACTATGAAAATCCAAAACATCAGTACATGCTCTAGCATACCGGATGAGCTGTGAAATATAGATACCATAGGACGGTAATCTAGGAACATCACCGTCAAGCCAGGGGAAATTTACTATGTTAAATCCAAAATCATATCTTTTGTCATACACACTTGTATGGATCTCTCCATTAACAATTTTGATATTAAGGTCCAAAAATGGTGTTTCTGTGTTTGAAACGTTTGTCTTGTTTAGAATCAATTCTTGTGGATAAATAACATTTTCATGTTTCTCAAAAACAGGATTGTCGATAGTAAGAATATCATCCAGGTACCTAGAAGTACCAATGAAACATTTCACATCATCATTTTTTCTTTGTTTTTGAAGATTTTGGATAAATTCCTTTTCATACGTGTATAAAAATAAATCTGCAACAAGAGGCGCACAATTAGTACCCATTGAAATCCCTACAACCTGCTTGTAGAGTTTCTCACCAAATCTTACATAAATATTGTCCAAAAGGAAGGACAAGGCAATACACAGGTCACCACATGTCCATGATTTGTATGATTTGTAATCTGTGGCGGAAAAGAAACCCTTCGATTCAGAAGTACAAATATAAGTTTTCCCCTCTCGATCAAAGCACCATTTAATGAGTTTGGACAGTCGATCATTTATTTTGTCGTGAGGAAGCGTGGTGTACATATTAGAAAAGTCGTATGAAGATATCGTATTTGCTTCAAAATTTCTTGATTCATTTTGTCAATCACATCCCCTGAATTTTTATTAGACCAGAAGAAGTTTACGCCATTCCTGTTCATGACAGTTTCACAGTATTTTGCCACGTCTTCTTTTATAGCCGTGAGTGCTGACGTCAGATTTCTAGACAAAATTGTTGTTGAGCAGTTGCTAGAATTAGCAATGTATCGAAACTTGTAAGGAGACTTATGAAGTTTTGGTATACAGTATATTGTAGGGAGATCCAATTTAGAAATACGGATGTTGAAAGAAGAAATTTCACTGTTATGTTTGTTCAAAATATTGGGAACACTTTCGTTGCTTTCGATATAAGTATTAGTAGAGAAAAGTTCCGAAACTAAAGTTGATATATAGTAGCGTTTTTAAATAATTATGGTGTTGTTGGCTGCTTTGTCTGCAGGCGCGAAGACATATTTTTCATGTAAATTACGTAACTTGGATTTGAAATATCTTTCAGATTTAGAAATTGGATTTTCAAAAAGTTGAGGATTTTTGTGGTAGTTATCTATTCGAATATCAGTAATATCAAAAATGAGGTTTTTCCAGTCATTCAGAGCATGCGATTCGACTCCTTCTGATTTACACCATCGTTTGGTATGGTTATCTAAAGCTTCCTTTAGCACTTCGCGACATTTAATAAAATCTATCTTGGATGGGATTCTATACTTAGGTCCTTTCTTAAGAAGACCACGGAGCTGCCTGTCTTTGATAATTGAAAAGTCACCTGTAATAATATGACCAGCTGGTTTATAAAGATATGCAGACGTTGCACATTCTCAAGAAGCAGGACATGATTCAAGTATTTTAGGATCTTGTGTAACTTTGTTGTAGTTAAAAACGAAACTTCTTTAACTCATTCGAATAGGTCTCTTATATTTGTATCAAATAAGAGGAGGTTCTAAATTTTCAAAATATTGAGGAATGGCACTTTTTACGCGATGATCCCGAAAAATATTAGAGATGTTCAGAAGATCAAATACTTTATTAATAAATGGAATTTTTATGAATCGTCTTTTAGGGGAGGTGTTTTTAACCAAAGGATATAGTTTATTTTGTGCGAATGCAACAATGATATTTAGCCTGAATCAATCAATGTTTCTTAAGAATGCAACCAGTGCTTCATCCAAGATAGATTTTAATTGAACTGCTGGAACTGAAGAGAGAGCAGGTAGCAGTTCATGTCTGCCGCCGTTGCGTGCAATGATCAGTAGATCTTTGAGGGTACGATGTACTCTAGCTCTTTTTCAGAGTTTTTTGTTTCGCCTCTTACCGTGAGACCTATGCTTCCTTTTAGTGTAAGGGCGGATTGAAAAAACATTAATATTTGAAGAGGTCGAAGAAATGTTTCCTTGTCCATAAATCTGATCGTTTAGACCAAGGGGGTACGCAGTTTGCAGTTTGGTTATCCAGGCAAGTTCAGCTTGTAAGCGGCGTTTTTTAAATTTCAGTTTTACTTTGATTTTTAAGTTTTTGGAATGACTGAACTGGAGTAATTTTTATATCCGAAATTGAATGATTGTATTTAACGAAGTGATTGTATAGGAAATTTCTTTGTTTTTTCTGACGCGAGTTTCTTATCTGATACGAATGACTTCGAAAACGAGATTTTAAGGCCTGGCCTGTTTCCCCTGCATATTGGGCGCCACATCCCTTGGCGTGTCATGTAATGACATAGATGACATCTTGATACCATCAATCAATGTCCTTATCAATCTCGATTTTTAAGGTCTGCCCATTAACACTAGATTTAATTGTTGTGGAATTGCAATTGATGAGCGGACACATACCGCATATTTTCCCATTGCACCTGCAAATGGATGAGAACCCTCTATGTTTGTTGTTAAATGTAGAGCCTGCAAATGGAGAAGTGGGTGCAATATGTCTACGGGGTTTTAATTTTAGAGGTGATAGAAGTACCTTTGGTGAGGAAAAAAGTTTCTTACTGTTAAATGTTGATGATGGGAAAGTGACTGTAGTAATAGAGGGTAATCTCAAAGGAGTTAATTTGATACGAGGCGACCTTAAAAATGCCATGATAAAATGATCGGTGAAAGGTGAATTATGATCCTGCGTAGAAGACACTACAACTTAGTCAAGTTAGAGAACGTAATGGAATTAAAACACTTCAAACATCGGGTCGCGGGGAATTGTATTACCAACTCCACACTGCAACACATATTAGTGTAGATATAAAACAAAGGAGGGGATCTCCAACAACACCAGGTTGTAGCACCCACAGCAAAACACCCAATGCAAAAACACAAAGCAGACAAACACAGAAAGAGACGCGTAAGGGACAAGGAACGTCAACACACAACACAGAAACATCAAACACAAAGGACTACACATAAACCAACGAGACCAATGGGCAACCGGTGCCGACTTAGGACGGCCATCTGCCACGGAAATAGCAGAAGGTATGGTTATCCTGGATTACGTGCGCACAACCCTCCCACTTTTCCGATTACCCAGAGGTCTCGAAGAACGTACAATTGTGGTGTAAAACAACCTCCTCACTGTCAGATGACCACACACAAACAAGACCGCAAAACGCAGGGGCCCAAGCAACACAGATGAATATGTAAATGGATATAAAAAGAGGGCGTACGTAATACAATCCGTGCTCTGCCGCCGCGAGCTCATGTATGTTATCACCCGAAGAGTTCGACTGACATTCAGAGAGGACAGGTGGTCGGGGCCCTGTCTTCTCTAAAGAGGTTTGGACAGGGCCCGTCATGGAGTCCCGTCGTCACAGTCAGAGTGCAAGTTTTAAGAATGCGCTTGTACAAGACTGTAGATTGGTCAAGTACCAAGCCTAGTGTCCGTCTGGTGACATTAGGATCATACCCACGGTATAAAAGGCGTTTGATAATTCTGACGCATTTTCGATAGTGATGATTTCTATCTTTGATCCTTCTTATCTTGTTAATAATGTCACCATAAAATGCAGGTTGTGAAATACCCAAAGTAATATACTCTGTTGCCTGTATTGGTCCGAATTTCAGAAGAAGTTGACAATAATTTTTGTAAAATTTCCAGAAAGTCTTTACTAGTTTGTGAAAGCGAAAACCTTGTCCTAAAAGTTTCTTGGTAATTTGCAAATTTCTACTATGAAAATCCAAAACATCAGTACATGCTCTAGCATACCGGATGAGCTGTGAAATATAGATACCATAGGACGGTAATCTAGGAACATCACCGTCAAGCCAGGGGAAATTTACTATGTTAAATCCAAAATCATCTCTTTTGTCATACACACTTGTATGGATCTCTCCATTAACAATTTTGATATTAAGGTCCAAAAATGGTGTTTCTGTGTTTGAAACGTTTGTCTTGTTTAGAATCAATTCTTGTGGATAAATACCATTTTCATATTTCTCAAAAACAGGATTGTCGATAGTAAGAATATCATCCAGGTACCTAGAAGTACCAATGAAACATTTCACATCATCATTTTTTCTTTGTTTTTGAAGATTTTGGATAAATTCCTTTTCATACGTGTATAAAAATAAATCTACAACAAGAGGTATAAAGTGATATAAAGTACAAGAGGTATAGATATGATATAGAGTACAATCTTTGGTTGAGTGGTTCAAATGGTCTATGACAGATTATCATCCACCATTCTGGAGAGTGGGACATCATAGTGCATGACGAGTTCCCCATATCGACCGTAGAACTTCCTCAGTGACGATGCTAGTCGGTCACAAACATATCCCTGACTGAGAAGCTTAACTGAAAGACGCCTAGCTCTCAGAACAAAATCCGTATATTTTGTACTTGCTCTGGCATAGCGTATCAACTGAGAAATGAACACGCAATAAGCTGGCAATGAAGGGATGTTGCTACTCAGAAAAGGAAAGTTTGTAATACCGAAATTGAAGTCGTCACGTTTGTCATAGAGTGAGGTGTACATGTGACCATCAGTGTCGTAGGACAACATAATGTCCAGATAGGATGCTGAGTTATTTGTCTCTTTGGAGAAATTTATACTTTTTTATTTCATAAATGACATCAATATTGGTTTTTTTTTTCTTTCACAATAGATAAAATTTTGATTCTCCCATCACAAAGAAAAGGGTTACGGTCTTTTGTGCGTTTTTCGAGACCTCTGGGTAATCGGGAAAGTGGGAGGGTTGTGCGCATGTAATCCGGATAACCACACCATCTGCTACTTGCGTGGCAGATGGCCGTCCAAAGTCGGCACCGGTTGCCCATTGGCCTCGCTGGTTTATGTGTGGTCCTTAAATGTGTTTGATGTTTCTATGTTGTACGTTGGTGTTCCTTGTTCCTTTTGCGTCTCTTTCTGTGCTTGTCTACCCTGTGTTTTTGCATTGGGTGTTTTGGGGTTTTGCTGTAGATGCTACAACCTAGTGTTGTTGGAGATCCCCTCCTTTGTTCTATGTTCAGCCATTCCAATATTTTTAATTACTGATTTGAAGAAGCTCTCTTCTTCATCTTACTTATTAACTTATTAAAGTCAACGTGTGACATACGACTAACTGCATATGTTTCAAATTAATATATGTATTTATAAGGAAAATCTGAAGGAAATTTTATTGATGGCAGAAGACAGTCTAACTATGCCATGATATTTGAGTATAACTATGGATATAAATTCATAAGATCACTGAAAGAAAGTTTATTTCTCATGACTCGAATCCCTTATTTCAGTTATGAGGAAAACGGTGAGACATAATTAATGATTCTACGCTAATTAGAACTAATTCTTTCTAAACCATTATGAAATTCACATAGTCATATCATTTGCTTTATCTGAAGTCATATCACACTATTTATATCTGTCCTCTTCGTTTCGACGGAGAATCGGCTAATTCGTTCCTTTAGTAGTATAGATATGCAGCACTTGCCCTACGTGTCAAAGCAGAAATCGGAACTTCAGCTACTTACCTTTAGCAAACAGAACTTCGGCGACCACCTGATTGCTGCTTACTACTTAAGATATGATATCACTTCTTCAAAAAAACAATATGTCGGTAGACCTTGAGTTATAAAATTTCTCAACTATATTGTCCATGAGAAAAAGAAGAGGATCTTTGATTGATTTCGGGATCAAAAGGATAAAGTTGGCATCTTGACGCTGTGGATATTGCCCAATTTCGTGTTTCTATGGTGCTGTGATATGATCTCCGTCTTTTTTTTTTTTTTTTTTTTTTTTTTCTCGTTTTCAATGTTTGGGATTTCCTTCCTGTTTTTGTTTCAATTTGTTTATTTGTATGCCCATTGATTGCCATGTTCTGATTCTAAGTCTGGATTTTTTTGTTTGACTTTCATTCACCGAATTGAAGTGTTCCGACTTGTCACCTCTTGAACAACATTCAAACTAATTTTAATGAACCAGACACGTGTTTCGGAAAGCAAATCCTCATCAGTGGTACTTTAAGCCAAAATGATTTTCAGACACATCCAAACTCATAGTTGTAGTGCCCTCTGGTCTGATAGCTGATTTTTTTTAAATTTTGTATATCTACTTTGCAAATAACATTTAAAAAAAAATTTAATTTTTTTTTAAAGCACAATCATTCAAGTAGTGGTTGATCTAGAGTGATGAAACTTAATATTTTGGTCGTTATCAAATGTTTAGATTTACATGTACATGTATTTTACATCATCGCTTACTCGACCAAAATCTCAATTTCAGAAAACAAAGAACTACATGAACAATTAATTTGGTGTGTCTTTGATAAACTGTGTATACATATCTAATTTATTTTCAGGAAGTCTAATCAAGCCTATTTCGTGTTTTTTGTTGACATCTTGACTCCGTTGAGGTTCTTCATAGGACGTGCTGTCCTTCGTGTTTCTATGCTCCTTTGTTATTGTCTTCGTATTTCTCTTCTCGTTCCGCTGTTTTTACTCTTTGGGATCTCCCCTTGCCTACTCCGTGTTTTTTTTTTTTTGTGTGTGTGTTTTTTTTCTTTTTTTAATATGTGGGAAAATCTGAAGAATTAGGCATTTTCGCACATTCCACATAGGGAAACTGTCTTTTATCTTCTCGTTCCGCTGTTTTTTACTCTTGGGGATCTACCCCTTGCCCACTGTGTATTTTTTCTTTTTAATATATAGGAAAATCGGAAGAATTAGGCATTTTTACACATTCCACATAGGGAAACTGCCTGTTTTCAACATTTGTAACTGCGCATGTACAACGAAAGAAATAAAAGACAAATTCAATTGTGCTACATTTTTACTTTTATTTCCAAACTATGAGAAGAATTGGTGTCCACCTGGAAAAATTTAATATTGTCGTGATTAGATATAGAAAATACACACGAAAATCAAGCTTGCATTTTTCACTTGACTTCAATTGACTTTGAAAATCTTTTTCGTCCTAAACTTATGAAACCTGTCATCAATTATAACGATAAAACAATGAAATATTGAAAAACAAAGTAGTCAATGCATGTAAGATCGCTCACTTATCAATGAAATCAAAATGACTGTCTTCTCTGGAAGCAGACACAATAGACATACATCAGGTTTTGAGGAAGGCATCAGCCTTTGATGTTCCCGCGGCATTAGTAGCCACGCATGTCCATTTCCCCAGTATGTCTGTCTGTATGTTCTCTATCTTCAGTAGGGATTCTGTAGGAGAAAGCTTCCTGATCTGTACACGGCTAGGCATGACTGTCTGTCCGGTTATCTACAACATTTTGTTTTATCTTAGATTAATGTTTTGGTGTACATGACTACATGTTCGAGAAAAAATAATGAATTCTGAAGATTTTTTTAAGTTTGCCTATTTCTGCCTCCTAGAAGGATTCAACATTCCAAAATGGTTTTCAGAAAATTGATAGAATACCAATGGGAACAAAGGGTTCTGCACTTTTTGTTATATTTTCCATACTCATATGAGGCCGACTTTGTACAGTTTCTCTCACTTCGCATATCAATTTAAAATTGATGGCATCTTCATCATAAATAATTCAAATTTTGCAGATAACCTTAGAACAATCTTTCCGTGTGAACAAGAGGTGAATTAAACCACTGAAAGCATTAGCTCCGCTCCATATCTAGATCTTATTTTCATCTTTTGATGACACTAGTGAAATGTACAATTCAATCAGCTACTGAAATTTCAATTTAATTGAAGTTGTGAAGAAAACTTGAACATGCATGTTGTATACATGTCACATAGAAGAGGCTATTTTAAAGCATGTTTTCGTAGATTGACAAAGAAAATATTACCGATTCAAAAGTCCAAGTGATGTTTGCATTTGACGCCGCCGATGTCTTGCAATCTAAGGTTACGGAGTCATACGGACTTCCGGGTAACACAGTACGGTTATTTGGCAATCTATCAAACAATGGTAATGCTGCAAAATAACAGGTCAATTTTGTAAAACATTACTCTTTCATCATTTGTTGTTTTTAAATTAAAAATGTTCATGCATTGATTAAGATTAATACAAAACAAAATAAGAGGAGACAGAAGAAAGAACTTTAGACAATAAAAATATAATTGATATACTGGCAAACCTCGTTACAACGGAACGTTACACCTTTAAAATCAATATAAATTAATTCTTATTTCGAGAGATAAGTCCACGTACATGTACATGTATATACGTACATCTTTAAAGTGTATTTCCACAATGCGTTCAGAACGAAAAGGAAAGATCTCTCTCAAGACCCGTTATAAACATACCCTAACATGGACACACACTCACATCCTCATGAGAATATAAAGTAATAATTACTCCTGAAAAAGCACCACCTTAGAAGGACAATGATCAACTAAGGGGAGACTCCGCATACAAAAAAAGGAATATATTTGAAAACATGTGATGGGATAAGATCAGGGGATCTGCAACAAAAATACGAAGTTTCAATAGTCACCTGAACAGATACGCAATAAGACAAGGGTGGTACAGCAGAGAGACTAATAAGCTCCCTGGTCCGGCTTAAGACGATCAGTTTCTATTGATACTTCCTCCGATTATTCTAATACTATGAGAACGCCACAACACTATAAAGTAGTATACGCTGCATGCTCTAAAAGTTTTCAAAAAACTTATTGTTATACTTGTTGTATGACTTCACCACAATGCAAATGAAAACTACCCTAAACTAAAGGGACGAATTATACCCCACCCTTTTTTTCTGAGCAGATCCATTTTATGACCTGACCTTACTTAAATTTTCCAGATGGATATTCTTTCAAATAAGGTCATCATTCAGGATTAAGGTCACTACATGTATATTGAATAAAATACTTAGTATGTTAAATGATTTATGATATATATAAGATAGTCTTATGAGATGAGTAATGACAAGATTCAACATTTAAAATGCATAAAAAAGTACTAAGTCAAAGGGCAATGACTCTGGTATAACCTGTTTGGCTGCAATCCCCTTACTTTAAGCACATCTACATATTATGATCTTTCATTGTTCAAAGTTTCATTGAAATCTAATAAATTATTTTGGAGGAGTTTTTTTTTGACAAGGTTTGACACTGAAAATCATTTAATGCATGGCAAATCTAAATCCAAGGGCCATTACTCAGGTCTAACTTTTACGACAGCAATTCCCTTTCTTCATTCACATTTACATATCATGATCTTTCATTGTGTTTCACTGAAATCTATCAGATGGTTTGGTAGGCGATGCGGTGACAAGGTATGACATTGAAAATGCATGAAAAATCGAAGTCCAAGGGCCATGACTTTTTCGACAGTAATCCCCTTTCTTCATGCACATCTACATATCATGGCCTTTAAATGTCTAAAGTTTCACTGAAATCCAAGAAATTGTTTAGAAGAAATTGCGATGACAAGGTTTGACAATGAAAATGCATGAACAATCTAAGTCCAAGGGCCCTAACTCAGGTCTTACTTTTTCGACAGCAATCCCCTTTCTTCATGCACATCATGCATATCATGATCTCTCGTTGTGTAAATGAGATAAAGAAGATCCTCACGACAATCTCTACATCACTCACAATAAAACACCAAATTGAGCATCGACAGACCCCTAGCAAGCTAGATGTGGGACCAGGTACCCAGGAGGAGTAAGCATCCCCTGTTTGGCTAGCCGCACCCGCCGTCGATGTTCACGCACGGAAATGAACAATCTATACAAAACATGCAAAGTTTAAATGAAATCAAAGAAATGGTCTGGGAGGAGTTGCGATGACAAGCTTTCGTCTACAAACGGACGGACAGACGGACGGACGGACAGGGTGAATCCAGTATACCCCACAACTTTGTTGCAGGGGTTTAATAACGTAAAGCTTACTGGTTTGTAGGAATCCACATTTATCAATGTTACAGTAATTTTCGTCACAGCATTGCTGACAGTACTTGATGGTTTGTATAGAGGTAGAGGCGTTGATGTGGACGTGATTCAACCTCTCCAAAGCTGCACATACCTTAAGTAAATAAACATTTCAATGTTAAGGACAATACAGGTACGAAAAAAATCGTACCTCCCCACATAAGAGATTTCAAATAACTAATGTAAATCAAGAGAGATTACCAAAATTTCAAGCAAAATGTATCAGAAAACGGGACGTATTGAAAGAGACCTTTTGAAAATAACTATATTGTTAGGTTTAAGGTAATGATTAAACCTTTTCTTCTGGAAACCTATTCTAATATTTCATGAAATTCAAATTCCAAGTATAAAAGAAAATCAATTAATTAATCATTTTAAAAGGATCTAGAAATCTTTTCTTATACGACCATCCCGGTAATGAGCTAGGATCTAGATTTATAGTTTAAATAGGAAAATTCGGTGCTATTGGCAAATTTCAAAAGGATGTCCTGACACAATCATACCTCTCCTAACTTCCTAAATCAGTCCAAGCATGCATTATTATATACAAATTAACAAGAAGAGAAATGTAATTTATCATAGCGAAGAAAAGAAGCATCTTAACAATTTAAAAATTGCAAATTTTAAAGCAAATAGCAGATGCCTTGTCTTAATAATTCAATGAACGATTCATAACTCGAACTTACCGATTTGCTTTGGCATCCGAGATCGTACCTGAGGGCATCGTACATGAAATTCATCTTAGCATGTACATGGCAACTCTAGAAAGGTTATTTTCAAAAATTATTAGTTATGTTATAATTAGTATTATGAGCAATCATTTAAGTATGGCCGTCAAAACAAACAAAGAGGTATATGAGGTAGGAAATCGTTTTACCAGTGGATGAATTTTATCATCACAGAGAGAAGGTCATACATTTACAAACAGTATGTTTTATTTCCAAGCGAGGAACGGTATACAATCGTACATTCCCAGGCCTATACGTCGTACATTCGGAAAAAAACTTATCTTTTTCCGACCTCGGGACGGAAAGACCAACGGATGTGAGATTCGGACGGCCAAAACTAAAATCATCTCATACGTTTCTATTCAATATGAAAAGGAAAAAGTGTATACGAAATAAATAGTTTTATAAGCAAGTGAAATGATTCAATAACCACAGAGTCGGAGTTTCGTTTACAGTCTTTTACCTGATCTGTGGTACAGGTGATGGTTCGTTCACAGTACTCCGGTTTCTCCACACCACTACACGAGTAACATATCTTGTATCCTGGTGGCAGCTTAGGAGCTATACATTGAAGAAAACAAGATGTGTTTTGTAAAGCATTTTGTCTATTTTGCTAGCTATATTTGTCTGTTGGCCGGGTCCGAGCAAGTTCAAGGTCACACTGTAAAGTATTGGTACCAAAAGTCCGTGCAATGTTAAAGTCACATTGTCACACCATGGTTCTATCACAAGAAATGCGCATGTGAAATATGAAAGCCCTTTCACTTACTGTTCAAACGTTATGCCCAAGGTTAAAGTTTGGATCAAACAAATAGACGCACAGACAAACAGGAATTACTAAACGGTTATAAAAAGAATGAAATCGTGTAGAAACATTTCCCCTAAAAAGTAATAAGGCATTCCATAATTATTCTAACATAAATCAAAACCATACGTACGATTCGGTGTACATAGATCTCTGTTACACGGCGCCGTGTTGTTACTTGAACAACAGTCAAAGCAATTGGTCAGAACGGCCTCGTGGTCACGCTTTCCTACGGTCCCTTGTTGAATCGTATGCAGGGCATTACAAACCTTCAAAGGCAATTATGAAGATTTTTAGTTCCATTCGCACTATTTTCAGTTGGTTTCAGGTCTTAAACGAATTTAAATGTAATGGTATGTTGTACAATTAAGGCATAAAGATTCCTTGGATTAAGACTATCAAAAAACTAATTTCATGCATTTATCATGAAGTTGAAAAAAATTATGATAGATCTATCATGAAGTATTTATCAACTTCATGATACATTGAGCTTGACTTTTTCTGCACAGCTAAAGTGATGGGTATTGCTAGCAAGGGGACCATGCATGCTTTTTCGCTCCGAAGGGCATATGGTCTCATCTCCATTGGGGACAAGCTTTTGCTCATTTTAGTAAGGTTTACTGTGCCCGCTGATTATGGTTTTTGGACTTTAAATATTGTCGGCAATTTGATATCTTTTCATATTGATAATTCCTTTCTCTGAACTTGCCAAAACAAGCAAAGTAAAGCATTACTTTACCCTCTCACTTAGACATCCTGATTCATATAATACGTTCAGCTTTCTTTCAGTCTTCTTCCGTACGTAACACGTCTGTAATTATATTATACATGTATAAGAATCACAATCTATTTTGTGTAAAGTTCCTTTGAGCTAACTATAAAGATTATTTTTTTAAATTTGAAATAAAAAGGTGAATTCAAAGCAAAAGACAAATACACCATGCGTTTAATTAGAATCCTTACCTCGTGTCTTCCACATTTAGTAATCAGGCTACATTCTTCTTGTCTGGTCACACCATTACAATTATAACAACAGTTATCACAGGGAACCGTGTTCGAATGAACCGCTGAAATTAAAAGTCATTTATAAGGAATATTTATTACCTATACAGGTTTGAAAAGATAAGTAAACAACACCATTAACATCGAGGAAAATATTCAATTTCGGTTGATCGTTTCTTCAAACGTATTTGGAAATTTCTGTTTACAAAATTTTCTCAAATTTCTAAAACCTGGGTCCTGGATCATATCCAAGTTATCTTGCTACGTCTTTCGGTATATTTAGGACATAATTTCACCGATTTTGGCCACATTACATTGTTTAGATTGAGGATCACTGACGAGGATTAAATACCCGAAACGTGCATGTCTGGTCCAAGCTGTAAATTTATCTGCTCTAAAATGATGTTAATGAATTTGAAGACGTTAAACATTTGTACCACTTGGTGAGTGTCACTGCAGGTGGACCAAGACTTCCCGAGGGCACATGTAGCCAAGTTCGATCGATTTCGGTTAATCGTTTCTTCAAACGCATTTGGAAATTTCTGTTTACAAAATTTTCTCCAATTTCTAAAACCTGGGTCGTGTAGCATCATATCCCAGCCATCTTGCTACGTCTTTCGGTATATTTAGGACATAATTTTCACAGATTTTGGCCACATTACATTGTTCAGATTGAGGATCACTGACGAGGGTTAAATACCCGAAACGTGCATGTCTGGTCCATGCTGTAAATTTATCTGCTCTAAAATGATGTTAATGAATTTGAAGACGTTAGACATTTGTACCACTTGGTGAGTGTCACTGCTGGTGGACCAAGACTTCCCGAGGGCACATGTAGCCAAGTTCGATCGATTTCGGTTAATCGTTTCTTCAAACGCACTTGGAAATTTCTGTTTACAAAATTTTCTCAAATTTCTAAAACCTGGGTAGTGTAGCATCAGATCCCAGCCATCTTGCTACGTCTTTCGGTATATTTAGGACATAATTTTCACAGATTTTGGCCACATTACATAATTTAGATTGAAGATCACACTGACGAGGGTTAAATACCCAAAACGTGCATGTCTGGTCCATGCTGTAAATTTATCTGCTCTAAAATGATGTTAATGAATTTGAAGACGTTAAACATTCAATTCTATAATCAAAAGATGTATACCATACATAAAACTTTCTACTTTGGCAGAAAATGAAATCGGGCTAGTTAACGTTGCGTATTGACAAATTTCGAAGATAAGACATTATTGCGGCCCACTGTACAAATTTAGGAAGCCCTGGCCATTGTAATTCCCGAAAGTATGATAAATTCAAGACAACTGATGATGATCTTGATTCAGCCAGTTCAGCAATTATTGTTCCCAGTTGGTCATACTTCGTTGTTTGCATGCAATGCAGACTGACACACAATCTGTATTGTCTCAAATATGGACTCTTTGTAAGAATATACATAATATGGACTGAAGGAAAGTCTGTGCAATCTTTGCATAAGTAAATGTTAACTTGTCCTTAATAAGCCATACTTTCTTTTGAATGGGATGTTGCTTGTATACAATGCAGAGTACACACACAATTTAGTTGTCTCGAATATAGACTCTTAATGAAAATATATATTTGAGCTGAAGGGAAGTTCGGTGCAACCTTTGTATATTCATTTCCTTAATGTGCATGTATTTGTAGTGATTGAATATGAAGTCCAGGATTGCTATTAACCATGGGATGAATTTGTAACCTCCAGATTTTTAATGATAATTTCATCTTTCTCCAGTATTTCGTAAATATCAGAGATTCCGTTTTTCCTTTTCTCTGTAACATTAAAGATATAATCTTAGAGGTGATTTTGAAGACTGACTTCACGAAAATATTCAATGTCTTCTAAAAAAATCTTTCTGACAATTAAATATTTGTAAAACATTCTGAGAAGAAGTACTCACAGAAACATGCAGCTACAAACACCAGTAACGATGGTATATGATTCATAGCTGTAAATAAAAGATTAAACTTGATAAAGACCTAGCAAAAACTCGTTGCAAATCGACCGAATTCATGTAACGTTTTCGTGTATTCTAGACAATGTGCCAACAGAACTTTTGTCAATTAAAACTCCTCTAGAAAACCAGAATAAAAAACAAATAATACATAAATTAGCGAAAATTATGTTGCGACCGGAGGTGCTTTCAATATTTAAGATTTTGTTGTCACGTCGATGACTTTAATTATATCAGAACTTAAAAAGTAATGATGAAACGATCAATTTTTGAAAAGCACTAGATCTGTCAAAGGACTTGACAAGTCTTTGTCAATCGAATGCTTAATGAAATGGAATAAATATGCTTAGGTGTTCCGTTAGAAACTTTGACTAGTTATTGGTTGATATATATAGGATCTCATATAAATTTTCATTTCATACGATGTATTATGAAACGAGTTGTGTGTTTTATATCCCTGAGCCTTGGAGAGGGGATATAAAACGCACAACGATTTTCATAATACATCGTATGAAATAAAAATTCATTTGAGATTCTTTTTATCACATGATTCTGCCTAAAAATGTGTATGTCTAACTTGAAATCAACGTTTCTAAGAACTAGAGGCGAACAACGCCGTGATCTAGAGGTCGTCTGCTTCGCCATGAAAAGTAGTTTCCCATCGTATAGATATTCTGTGCGTAGGAGAAAAAATGATTCAAATTTGTTTAGTATCTCAATGCAATAATTAATTCAACAACAACAATTTAAATCATTGATATTAAATCCGCGTCTAGATTTAACAGTGATTAGGTTCCAACTTGACCAATCGCATTTAAGCAGAGTGAAATGTAACATTTAGTTATGAAATGGCTTTATGTAACTGAATAAAGGGTGTATCATGTGATAAATATCTATAACATGAAACTATTCACCTACATGTACCAGCGTTTCACACATCAAAGAGACACTGAAATAATTTGACCCATATGGCCGTAAATCTGAAGTGTTAGGCGACAGAAAATTAATTTTTAGTTTTGCGGATTTCCTTTTTTCAAAACAGGGTAGGAGGAGGGAATGAAAATAAAATAAAAATCAGTGAATTTCAATATTTCATGTTTTGTACCACGATCAAAATCTTAATTCAGATTGTTTATCATGATTTCAAAGCCGCATACTATAAAACACTTGCATCTTAAAGATTAAGTGAGAATGAAAAGTAATAACCAGTAATTCGGACTCATGAGCGGAAGAAAAAAAAATGTACAATCAGTTCATTTTTTCCAATTGTGGTAAAATTAAGGTCGGCGGATCCGTAAAACTTAGAATTAAATTTCTGTCGCCTTATCGTGATTTATAGATAACAAAGATTATTTATCAGTTTTAGGATTGATTGTAATTAATAAAACATGCAAGGGATACATATTTGTATGATAGTGTGTACATTACAACCAGTATTTATTTTGTCTATTTAAAGAAAAGAAATATCAAACGTACCTTGTATTATTATGAATTAGTTAATTTTAATCGCCTGAAGTTATATGTGAAGACGGAATTAAAGACTAAATGCGAAGTTACTCTTACTAAATTTTGTTCCAAAAAGGAAATTTGTACGACCAGATTGATATTCTTCGTCTCAGTTCTACTATGTTCCCTCTTATCAAATAATTTAATGCGATAAGAATAAGGTGACTTAGTTCAGAAGGTCCTTGATTTGAATATATGACTAAAAGTGATGGGGTAATAGTTTATATCATAGGTGGTGCCACTGATTTATTATTATACCATTTGAATATAGTGTACCGGTTTTGCATGCTGTATGTCACTATTCCTGGATACCTTTTATGAGTTTATTTACGTTTTCATTGTAGATAGCTTCCCAGGTACTGAGGTAGCACAAAATATTTTCAAATGATTTCAAATACATGTAGATTTTGCAGAAACATTTTGACTAATACGTTCCAAGAGCATTTTAAAAACATTTTGCAGTAGTGGGAACTATCTTTGGATTATTTCGAAATGTTTCAATAACATTATTGAAACATTTATATAAGATGTAACGAGAATACATTTATGAAACAAAACAGTTAAATTGTTTTCAGACTGTTTTAAGAACATTTTAAATTTTACAACAATAAAAGTTCTGACTTTAACAATTCGTAAAAATATTTTTTTCTAAAGTTGAAACACGTTTTTCAATATTTTGCAGTTCTAAGCGTTTTGAAATCAAATCATAAATTACTTAAAATGATTAGATTTTTGACTTTTGTAAATCATTGCTGATATTTCTAGAAAAATAAAGAATATAAAACAGTGAGATTGTTCATGGGAAAATACTAGAAATGTCAGTTTATAGTAAATCAAAAATAAAAAAGACAAAATATTCTATGTGTATTTATTTTAGCGGGATTCATATTCTAGCGGAGTTAGTGCTAATTCAAGAATACGCTTAATTATTGAACTTTTATAGATTAATGTTAAAATAAGCTTTTAAAAAATGCATCAAAGATGCAAAGTGCCTAGTTGCAAAACTTGAATGCAAGTATGAAAATGCAGACTTAAAATATGCATGAATTGTATAATTATATAATTATGGTCTCGACAGATGGGAAATATTACTAGCATGTTTCAGGTTGGATACACATTATACAATCATTGACTGGGAATGAGGGCAATATATGATTTGTTGGACCTGAAGATAAAATATTGCCCGAGGCCGAAGGCCGAGGGCTATATTTTGTCTGAAGGTCCAACAAATCATATATTGCCCTCATTCCCAGTCAATAATTGTTTTGTTATACCTTACATCAATACTGCAGCAACGAACCGAATAACCAGGCATGTTTACGTTCATTTTCGTATATTTACATATGCCCATTCATTTGTATTGAATTTTCACTGTGATTATAGGAGTATAACCGCGGTGGCGTGGTTTGAACTATGACGTCATAGTAACTTGGCTTGATTTGAACTTTGAGGGTACGTAGTAACAGAGCCTTAGCAACGGAGTTTTAAACGTATTTTAACGTCATTTAAGCGTGAAAAACTGGAATGTAAATATATATAATAACTGTCTTTTGGAATGTGATTATACTGTGATAACCTACAATGGATCCAGGAATTATGTTTCTCATAATGCGCTAACGCGCATTATGGAACATAATTCCTGGATCCATTGTAGGTTATCACAGTATAATCACATTCCAAAAGACAGTTATTCTATAACTATAAGAGAAAGAGCGCGGAAAAATATGTGACGTCACAAACGATTTACCGTTTATCTTTTATATTTTTTTTAACTATTGCCCTAGTCAATAAGCCTTTTTCACATCACTGCGGTCCAGTTGGCAAAATAAGAACAGTTCCCGCAATTTGACGTCAAGGACAATCACTTTTTAACTGTGCCGTCCACAAAATGCTAGTCACGCAGTTATGTGAAAATGGCTTATATTGATGTAAATATTGACTCCTAGGTCAAATATTCGAATTTATAGGCATTTTCCCTATAGAGATACTGATAATTATCCGAGTCCTATGAATTTGACCTTTGATCCCAAAATCAATAGGAGCCATCCTTGATCCATAGGAAACATTTCTGGCAAGTTGCATGATCATAGGTGCAATACATGCTAAAATATGGCCCAGAAACCAATTTCAATCATCGTAGTCCTATGACCTTGACCTTTGACCTTTTGACCTAAAATCAATAGGGCTTATCCTTGATTCAAAGGAAACATTTCTGGTAGGTTTCATGATTATACATGTAGGTGCAATTCAGGCTCTAATATGGTCCGGAAACCATTTTCAGTAATCAGAGTCCTTTGACTTTCACCTTTGACCTTTTGACCTCAAAATCAATAGGGATCAATGATTCAAATTTATATAACATTGCATATTTTTTAAACAATAATGTTTTTTAAACATTTCTATTTAATAGTTTGACTAATTATTTTAAAAAACGACGTCATATTCATTAAAATATCTTCTTTACAAAAATATTGTGTTTCCATGGAGATCTATATATTTTCCCTATACATATACATGTATGTACATCAATTTCTTTTTTTTTTTTTTAACATATAAAGCTTTTAAACCGATATTAGAATATGCATAAGCTTTTTTTTACTATCGGTTCTGATAGTAAGATACTTAAGTATATTAAATGGTTAATAGGACGGATGTCCTCTTAGCTCACTCAGTACTGCTCTAGACTATAGAGTGGTGGACGGCCGCGGTTCGAGCCAAGTTCGGAATCTGTTGACCGAGGAGTGAAATGTGCAGCTGTTTCGGTAATTCATTTACAGAAAATAGGCAAAATGTTTTTGTAACATTTATTGAAATATTTAAAAATGTTTGACAACATGATTTTATTAACGTTTTTATGAAACGTTTCCAAAAATGTTTTAATGATATTTCTGGAATTATACAAAATCACGTGAATAAAACGTTTTAAGAAATGTTTCTGTAACCTTTACCAAAAAATGTTTAAAATGTTTTTAAAATATGCTTGTGTTCGAACTGGGTTCGCATGTGTACTGTCCCTTCCGCTGGGATGAAACACGTTTTAGTGTCGTAGTCGCTCGTTTCTTTTTTGTGCTGTATATATATTTTATTCCAAGTGACGTACATTCGCCCTTTATTGGATGGACCCGACATTGTATGTATAGTGAACGTGGTTGTTATAGATTTAAAATGTTCTCTGTTAAATTGTAAATAATTTGAATCAAAATGTTCTTGATGAATAAACCATATTTGCTGCCATATCGAAAGTCCCTGCAAGTTAACAAGATGACGTCACTGGTCACATGAATAACCACATGACTCGTCACATCACCTATGACATAACTCGTCACAACTGACCAATGACCACATATGTGACCTATAATGTAACTTGTTACATGACCAACAACTGAAGCATGACGTCACTTGTCACGTGACCGTTCGAATGAACTTTGACGCCAATGGTCTCATGACCAACCACGTGACTGGTTACAAGAAATCAACTTGCAACAAGGTCATAGGCGGCACAGGCTTGCAATATAACCTTGCCGTCATCGCTATTTTCCTACGCCATTTCACGCAACGATAAAACCCGAGAGGCATCGCAGGCACGGCATGTCGTCACAGTCACGTCATTCGGACTTCTGACGTAAACATTGCGAAACATTCAAAGGCAGAGACACAAATTTGAGGGTTTAGGGGCGAGTAAATGGACAATGAAGGAAACAATTCTTATCTTGATGTAGGAAAATTTATACAAGACTCATGTCTAAAGACGGTAGGTTTCGATTTATAGCTAGAATTTGTATTTTTACTGGGGACTTCTCGCTCAGCTGATCGTGTTGGCAACGTACGAATGAAGAAAGAATCCCTGATACTGCATCGTATTGCATCGAAAGAAAAGCATTGCATGTACACTGTATACCTCAGAAATATAGTCAAACCTGCTGGTATATACTTGCAATACTTAATTTACAAATATGAAGCCCCAGTTCCAGTCTGCAAGAATCTTGCAGACAAACAATAGGCGATTACGACAGAGGTAGATTTCAAAGTGAAGAAAAGCGGAACTGAAATCGGACGCATGCGTAGGAGATTGACAAGAAATATGAGGATTAAACATGTGACTGGTCACATGACCTTTGACATTACTGGTCATGTGATAAACCACATGTTCTGAAGGCACTAATCGCATGATCTATGACTTCACTGGTCACATGACTAATCATGTAAGTCATAGGGTATGTGACAAGTGAAATCACTGATAACGTGAATGGTCATGTGGCCAATGACGTCCCTGATCACATGTCGGTTCATGTGACCTATGACATAACTGGTCATTTTACTGGTAATGTGACACCTGACGTCGCTGGTCACAATATCTATGACGTAACTGATCACATGACTGATCTCGTGACCTATGACGTCACTCGTCACATGACCTATGATATCACTCGTAACATGAGCTAGAACGTCACTGGGGACGTGACTGGTCACATAACTAATGACGTCACTGATCACGTGACTGTTCATGTGACCTGTGACGTCACTGGACACGTGACTGTTCATGTGACCTTTGACGTCACAGACCACGTAACTGGTCATGTGATTTATCACGTCATTGAACACGTGACTGGAAATGTGACCCATGACATCACTGGTCATGTGACCTATGACGTCACTGATCACGTGACTGGTAATGTGACTTATGACGTCACTGATCGGATGACTGGTCATGAGACCTATGATGTCACATACCACGTAACTGGTGATGTGGTCTATGACGTCACTGATCACTTGACTGGTCATGTGACCTATGATGTCACATACCACGTAACTGGTCATGTGACTTATGATGACACTGATCACGTGACTGGTCATGTGACTTATGAAGTCACATACCACGTGACTGGTCATGTGACTTATGACGTCACTTGTAATGTGACCTATGATGTCACAGAACACGTGACTGGTCATGTGACCCATGACGTCACTGATCACGTTACTGATCATGTGACCTATGACGTCACTGGTCATGTGACCTATGACGTCACTGGTCATGTGACCTATGACGTCAATGATGACATGTTTGGTTATGTGACCTATGACGTCCCTGGTTATGTGACCTATGACGTCAAAGACTACGTGTTTGGTCATGTGACCTATGACGTCACTGGTCATGTGACCTATGACGACAACGGTCACGTGACTGGTCATGTGACCTATGACGTCAATGGTCACGTGACTTATGACGTCACTGATCATGTGACTGATCATGTGACCCATGACGTCACTGGTCATGTGACCTATGATGTCACTGATCATGTGATCTATGACGTCACTGGTCATGTGACTTATGACGTCACTGATCACGTGACTGGTCATGTGACCTATGACGTCACTGGTCATGTGACCTATGATGTCACTGGTCATTTGACCTATGACGTCACTGATCATGTGATCTTTGACGTCAATGGTCACGTGACTGATCATGTGACCTATGACGTCACTGGTCATGTGACTTTTGACGTCACTAACCACGTGACTGGTCATGTGACCTATGATGTCACTAATCACGTGACTGGTCATGTGACCTATGACGTCGATGGTCAGGTGACTTATGACGTCACTGACCACGTGACTGATCATGTGACCTATGACGTCACTGGTCATGTGACCTATGAAGTCACTGGTCATGTGATCTATGACGTCACTGATCATGTGACCTATGACGGCACTGGTCACGTGACCTATGACGTCACTGGTCATGTGACCCATGACGTCAATGGTCACGTGACTGGTCATGTGACCTATGACGTCACTGGTCATGTGACTTTTCACGTCACCGATCATGTGACTAGTCATGTGACCTATGACGTCATTGGTCATGTGACCCATGACGTCACTGGTCATGTGACCTATGACGTCATTGATCACGTGACTGATCATGTGACCTATGACGTCACTGGTCACGTGACTGGTCATGTGACTGGTCATGTGACCTATGACGTCACTGGTCATGTGACCTATGACGTCAATGGTCATGTGACCTATGACGTCAATGGTCACGTGACTGGTCATGTGACCTATGACGTCACTGGTCACGTGACTTATGACGTCATTGGCCATGTGACCAATGACGTCACTGGTCACGTGACTGGTCATGTGACTGGTCATGTGACCTATGACGTCACTGGTCATGTGACCTATGACGTCAATGGTCATGTGACCTATGACGTCAATGGTCACGTGACTGGTCATGTGACCTATGACGTCACTGGTCAAGTGACTTATGACGTCATTGGCCATGTGACCAATGACGTCACTGGTCATGTGACCTATGAAGTCAATGTTCACGTGACTGGCTACGTGACTTATGACGTCAGTGGTCACGTGACTTATGACGTCACTGGTCATGTGACCTATGACGTCACTGGTCATGTGATATTTGACGTCACTAACCACGTGACTGGTCATGTGACCTATGACGTCACTGGTCATGTGACTTTTGATGTCACTGATCATGTGACTAGTCATGTGACCTATGACGTCACTGGTCATGTGACCCATGACGTCACTGGTCATGTGACCTATGACGTCACTGGTCATGTGACCTATTACGTTCCTGGTCACGTGACTGGTCATGTGACCTATGACGTCACTGGTCATGTGACTGGTCATGTGACCTATGACGTCACTGGTCACGTGACTTATGACGTCACTGGTCATGTGACCTATGACGTCACTGGTCATGTGACCTATGACGTTCCTGGTCACGTGACTGGTCATGTGACCTATGACGTCACTGGTCATGTGACTGGTCATGTGACCTATGACGTCATTGGTCATGTGACCCATGACGTCACTGGTCATGTGACCTATGACGTCATTGATCACGTGACTGATCATGTGACCTATGACGTCACTAGTCATGTGACCTATGACGTCAATGGTCATGTGACCTATGACGTCACTGGTCACGTGACTGGTCATGTGACCTATGACGTCACTAATCACGTGACTGGTCATGTGACCTATGACGTCACTGGACAGGTGACTTAAGACGTCACTGACAACGTGACTGATCATGTGACTTATGACGTCACTGGTCATGTGACCTATGACGTCACTGGTCATGTGACTTTTGACGTCACTGATCATGTGACTAGTCATGTGACCTATGACGTCACTGGTCATGTGACCCATGACGTCACTGGTCATGTGACCTATGACGTCACTGGTCATGTGACCTATGACGTTCCTGGTCACGTGACTGGTCATGTGACCTATGACGTCACTGGTCATGTGACTGGTCATGTGACCTATGACGTCACTGGTCACGTGACCTATGACGTCACTGGTCATGTGACCTATGACGTCACTGGTCATGTGACCTATGACGTTCCTGGTCACGTGACTGGTCATGTGACCTATGACGTCACTGGTCATGTGACTGGTCATGTGACCTATGACGTCACTGGTCACGTGACTTATGACGACACTGGTTATGTGACCTATGACGTCACTGGAAACGTGACTTATGACGTCACTGGTCATGTGACCTATGACGTCAATAGTCACGTGACTGGTCATGTGACCTATGACGTCACTGGTCACGTGACTTTTGACGTCAATAGTCACGTGAATGGTCACGTGACTTATGATGTCACTGGTCATGTGACCAATGACGTCACTGGTCATGTGACTATGATGTCAGTGGTCACGTGACCTATGACGTCACTGGTCATGTGACTTTTGACGTCACTTACCACGTGACTGGTCATGTGACCTATGACGTCACTGATCACGTGACTGGTCATGTGACCTATGACGTTAGTGATCACGTGACTGGCCATGTGACCAATGACTTCACTGATCACGTGACAGGTCATGACGTCAGAGCAGTGACATGATCTATGACGTGATAGATTACATGACCTATACCTGTGACGTCATCGGTACGTAAATGGTCATGTGACTTATAAAGGCACTATCATCTATCACGTGAAAAATCATAGATCATTTGGCCAGTCACGTAATAGGTCATGCGGCTAGTTATCAGTCACCTGACTAGTGACGTCATCATTCACGTGACCTCTAAACTTGTTAGGTCACGTGACTGGGTTACGTACCTTGTCACCAGATTTATCGCGATCTGGGACAAGTCTTTAAAGAAGCCAAGGACGTGACAGGTGAAACAAGTTGATCAAGAATGGCACCAGGTTTATCGCGACCTGGGACAGGCCATATACGTAGGTTTTGTTGCATGTACTTACCTTGCATTCAATCAGGGGTAAAATGTCCCTGGTATGGCGGATCAAGGAAATAATTGCAGAAGGGGGAATTCAAGATGGATATACGTCTCTGTGTATAAGAATATGTATTAGCCCTGTGTACACGTAATCCGGATAACCACACCTTATGAATGCAACTGATCGTCATCAGTTCAATTTTCAATCAGATTTCCCAATTATACAATGCAAGTATTAGTGATTCCTTGTTGGTGGGGTGGAGATAGGTGAGGTTTCTTGTCAGGAGATTAATGTAAAAGCATATATATACATGTGCATTGAAATTCGCAGGCATTTCATAATTTAATTGTTATGTTATTTTTTTAGTTTTTCTTCAGATGTTTTGAGAGTGATGGCTGTGTCAAAAAGAAGGACATGCACGACAACACACTTTCTTCTGTACTGTACGTGAAAGATGTTGCGAACGATAAGAAACAATTTTTTACAGACTCAAGTCACTCAAAATCAAGCTAAATCACTTTTCACACTGAAGTAACTTATAATGTTTGTTGTTGATAAATGATCTTTTAGACTGTGCATTAATTAATACCACAGTCATTCTGTCCCTTCAAGGCAACATTGCCCTGTTGCACTACGACAACAGGACGAGATGTTTAATTTAAAGCAGACAATTTCTTAGTGCAGAGAACCATAATTCCTGCAAAGAACGTTCACTATGAGACATATACCAGAATGTGATAAAATGCAGAAAGAAATTCTAGAGTAGAACTTGACTCAAAGTGAATACCGGTATAAGATTTTACACATTCCATTTTAAGAATCTCTTGAATTCACATTGTCCACTCTTCATGGTAACGGGTTGTTTCTAGCAAGCAGGAGAGACTTACTCATCCCATGACACTTGATCTCACTCCCCTGACAGCAGGAGATACTTACTCTCCCCATGACATCTGATCTCACTCCCCTGACAGCAGGAGATACTTACTCTCCCCATGACATCTGATCTCATTCCTCTTACAGGAGGAGATACTTACTCTCCCCATGACATCTGATCTCACTCCTCTTACAGGAGGAGATACTTACTCTCCCCATGACATCTGATCTCATTCCTCTTACAGGAGGAGATACTTACTCTCCCCATGACATCTGATCTCACTCCTCTTACAGGAGGAGATACTTACTCTCCCCATGACATCTGATCTCATTCCTCTTACAGGAGGAGATACTTACTCTCCCCATGACATCTGATCTCATTCCTCTTACAGGAGGAGATACTTACTCTCCCCATGACATCTGATCTCACTCCTCTTACAGGAGGAGATACTTACTCTCCCCATGACATCTGATCTCACTCCTCTTACAGGAGGAGATACTTACTCTCCCCATGACATCTGATCTCACTCCTCTTACAGGAGGAGATACTTACTCTCCCCATGACATCTGATCTCACTCCTCTTACAGGAGGTCGAGATACTTACTCTCCCCATGACATCTGATCTCACTCCTCTTACAGGAGGAGATACTTACTCTCCCCATGACATCTGATCTCATTCCTCTTACAGGAGGAGATACTTGCTCTCCCAATGACATCTGATCTCACTCCTCTTACAGGAGGAGATACTTACTCTCCCCGGCACCTGATCTCACCCCTTTTGCAGAGATTCACCTATGTTTAATACATGGATCATATCGGTTGCTTTCTGTTCAGTGACGTAGCTACTGTATGCTTGTATGCTTAGGCATGGTCCATTTGATATTCAGGGGGGGGCTTGGGTTTTTTGTCGGAGCAAGATTATTTTTTTCGCCCCGGACCGGGGCAAAATTATTTTTTTCTGGCAATGTTGGAGCAAGGAAATTTTTTTAACAAAGTGATGCACATATTTATTATATTAAGAATGTTTGTGTTTTATCAATAGAAATTATTTACATTTTTACTCAAAACTCTAAATATTAATATATTAGTTTTATTTTATGCAAAGTATTCAATTCACTTTTAAACAGAGAGATAAAAGATTTTTACAATACAAATCTCAATATTTTATATAAGGTACAACTATATAACATGCATAAGAGGGTCTGAGGGGAAGGTCTCCTAGACAATTTTTTAAATGTTACTAAGAATTGTAAATTGGTGAATAACAGAAGTTCTCCTTCCAAGCTTACAAGAACATGACTCTATGGGATACATACAACATATATTAACAGCAATACATAAATATTGATAATATATTTAAGCTTTTATGGAAGCCCTTGTTCATTCACATACATGTATAACTTTTGATATCTTCAAATATATGAACTTGCTATTAGTAAATAATATTGTGATTGAAAACTATGGCGAGCGAAGCGAGCCAAAAATTTTTGATACAATTTGAAAACTGCGGCGAGCGAAGCGAGCCGGAAAATTTTCAAGAATTTTAGCAAAATTTTATGGTAATTCTTCAAATTCAGATTATTTGTAAGAGCAAGATTATTTTTTTCTGTCACACCACAAGCAAATTTATTTTTTTCATCAAAATTGAGAGCAAAATTATTTTTTTCGAAAAAAACCCAAGCCCCCCCCCCAGAATATCAAATGGACCGTGCCTTAAGTATCCACATTTTGACCAAAAAAAAGTTGTTCTCTAACAAAGTTATCAAAGCCCCTCCAAATGGCTATTTTTGCAGAGCTTCTGGAAACTTCGTCACCTAAGCCCCTAACCAGGCTACTGTCATGGCAACTTCTGAGACGCGATCCTACACCTCCTTATGAAAAGCATCCATTAAATCTTGCCATAGCTACGCCACTGGTTATTGTTTTTTAAGAGTTTGTACGTAATGGTTTCTGATTAACAGACCAGATACTAAAGCTGACTTTTTTTGTATTTTCCATCAACTTGATTTGCATTTCTTCTTTTCCTCAAGGTTTGGTAAAAATCAAATGACTTCTTAATTCATTTCAGGATTTATTTTAACAAATGGGTTGAGGTTGTGGATACTCTTATAGCAGACAAGGCCGATTACTATGGAGCCATAAAGTGTGATCTCACCTCAAACCAGAGTCTCAATAAATTGAAAAATTTCAAAAATAATTATGTCTTTATTTACATTAATGTAATTAAAGACAAGAATAATGTTTGTTCACATTTTAATTATTTCAGGATAAGCATTTTGTAAATACATAAAAATAACTGTCAACTTGGTTTGATTTTATTGTCTCATTCCTCCACTAAACTCAATCATTGTACAGGAAATCTCCACAAATTGACTCATCTTTTTTATCATATATTCTACGTTACCGTTTACAAGCTTTGTCATTGGCCAAAACGCGGTCATGTGCAATGCGATTAATCGTCGTATTGAACCGGTCATATTGACGCGTTTCCGGTTTTGTGTATTAGAGGAAAATGGTAGTCGGCAGCAAACTGTGTGTTCCTGACATGACTGAGTATGCTATTTGGCAGCATTTTTAATGAAAAAAATTATAATAAAAGATGAAGTGTAAAACATTTTACTATAATAAAAAGATGGTTATCTGAAAGAAAAAATGTAAAAGTGAGCAGTGTTATGGAAGCAAAAACATTGTGGTTACCCTTTTTTCTTCCAGTTTTCATGTATATGATAAAACAATTATAGCACAGATGATTCGGTCGATATGACGATTGATGGAGTGATAAAACCAATATCAACCTCGGCCTCGGTCGATATTGGTTCTATCACTCCATAAATCATCATATCGACCTCATCACTGTGCAATAATTGTATAATATTAACCTCCTAGATTTATTTTCCTAAAATGTCAACCAATATTATTATCGAATGTAAAATTTAAGAAATGTTTTACGATTACTCCCCCTTATTTTTTCTTTTAATTTTGATTTTTTCTTTTTTTATTTTGATCTTGTTTAATTTTATTAAGCTTTGTTTTTGTTCATATTATCATTATCACATTGTTTTGTTTTTGTTTCAATTGTTTGTTCATTTGAATTTTTTTTTTTTTTTTTTATTTATGGCCTCCTTCCTCCCCTACAGCCATCCATCTCCACCATTTATTTACTCTAAATTTCATTGATTTATGCTTAACTTTTTAAAACTTTAATTTGATTGTTTTATTTTGTTGTATTTCAAAATTTGTTTAATTTTAATGTTTGATTTTATTTTGTTATGGTTTTAATTGGATTTGTTTTTGTTTGTTTATTTGGGGATTTTTTGTTGTTGTTGTTGTTGTTTTTTTTTTTTTAGTTTTTTTTTTTTTTTTTTTTTTTTGTTTTTTTTTTTTTGTTCATTCAAGTTGTTTTTTTTCCAAATGGCCCCACCACTATTTTATTTTCTGTTTATTTTTATACTACTGAATTATTTTTAAAAAATTCTCATCAATATATTAAAGTATTTTGTGCACAGAAACTCTCATACAGTACTTAGTTTTTGTTCTTTCTTAAACTTTTTTATGGCCTCTGTCCTCCCCTACAGGAATCTAACTATACCATTTACTTTACATTTACATGATGATAAAGGCTGGTTGGGGCTATAAAAGAGGGGGTGGACAGGGTGAAAGGGAGGGCAAAGGTGGTAGGAGGAGAGGGGGTGGGCGAGGGAGGAGAGGGAGGGAAGGGTGAAAGGGAGGGGGAGGAAGGGGGCGGAAGGAGAGAGGGGGTGGGAGAGAGGGCATGAGGGTGAGGGAAGGATGAAAGGAAGGGGGATGGAAGTACGGCATGGGAGGGGGAGGTAAGAGGATGGGAGGGGGACAAAGGTACTCCCCTGTCCACACCCCCCTCCCCTATAACAGGAGAGTTAAATTTCTTTCATTACCTCACTGATCTCTACAGGTTTAAAATCTGTATACGCAATCATATTAGTCATTTTTATACCCTATACCCCTCTCAATTCTTGATTGACAGCTTCAAATGAATGACATTGGGGTATCTCATTAGCATAATTAAATTTACCTGTCAGTATGTCTTTGATGTCATACACAGATTGCGACTCTAGGAATATATATCACTTGACTATACGCTGATATCATTAAGCAGGTTTATCACGCCTATAGCCTACATCACTCAGGTGTGCACATAAATGGTTGAAAAATACGGCCTTTAAGTGTGATGAAATGCCACTATTTAAGATTTATATATTTA